>OZ030008.1:4812500-5412500 GCA_964023405.1 Apodemus agrarius | reverse complement strand
TGTTGCATGTGTGTGTGTGTGTGTGTGTTTGTGGTGTGTGTGTGTGTGTGTGTGTGTGTGTGTATGTGTGTGTGTGTGTTTCTTATGCTGTTTGGTTGCCTCTTATGTTGTTGATTCCTTTCCTTTGTCCAATTCTGGTTTGTTTGTGGATTTTTTTTTTATCTCTCTCTGTTTCCTAATGAGAAAGAGAAAATCAAAGAATTTTATTTGGGTGGGAGGAAAAGTAGGGAGAATCTGGGGAAAGTGGGGGACAGTAAAGTGATCAGAATAAACAGTAAAAGAAATGGGTTTCTTCAAAAAACTTAAAGTATTTTAATAAGTCATACTACTGTCATCAATAACAGAAAACATAACATTGATTAAAAATGAGAAGTTTCATTCTTCTTTAAAGTGGCTCTGGGTTCTTACATGTCTTTTTCAATAAAGTTTTATTGGGATAGACACACTGATTTGCTTATGTGTATGTCTTCTGCATGGCTATTTCCTGGAACAACAGAAGACTTTCTCTGTCATTTATATGGCCCACTTTGTGATAATATGAAAGCAATAAACATTGGATAGACATTCGCAGTTTTAATTCAGTTCTTTAGTGTTCTTCCAAGTTAGCAGGAAAGCTGAATTTCATTTCCTGGTGCTGGATATTAAAAGTGGAGTGACCTCCGGCTCTCTTAAAGCCATGTGATCCCAGAAACAACCACCACGTGCTGTGCTCCCAGGGCTCATGGTGTCCTGCTCTGGTTTTCCATCTACTTGCAGACAGGAAAATGTCTGTCTCTACCCCTGATTCTACTTTAACTCCATTCCTGCCTCAGGTTATAATGTGCCATGGGGCTGGGATTCCACATTTTGAGGATATTACACAGCAGCGCCCACCACACAGGTACAGGCACCATTGTAACCACATGACTGGGAAGTGTCCATGACCTTGATTCTTGATTCCGGGCAGAGCCTCCGGGACAGGCTGACATTCCTCCTCAGCACCCGCCTGTACCTGCATCCTCACAGCAGGCACCTCACTTCAAAACACAAAAATTTTGCAAGTTGCTTGGGGAATGAAGGCTCAGGCCAGGGCGTAAACAGTGTGTGCAGGCTCCAGTCACCTCTCCCATGATTAATGAAATCAAGCAGCTATTACCAGCTTCAAGTCCTCCCATGCCGACACCTGAAAATAATGAAATAACAAACAGTTTCTTGACTGATTGCTTTAAAATTCATTAATTCAAATATCCATTCAGACATTTTCCTCATTAGACTTCTAGTTTTCAATACATTCATCCATCTGTTTCTATTTGTCTCCATACATCTATTCATCATGTATCCAACCATCCATTCATGCATCCGCTTATACCTATATTTATAAAGTCATACATCCATCTATACATTCATATTGCATACTTTCATACAAACATCCACATCTACATACATAATGAAATCAAACATACTTCCCCCATTTGCACCTGTATCCCGTGGCTAGACAAGGGTCTCTCCACAGTGGCAGTGGTCAGAGGAAGGAGTGAGACTGAGTGCTCAGCGCAGAGGGGAATCTGTGTCTGCAGGGCCACTAAGGCTCAGAGCACACCGAGGAGGGGGAAGGAGGAAGAGGGATAGAGCCAGAGACTGGGGAGGAGCTCTGTGGGGCTTACTCTGCGTCACAGCATGGCTGCTGTAGGAATGACCACACAGCAGTGGGCATTACTGCACTTGACCTGCATAAGATCAGGACTGACAGATCCAGCTCATACCAGGTACATGATCACCCTTAGGAGGCTGAGGGCAGTGGGGAGATCTGGGAATGGAGAATCTCTCTCTCTCTCTCTCTCTCTCTCTCTCTCTCTCTCTCTCTCTCTCTCTCTCTCTCAAGATATAGGATCTATTGAGTTTTCCATGCTCCCGTGAATGGGCCACACCATACACATATGGGCAGCAGTTACCAGACATAGTAAGTGTTTAAACAACACCAGCAGAGGTACACACAAACACACAAAAGAACAGCAAATCATACATGTGGGAGGGAGGAGGGTTATGGGGAGGAATAAGGAAGAGATATAGGAAGGGACAGCTGAAAGTAAGGGCCACTTGGGAAGTCAGATGGAAAGCAAATAAATGGAAAACACACACACACACACACACACACACACACACAGATTTCTCACCACCAAATGAAACCATGTGCCTGGATTTGTTTGCACCTAATGGAGCTGTTGGCCAAAATGGCCCCAGGGAAACCCTAAGACAACTCAGGCCATTGGTAAGGCCACTCTATGCTCTCCTCAAACAGACATTAATTTTCTATTGCTAAAAACATCAGCTACACAGCTCAATATACATGAAGAAGTTGTGCTGGTGAGAGTCTACAGCCTTTTTACTCCATGGACTGGTCATCATGGTCCTGGAAGGCACTCTCCACAGTACCACAGATGAAAGGAAAATGCCTATCCAGACACTAAACTGTCTTCCTCAGTGATTTATTGCTGTGAAGAGACACCATGACCCCAGCAATACTTAGAAAGGAAAGCACTTAATTGGGGCTTGCTAACAATTTCAGAGCGTTCGATCCACTGTAATCAATGCAGGAGCAGGGTGCCATGCTGGCAGGTATGCTGCTGGGGATGCAGCTGAGAGTTCTGCATCCACATCTGCCAACAGCAAGAAGAGAGTGCTGGGTGTGACATGGGCCTCTGAGACCCCCAAGCCCACCTTAGTGACATACTTCCTCCAGCAAGACAGCACTCCCTAATGCTTGGAAATAAGGCCACTCCCTGAGGTCCAGACCTTCACATCTGTGAGCCTCTGGAGACCATCCTTGTTGAAAACACCACTGAATCCTGTGGTCTACAGGGTGATTCCACAATCCGGCTGTATTTACAGCCTTCTTCCTGAGATGGAACACGTGCCTGTAATGCTCAGTTGTCCAGGAATCTAAGACTAGATGTGCCAGAGATCTAGGGGAAAGCCAATTTTACTGTCCTACTGAAGCAGTATAGCAATGAGTTGACTCCTGCAGACATTCTGCTGTGCTCACAGAACAGTGTCTTGCTCAGACACATCAGAGAGCCTTCCTCCTACACAGGATGAGTATGCATACAGAGACCCACACCTGACAATGTGCAGACTGAGAGATCTTGGAACACTCAGTCCTAAATGGCATATCTCCATCAAATCGTCCCCCTTGGGCATCAGGGACCTCTGCAGGAGAGGGGACACAAAGATTGTCAGAGCTGAGGAAGAGGAAGAAAGCAAGGAAACAAGCCCTTCCAGACACAACAGGGCCGAGCCACAGACGGACTGACTGACTGGGGCAGCTTGCACAGGACCTGCACAGGTCTAGGACAGAAGGTTGAGCTCTGAGATGGGAAGTGGGCACAGGCCCATCTGTAAGACAGAGGCTGTCTGCAGCTGACAACCCCTTCTAAAGGAAAATTAGTGTTGTCCAGTCAGTCTCACTGCAAATAGATTCCACACTGAATTGTGTTCCCTAAGTCCAGGAGGGGCACCTGTGATGAACTAGTTAGGAGTTTGTAGGGTTTACCTAATAGTGCTTTGTGGGAAGCTTTTTTTTACTTTAGAGACCATTTTCTTAATAATATAGGTTTTCAATTTTATGGGATTTCTGTTTGTGCAAGTTTATGGAGGTGTGTGTGTGTGTGTGTGTGTGTGTGTGTGTACTTTAATGTTCTACTTTGCTTGTTTTTCCTCCTACTTTTTTATAGTGTCCTTTTTGATTTGTTTCTGGGTTTTGGTTTGGTTGTAGAGATCAGATTGCTTTCTTTTTTATATTTTCTTTTATTTTTTGTACTGTTTATTACTTATTTTATTTTTTTTACAATTCAAATGTTATCCCCCTTCATCATTTCCCCTCCAAAATCCCTAACCAACACCCTTCCCCTCTGCTTCTATGAGGGTGCTGTCCCACCCACCCACCCACACCCAGCTAAGGAGCCTAGCATCCACTGGGCTGGGGAATCAAGCCTCCACAGAACCAGGGTCCTCCTCTCCAGGCCATCCTCTGCTACTTGTCCAGCTGGAGCCATGGGTCTCTCCATGTGTATTCTTTGGTTGGTGGTTTAGCACCGGGGAGATCTAGGTGGCCTGTTTGGTTGATGCTGTTCTTCTTCCTATGGCGTTGCAATCCCCCTCAGCTCCTTCAGTCCTTCCCCTCACTCCTCCATCGAGCTCCCAGTGCTCATTTTGATGATTGGATGCAGCATCTGCATCTGTATCAGTAAGGCTCTGGCAGAGTCTCTCAGGAGACATCTATAACAGGCTCCTGTCAGCACGCACTCTGTCAGTAATAGTGTCAGGGTTTGGTGTCTACAGATGGTATGGATCCCCAGGTGGGGCAGTCTCTGAATGGCCTTTCCTTCATTCTCTGCTCCACTCTTTGTCCCTGTCTTTCCTTCAGACAGGAGCAATTCTGGGTTAAAATTTTGAGAAGGATGGATGTCCCCATCCCTCAATCAGGGGCCGGGCCTACCCTCTGGATATGATCTATAAAGCTTCTATCCCCCCTGTCTTAGGTATTTCATCTCATGCCATATCCATTGGGCCCTGGGAGAGTCTTGCTTTCCTGGCATCTGGGGCTTTCTGTTGGCTATCCCCTGCTCCCCATCCCCCATTGCTACACACCTCTGTGTAATTTCCTGACCTTCTTTACATCTCCCTAGTCTCCTCCCTCTCCTGATCCTGACCCTCTTTTTTTCCTCTTCCCCTCCCCTCTTCCTCCCAATCCCTCCCACCCTCTGCCTACATTGATTAGTTTGTGCTCCCTTCTAAACAGGACTGAAGCATCCACATGTTGGTCTTCTTTCTTCTTGAGCTTCATATGGTCTGTAAGTCGTATCTTGAGTATTCTGAGCTTTTTCCCTAATATCCACTCACCAGTAAGTACATACCATATGTGTTCCTTTGTGTCTGGCTTATCTCACTCAGCATGATATTTTCTAGTTCCAGCCATTTGCCTGTGAATTTCATGAAGTCATTGTTTTTAAAATCTGAGTAGTTCTTCATTGTGTAAATTAACCACATTTTCTCTATCCATTCCTCTGTTGAGGGGCATCTGGGATGTTTCCAGAATCAGGCTATTTGAAATAAGGCTGCTATGAACATAGTAGAGCAAGTGTCCTTGTTATATGTTATAGCATCTTTTGAGTATATGCCCAGGAGTGGTATAGCTGGGTCCACAGGTAATACTATGTCCAATTTTCTGATTTCCAGGGTTGTTGTTTCAGCTTGCAATCTTTCCAGAAATGGAGGAGTGATCCTCCTTTTCCATATCCTCACTAGCACCTTCTCTTACCTGAGTTTTTGATTTTAGCCATCCTGACTGATGTGAGGTGGAATCTCAGGGTCCTTTTGATTTGTATTTCCCTGATGACGAAGAATGTCTAGGCCATTAGATATTCCTCAGTTGAGAGTTCATTGTATAACTCTGTACCCCATTGTTAATAGGGTTATTCAGTTCTATGGAGTCAAATTTCTTGAGTTCTTCGTGTGTATTAGATATTATCCTTCTCTCGGATGTAGGGTTGGTAAAGATCTTTACCCAATCTGTAGGTTTCTGGTTTTTTCTATTGACCATGTTCTTTGCCTATGAACCCATTTGTTTATAGTTCAACTTAGAGCCTGGGCCCTTGGTGTTCTGTTCAGGACAATTTCCTCTAGGCCCATGTGTTTGAGGCTCTTTTCCACTTTCTCTTCTATTAGATTTAGTGTATCTGGTTTTATTTGGAGGTTCTTAGTTCACTTGGACTTGATCTTTGTAAAATGAGATAAGAATTGATCAATTTGCACTCTTCCACATGCCAACCATCACTTGAGGCAGCACCATTTGTTAAATATGCTGGGTTTTTGTTTTTACTGGATGGTTTTTGATTCTTTGTCAACGATCAGGTGGCCATAGGTGTGTGGGTTTATTTCTGGGTTGTTGGTTATATTCCATTGATCTACCTGTCTGTTCCTGTACCCATACCTTTTAAGTTTCATCATTGTTACTCTGTAGTAACAGGTCAGAGATAATAGTTCCACTAGAAGTTCTCATTTTGTTGAAAATGGTTTTTTCAATCTTGTGGTTTTTTGTTGTTCCAGATGAATTTGAGAATTGTTCTTTCTATCTCTGTGAAGAATTGAGTTGTAATTTTGATGGGAATTACATTGAATCTGTAGATTGCTTTTGGTAAGATGGCCATTTTTACTCTGTTTATCCTGTTGATCCATGAGCATGGGAGATCTCTCCATCTTCTGAGGTCTTCTTTCATTTATTTCTACAGAGACTTGAAGTTCTTGTCATCCTTATCTTTCACTTACTTGGTAAGAGTCACACCAAGATATTTTGTATTATTTGTGACTATTGTGAAGGGTGTCATTTCCCTATTTTCTTTCTCAGCCTGTTTAGCCTTTGAGTATAGGAAGGCTACTCATTTGTTTTAGTTAATTTTATATCCTGCCACTTTGCTGAAGTTGTTTATCAGCTGCAGGAGTTCTCTAAAGGAGTTTTTGGGGTCACTTAAGTATACCATCATAGCATCTGCAAACAGTGATATCTTGAATTATTCCTTTCCAATTTGTAGCCCTTTGACTTCCTTTTGTTTAATTGCTCTGGTTAGAGCTTTGAGCACTATATTGAATAGATAGGGAGAGAGTGGTCATCCTTTTCTAGTCCCTGATTTTACTGGGATTTCCTCAAGTTTTTCTTCATTTAGTTTGATGTTGTCTATTGGTTTGTTGTACATTGGTTTTTTTTTATTATGTTTAGGTATGAGCCTTTAATTTCTGATCTTTCCAAGACTTTTAACATGAAGCGCTGTGGTATTTTGTCAAAGGGTTTTTCAGCATCTAATGAAGAGATTAAGATGGTCTTTTTTTTTTTTTTTTTTTTTTTTTTTGGCTTGAGTTTGTTTATATAGTGAATTACATTGATGGATTTCCTTATATTGAACCATCTCTGGATCCCTGGGATAAGGCCTACTTGATCATGTTGAATGATGTGTTCTTGGATCAGTTTCCTGTAACTTTATTGGGTATTTTTGCATCAATATTCAGAAGGAAAATTGATCTGAAGTTCTCTTTCTTTGTTGGATCTTTGTGTGGTTTAGGTATCAGCATAGGTCTATCATCATAGAAAAATTAGGTAGTGTTCCTTCTGATTCTCTTTTGTGGAATAGTTTGAAAAGTATTAGTATTAGATCCTCTTTTATGTTCTGATAGAACTATGCACTAAGACCATCTGGTCCTGGCCTATTTTGGCTGAAAGACTTTTATTGATTGCTTCTATTTCTTTAGGGGTTTTGTTACTGTTTAGATGGTTTATCTTATCCTGATTTAACTTCAGTACCTGCTATCTGTGTAGAAAACTATCCATTTACTCTAGAATTTCAAGTTTTGTTGAATACAGGCTTTTGTGGTGGGATCTGATGATTTCTTAAATTTCTTCAATTTCTATTGTATGTGTCTCCCTTTTCATTTCTGATTTTGTTAATTTTATCAATTTCTCTCTGTCCTCTGGTTAGTCTGGCTAAGTGTTTATGTATCTCCTTGATTATCACATTGATCCAGCTTCTGCTTTTGTTGCTTCTGTAGATTTCTCTCTGTTTCTACTTGGTTGATTTCAGGCTCGAGTCTGATTACTTCCTGCTCTCCTCCTTTTGTTGTATCTCCTTTTTTTTTTTTTTTGTTCTAGAGTTTTCAGATGTGTTGTTAAGCTGCTAGTGTCTACTCTCTCCAGTTTCATTATGGAGGCTCTCAATGGTATGGGTTTTCCTGTTGGCACTGCTTTCATTGCAGTGTATGAGTTTAGGTACGTTGTTGTTAAATTCTAAAAAGTCTTTCATTTCTTTCTTTATTTCTTCCCTGACCAAGTTGTCATTGAGCAGAGAGTTGTTCAGCTTCCGTGTATTGTGGGCTTTCTTTGTTTTTGTTGTTATTGAAGACCAGACTTATTCTATGGTGATCTGATACGATGGATGGGATTGTTTCTTTTGTATGAGCTGAGTCTTCCTGTCTGATTATATGGTCAGTTTTGGAGAAGGTATCATAAGCTGCTGAGAAGAAGGTATATACTTTTGTTTTAGGATGAAATGTTCTGAAAATATCTGTTAAATTCATTTGGTTCATAACTTCTTCTAGTTTTACTGTGTCTCTATTTAGTTTCTGTTTCCACGATCTGTCCACTGGTGAGAGTGCGGTATTGAAATCTCCCACATTTATGTGTGAGGTGCAGTGTGTGCTTTGAGCTTTAGTAACATCTGTTTTTACAAATGTGGGTGCCCTTGAATTTGGGACATTAATGTTCAGAATTGAGAGTTCGTCTTGGTGGGTTTTTCTTTTGATGACTGTGAAGTGTCCCTTCTCATCTTTTTTGATAACTTTTGTTGAAAGTCAATTTTGTTTAATATGAGAATGGCTACTCCCAATTGTTTCTTTTGACCATTTGCTTGGACAAATTTTTTCCAGCCTTTACTTAACTGAGGTAGTGTCTGTGTTTTTCACTGAGGTGTGTTTCTTGTATGCAAGACCTGTGTATGAATCCACTCTGTTAATCTATGATTTTTATTTGGGAATTGAGTCCATTGATGTTGAGATATTGAGGACCAATGATTGTTGCTTCCTGTTAATTTTGTTGTTAGAGGTGGATTATGTTTATGTGGCTCTCTTCTTTTGGGTTTGTTGTGTGGAGTTTAATTTCTTGTATTTTCTTACATGTATTTTAGAGTTTTCCATCTATTATCCTTTTGGGGGCTGGATTAGTGGCAAGATATTGTTTAAATTTAGTTTTGTCTTGGAATATCTTGGTTTTTCCATCTATGGTGATTGAGAGTTTTGCTTTGAGTAGTAGCCTGGCCTGGCATTTTTGTTCTTTTAGGGTCTGTATAACATCTTCCCAAGATCTTCTGGCTTTCAGAGGATCAGTTGAGAAGATTAATGTAATTCTTATAGGTCTGCATTTGTATGAAACTTGACTCTTTTCTCTCACTGCTTTACTATTCACTGTTCTGTGAATTTGGTGTTTTGATTATTATGTGATGAGAGGAATTTCTTTTTTGGTCCAAGCTATTTGACATTCTGTAGGTTTCTTGTTGATTTATGGGCACCATTTTCATTAGGTTAGGAATGTTTTCTTCTATAATTTTTTTTTAGTATTTATTTTTATATACTTTATTTATATTTCAAATGATATTCTCTTTCCTGGATCCCCCTCCCCAAGAGTCCCATAAGCCCTTTTCCCTCCCGCTGTTCCCCAATCACCCCATTCCCATTTCCCTATCCTGGTATTCCCCTAAACTGCTTCACTGAGCCTTTCCAGGACCAGTGACCTTTCCTTCCTTCTTCTTGGGCATCATTTGATATGTGAATTGTTTCTTGGGTATTCTGAGCTTCTGGGCTAATATCTACTTATCTGTGAGTGCATACTGTGTGTGTTCTTTTGTGATTGGGTCGCCTCACTCAGGATGACATTCTCTAGTTCTACCCACTTGCCTAAGAATTTCATGAATTCATTGTTTTGTTTGTTTGTTTGTTGTTTTTTTTCTGAGACAGGGTTTCTCTGTGTAGCCCTGGCTGTCCTGGAACTCACTTTGTAGACCAGGCTGGCCGTGCACTCAGAAATCCACCTGCCTCTGCCTCCCAAATGCTGGGATTAAAGGCATGCGCCACCACCTGGCTGAATTCATTGTTTTTAATAGCTGAGTAGTATTCCATAGTGTAAATATACCACATTTTCTGTATTCATTCCTCTGTTGAGGGACATCTGCATTCTTTCCAGCTCCTGGCTATTATAAATAGGGCTGCTATGAACATAGTGGACATGTGTCCTTATTATATGCTGGGGAAACCTCTGGGTATATGCCCAGGAGTGGTATAGTGGGGTGCTCTGGTAGTATCATGTCTAGTTTTCTGAGGAAGTGCCAGATTGATTCCAGAGTGGTTGTACCAATGTGTAACACCACTAGCAGTGGAGGAGTGTTCCTTTTTCTCCACATCCTCACCAGTACCTGCTGTTTCCTGAGATTTTGATCTTAGCCATTCTGATTGGTGAAAGGTAAAATCTCAGTGTTGTTTTAATTTACATTTCCCTGATGACTAAGGATGTTGAACATTTCTTTAGGTGCTTCTCAGCTATTTGATATTCCTCAAGTCAAAATTCTTTGTTTAGCTCTGTACCCCATTTTTTAATAAGGTTATTTGGCTCTCTAGAGTCTACCTTCTTGAGTTCTCTGTATATCTTGGAGATTAGCACTCTGTCAGATGTAGGGTTGGTAAAGATCTTTTTCCAAATTGTTGGTTGCTGTTTTGTCCTTTTGAGAATGTCCTTTCTCTTACAGAAATGTTGTAATTTTATAAAGTCCCATTTGTCAATTCTCGATCTTAGAGCATAAGCTATTGGTGTTCTGTCAAGGAGAATTTCCACTGTGCCCATGTGCTCAAGGGTTTCCCCAATTTCTTTTCTATTAGTTTCAGTGTGTCTGGTTTTATGTGGAGGTCCTTGATCCACTTGGACTTGCGCTTAGTATAAGGAGATAAGAATGGATCTATTTGCATTCTTCTGCATGCTGACCTCCAGTTGAACCAGCACCATTTGTTGAAAAGACTATCTTTTATCCATTGGATGGTTGTAGCTCCTTTGTCAAAGATCAAGTGACCATAATTGTGTGGGTTCATTTCTGGGTCTTCAATTCTATTCCATGGATCTGTCTGCCTGTCACTGTACCCAATACCATGCAGTTTTTAACACTATTGCTCTATAGTACTGCTTGAGGTCCAGGATACTGATTATCCCAGAAGTTCTTTTACTGTTGAGAATAGTTTTAGCTATCCTGGGTTTTTTTGTTATTCCAGAAGAATTTGAGGATTGCTATTTCTAACACTATGAAGAATTGAGTTGGGATTTTGATGGGGATTGCATTGAATCTATAGATTGCTTTTGGCAAAATGGCCATTTTTAGTATATTAATCCTGGCAATCCAAGAGCATGGAATATTTTTCCATCTTATAAGGTCTTCTTTGATTTCTTTCTTTAAAGACTTGAAGTTCCTGTCATACAGATCTTTCACTTGTTTGGTTAGAATCACGCCAGGGTACTTTATATTGTTTGTGGCTATTGTGAATGGTAATGATTCCCTAATTTCTTTCTCAGCCTGATTATCCCTTGAGTAGAGGAAGGCTACTGATTTGCTTGAGTTAATTTTATATTCAGTCACCTTGCTGAAGGAGTTCTCTAGTGGAGTTTTTCAGGTCACTTTAAGTATTCTATCATATCATTTGCAAATAGTGATAATTTGACTTCTTTCTTTCCAATTTGTATCCCTTTTTACCTCCTTTTGTTGTCTAATTGCTCTAGCTAGAACTTCAAGTTCTATATTGAATAAATATGGAGAGAGAGGACAGCCTTGTGTAGTCCCTGATTTCAGTAGGATTGCTTCAAGTTTCTCTCCATTTTGTTTGATATTGGCTACTGGTTTGCTGTATATTGCTTTAATGATGTTTAGGTATAGGCCTTGAATTCCTGTTAATTCAAAGACCTTTAACATGAAAGGATGCTGAGTTTTGTCAAATGCTTTTTCATCATCTAATTAAATAAACATATGTTTTTTTCTTTGAGTTTGTTTATGGAGTGGATTACATTGATAAATTTCCATATATTGAACCATCCCTGCATCTCAGGGATGAAGCCTACTTGATCATGGTGAATGATCATTTTGATGTGTGCTTGGATGCGGTTGGCAAGAATTTTATTAAGTATTTTTGCATTGATATTCATAAGGGAAATAGGTCTGAAGTTCTCTTTCTTTGTTGGATCTTTGTGTGGTTTTCGTGTATCAGCGAAATTGTGGCTTCATAGAATGAGTTGGGTAGCATTCTTTCTGTTTCTATCTTGTGGAGTAGTTTGAAGAGTATTAGTATTAGGTCTTCTTTGAAGGTCTGATAGAATTCTGCACTAAAATCATCTGATTCTGTGCTTTTTTTGGTTGGAAACTGTGAATGACCTCTTCTATTTCTTTAGGGGTTATGGGACTGTTTAGATGGTCTATCTGTTCCTGATTTATTTGGTGTCTGTCTAGGAATTGTCCATTTCATCCAGATTTTCCAGTTGTGTTGAGTAGTAGGATCTGATGATTTTTTTAATTTCCACAGTTTCCTTTGGTTATGTCACCCTTTTCATTTCTGATTTTGTTAATTTGGATACTGTCTCTGTGCCCTCTGGTTAGTCTGACTGAAGGTTATCTATCTTGTTGATGTTCTCAAAGAAGCAGCTCCAGGTTTTGTTGATTCTTTGTATAGTTCTCTTTGGTTCTACTTGGTTGATTTCAGCCCTGAGTTTGATGACTTCCTGCCTTCTACTCCTCTTGGGTGCATTAGCTTCTTTCTGTTCTAAAGCTTCAGGTGTGCTGTTAAGCTGCTAGTGCTCTTTCTAGTTTCTTTTTGTAGACACTCAGAGATACAAATTTTCTTCTTAGCACTGCTTTCATTGTGTCCCATAAATTTGGGTCCCATAAAATTGTGCCTTCATTTTCATTAAATTCTAAAAGTCTTTGATTTCTTTCCTTATTTCTTCCTTGACCAAGTCATCATCGAGTAGAGCATTGTTCAGCTTCCATGTGTATGTGAGCTTTCTGTTGTTTTTGTTGCTATTGAAGACCACCCTTACTCATTGGGGTGATCTTATAGGAGGCATGGTATTAGTTCGATCTTCTTATATCTGTTGAGGTCTGTTTTGTGACCAATTACATGGTCAATTTTGGAGAAGGTACCATGAGGTGCTGAGAAGAAGGTATATTCTTTTGATTTAGGATGAAATGTTCTATAGATATCTATTAAATCCATTTGGTCCAAAACTTCTGTTAGTTTTGCCATGTCTCTGTTTAGTTTGTGTTTCCCTGGTCTGTCCATTGAGGAGAGTTGGGTGTTGAAGTCACCCACAATTATTGTGTGAAGTGCAATGTGTGCTTTAAGCTTTAGTAAAGTTTCTTTTATGAATGACGGTGCCCTTGTATTTGGAGCATAGATGTTCAGAATTGAGAGTTCTTCCTAGTAGATTTTTCCTTTGTAGAGTATAAAGTGTCCTTCTGTGTCTTTTTGGGTGACTTTTGGTTGAAAGTCTATTTTATTGTATATTAGAATGGCTACTCCAGCTTGTTTCCTGGGACCATTTGCTTGGAAAACTGTTTTCCAGCCTTTTACTCTGAGGTAGTGTTTGTCTTTGACATTGAAATGTGTTTCTGGTATACAGCAAAATGTTGGGTCCTGTTTACCTATCGAGTCTGTTAGTGTATGCCTTTTTATTTGGGGAATTGAGCACATTGATATTAAGAGATATTAAGAAACAGTGATTGTTGCTTTCCTGCTATTTTTGATGTACTTTTTATGTTGGTGTGGTTATCTTATTTTGGGTTTGTTGGAAGATTAATTTCTTGCTTTTTCTAGTGTTTAGTTTCCCTCCTTTTGTTGGTGTTTTACATTTATTATCCTTTGAAGGGCTGGATTTGAGGAAAGACACTTTGTCAATTTGTTTTTGTCATGAAATTCCTTGCTTTCTCCATAATTTTGTTGAAGACACTAATGGCCCTTTAAGTTGGAAATCTTCACTCTCTTCTATCCCTATAATCCTTAGATTTGGTCTTCTCATTTTGTCCTGGATTTCCTGGATGTTTTGGGTCAGGAGCATTTTGCATTTTGCATTTTCTTTGACTGTTGTGTCAATGCTTTCTATGGTATCTTCTGCATCTGAGATTCTCTCTTCTATCACTTGTATTGTGTTGTTGATGCTTAGATCCATGACTCCTGACTTCTTTCCTAGGTTTCTATGACCAAAGTTGTTTACCTTTTTGATTTCTTTATTGTTTTTATCCCCATTTTTAGATCCTGGATGTTTTTGTTCAATTCCTTCACCTGTTTTGTTGTGTTTTCCTGTAGTTCTTTAAGGGATTCTCCCTGTTTATTTGTGTTCTCCTGTATTTCTTTAAAGGAGTTGTACTAGTCTGGGTTCTCTAGAGTCACAGAACGTATGGGCAGTCTCTATGTAGTTAGGGAATTTGTCAATGACTTACAGTCTGTAGTCCAACTCCCCAACAGTAGTCAGCAGCAGCTGTGGATGGAAGTCCAAGGATCTTGCAGTTGCTCAGTCCCACGAGGCAAGCCGGCAAGTAAGAATGAGTCTTCCTTCTTTCAATGTCCTTATATATGTCTCCAGTAGAAGGTGTAGCCCAGATTAAAGGTGTGTGTATCCATGCCTTTAATCCCAGATGATCTTGAACTAGAATCCATAGTCATAATCTGGGATTAAAGGTGTATGTCTCCATGCCTTTAATCCCAGATGATCTTGAACTGGAATCCATAGCCACCATGCTTCAAGATCTCCATGCTAAGTCCAGGTCAAAAACTTATATCTCTGAGCCTCCAGATTAGGATCATAGGTGAGCCTTCCAATTCTAGATTGTAGTTCATTCCAGATATAGTCAAGTTGACAACCAGGAATAGCCACTACAGGAGTTAATTTATGTCCTTATTGAAGCCTTCTAACAACATCATGAGCTATGATTTTAAATCCAAATCTTGCTTTTCTGGTGTGTTGTGGTATCTAGGACTTGCTGTTGTGGGAGAATTGGGTTCGGATGGTGCCATATTGACTTGATTTGCCTTTTGCCATCTGGTTATCTGGTGTTAGTTGGTCCTGCTGTCACTGGCTGGTGCTTGTTCCTCCTGTGTGCCTGCAAGCCTATCTCAGCACCCGTGGGTGACCGGCCAGCTTTCCCCTGGCACAGTGTGCTGTGGGGCTGCCCAGCTCTTGGGTGTAGGTGGGGACTTGGCAGATGGAGTCCCAAGTCACCTACACTCAGTTGTTCCCTGTGTGCCTGGATGCACTTGTCTGCTCAGTTACAGGAGCAAAGATGGTGGCCCCAATTTTAATTAACTTCTAATATATTGAACCTCCCCTGCATCCTTGGGATGAAGCCTACTTGGTAATGGTGAATTATCATTTTGATGTATTCTTGGATACGGTTGGCAAGAGTTTTATTGAGTATTTTTGCATTGGTATTCATAAGGGAAATTGGTCTGAAGTTCTCTTTCTTTCTTGGATCTTTGTTTGGCTTTAGTATCAGTGAAATTGTGGCTTCATAGAATGAGTTGGGTAGCATTCTTTCTGTTTCTATTTTGTGGAATAGTTTGAAGAGTATTGGTGTTTGTTCTTCTTTGAAGATCTGATAGAATTTTGTCCTAAAACCATCTGGTTCTGTGCTTTTTTTGTTTGGGAGACTGTTAATGACCACTTCTATTTCTTTAGGGCTAATGGGACTGTTTAGATGGTCTATCTGTTCCTGATTTAATTTTGGTATTTGGTATCTGCCTAGAAAATTGTCCATTTCATCCAGATTTTCCCGTTGTATTTATAGGCTTTTGTAGTAGATTCTGATGATTTTTTTTTTAATTTCCACAGTTTCCTTTGTTTGTCTCCCTTTTCATTTCTGATTTTGTTAATTTGGATACTGTCTCTGTGCCCTCTGGTTAGTCTGGCTGAAGGTTATCTATCTTGTCGATTTTCTCAAAGAACCAGCTCCTGGTTTTGTTGATTCTTTGTATAGTTCTCCTTGGTTCTACTTGGTTGATTTCAGCCCTGAGTTTGATGACTTCCTGCCTTCTACTCCTCTTGGGTGCATTAGCTTCTTTCTGTTCTAAAGCTTTCAGCTGTGCTATTAAGCTGCTAGTGCTCTTTCTAGTTTCTTTTTGTAGACACTCAGAGATACGAATTTTCTTCTTAGCACTGCTTTCATTGTGTCCCATAAATTTGGGTCCCATAAAATTGTGCCTTCATTTTCATTAAATTCTAAAAGTCTTTGATTTCTTTCCTTATTTCTTCCTTGACCAAGTCATCATTGAGTAGAGCATTGTTCAGCTTCCATGTGTATGTGAGCTTTCTGTTGTTTTTGTTGCTATTGAAGACTACCATTACTCCATAGTGATCTTATAGGAGGCAAGGGATTAGTTTGATCTTCTTATATCTGTTGAGGTCTGTTTTGTGAACAATTACATTGTCAGTTTTGGAGAAGGTACCATGAAGTGCTGAGAAGAAGGTATATTCTTTTGATTTAGGATGAAATGTTCTATAGATATATATTAAATACATTTGGTCCAAAAACTTCTGTTAATTTTGCCATGTCTCTGTTTAGTTTATGTTTCCCTGGTTTGTCCACTGAGGAGAGTGGGGTGTTGAAGTCACGCACAATTATTGTGTGAAGTGCAATGTGTGCTTTAAGCTTTAGTAAAGTTTCTTTTATGAATGAGGGTGCCCTTGTATTTGGAGCTTAGATGTTCAGAATTGAGATTTCTTCCTGGTAGATTTTTCCTTTGAAGAGTATAAAATGTCCTTCTGTTTCTTTTTTGATGACGTTTGGTTGAAAGTCTATTTAATTGGATATTAGAATGGCCACTCCAGCTTGCTTCTTGGGACCATTTGTTTGGAAAACAGTTTTCCAGGCTTTTACTCTGAGGTAGTGTTTGTCTTTGACACTGAGATGCGTTTCCTGTATGCAGCAAAATGTTGGGTCTTGTTTATGTGTCCAGTCTATTAGTCTATGTCTTTTCATTGGGGAATCGAGTCCATTGATGTTAAGAGATATTAAGGAATAGTGATTGTTGCTTCTTGCTATTTTTGTTGTAATTATTATGTTTATGTGGTTATCTTCTTTTGGTTTTGTTGAAAGAAGACTAATTTCTTACTTTTCTCTTGTGTAGTTTCCTTCCTTTTGTTGATGTTTTCCATTCATTATCCTTTGAAGGGCTGGATTTGTGGAAAGATACTGTGTAAATTTGTTTTTGTCATGAAATACCTTGCTTTCTTTATCTATGGTAATTGAGAGATTTGCTGGATATAGCAGTCTGTGTTGGCATTTGTGTTTCCTTAGGGTTTGTATGACATCTGCCCAGCCTCTTCTGTCTTTCATAGTCTCTAGTGAGAAGTCTGGTGTAATTCTGATAGGTCTGCCCTTGTATGTTACTTGACCTTTTTCCCTTACTGCTTTTAATATTCTTTCTTTGTTTAGTACATTTGGCATCTTAGTTATTCTGTGACGGGAGGAATTTTGTTTTCTGGCCAAATCTATTTGGAGTTCTGTAGCCTTCTTGTATGTTCATGGTCATCTCTTTCTTTATGTTAGGAAAGGTTTCTTCTATAATTTTGTTGAAGACATTTACTGGCCCTTTAAGTTGGAAATCTTCACTCTCTTCTATCCCTCTAATCCTTAGGTTTGGTCTTCTCATTTTGTCCTGGATTTCCTGGATATTTTGTGTCAGGAGCTTTTTGCATTTTGCGTATTCTTTGACTGTTGTGTCAGTGCTTTCTATGGTATCTTCTGCATCTGAGATTCTCTCATCTATCTCATATTCTGTTGTTGATGCTTGGATCCATGACTACTGACTTCTTTCCTAGGTTTTCTATGTCCAGAGTTGTTTCCCTTCTTGATTTCTTTATTGTTTTTACCTCCAATTTTAGAGCCTGGATCTTTTTGTTTAATTCCTTCACCTGTTTTGTTGTGTTTTCCTGTAGTTCTTTAAGGGCTTCTCCCTCTTTGCTTGTGTTCTCCTTTTTTTCTTTAAGGGAGTTATTGATGTCCTTCTTGAAGCCCTCCGTGAAGCCCTCCATCAGCATCATCACCTGTGATTTTAAATCCAAGTCTTGCTTTCCTGGTGTGTTGTGGTATCCAGGACTTGCTGTTGTGGGAGAATTGGGTTCGGATGGTGCCAAATCGCCTTGATTTCTGTTAGCAACTTTCCCACGTTTGCCTTTTGCCATCTGGTTATCTCTGGTGTTAGTTTGTCCTGCTGTCACTGGCTGGTGCTTGTTCCTCCTGTGTGCCTGCAAGTCTATCTCAGCACCCCTGGATGACTAGCTTTCCCCTGGCTCAGATTGCTGTGGTGCTGTCCAGCTTCTAGATGCAGGCAGAGTCCTGGTGGGGGTATGACCCCAGTGATCCTTTACTGTAGTGATCTCTGCCTACCTGTCGGCCCCTCCCCACTGTCACAGGAGCAAAGATGGTCGCAGCCTCACCTCTGAATGCAGGACTCCCTCTAACTGCAGAACTCCCTGCAAGTCAGATGCTCCCTGGCAGGATATGTGCCCAGACAGCTGTGTGGCTGCCCAGCTCCTATGTTCAGGTGGAGCCCTGGTGGGTACTATCCCAAACGGTCTTTCACTCTGGTGTTCCCTGTGAACCTGGCTGACCTGGCTGCTTGGTCACAGGAGCAAAGATGGTCTCTTCTATAATTTTGTTGAGATGACTTTTGGCCCTTTGAGTTGCTGTCTTCTATATCTATTATTTTTAGGTTTGATCTTCTTACTGTGTCCTTGATTTCTTGAATGTTTGGGGTTAGCAGCTTTTTGCATTTTTCATTTTCTTTGGCTGTTATGTCAATGTTTTCTATGGTATCTTCTGCACCTGAGGTTCTCTCTTCAGTCTCTTGTACTCTGTTGGCGATGCTTGCATCTCTGACTCTTGCTCTCTTTCCTGGGTTTCCCATATCCAGGTTGTCTCTTTGTGATTTCTTTATTGTTTCTATTTCCATTTTTAGATACTGGATGGTTTTGTTCAATTCCTTCACTTGTTTGGTTGTGTTTTCCTATATTTCTTTGTTGTTGTTGTTGTTATTTTTTAATTGGATATTTTCTTTAATTGCATTTCAAATGTTTTCCCCTTTCCAGGTCTTCCCTTTAGAAACTCCCTATTCCATCCCTCCTTCCCCTGCTTCTATGAGGGTGCTCCCCCACCCAACTACCCACTCCTGTCCTCCCACTCTAGCTTTCCCCTACACTGGGGCATTGAACACTCTCAGGCCCTAGAGCCTCACCTCCCACTGATGTCCAACAAGGCCATCCTCTGCCACATATTGGCCAGCATCATGGGTCGTGCCATGGGTTGCTCCATGTGTATTCTTTGGTTGGTGGTCCAGTCCCTAGATGCTTCCAGGTGTCTGGCCTGTTGACACTGTTGCTCCCTCCATTGGGCTGCAAACCCCCTCAGTTCCTTTAGTTCCTTCTCCAACTCCTTCCTCAGGGACACCCCGAGATCAGTCCAATGGTTGGCTGTGAGTTTCTGCCTCTGTCTTTGTCAGACTCTGGCAGAGCCTCTCAGGAGACAACCATATCAGGCTTCCTTCAGCAAGTACTTCCCAGCATCCACAATTATGTCTGGGTTTGGTGGTTATGTATAGAATGAACGGATCCCTAGGAGGGGCAGTCTCTGGATGGCCTTTCCTTAAGTCTCGGCTCCACACTTTGTCTCCATAGTTCCTCCTGTGAGTATTTTGTTCACCCTTCTAGAAAATACTGAAGTATTCACACTTTGACCTTCCTTCTTAGACTTCATATGATTGGTGAATTGAATCTGGATATTCTGAACTTTTGGGCTTATAGACATTTATCAGTGAGTACATATTGTGTTTCTTCTGTTATGACTGATTTACCTCACTCAAGATGATATTTTCAAAGTTCCACCCATTTGCCTGCAAATTTCATGAAGTTGTCATTTTTAATAGCTGAGTAGTACTCCATTGTATAAATGTTCCACATTTTTCTGTAGCCATTGCTCTGTTGAGAGACATCTGGGTTGTTTCCAGGTTCTTGTTATTATAATTATGGCTGTGATGAACATAGTGGAGCATGTTCTTATTACATGTTGGAGCATCTTCTGGGTATATTCCCAGGAGTGGTATAGCTGGGTCCTCAGGTAGTACTATGTCCAAGTTTCTGAGGAATTTCCAGACTGATTTCCAGAGTTGTACCAGCTTGCAATCCCACCAGCAATGTAGTAGTGTTCCTCTTTCTTTTGCCAGCACCTGCTGTCATTTGACTTTTTGATCTTAGCCATTCTGGCTGGTATGAGGTGGAATCTCAAGGTTGTTTTGATTTGTATTTCCCTGATTGCTGAGTATGTTGAACATTTCTTTAGGTGCTTCTTACCCTTTCGAATTTCCTCAGTTGAGAATTCTCTGTTTAGCCCTGTACCCAATTTTTTGAAAGGGTTATTTGGTTTTCTGGAGTCTCACTTCTTTAGTTCTTTGTATATATTGGATAATAACCCTCTATTGTTTGAAGAATTGGTAAAGATCTTTTCCAAGTCTGTTGCTTGCTGTTTTGTCCTATTGACAGTGCTCTTTGCCCTACAGACGCTTTGCAATTTTATGAGGTCCCATTTGTCAATTCTTGATCTTAGAGCAGAAGCTATTGGTGTTCCTCAGGACCATTTCCCATGTGCCCATGTGTTCAAGACTTTCCCCCTCTTTTCTTCTATTAGATTCAGTGTATCTGGTTTTATGTGGAGGACCTTGATCCACTGGGACTTGAGCTTTGTACAGGGAAATAAGAAGGGATCAGTTTGCATTCTTCGACAAGTTGACTGCCAGTTGATCCAGCACCATTTGTTGAAAATACTGTCTTTTTCCCCACTGGATGGTTTAGCTCCTTTGTTAAAGATCAAGTGACCATAGGTGTCTGGGTTTATTTCTGTGTCTTCAATCCTATTCCATTGGTCTACCTGCCTGTCGCTGTTCAAATACCATGCAGTTTTTAACACTATTGCTCTGTAGTACAGCTTGAGGTCAGGGATGTTGATTCCCCCAGAAGTTCTTTTATTGTTGAGAATAGTTTAGCTATCCTGGGTTTTTGTTATTCCAGATGAACTTGGGAATTGCTCTTTCAAACGCTATGAAAAATTGAGTTCGAATTTTGATGGGGATTGCATTGAATCTATAGATTGCTTTAGGACGATAGGCATTTTTACTATATTAATCCTGCTAATCCATGAGCATGGGAAATTACCATCTTCTGAGGTCTTTTTTGATTTCTTTCTTCAGAGACTTGAAGTTCTTGTTATACAGATCTTTCACTTGTTTGGTTATAGCCACAACAAGATACTTTATATTGTTTATGGATATTGTGAAAGGTGTCGATTCCCTAATTTCTTTCTCAGCCTGTTTATCCCTTGAGTAGAAGAAGGATACTGATTTGTTTGAATTAATTTTATGCCTGGCCACTTTGGTGAAGTTTTTTATCAGCTGTAGGATGGAGTTTTTGGGGTCACTTAAGTATACTATCATATCTTCTGCAAATAGTGATATTATGAGTTCTTCCTTTCCAATTTGTATCCCTTTGACCTCATTTTGTTTTCTAATTGCTTGGGTTAGAGCTTTGAGTACTATATCGAATAGATAGGGAGAGAGAGGGCAGCCTTGTCTAGACCCTGATTTTAGTTGCTTCACGTTTCTATTTAGTTTGATGTTGTCTTCTGATTTGCTGTATATTGCTTTTACTATATTTAGGTATTGGCCTTGTATTTCTGATTTTTCCAAGACTTAACATGAAGAGATGTTGAATTTTGTCAAATGTTTTTTCAGCATCTAATGCAATCATCATGTGTTTTTTTTTCGTTGAGTTTGTTTATGTGGTGGATTACATTGATGGATTTCATCCATCAATGAACCATCCCTGAATCCCTGGGATGAAGCCTACTTGATCATAGTGATTGATCATTTTGATGTCTTCTTGGATTCAGTTGACAAGGATTTTATTGAAAATTTTTGCATCGATATTCATAAGGGAAGTCGGTCTGAAATTCTTTGTTGAGTCTTTGTGAGGTTTTGGTATCAGCATAACTGTGGCTTCAGAGAATGAACAGAGTATTGTTCTTTCTCTTTCTATTTTGTGGAATAGTTTGAAGAGTATTGGTATTAGGTCTTCTTTGAAGGTCCAATAGAATTCTGCACTAAACCCATCTAGTCCTGGGCTTTTTTTGGTTGGGAAACTTTTAATGACTGCTTCTATTTCTTTATGGGTTGTGGGACTGTTTAGATGGTTTATCAGATCCTGATTTAACTTTGGTATTTGGTATCTATCAAGAAAATTGTTCATTTCATCAAGATTTTTGAGTTGAGTATAGGCTTTTGTAGTAGGTTCTGATGATATTTTGAATTTCATCAGTTTCTGTTGTTGTATCTCCCTTTTCATTTCTGATTTTGTTAATTTGGATACTGTCTCTGTGTCCTCTGGTAACTCTGGCTAAGGGTTTTTCTAGCTTGCTGATTTTCTTGAAGAATAAGCTCCTAGTTTTGTTGATTCTTTATATAGTTCTTTTGGTTTCTACTTGGTTGATTTCAGTCCTGAGTTTGATTATTTCTTGCCGGCTACTCCTCTTGGATTGCTGCTTTTTGATTCTAGAGCTTTCATGTGTGCTGTTAATCTGGTAGTGTATGCTCTCTCTAGTTTCTTTTTGGAAGCACTCAGAGCTATGAGTTTTCCTCTTAGCACTGCCTTCATTGTATCCTATAAATTTTGGTATGTTGTGTCCTCATTTTGTTAAATTCTAAACCTCTTTAATTTCTTTCTTTATTTTTTCCTTGACCAAGCTATCATTGAGTAGAGAGTTGTTTGGCTGCCATGTGTATGTGGGCTTTCTAATGTTTCTGTTGCTATTGAAGACCAGCCTTAATATGTAGTGATCTGATGGGAGCCATGGGATTATTTCAATCGTCTTATATCTGTAGAGGTCTGATTTGTGACCAATATCAATTTTGGAGAAGGTACCATGAGGTGCTGAGAAAAAGGTATATTATTTTGATTTAGGATGAAATGTTCTATAGTTATCTGTTAAATCCATTTAACAACTTCTCTTAGTTTCACTGTGTCTCTGTTTAGTTTGTGTTTCCATGATATGTCTATTGATGAGAGTGGGGTGTTGAAGTCTCCCACTATTATTGTGTGAGGTGCAATATGTGCTTTGAGCTTTAGTAAAGTTTCTTTTATGAATGTGGGTGCCCTTGCATTTAGAGCATAGATGTTTAGATTGGAGAGTTCTTCTTGGTAGATTTTTCCTTTCATGAGTAAGAAGTGTCCTTCCTTATCTTTTTTTATGACTTTTGGTTAAAAGATGATTTCATCTGATATTAGAATGACTTCTCCAGCTTGTTTCTTGGGACCATTTGCTTGGAAAATTGTTTTCCAGCCCTTTACTCTGAGGTAGTATCTATCTTTAACACTGAGGTGCATTTCCTATATGCAGCAAAATGCTGGGTCCTGTTTACTTGTCCAGTCTATTATTCTATGACTTTTTATTGGGGAACTGAGCCCATTGATGTTAACAGATATTAAGGAATAGTGATTGTTGCTCCTTGTTATTTTTGATGTTATTTTTATGTTTGTGTGGCTATCTTCTTTTGGGTTTGTTGAAAAAAGATTACTTTCTTGCTTTTTCTAGGGTGTAGTTTCCCTCCTTGCTTTGGCATTTTCCATCTATTATCCTTTGTAGGGCTGGATTTGTGGAAAGATATTGTGTAAATATATATTTTTTCATGGAGTATCTTGGTTTCTCAATCTATGGTAATTGACAGTTTTTCTGGGTGTCTTAGTTAGGGTTTTACTGCTGTGAACAGACACCATGACCAATGCAAGTTTTTATAAAAGACAACATTTAATTGAGGTTGGCTTACAGGCTCAGAGGTTCAGTTCATTGTCATCAAGGTAGAAACATGGCAGCATCCAGGCAGGCATGGTGCAGGAGGAGCTGAGAGTTCTACATCTTCATGTGAAGGCTGCTAGTA
The DNA here is from genome assembly GCA_964023405.1 of Apodemus agrarius. Taxonomy (NCBI): domain Eukaryota; kingdom Metazoa; phylum Chordata; class Mammalia; order Rodentia; family Muridae; genus Apodemus; species Apodemus agrarius. Next base: position 5,388,926 of record OZ030008.1, on the reverse strand, counting down.
GAAGCAGTCAACACCCTAGTTGACTTCCAGGCAACTAGGGTGAAGATCTTAAGCCCACACCCACAGTGACACACCTACTCCAACAAGGCCACACCTCCTAATAGTGCCACTCCCTGGGAAAAGCATATACAAACCATAACATTCCACTCCCTGGCCCCCTAGGCTTGTTCAAACATTAGTCTATGGGGGCCATACTTAAACATAGCATAATGCAAAATACATTTAGTCTAACTTCAAAAGTCCCGGTAGACTATAGCAGTCTCAACAGTGTTAAAAGTCCAAAGTTCAAGGTCTCTTTTGAGATTCATCCAATCACTTAAATGTAATTCTCCAAGCAAGACAGGAAACTAACTGGGCAAAGTCAAAACTCTTCATCTCCACTTCTGATGGCAAAGCAGTCTTTAGATTTCCAACTCCTTTTTCATCTTTGTTGACTTCAACAAGGTTCTTTCTCCTGGGCTTGTTCCACTCCCTGTTAGCAGCTTTCCTTGGCAGGCATCCTGTGGCTCTGGCATCTTTAACATCTTGGGTACCCCAAGTCAATTTCAAATTCACAGCTTCTTGTTCCAATGTCTGAGATCCACACATGATCTTCTGTGTATCTCCAAAGAGCTGGTGTCACTTCTCCAGCTCTGCCCTCTGTAGCACTCTAAGTTCAGGTTGATCCACTCCACTGCCACTGCTGTTCTTGGTGGTCAGCCCATGGTACTGGCATCTCCAATATGCTAGGGTCTTCCACTGCAACTATGCTTCACCAAAGCCTCTCATAGACTCTCTTCATGGTACCAAGCCTCAACTCCTTTGCATGACCCCTTCAGTCCTGGGCTATCAATTACAACTGAGGGTACACTTTCACCAATGGCCTTCCATGGCCTCTCATAGTACTAAGCCTCAGCTGTTCTTCATAATGCCTTCATGCCTTAAAAACCAGTACCACCTGGATGATTCTTACACTTTACCAAGTACAGCTGCAGCATGAGGAACACTTGGCTATCTCTGGAATACAGCTTCTTTGTGCTCTCAGAAAACACTTCCCAGAGGAATTCACCTCAGTGATGCTGGTCTTTTCTTTCTTTTTTTTTTTAATTTTTGTTTTCTATATTCTATGTTTACATTACAAAGGCTTTCCCCTTTCCCAGTTACCCCCCACCATATGTCCCATAATTCCTCTCCCCCCTGCTATTCCCCACTCACTCCCCCTCCCCCCCCCACGATTTCTCTGTTCTGGGTCTACAATACTGGATCCAATCTTTACAGGCCCAGGGTCCTCTCCTTTCTTCTTCTTGAGAGTCATTTGACTTGCTAATTGTGCCTTGAGTATTTAGGGCTTCTGGGCTCATTAATATCCACTTATTAGTGATTGCATTTCATGTGTATTCTTTTGTGATTGGGTTAGCTCACTTAGGATGATATTTTCCAGATCTAACCATTTACCTACAAATTGCATGAGTTCATTATTTTTAATTGCTGAGTAGTACTCCATTGTATAAATATACCACATTTTCTGTATCCATTCCTCTTTTGAGGGATATCTGGGCTCATTCTGCAATCCCCATCAAAATCCCAAATCAATTCTTCATAGATCTAGAAAGAGCAATTCTCAAATTCATCTGGAGCAACAAAAAACCCAGGATAGCTAAAACTATTCTCAACAATAAAAGGACTTCTGGGGGAATCAATATCCCTGACCTCAAGCAGTACTACAGAACAATTGTGTTAAAAACTGCATGGTATTGGTACAGCAACAGGCAGGTAGATCAATGGAATAGGGTTGAAGACCCAGAAATGAACCCACAGATTTATGGTCACTTGATCTTTGATAAAGGAGCCACAACCATCCAGTGGAAAAAAGATAGCCTTTTCAACAAATGGTACTGGTTCAACTGGAGGTCAACATGCAGAAGAATGAGAATTGACCCACTCTTATCTCCTTGTACTAAGATCTCCAAGTGTATCAAGGACCTCCACATAAAACCAGACACACTGAAACTATTAGAAAAGAAACTGGGGAAGACCCTGGAGGACATGGGCACAGGGGAAAAGTTCCTGAACAGAACACCAATAGCTTATGCTCTAAGATCAAGAATTGACAAATGGGACCTCATAAAATTACAAAGTTTCTGTAAGGCAAAGGACACTGTCAGAAGGACAAAACGGCAACCAACAAAGTGGGAAATGATCTTCACCAACCCCACATCCGACAGAGGGCTAATATCCAATATATACAAAGAACTCAAGAAGTTAGACCCCAAAGAACCAAATAACCCTATCAAAAAATGGGGTACAGAGCTAAACAAAGAATTTTCACCATAAGAAATTTGGATGGCCGAGAAACACCTTAAGAGATGTTCAACATCATTAGTCATTAGGGAAATGCAAATCAAAACAACCCTGAGATTCCACCTCACACCAGTCAGAATGGCTAAGATTAAAAACTCAAGAGACAACAGGTGCTGGCGAGGATGTGGAGAAAGAGGAACACTCCTCCACTGTTGGTGGGATTGCAAAATGGTAAAACTGCTCTGGAAATCAGTGTGTCAGTTCCTCAGAAAATTGGGCATGTCACTTCCAGAGGACCCTGGCATACCACTCCTGGGCATATACCCAGAGGATTCCTCTGCATACAATAAAGACACATGCTCCACTATGTTTATGGTCTTTTCTTAATCACCACTAATTTCTTAGTTCCAGCTAACCAGCATCAATTATTTCAGTAGTCTCCATCTCCTCTTGAATATAAAGCCAGAGACACATGACTGAAGCTGCTGAGTTCTGCTGCTTGCAGGAGCTGGAACATTGGTCCCCTTGTTCTATTACATTATCATTAACTTCCTTTTTCCCAGCTCCCTCACTGCCTAAGTTGGCTGTCCTGAATCTTGCTTCTTAGACTGACTTTGAACTCAAGAGATTTGCATGCCTGTCTCCTAAGCACTGGGATTAAAGGTGTGGTCCACCAAGCCTGGGTTTAAGTTTTTCTTCACCTAGAATTTGCTCTGTTCTAGGCTGGCCTTGAACTCGAGATCTGCTTATCTTTGCCTCCTGGGATTAAAGGCTTGTACTACCATGCCTTGACCTAAATTTAGCTGGGTGGAATCTTGCCCCCAAGGTCACCATTCCTTTAATTCAATTTAATATCCTTGAATTCAGCTCCATTTCACCTCCCGGAGTCCCTTTAATACTCAATTTATATATTTTGTACTTTTGTTTTCTCATCTTGCTATGTTTGTTCAAAATTCTCTTCATCAGACTTAACCAGAGAACAAAGTCTTTGTTGGGCTTTTTTGAGACTTCTCTTGTAGATACAATTAATATAAATCTCTTTACCTTAGCCCTAGGGAGTCTCTTCAGACAATGGCAAAAGCAGCCATGTTCTTCACCAAAACATCACAAAAACAGTCTCTCAGCCACATATTAAAGTTCTTCTCCACTGAAACCTCTTGGGCCATCAGGCCTACACAGTTCAAATGACCCTCAGCACCACTGTCTTCCATATTCCTACTAGGCTGGCCCATTAAGCCCCACTTAAAGCATTCCTTGACTTTCCAAATCCAAAGTCCCAAAATCCACATTCTTCCAAACAAAAGCATGGTCAGGCCTATCACAGCAATACCCCACTCCTGGTACCAATTTCTGTCTTAGGGTTTTACTGCTGTGAACAGACACCATGACCAATGCAAGTTTTATAAAAGTCAACATTTAATTGGGGTTGGCTTACAGGCTCAGAGGTTCAGTTCATTGTCATCAAGGCAGAAACATGGCAGCATCCAGGCAGGCATAGTACAGGAGGAGCTGAGAGTTCTACATCTTCATCTGAAGGCTGCTAGTAGAAGACTGACTTCCAGGCAACTAGGGTGAAGATCTTAAGCCCACACCCACAGTGACACACCTACTCCAACAAGGCCACACCTGCTAATAGTGCCATTCCCTGGGAAAAGCATATACAAACCATAACACTGGGCATAGTAGTCTGGGCTGACATTTTTGTTCTCTGAGGTGTGTATGAGATCTGCCCAGGATCTTCTAGCTTTCATAGTGTCTGTTGACAAATCTGGTGTACTTCTGATAGGGCTGCCTTTATATTTTACTCAATCTTTTTCCCTTACTGCTTTTAAGATTCTTCCTTTGTTTTGTGCATTTGGTGTTTTGACTATTATCGGACAGGAAGAGTTTCTTTTCTTGTCCAATCTATTTGGATTTCTGTAGGCTTCTTTTGTGTTTATGTGCATCTCTTTCTTCAGGTTAGAGAAGTTTTCCTCTATAATTTTGTTGAAGATATTTACTGCCCTTAAGTTGGGAATCTTCCCTCTTCCCAATGTAGGGCATTTCATCTAAGGTTCCTCCCTTTGAGTCCTGAGAGTCTCTCACTGCCCAGGTCTCTGGTGCATTCTAGAGGGACCCCTATCCTACCTCCCAAGGTTGCCTGCTTTAATTCATTCTGCTGACACACAGGGCTTCAGTCCTTTTCCCTCACCCAATATGAGATCAGATTCCCCTCTCCCCTACACCAGATCCCTCCCTCCTTCCCCACTTGTGATTGCTTTCCTCTCTCCCTCCAAAGTGGGACTGAGGCATCCTCACTTGGGTGCTTCAGCATGTTGACTCTTTTGAGTTTTGTGGACTGTATCTGGGGTATTCTGTACTTTTTTTTTTTGCTAACATCCACCTATTAATGAGTGCCTACCATGCATGTCCTTTTGGGTCTGCGTTACCTCACTCAGGATGATATGTTATTTTTTAGTTTCATCCATTTGCCTACAAAACTCAGGATGTCCTCTTCTTAATAGCTGAGTAGTATTCCATTGTGTAAATGAACCACGCTTACTGTATCCATTCTTCTGTTGTGGGATATCTGGAGGGCTAATATCCAAAATATATAAAGAACTTAAGAAGCTAACCATAAAAAAAAAAAACCAAACAACCCAATCAAAAAGTGGGATATAGAATTCAACCCAGAATTCACAACAAAGGAATAGTGAATGGCTGAGAAACATCTAAAGAAATGTTTGAAGTCCTCAGTGATCAGAAAAATGCAGATCAAAATGACCCTGAGATTCCACCTTACCCTAGTCAAAATGGATAAGATCAAAACCTCAGTCGACAATATATGTTGTCGAGGATGTGGAGAAAGGGGAACACTACTCCATTGCTGGTGGGATCGCTAACTGGTACAAGCACTCTGAAAATCCATCTTGGTGTTCCTCAGAAAATTGGAAATAGATCTACCTGAAGATCCAGCCATACCACTCTTGTGAATATACCCAAATCAGGGTTATATTTGTCCCAGCATGTTTCACCATATAACTTGGGCACATGTTCCATGATGTCCTTAGCAGCCTTGTTTGTGATAGCCATAAGCTGGAAACAACCCAGATGTTCTTGTATTTTCTTAAAGATTCATGTGTTTCCTCTTTAAGGTCTTCTAATTGTTTACCTGTTTCCTCCTGTATTTCTTTAAGGCAGTTATTTATGACATTCTTAAAGTCCTCTATCATTATTATGACATGGGATTTTACACCAGAATCTTGCTTTTCAGGGGCTTTGGGGCATCCAGGGCTCACTGTGGTGGGAGACCTGGGTTCTGATGGTGCCAAGTAGCCTTGGATGATATTGCTTATGTTCTTGCACTTGCCTCTCACCATCTGGCTATCACTGCTGTTAGCTGGCTTTGTTGTTTTTGACTGGAGCCTGTCCCTCCTGCGAGGCTTTGAGCCTGTGTGTATCAGAACTCCTAGGTGTCAAGATTTCTCTTGGTGTATTTGGTGTGGGAAAGTCTGCAGCTCAGTGTCCACTCCGAGATGCAAACTCAAACAAGAAGGATCTCCATCCCACCTGGGCAGTGGTTCCTGTGTCCCCTGGGCCCAGGGTGGGTCCCAGTTAGGCCAGGAATTGGGGCCGCATTGGTTTATTCACATGTGAGCCTGGGTGTGTCCTGTGATCAGTTATTAATTGTTATATATTTTCTGTTGATGATAAGAGTGTAATGACTTGTTTTTATCATTTGAATTTTTATCAAAATGTATTTTTGCAACAATGTATTCTGATATTTCCCCTCCCATGATTGTGTCCTGATTCTCCCTACCTTTCCACCTCCCACTGAAATCCATCCTGTTTCTCTCTCTCTCTCTCTCTCTCTCTCTCTCTCTCTCTCTCCCACCCCTTTCTCTTTCTCCTCTCTCCTCTCTCCTCTTCTCTCTTCTCCTCTGTCTCATTAAAAAAAAAGTGAGCACTAAAACATAACAAACCACAACCAAAATCCAAACAGAAACAAATCAGAATAGGAAAAAACAAAGATGAAAGCAAATAAAGAAAAATAGCCAAACTATAAGACTGTGAAACACCACACACACACACACACACACACACACACACACACACACACAAACAATTACACACAAACTTACATACTCATAAGTCCCACAAAATAAAAGACCATAATTGTTAAGAAAAATATCTGTAAGGTAAAAATGCAATATCCCCACACAAAGCATTATGTTGTAAAACTCCTTCTAAATTCCTACTTAGTTAATTTGTGTTTCCCAGCTCCTCCTAAATTTGGGCCTACCATTCAGTATGGATTCTATTTGCAGTGAGACTCACTGAACAACACTAATTTTCCTTTGGATGGGGTTGTCAGCTGCAGACAGCCTCTGTCTTACAGATGGGGCCTGTGCCCACTTCCCATCTCAGAGCTCGACCTTCTGGCCTAGACCTGTGCAGGCCCTGTGCATGCCGCCCCAGTCCGTCAGTCCGTCTGTGGCTCGGCCCTGTTGTGTCTGGAAGGGCTTGTTTCCTTGCTTGCTTCCTCTTCCTCAGCTCTTACAACCTTTGTGTCCCCTCTCCTGCAGAGGTCCCCGATGCCCAAGGGGGATGATTTGATGGAGACATGCCATTTAGGACTGAGTGTTCCAAGATCTCTCAGTCTGCACATTGTCAGGTGTGGGTCTCTGTATGCATACTCATCCTGTGTAGGAGGAAGGCTCTCTGATGTGTCTGAGCAAGACACTGTTCTGTGAGCACAGCAGAATGTCTGCAGGAGTCACCTCATTGCTATACTGCTTCAGTAGGACAGTAAAATTGGCTTTCCCCTAGATCTCTGGCACATCTAGTCTTAGATTCCTGGACAACTGAGCATTACAGGCACGTGTTCCATCTCAGGAAGAAGGCTGTAAATACAGCCGGATTGTGGAATCACCCTGTAGACCACAGGATTCAGTGGTGTTTTCAACAAGGATGGTCTCCAGAGGCTCACAGATGTGAAGGTCTGGACCTCAGGGAGTGGCCTTATTTCCAAGCATTAGGGAGTGCTGTCTTGCTGGAGGAAGTATGTCACTAAGGTGGGCTTGGGGGTCTCAGAGGCCCATGTCACACCCAGCACTCTCTTCTTGCTGCTGGCAGATGTGGATGCAGAACTCTCAGCTGCATCCCCAGCAGCATACCTGCCAGCATGGCACCCTGCTCCTGCATTGATTACAGTGGATCGAATGCTCTGAAATTGTTAGCAAGCCCCAATTAAGCGCTTTCCTTTCTAAGTATTGCTGGGGTCATGGTGTCTCTTCACAGCAGTAGATAACTGAGGAAGACAGTTTAGTGTCTGGACAGGCATTTTCCTTTCATCTGTGGTACTGTGGAGAGTGCCTTCCAGGACCATGATGATCAGTCCATGGGGTAAAAAGGCTGTGGACTCTCACCAGCACAACTTCTTCATGTATATTGAGCTGTGTAGCTGATGCTTTTAGCAGTAGAAAATTAATGTCTGTTTGAGGAGATCATAGAGTGGCCTTGCAAATAGCCTGAGTTGTCTTAGGGTTTCCCTGGGGCCATTTTGGTCAACAGCTCCATTAGGTGCAAGCAATATTGGCACATGGTTTCATTTGGTGGTGAGAGATATTTGTGGGAAGTGTTGTTTATCCTAATATATTTGTTTCCATTTGACCCCTCAAGTGGCCCTTAGTTTCAGCTATTCTTCCCATATTCATTCCTTATTTGTCCCCATATCCCTCTTCCTTCCCACATATAAGGTTTGTTGTTCATTTGTGAGTTTCTGTGTGCCTGTCGTGCTGTTATTTAAACATTTACAATGTCTGGTAACTGCTGCCCATATGTGTATGGTATGGCCCATTCAGTGGAGCAAAGAAAACTCAATAGATTCTGTATATTAAAAAAGAAAGATTCTCAATTCCTAGAACTCTTCACTGCCTATAGTCCTCTAACGGTGATCATCTACCCAGTATGAGCTGGTTCTGTCAATCTAGATCTTGTGCAGTTTAAGTGTAGGGAATGCCAGCTGCTGTTAGCTACTGACTACAGCAGTCATGCCATGGAGAAGGCAGAACCCCACAGAGCTCCTCCCCAGCCTCTGGCTCTAACCCTCTTACTCCACCCTCTTCCTCAATGTTCCCTGAGTCTTAGTGGAATGCAGATGGTAAAGATTCCCATCCAGCTCTGAGCACTCAGTCTCTTTCTCTGCCCTCTCTCTGCTGCCACTGAGGAGAAATTCTTCTTTCGCAAGGGTCAAAGGTGCATACGGGGGAAGTAGAGGGAATGGATGGATGGATAGATGCATGTATGTATGTATGAATGTATAGATGGATGGATGGATGCATAGATGGATGGTTGGATAGATGCATGAGTAGATGTATGAAGAGAAATAGAAACAGATGGATGATTGTATTGTCGACTAGAATGCTAACTGGGAAAATGTCTGAATGGATATTTGAATTAATGAATTTTAAAGCAATCAGTCAAGAAACTGTTTGTTATTTCATTATTTTCAGGTGTCGGCATGGGAGGACTTGAAGCTGGTAATAGCGGCTTGATTTCATTAATCACGGGAGAGGTGACTGGAGCCTGCACACACTGTTTACGCCCTGGCCTGAGCCTTCATTCCCCAAGCAACTTGCAAAATTTTTGTTTTTTGAAGTGAGGTGCCTGCTGTGAGGATGCAGGTACAGGCGGGTGCTGAGGAGGAATGTCAGCCTGTCCCGGAGGCTCCGCCTGGAGTCAAGAATCAAGGTCATGGACACTTCCCAGTCCTGTGCCTCCAATGCTTCCTGTTCCTGTGTGGTGGGCGCTGCTGTGTAATATCCTCAAAATGTGGAATCCCAGCCCCATGGCACATTATAAAATGTAGCATAGGAGATCTGAGGCAGGAGGAATGGTGAGAAAGTAGAATCAGGGGCAGAGACAGACATTTTCCTCTCTGCAAGTAGATGGAAAACCAGAGCAGGACACCGTGAGCCCTGAGAACACAGCACGTGGTGGTTGTTTCTGGGATCACAGGGCTTAGAGGGAGTTAGAGGTCAGAGGTCACTCTACATTCTACATCTGGTACCAGGAGATGAAATTCAGCATGTGCTGCCATGTTGGAAAGCCAAAATAATTGAAATTCAACCCATTAAATTTCTCTAGTAAATGTTGATTGCTTTTATATCACCATGAAGTAGGTCATATATAGAATATAGAACACCTGCTGTTAATGCGAGATTGTCATGAAGAAGATACAGACATAAGCAAACCAGTGTGTCTATCCCAATTAAACTTTATTGATAAAGACATGCAAGAGCCCAGAGCCACTTGAAAGAAGAATGAAACTTCTCCTTTGCAATCATTGAAATATTATGTTATATTTTATACTGTTGATGATACTAGTAATGGCTTATTAAAATAATTTAATTTTATTGAAGAGACCTATTTTTCATACAATATATTCTGATTATGTTTTCCCTTCCTCCACCTTTTTCCAAATCCTCCCTATAGTTCTTCCAACTGCAATCCAAATTCTTTCTTTTTCTCTTTCTCATTTAGAAAACAGAGATGAAAAAAATGAAACACACACACACACACACACACACACACACACACACCATTGCACACCCAGAAATCCCATGAAAACCACAAATCAGGAACCCTGTTATATAAGCAAGGACTTAATGCCCATGCAATGCATTATGAAAGAAAAACCCACAAAATTCCATGGAGTTGATTTTGTGTAATGTCAGGTAGTTGGAGCGGCTCTGCCTGGAGTCAAGAAGGAGCCAGAGGTCATGGATACTTCCTAATCATGTCCCTACAGTGATTCCTGTCCTCTGTGATGGGTAGAGTTGTGTAAAATGCTCATAATGCACACTTGCTTGTCCATGATACATTATAAAATGCTAAATAGATATTCAGGAGGAATAAGCTGGACACTAAAATGAAAGCAGGAGGCTGAGCTGGACATCTTTGTAACTACATTAAGATGCAAACACAGAGCCAGGATACCATGAGCCCTGGGAGCACAGCATATGCTGGTTGTTTCAGGGGTCACACAGCTTGGAGCTGTAGGTCACTCCACTTTCTGCATCCACACCAGGTTAGGAAATCTGGCTTGTACTGCGGAAGTTGGAAAAGGCAAAAAATGGAATTTAAATCATGAATCTCTACCAAACCGCTGTTTTCATGTCCACACAAAGTGGTCTGCAGAAGGCAGTCTGCAAATGCAGCCAAGCCAGTCATGCAGAAGACACAGATATAAGCAAACCAGTGAGACTTCCTCAGTAAGCCTTTATTGATAAGATAAGTAAGTGCTACGAGCCACTTTAAGAGAGAAGGAACATTCTCTTGTGTAATCAGTTATTAATTGTTATATATTTTCTGTTGATGATGAGAGTGTAATGACTGGTTTTACATTATTTGAATTTTTATCAAAATGTATTTCTGCAATGTATTCTCATATTTCCCCTTCTCTAATTGTGTCCAGATCTTCTCGACCTTTCCTTCCACTGAAATCCATCCTGCTTCTCTCTGTCTCTGTCTCTGTCTCTGTCTCTGTCTCTGTCTCTGTCTCTCTCTCTCTCATTAGAAAATGAACTGATTACTAAAACCTAAAAAACCTAAACCAAAACCCAGAAACAGATCAGAATAGCACAAAACAAAGACAAAAGCAAATAAAGAAAAATAGTTAAACTATAAAACTATGAAACACACACACACATATGTACATGCACAGGCACACACACACACACACACACACACACACATACATGCACACATGCATACATGCTCACATCCATAAACTTACACACTCATAAATCCCACAAAATAGGAGATCATAATTGTTAAAAAAAAGATTGATGAAGTAAAAATACAAGACATTATGATGCAAAACTCCCTCAAAATTCCTACTTAGTTAATTTGTGTTGCCCAGGTCCTCCTAGACTTAGGGCCTACCATTCAGCATGGATTATATTTGCAGTGAGACTCCACCGGACAGCACTAATTTTCCTTTGGATGGGGTTGTCAGCTGCAGACAGCCTCTGTCTTACAGATGGGCCTGTGCCCACTTCCCATCTCAGAGCTCGACCTTCTGGCCTAGACCTGTGCAGGCCCTGTGCATGCTGCCCCAGTTCGTCAGTCCGTCTGTGGCTCGGCCCTGTTGTGTCTGGAAGGTCTTGTTTCTTTGCTTTCTTCCTTCTCCTCAGGCTCTTAAAATATTCATGCCTCCTCTTCTGCTGAGTTCCCTGATCCCCAAGCGGGAGGACTTGATGGAGACATGCCATTTAGGACTGAGTGTTCTAAGGTCTCTCAGTGTGCACAATGCCAGTCTGTGAGTCTCTGTATGTATTCCCATCTGGTGCAGGAGGAAGGTTCTCCTATGTGGCTGAACAAGACACTGTTCTGTGAATATAGTAGAATGTCTGCAGGAATCAGGTTATTACTGTATTCCTTTAGTAGAATGAAGTGTTAACTTCGGATTTCTTTGGAAAGTCAGTTATGCCAAACGATGTTTTGCTGAGACACACAGGGAAAATGATCTTTTCCTGAAGCAGACCCTGGTGATAGACTATTTCGCTATGCAAACACATGAAAGGATGCATGGTATTTAGAAGGAATGTAAATATGATCCTATAAACAGTGGTGGCTGGAGCATTGGTTCACTCTGCTCTGCCTCCCTGTCCTTCAATGACAAAGTGCCTATTTTGGTTTCCCTTACATTTCATTGCTGACCTTCTCTTAAGGTAACTTCAGAGAGAGAAACTTACCAAATAACTTCTCCTGAGCTACCTGTGGCTTCTTTCCACTTGTGTGACCTTTCTGGGCAGTCTCATGGTTTCTTCTGGATTGAACTGCCCTGGCTGATTCATGGTGTCTGCTGAGTGGACTGGACTCCAGCTGCGGGTTTGTGTTTGGTGTTCGCTAGTGGACTGGAGTGAAAACAATGAAGATTGCAATTGTCTCAAAAACTATTTCTAAAAAGATCTCCTTCCCCCATATCCTAATAACCTTTTATTTCCTCCACCACTCTGTTGAGTGATGACCTAATGGGGAGGTTGAATTCTTATTAAAGTAGGCTGTAAAAATATATGCCTACAGCAGAACAGTAGGGTGGGTTTTCTCCTAGCCTATCTATTCTCAGGTCCTTGGCCACCTGAGCATTGTCAGGCATGGATTCTATCTCAGGAAGTGGGCCTTAAACCCAGCCAGATTATGGGGTCATCATTGCAGACCAAGGGATTTTGTGCTAGATTAAATAAGGATGGTCTCCATAGTCTCATATACTTGAATGTTTGGTTATCGGGGCTGGCACTACTTTAAAAGATTAGGAGGTGTTGTCTTCTTGGAGAAAGTGTTTCATTAAGGGTGGGCTGTGACGTTTCAAAGGCCCAGGCCATGTCCAAAGGTTCTCTTCTTGCTGTCAATGGATAGGTGTGTAGAACTCTCCGTTGCATCTCCAGCAGCATACATGGCGCCAAGCTCCCTTCATGGATGACAATGTATTTACATCTTGGAAACTGTAAGACAGCCACTAATTAAATGCTTTTTTAAATAAGCATTATTTTGGTCATGGCATCTCTCCACAGCAATAGAAAACTGACTGAGACAGGTTTGTGTCTGGATAGGTATTTACCTTGTACCTCTGGTAGTTTGGAGCATGAATTCCAGGTCCATGATCCCTCGTCAGTGGGCTGAATTCTGTAGACACCAGCACAACTTATTCATGTCCAATGAGCTATGTAGCTGATGTTTTCAGCAATTGCATCTTCGTGGCAGGTTAAGGAGAACAACCGACACCCTTGGCAATAACCTATGTCATCTTGAGGTTTCCATTGGGCCTTTTTGGCCAAAGTCTCAATTAGGTGGAATGGAATCCAACCACTGATGGTTTCATTTGGTGGTGAACAATGTCCAACTGTGGCTTTGTTTCTCTTGTATTTTGTATTTCGTTTTAGATTTCTAATAAATCTAATATGTACATATAGGTATATGTGTAAATATACACACACATGTATAAAAACATTAAAGAAACTTCTTCTGTGGAAAGTTTCCATATGATCCCTAAGTGGCCCTTAATTTTAGCTGTTCCTTCCAATATTTTGTTCCTTAATGCTCCCCATTTTTCTATTTCCTCACAATACCAGGGTTTTTGTTGTTGTTGTTGTTGTTGTTTTGTGTGTGCTTGTGCTGTTGTTGTTATTTAAACACTAAGCCCAATAACTGCTGCCCGTACACGTATGGTGTGGTTCCATCCTGGAGCATGGGAAACTCAATAGATTCTACATCTTAAAGATTCTCTGTTCCCAGGACTTGCCTCTGCCCTCTAAGGTTTATTATCTACCTGACATGAGCTGGGTTTGGCTGTCTTGGTCTTGTTCAGGTCAAGTTCAGGGAATGCCAGCTACTGTGAGCTCATGACTACAGCAGCCATACCTTGAAGAAGGCAGCATCCCGCAGAGCTCCTCCCCAGTCTCTGGCTCTAACCCTCTTCCTCCATCCTCTTCCTCAGTGTTCGCTAAGCCTTAGTGGTAATGCAGATGGTAAAGGTTCCCATCCAGCTCTGAGCACTCAGTCTCATTCTCTGTCATCTGACTGCTGCTTACTGTGGTGAGACACTTCACTAGCCAAGGGGTCAAACGTACATATGTGAAAAGCTAAAGGGATGTACATAGGTATGTAGGTATGTATTCATACATAAATGCATGGAGGTATATATGCAATATATGTATGGAAGTATATATGCATAGTTATATATGTATGTATTCTTATATGCATAAATGGATGTCCAGAGGTATGTACAGAGAGATGGATGGTTGGATGAAGAGAAGCATAAACAGATTGATGAATGCATTGCAGAATAGATGAATAACTGGGAAAATGTGAGAAGAAATCTGAATTAATGAATTTTAAAGAATCAGTCAAGAAACTGTTTGTTATTTCATTATTTTCAGGTGTCGGCATGGGAGGACTTGAAGCTGGTAATAGCAGCTTGATTTCATTAATCACGGGAGAGGTGACTGGAGCCTGCACACACTGTTTACGCCCTGGCCTGAGCCTTCATTCCCCCAAGCAACTTGCCTGAGGAACAAAATTTTTGTTTTTTGAAGTGAGGTGCCTGCTGTGATGATGCAGGTACAGGCGGGTGCTGAGGAGGAACGTCAGCCTGTCCCAGAGGCTCCGCCTGGAGTCAAGAAGAGGCCAGAGGTCATGGCTGCCTGTACCTGTGTGGTGGGTTCTGCTGTATAATACCCTCAAAATGTGGAATCCCAGCCCAGGGCACATTATAAAATGTTGGATAGGATATTTGGGGCAGGAGGAATGGAGTGAAATCTGAAGCAAGAGACCGAGACAGACATTTTTCTCTCTGCAATTAGATGGAAAACCAGAGAACATCGTGAGCCCTGGGAGCACAGCACGTGGAGGTTGTTTCTGGGATTGCACGGCTTAGATGGAACTGGAGGTCAGAGGCCACTCTACATTCTACATCTGGTACCAGGAGATGAAATTCAGCATGTACTGCCAAGTTGGAAAGCCAAAATAATTGAAATTTAACCCATTAAATTTCTCTAGTAAATGTTGATTGCTTTTATATCATCATGAAGTAGGGCATATATAGAGCATAGAAAGCCTGCTGTTGATGCAAGATTGTCATGAAGAAGACACAGACATAAGCAAACCAGTGTGTCTATCCCAATTAAACTTTATTGATAAAGAAACAGAAGAGCCCAGAGACAGAGGTCATGCCCACTACTCAGTCACGTCCCTACATAGATGCCTGAGCATGTGCGGTGGGTGTTGTTGTGTTAAATCCTCAAAATATGGAACCCCAGGTCTATGAGACATTATAAAATACTAAATAGGACATCTAAGTCAGGAAGAGTAAAGTGGATACTAAAATTGAAGCAGGGGACTGAGTTGGATGTACACACACAC
The DNA here is from genome assembly GCA_964023405.1 of Apodemus agrarius. Lineage (NCBI taxonomy): Eukaryota > Metazoa > Chordata > Mammalia > Rodentia > Muridae > Apodemus > Apodemus agrarius. The sequence continues at coordinate 5,373,740 of OZ030008.1, read as the reverse complement.
ACACACACACAAAAAAAAAAACAACAACAACAACAAAAAAAAACCGTAGTATGTTCCCTTTATCTTGGCAACTGTCTCAGTTTGGATTTCATCACTCTGAAGAGATACCATATCCAAAGGCAACTCATATAACGGAAAACATTTAACTGGCTGGCTTACACTTTCAGAGGTTCAGTCCATTATCATCATGGCAGGAAGCACGGCAGTGTCTATGCATACATGGTGCTGGAGGAGCTGAGGATTCTACATTTTGATCCGAAGGCAAACAGAAGACTGCCTTCTGCAGGGTGGAGTCTGGGCATCGGACCTCAGAGCCCACCCCCACAGTGAGGCACTTCCTCTAACAAGGCCGTACCTCTTAGTAGTGTCACTTTCCATTGGCCAAGCATAGCTACTCCCTGGGCCCCATAGGCTTGTTCAAACACCTGAGTCTATGGGGGCCATACTTAGCCATAGCTCATGTAATGTAAAATACATTTAGTCCCACTTCAAAAGTCCCATAGTCTATCACAGTCTCAACAATGTTTAGAAGTCCAAAGTTAAAAGTCTCTTCTGAGATTCAGGCAATCTCTTGACTGTAATCCCCTTCCACTCATGAAACACGTTCTTTGAGGAGCAAAAGAAGATGGCTCCTTCTCCAGAGGAGAAGCCAGCTTCTCTGCTTCCCAGTTCTTCTGAATCACAGGATCCCTTGTAGAGGGTTTGTGAAGTTTTCCTGAAGGCGACTTCTCTGTGGATCTTTTCAACCTCTCCTTAGTGAAGAGGTCATTCCAGAGTCTTCTTGGATTTATACTCTACTCGGCTGCTTTTTGGCAGTAGCCAATGAGGACGAAGATGCTTTAAGAGGTCTAAGCAGATCAGAAAGGGCCATTTTTTTCTCCAGATCCTTCAGAACTAACATTAAACTCAGATACTTTCACACCAGCCTCAGATCTCTCAGGCAATTTCCACCTATTTTTTCCATTAAGGGAGCCAATTGCTTCCAGAAGTTTTTGATGCTTTCATTCTCCATTACTGTCCCCCTCATCTTCACTGGCACTCAAGGGGTAGTTGGTTGGCAAATCCATTAGATCATCAGGCTGGCTCAAAGCCAGAAGGCCCTTTGTGGCTTTGATCGAGTTCATCACAGTAGCCAGCAGCTCACATGGGTCAAGAATGGAAGCCAAAGGGTGAGTTGGACATCTTTGTAACTACATTAATATCCAAACAGAGAGGCAGGACATCATGAGCCCTGGGAGCACAGCACGTGTTGGTTGTTTCAGGGGTCACACAGCTTAGAGAAAGCTGTAGGTCACTCCACTTTCTACATCCACACTAGGTTAGGAAACTCAGCTTTTACAGCTAAGTTGGAAGAAGATAAAATAATTGAAATTTAAATCATCAATCTCTATCAAACGGTTACTGCTTTCATGTCCACATGAGGTGGGCCAAACGAAGAACATAGAACGCCTGCTCTTGTAACCAAAATAGTCATGCAAAGACACAGATGTAAGGAAACCAGGGCAATTCCTCTAGGAAACCATTATTGATAAGGCATGCTAAGAGCTACTTTAAGAGAGAATTAAAGTTCACTTTTATAATCAACTATTAATTGTTATATAATTTCTGTTTATGATGATGACTTGGTTTCTATCATTTTAATTTTTTAAAAATATATTTTTGCAAAAATATATTCTGATCATATTTCTCCCTCTCACAAGTCTTTCCAGGTCCTCCATTTCTTTCTTGCAACTGAAATCCATCCTGTCTGTCTGTCTGTCTATCTGTTTGTCTCTCTCACTAGAAAATGAACTGATCACTAAAACCTAAGAAAACCAAACCAAAACCCAGAACAAATGACAATAGGACAAAATAAATAAAAAACAGATAAAAGTAGTCCAAGTATAATACTAAGAAGCACACGCAGGCACATGCACACACAAGCACACACACACACACATCCATAAACTTACACACTAAGAAATACCACAAAGTTTAAAAACATAATTGTTAAGAAAAAGATCTGTAAGATAAAACTAATATATGCTCACTGTAATGGTTTGTATATGCTCAGCCCAGGGAGTGGCACTATTTGAAGGTCTGGCCCTGTTGGAGTAGGGGGGTCAGTCTGGGTGTGGACTTTAAGACCCCTATCCTAGCTGCCTGGAAGTCACTATTCTACTAGTAGCCTTCAAATGAAGATGTAGAACTCTCAGCTCCTCCTGTACCATGCCTGCCTGGATGTTGCCATGTTTCTGTCTTGATGATAATGGACTGAACCTCTGAACCTGTAAGCCAGCCCCAATTAAAAGTTCTTATAAGAGTTGCCTTGGTCATGGTGTCTGTTCATAGCAGGAAAACAGTAACTAAGACAGAAGTTGGTATTGGTGTGGGGTATTACTGTGAGGTCTGACCAGGCTTTGGTTTGGAAGAATGTGGATTTGGGGACTTTGGATTTGAAAGCATTGGTATGCTTTAAATGGGGCTCAATGGGCCAGCCTAGTAGGAGTATGGAAGACATTGTTTCTGAAGGTGATTTAAACTGTGAAAGCCTGGCTCTAGAAGTTTCAGAGAAGAATTTTAATATGTGGCCAAGAAACTATTAGTGTAATATTTCGGTGAAGAATGTGGCTGCTTTTTTTGCCCTTGTCTGGAGTCTACCTGAGGCTAAGGTGAAGAGATTTAGAATAATTCTTTCGATAAAGGAAGTCTCAAAACTGTCTAATATAAATTCTGTTGTGTGGTTACTAAAGTTCTTTCTTATAAAGAGAATTTTAATGAAAAGAAGCAAACTGAGAAAAGAAAAATATAAAATATGTGGTTCGAATATTAAAGGGATACCAGGAAGTGAAATGGAGCTGAATCCTGTATTCAAGGATATTAAATTGAATTAACGGAGTAGTGACCTTGGGCAAGATCTCATCCAGCTAAATTTAGGTCCAGCATGGTAGTACAAGCCTTTAATCCCAAAGGCAGGCAGATCTCTTAGTTCAACAGCAGCTTATAACAGAGCAGTTTTAGGTGAAGTAAAAAAAATTCAGGCTTGGTGGACCACACCTTTAATTCCAGTGCTTAGGAGACAGGGCTGCAGATCTCTGAGTTCAAAGTCATTCTATGGAGCAAGTTCAGGACAGCCAAGGTTAGGAGTGAAAGAGTTGGAAAATAGAAGGCTGGTGATAATATAAGAAGGGGGCCAGGTTCCAGCCACAGCAAGCACCAAAACTTGGCAGGTTTGTCCATATGGCTGTGGCTTTGGAGTCCAGAATCGAAGGGACTACTGGGACAATTGATGCTTGTTAGCTAGAGCTAAGAAATTCATGGTGATTAAGAAGGGACCAGCATCACTGAGGTGAAATCTTCTGGGAAAGGTTTTCTAAGAGCACAAAGAAGCTGTGTTCCAGAGATAGCCAAGGTTGTAACTTGTACTGCAGCTGTTCTTGATAATGTGTAAGAGTCACCAAGCTGGTACTGGTTTTGAAGACATGAAAGTGTGATGAAGAACAGCTGAGTCTTGGCACTGTGAGAGGCCATGGAAGGCCAGTGGTGAAGGTACAACCTCAGTTGCAGTTGATGACCAAGGGCTGAATGGGTCATGCATTGGAGTTCAGGCTTGGCACCATGAAGAGAGCCTATGAGAGGCTATTGGTGAATCCTAGTAGCCGCAGAAAACCACAAGGTATTGAAGATCCCAGCACTATGGAATGGTCACCAAGAACAGCATCAGCAGTGTAGTGGACCCACCTGAGCTTAGAGAGCTACAGAGGGCAAATATGGAGAAGTGATGCTAGTCATTAGGAGGAACCCAGAAGGTCATGTGTGGATCCCAGACATTGAAACAAGAAGCTGTAACATTGAAGTTGGCTTGGAGACTCCAAGATGTTCAAGATGCCAGAGCCATAGGATATCTGCTGAGGAAAGCTGCTAACATGGAGTGGAACCAGCCCAGGAGAAAGGAGTGTGTTGTAGTCAACAAAGATTTAAAAAAAAAAGAGTTGGAGAAAGGACCCAAGGAGCTGAAGGGGTTTGCAGTGCCACAGGAGGAACAACAATGAGTCACCCAGTATTCCCAGAGCTCCCAGGGACAAAACCATCAACCAAGAGTTGGCTCCAGACACAAAGGCAGCAGAGGGATGGTCTTGTTAGACACCAAAGGGAGGAGAGACCCTTGGTCCTGGAACGACTTGATGCCGTAGTGTAGAGGAATACCAGGACAGGGAAGTGGGGAAGGGTTGATTGGGAAAGGGAGATGGCTTATGGGATTTTTGGGGGAGGGGGGAACCAGGAAAGGGGATAACATTTGAAAGTAAATGAAGAATATATCTAATAAAAGAAAGTACTTAAAAAAAAGAATTGGAGATCTGAAGACCACTTTGACATCAGACATGGAGATGCAGAATTTGGAGTTTGCCCTGCTGCTTTCCTGACTTGCTTTGTGGGTACAGATAAGCGATTGGATGAATCTCAGAAGAGATTTTTAAACTTTGGACGTTTAACACTCTTGAGACTGCTATAGACTACAGGGACTCTTGAAGTTGGACTAAATGTATATTGCATTATGCTATGTTAGATATGGCCCCCATAAACGCATATGTTTGAACAAGCCTGTGGGGGCCAGGAAGTGACACTATTCAAAGTGTGGTCCTGTTATAGCAGGTGTGTCACTGTGGGTGTGGGCTTTAAGACCCTATTCCTAGCTGCCCGGAAGCCAGTTTCTGCTAGCAGCCTTCAGATGAAGATGTAGAGCTCTCAGCTTCACCTGCACCATGCCTGCCTGGATGCTGCCATGCTCCTGCCTTGATGATAATGGACTGAACCTCTGACCCTGTAAGCCAGCCTGAATTAGATGCTCTTCTTATCAGAGTTACCTTGGCTGGGCAGTGGTGGCACACACCTTTAATCCCAGCACATGGGAGGCAGAGGCAGGCAGATTTCTGAGTTCGAGGCCAGCCTGGTCTACCTGGGCTACACAGAGAAACCCTGTCTTGAAAAACAAAACAAAACAAAGAAAACAAAAAAGAGTTACCTTGGTCATGGTGTCTGCTCACAGCAGTAAAACCCTAAGATAGTCACTCAAATCATGAGCTAAAACCCCTCAAAAAATTATTGGGTTCATTACTGTTGCCCAGCTCCTCCTAGACCTGGGACCTACCATTCAGTGTGGAATCTATTTGCAGTGAGACTCACTGGACAACACTAATTTTCCTTGGGAAGGGGTTGTCAGCTGCAGACAGCCTCTGTCTTACAGATGGGCCTGTGCCCACTTCCCATCTCAGAGCTCGACCTTCTGGCCTAGACCTGTGCAGGCCCTGTGCATGCTGCCCCAGTCTGCCAGTCCATCTGTGGCTTGGCCCTGTTGTGTCTGGAAGGGCTTGTTTCCTTGCTTTCTTCCTCTTCCTCAGCTCTTACAACCTTTGTGTCCCCTCTCCTGCAGAGGTCCCTGATGCCCAAGGGGGACGATTTGATGGAGACATGCCATTTAGGACTGAGTGTTCCAAGGTCTCTTAGTCCGCAAATTGTCAGGTGTGGGTCTCTGTATGCATACTCATCCTGTGTAGGAGGAAGGTTCTCTGATGTGTCTGTGCAAGACACTGTTCTGTGAGCATAGCAGAATGTCTGCAGGAGTCAACTCATTGCTACATTGATTCACCTCTTAGGTGGCCTTAGTTTTAGCTTCAGTCCTCATATTCCCATCCTTATTTTCCCCATTTCCTTTTCCCCTCCCCTTGACAGTTTTTGTTTTGCTGTGGTTCGTGTGTGTGTGTGTGTGTGTGTGTGTGTGTGCGCACGCGCGCGCGCGCGCGTGTGTGCACGTGCGCATGTGTGCACATGCATGCGATGTTGCTCTTGTTGATATTGTTATTTTCAAACTCATTAAGTTCAGTTTGTGTTCCCTATGCGTGAGTGGTGTATGGTATTCCCTGGAGAATGGGTAACTGAATAGATCCCTCATCTTCGAAAAAGAACAGTCATCCCTACCCCAGTAGGTATCCACTGCATCTAACCTTTCAGTCACTGGTGAGATCTAGAGGTCATCCTGCCTACCATGTGCTGGGATTTTGCTGGTTTAACTTTGCACAGGTCTTTTGCAGGTAATGCCAGCTGCTGTGAGCTCATGACTACAGTAGCCATGTCTTGAGAGAAGACAGTGCCCCATAGCTCTCCTCATGTTCTGGCTCTTATATGCTTCCTGTATCCTCTTTCTCAATGGTCCCCAAACCTTATTGATAGTGGGGTTGCTACATTTCTCTAATTCAGAACTAAACATTCTCACACACAGTATGTTGACAGTTCCGCATCTCACCCTTAACTGATGCCCCCTGGAAAAAGAAGCCTTTCTGGCCAAAGTTGACAGCAGCCATGTCTATGGATATAAACACAAACCTTTAGAAGGCAAATGTACGGAATGATCATTTAGCAAAATAACAACAGTAGGTTCCAACATAGAAGCCTCAGATGGACTTTTGAACTGGATCACGGTACCAGCCATGATGATCTTCCTCTTGTAGAGTAGGGCTTAAATCCAACCAGAAAATCAACATGGTGGTGATTTCCCTGACCACCATGCCAGTGAGCACACAGAAGCATACTTGGTTTGTAGCAGGGAGAGTTCACTGATGGATAACATAATTTACAGCTTTCCAAAAGCCTGCATAACACTTCTGGTACTGAGAAACAAAGACATCAGGGAGGAATTTTCTTGATTGGTTTGAGACTGGTTCTTCTATGTTACAGCTAAAGCATGTGGCATCTTCACCAACTGGAAAGACACTTGCTTAGTCCTTACAGTGGCTCGCCAAGGGCAATGACAATAGCTTGCGTTGATTTGGAGCCGTCTGTGGCCTTCCTGACCCAGTCATAGGGAGCTGTCACACCAGGCACTACAGTTTTCATTAGTAGCCCATGAATTTTGGGAATAGCATTGTTCACCCATGCATGATCTCTCCATTAGGATGCCTCCTTTACAATTTACATTTTAAAATTAACTGACCAACTAACGGCCTCTTAGAAGGCCATTTGCTGATGCCCTTGTGTATTGTAGGGGGTAGTTGAATGTGTGTGCATGCTGGTGTGTGTCCAAATAAATTTGCCGGTGTGTGCACACACAGATATAAGAAATAGACTTTAGGCATCTTTCCCATGACTCAATTATTATCATTATCATTGTTATTATTATTATCATTTTGTCATTAGTAGTAGGGGTAGAGACAGACTCAGTAATCTTAAAGTTCACTCCAGGGACTATGTTGTCTGTGCCCTTCACTGCTAAGGTTACAGATGTATGCATTTCCTTGGGTGTTGGGGCTCTGAATTCAGTTCTCCCCACTTGTGCTCGCCAGGCCCTCAACCTGTTGGCTTGTACGATCACCACGCCTGGGTTTAGGCTTGAGATGTATTGACTTTAGCAATCCATTTGGATTGGAACTGTCCATATGGAAGAGCTGAAAGCCTGGCACGTTGTCTGTAGCTTATCTCTGTATCATCTCTCTGGTCTCTCGGGTCTTTGATTTCCTTTACCATTTTGGTATTCAATACACAAAGCTTGTATATCTGTTGCAAGATCTGTGCCCAAACATTCCAGAAGTGTGTTTGCAATTGCTCAGTGTTTGTTTAGATTGGAGATTGAGTTTTGAATATATATCTTGTTCTCTGTGAGTTTTACTAAGCTTGTTTTCTTTTATTTTTAATACTAAGCATTTTATATTGTGTTTAGCCATTCCTGGGGTTGGATCCTGGGTCTTGCACATGATAGGCAAATGCTCTCCACTGAGCTACACCCCTAGCCCTCTTAGACATGTAAGTTATGTGTAGAGAATCATGTCACCTTTGCTTACAGACAATGATGTTTCTTCTTTTGCTAGTGTTGAGTCCCTCTTTTCTCATCTCATTAATCAAAACAGTATTGGATTGCAGCTATGAGAGCCAGCATCTTTCTCTGGCTCTGGATCTAAGAGAAGAGGCTTTGGTCTTTCACTGGATGTGTAGATATAGCTATAAAGTTGTGGTCGATTCTAGGGTCACCATCCTGGAGTAGGAGGCTCCCAAGAGGATCACCGCATCGTGCTATCCCATGGGAAAACTGGTGAATGGCTAACCAGACTAACTGGCTTTCTTTTCTCTGCCAGTGGTATTTGCCTTGGTTGGCCAAAGCCCTCCTGTCTCTGCTGAGACACGGTCCCCACGTAGACTTCGGGGTGGTTGGTAGCCTTGGTTCTACTTGATTAAAGACAAACCTCAAGATTTCAAGTTGTCAGCTTGTGTTATGATTATGACGAGACTAAGGATGCTGTTCTTGCCTCCTCCCCTCCTTATTCTCCCCTCGCCCCTCCTCCTCTTCGCCCTCTCCTCCTTCTCTCCTCCTCCCCTTCTCCCTCCCCTCCCTTGCCCCTCCTCCTCTTCTTCCTTCTCTCCATCATACCGCTTTTCATTTTGCAGGACTGGGGATTAAACCCAGGGTCTTGCACACACTGGGCAAGCACAGGAGTATGGGGTTCACTGCCCAGTTCTCCTTCTCATCCATTGGAAAGCTTCAAGACAGAGTCTCACTAAGTTGTCTCGATTTACCCTATTGCCCAAGCAGCCCTTGAACTTTCTCTCCTCTTGCCTCAGCTTCCTGACAAGTTAGGACGACAGCCTTATACCTCCAGACTTGTCTCCGATTCAATTTCGTTCCAAAATGAAAATTTCTTAGTCAAAGCAACGTGTGCTCAATGAAGCTAATAGCATGGACCACAGTGAGTACTGTGAAGCTAGAGAGCAGTGCACGCTGGAGAGATGGCTCAGCGGTTAAGAGCACTGACTGCTCGTCCAAAGTTCAATTCCCAGCACCCACATGCTGGCTCACAACCATCTGTAATAGGATCCAATGCCCTCTTCTGGTGTGTCTGAAGAAAGTGACATAAATATAAAAAATTAAAAATTAAAAATTGAAGATAACAGCCCACAGCATCTCAACAAATGCTCAGCAAGATGGAGGTGTGATTTGGGAAGTGCAGGGCTAGGGACAGATCTTTGGAGTCAGCTTCTGTTTTATCCTTACTGTGTGACCTTGGATGAGTGATTTGACCTCTCTGATTCTCAGTTTGCTTCTATCTGTATAATGGAGGCCATGGGTTGTGCTAGAGCAGTGGTTCTCATCCTGTGGATCATGGCCCTTTTGGGAGGGAGGAGTCACCCATTAAATATTCTGCACATCAGATATTTACCTTGCAATCTACAACAGTAGCAAAATTAAAATTATGAAGTAGCAACAGAAATAATTTTGTGATTGGCGGTCATAACAGGAGGACCTGTGTTGAGGGTGGCAGTATTAGAAAGGTTGCGAACCACTGACCTAGAGAAGTAAAAGCGCTGGTCTCTGTGTGGCCCTTGGCAGATGGAGGCACTCAGGGGATGCAGATGCACTCATAGATATGAAGATCTTCTTGACAGTACAGAGAGCATCTCAGATCAGAAACAGGATGTGGGTTTGTGAAGTCTCCTGGATGCTAGCTGGTGTGCATGTGCACACACAGATGCATGTGTGTACAAATGCTCTTTCACGGAACTCTCTGAGGCAGATCTGCTATGCTTTCCACCATCTGAAGCATTTCCAAAGCTGAAGAGGATGTGTAGATCAGGGAACATTTAAAAACAGCAAGAGGCAGTGAGTGTGCCCAGCCTAGGAGCAGGCATGCCCAGAACCATCCAGAATCCCAGCGAGACAGGAGATCTATGAGGCTGGGGATGGCATTAAGTCTCATTCCACTTTTGTTAGTCATGTATCTGATGACCTTGGGCAAGACCCTTGGTACCCTGAGCCTCCATTTCTCCTCAGCAAGATGACAAGGCTCTTGGATACTCTCATCATCTCCTTCTTATGAAGTTGAAACAAGACAATGTCTGCAAGCATTTGAAAGCTCGACAAGTATATATGGCTTTAGTGTTCAAAATAATCACTCAAATTCGCTCTGAAAGGTTGAAGGATACCGGAGAAATAGACCTCGGAGCCTCTTCAATTACGGCTCCAGACACAGTCACGGCAAAGCCGGGCACTGGGTGATCGATGTTGCCCCACGCTTCTTTCCCAGGGAGGGGCTCGGCATTCTGAGGCTGCCTGCCACCCCTTCACTAGTTACCTCTGACTGGAGAAACATCAGTGGTTGTCGAGGCCGCTGTTTGTCTGGCTGATTTATACAAATCAGTGGAACCATATCTCTAGCTTGTTCTTTGATCTTGGTTTGAGCGAGTCAACTTAAACACTCACGGGAGCTGCAAGAGATCCCTCATCTAAATGTGCTCACAAATCTTCCCCAGATGCATGGGGCGAGGCCTCTGCCAGCGCCTTCAAAGGCCTCATCCATCAACACAGAGCGGATAAAGCTCAAGTTATGCTTTGTGAATCCTTGACCCAGCTCAACCCATATCCAGCTGTGGCTGGAATTTCTAAGCCAGCTTTTGCTGGAGTGGGGCAGCCCTGTGCCCGTCTTCTTTTCCGCCCCCACCCCCCCACCCCTGCTCCTTGATAGTCATAGAGAATGCAAGAAGGAAGGTCTCGTGCCATAGACGGGGACCGCAGTGGCCAAGGCTGAAGCCGCCGGGCCTGCTCTGGCGCCAATGTGTGTGCTCTTGGGTTCGCTGCAGAGACGTGCTTGGGCTGCGGGCCCCTCATTTGTCACTTTGGACAGTGCCCTGATAAGGGGCAAGCCAGAGAAATGGACTGAGGGTACAGAGATTTGTTGTGAAAGACTTGAAAGCAGAAGGGGCGCTGTTTGGGAGGAGGAGAAGGGGGGCGTCATCGAAGCAGGGGGAAGACAAGGTGGCAGATGTGAACACAATAGATTGGAGGGGCTTTCTGAGGGGGATTGCTGAGGTGATAAAGTGCTTGCAGAGCAGCCATGAGGACTTGAGCTGGGATCCCCAACATCCCTGTAAAAACATGGGCAAATTAGAACATGCCTGCAGTCCTAATGCTGGGTAAACAGAGACAGGAGCATCCCTGAAGCTCATTGGCAACTCTTGGCTAGTTAATGGACTCTAGATTCATGATACCATGTTTCAAAACAAAGTGGGGGAAGATAGCTGATGCTACCCTCCCCAGATGTGGGCACATACACATATATCCCCAGGCATATTACATACATGCATGCAAATGTCCATAAACCATACATAGGATCCTTTATAGTCACAGAGAATGCATGTATTATGTATTAAGTAAAAAGAGATGTGTATCATGTATTATGCAAACACATAATTATGTACTGTGTAAAAACAGATATATACTGAGGAATTATTTATAGGATGGAGCCCCTGATATTTCTTCTTTCTCTAGCCTCGGTTTTAGCAATCTGTGGTCAATTATGGTCTGATAATATTATATGGGAGATTCCAGGAATAAATCATTTGCATTTTGAGTTGCATGCTATATTCAGAGCTGTGAGTTCAGAGCTGTGTGATGGACCCTTGTGTGCCTGGCTGTGTCCTATGGAGGCATTCCTGTCGATGTGCAAATGTGCTGTGTAGCTTCCAGTCCCATAGTTTCTGTCGCCATTACCAAACTGACTGTCTCAGTGTCACAGAGTCTGGTTCAAATTAGCTCTTGATATACCTAATAATAATCCAAAGCACATGAGAAGGTATGTTGGCAGCATTATCCAGTAGGTTGTTATTGTGATCTTAGCTGTTGTTTTTTTAAAGATTAATTTTAAAAATTTAGGGTATATGTGTGTGTCTGAGTACATGCACATGAGCGTAGGTACCCTCGGAGGCCAGAGGATGGTGCCGGTTCCTACCGGAAGTTGTGGGCCACTCAGTGTGTGTTGTGGGAGTAAACTCAGGTCTTCTGCAAGAGCGGCAAGGGCTCTTTATTGTCTGTCCAGCCCTGCTGTACTGTTACTAACCTCACCATGCTTGCGGTATAAGTCATTTCTAGCACAGTTAGGAGGTGTGGGAGAAGACACAGTGACATGTGGGGGTCAGTGCTCTTGTGGTTTGAATGTGAAGTGTCCCCACAGGCTCACATGTGTGACCATTTCCCCTCCTGGTGGAGCTATTTGGGGGTGTGGAGGATGTTGCAGAACTTTTAGGAAGTGAGTCACTGGGTCAAGGCTTTGAGGGGATAGACTGCCCTGTTTCCAGTCCAGCTCTCTGCTTCCTGACCCGCCAAGATGTGAGAAGCAGCAGCTCAAAGTTCCTCCCTCGGCACAGTGTCTAGCTCCAGCTGCCAATCTCTCCTCGTCATAACGACTTCAAGTCTCCAGAGTAAGAGCCAAAATAAATGCCTTCTTCCTCCAGTTGTGTCTGTCTGGTATTCTGTTACAGCCACAGGAGAAGGAGCCAATGTTGTTGCTGTGATTAAAACAAAACTAAACTAAAAACAAACAAAACAAAACAACAACAACAACAACAACAACAACAAAAAAAAACAGCCTGACCAAAACAACTGAAGGAAGGTTCTAGAGCAGCAGCGTCTGCAACAATGGGGCATGGCGGTGGGCAAGCCAGCATTGCGACAGGTAAAAAGCATGGCGGCGGGCCAGCCAGCATGGTCGCGGGCGAGCCAGCATGGCAGCAGGAGCAGGAAGCTAGCTGATCATTTTTATATACACACATGCAGAAAGAAGAGAGATGGAAAGAAGGGGAGGGGAACGAGGATGGGGAGGGAAAGATAGTGCCAGGCTATAAAAACCCGCCAAGACCCACCTCACTGACTGCTTCCTCCAGCAAGGCTGCACCTCCTAAAGGTTCTATGACTCAACTGCCACCACCAAACAGCGCCACCAACTAGGGGCAAAGTATTCAAGCACGCGAGCCTATCAGGCACATTCTCATTCAAATGACTGCTCTGAGTGTCCAATGGGTGGGCTGTATCCCCTTGGGATGGAGACACTTCTGTGTCCAACTCTGCCATGAAAACTTTCCCACATTCTAGTACAACTTTATTTTAAAACAAGACAAAACAAAAACAAACAAACAAACAAACAAACAAAACCAGGTGCAGGAGGGTGTGAGGGATGGCTCCATCAATTACCTGTTTGTTGTACAAGCACAGAGACCAGAGTTTGGAGACACAGGTCACATAAAAGGCTGGGCAGAGATGGTGGATCCTGGGTCTCACAAGCCAACTAATTGAGTTGAATGAGCCAGCTCTGGGTTTAATAAGAGATCCCGTCTCATAAAATGTTCCTCTTGACCATCCTCCAGAACTTGAGAGTAAAGACCCTATTGTTGAAGTCACCACATATTCAAGTCACAGGACACAGAGAAATCATGTTGGTATCAATACGGTTTCTAGCTAGCTTTTGTAGCTCTGGAAGGTGTTATACATTCTATTAGAGGAGAAAAGTAGTCATTAGTAACACTGCGAACCCCAAGAGGGTAATGAGTAGCCTAGCAAGATATACCCGCTGGGATAAGAGAGACAAACATTACAGAGTAACCATTTACTTTCTGAAGGACTTAAAGCCTGATTGCTATTGTCCCAGGTAACCCTCCCTCCCAGGAGACCTTCACATTCCACATACTCCTGTTTTGTAGTTGGAGGACCACAGTGCTCCAGGCACTGTTGGCCCTTCTCCGTTTGTGTAACATGAGTGATCCGCTAACCAGGGATCAGTGTATCTATCTGGGTAGTGGAATCAGGATGCTGCCAAATCTGTTAGGTCAGGCCAACACCAGGCCATGATGTCCTTTTGTGAGAATTAGAGTGATATGTCCTCTAGACAGAGAGTCCTTGTAGGTTCTCCCCACTTGGTGAGTAGCTCAAGTTCATTAAAACACAGCATTCCTCCAGATGGCTTCATGAGCAGAGTGGGAACTGACCTTTTATCTCCTACGTGTTCCTTTAATTCCATGACCTTGTGTAGTGCCCAGTCTGTAGCTGTATGTCTTTGCTCTGCTCTGCTGTGTGTGTGTGTGTGTGTGTGTGTGTGTGTGTGTAGGTGCATGCACATGTGCATATATGTATGTGTACATCCGTGCCATACGTACAGCCAGAGGCTGGCCTCTGGTGTCGTTCCTCAGGTGTCCACCTGCTGATTTTCAGACAGGGTCTCTCATTGGCTTGGGACTTCCTGAGTATGGCAGACTGCCTGACCATTGAGTCCCAGGGATCTTCCTGTCTCCACCTCCCTGGTGCTGAAATTGCAAGATGCATCGGACACACCTGGCTTTTTAACTGGGTTCTGAGGGTTGGACTAGAGTTCAAGAGCCTGTGTGGTGAGCACGTTGGCCTTGGCACCCTTCATGAAGGGACCCCTCGTCTATGCTGGAGCCGGGACAACAGTGGGAATAAATGACCACGGGTCGTGTTGGGGAAGTGGGGAGGATGGCTGCAGCTTGTCCTCTGTGTGAACTTGGGCAAAGGCTTTAAGGAATGCTAAGGGACTATTGAGAAATGACAGAACCAGTTCTGGGCTGGGAAACCCACCAGCTGTTGCACACCGTTCCCTTGTCCCTCTTTATGGGCCCGGCTTCCCTGTTCTCTCTCCTCTGCCGCCTTTTGTTTCAGAACTCTCCAATACCAGGGGGCCTATTCCTTGCCTATAAAAACCATCACAAGGCACCTGGAATTCTCAAGGGACGTCAGACAAGGGCCTTCATCCATTATGAGCTAACTGGGCTTCAATTTTTATCAACGGTCCCTCTCTTTAATCAAGAAGAAATTACCCACGGGCAAAGCACTATGGCTTTCTTTTATAACCGGCTCGTTGGAAAAAAAGAGAGAGAATTTCGGTTCAACTTTTAAGTGAAGGAAAAGAAAAGCTAGCTGTACAATGTTCCCTGAAAAGGGTGTTATTTTTCGTTTTTCTCATAGCCCTTCCGCTTGCCACACAGAAACGGGCAAGTTGTGTCTTCCATGTACATTACAGCCGAGGACCGGTAGACACTGGCTGAGCGGTTTGGCCTCTCAGCATGCCTCTCCACGGCTCCTCTTTGCAAATCCAAGTATTTGGAATTAGGGCGGAAGCCCCGGGTGCAGCCAGGCTTGTCACCAGGCTTCAGTGTGACGGTCTGCTGGCTCAGACGGTGTCAGCCGCTGCCCCCCTTCATTTCTTGTCTCTCAAGTCTGAGCACAAAGGGATTTCTCGGGCTGCAATTTTTCACATGGTTGTAGCTTTTAGCTCTCACTTGGTGCTTACAACAACAGGGTTCTAATTCTCATGCCGGGAGCGGTTCCCAGAGGGTCAGGACAAGCCTCATCTAAGCTTTTCGGTCTGTCTCCTGGAAGACAGAGCTAATGTTCCCTCTGCTCACAGGAGCACACAGATTAGTCATTGTTCTGCAGTGAGCTAATCTCAGACCGAGCTAGCACGATGCAATTTCACCCATGGCCCCCAAATTACATCCGATAGCGTAGGTGTCGAAATGTCCATCGTCACAGCCACCATCACAAGGCTCCAAACCAACACTTACAAGGTCACCACTTAATTCATAAATCCAAGATGCTGTCACAGCCCTGCAGTGACAGAGCCCAGGGCCACTTGAAGAACACCTCCCATCCCGGCGCCTCCCAGGACAGTCAGACGATTACAATGCTGCTGAGAGGGTCACGTGGAGTGAGGCTTCATCCCTTCATCCCAAGCTGTCATTAATGTCTTCTGATGTGATTTTATTTGAAAGAAGAGTCTAAAGGCCCTCCCAGACAGTCAAGTCTCCTTAAAAGGAAAATGTACAGGAAATCTATGTGATAGGACTGAAGGCTGCTGGGTAGCCGTTATGGAGGGGGGTCTCTATGGAGATGGCTCAGGCCCGGTCCTTAAGGAAGGGCTAGTAACAAATCACTTTCATCTTTCAAGTTACAATTGGGAGTCCGACTCGATCAAAAACACACCCAGTTCTGACACGTACCTAAACCTCAATTCTCCCCGACTAGGGAGAGCTCTCACTGTTTGCCTGATCCAGCCAAGTTCACCCATGGGTTTTTGTTTTCCCAGAGTTTGCCAGGTTGCTCAGCTGTCCTTGTGTTGTAAGACAGACTGAGTCCCGATATTCTCTGAGGCAGGATATTCTCTGAGGCAGGGTCTCTCCACTCAGTGTTATTTACTGGTGCTTGAGACTTGGTCACGCAATATGGCAGGGCCTCCTGGACATCGTCGGGTACCCAGCAGACCTGCTGTCCTCCAGACCTCGGCTGCAAGGAGCAGTCACTCTCCTGCAGCAGCAGCAGCAGCAACAATAGCCTATAGTGAGGAGGAAGGTAAGATAAGGTGCAGGGATCTTCCGGGGCATACTGCTGGTAGGGGACCGTGGGTACGTGCTTGTCTTCATTTGCGAGTGTCGTCATGGCCCCCTCCCAGGTATCCATTGGAGTGCCCTTCAAAAAAACAACAGAGTGCACAGCCTCTGAGTGTGCCACTGATTGCTTTAGGGCTGTGCAGGGGGAGTGGGGCCTAGCTGGTCTTTGTTACAGAGCACTACCAAGGACTACAACAGCCACCCTCCCACCCCCACACACACCCTCGGTTTTGCTACTTTTGTTGTTTTATGTTATTTATCTTGAATGGATACAATGTATTTTGGTCATGTTCACCCTGTTGTGGGCAGGCAAGCAGTCAGGCAGACATGGACTTGAGTTCAGCGTTTTGTTGGGGGAAAGGGTAGGAGATAACGCTGACCTCAGAGTGTGATGAGACTCTGCTAGAGACTCGGTATTGACTCCTTCCGCTTCTGCAGGCGTTATAATCTCACTCACTGGAACTGCAAACCATGCCGAGTATTGGGGGCCCCCTGTGCTATCTGTATGAGAAACAGAGCCCCACCCTGGAACCTTATTTATTTATTTATTTATTTATTTATTAAAAGACAGGTTGTCAAACAGCTCAGGCTGGCCTCTAAATCACTGTGTGGAGAAGATGACCTTGAACTTCTTCTGATCCTCCTGTCTTCAAATTCGGAGATTATAGGTGTGGGCTACCAGGCCTGGTTCATGCAATGCTGGGGACTGAACTTGGGGTCTTAGGGACCCTAGGGAAGCCTGCAGCAGCTGAGCTAAGCAGCAGGGCCTCTGGAAGAAGCCTACTTAGGCTTGTTCCACGCCGCTGCTTAGCTCCTGGCATTCCCTCACCCATCAAACAAATTAAAACACAGCCATGCTTTAACGAAAGTTTGTTTTCAGTAAAGATATTTAAGAGAACTTTAATGATTTCTCTTTTTTAAATGATCCGGCTGTGGGTAATTTATGGTAGTCTCAATTACCTGTGATTTACCCCACAACCAATAGGCATCTTCAGATTCCCGTGCCTGTTTTCTCAAATGTAATGAAACTTTATGATGCCTCTGTCAGGAAGGCTGCGTGCCAAGGAGCCGGCTCTGCTGCTTTTTGGCAGGCGTTTAATGAAGCGTGTGCTAATTTTGATTTTGCAGCTTTCTTGTCGAATAGCAGAGCCGATCACTTCACTTCATGTTGCACACAATTGCATGGGCCCCAGAAAAATCCATGCCTGAACCCTGAAGGGGAGTCTTTCTTTACCTCGGGGTCCCGGAGGGGTGGCAGGAAGATTCCAGAAGCTGCAGGGCTATCTCTGTGCTGCAGGGAGGGCTGGCTGTCAGTTGGAACGGCACCTAGTTTCCTCTTTCTTAGTTTTTATAGCGGTAAAAATTAAGTCTCAACATCTGGAGCCCCACATGTGTGATGTGCAAACACCCAGCTCCAGTGCACACGGCCTTCATTCCTTATTTCTTGATTAATTTATTGGGCATCGCCACTTTGCTTCTCTGTTACAGGAAAGAAGCTTAATTGCTTGGAGGAGAAAGGGTGGGGGTTGGGGGGAACAATGAGAAATTAAGCATAATTGGGTGGCATTTTCTGACAGATTCTAAAACAGGGCCCCAAATGAGAGTCCCACTCCATGCATTCCTAGCACAGGTCTCTTTCCTCCACAACCAGAGGCCACTGGCCTCCCAGACATGTATGGTAATATCTGGAGACATAAAAGGGAAGAGGCAATTAAAGATGTACACGTGCAGCCTCAGGGCTGACGTTATCGATGGCTTCGTGATCAATAGCGCTATTTTTATTTGGATTGCTGGGTGAGAATGAGCCATGGCCACAAAATTTAGAGAGCCCAACAGAGGCTCTGTAAACGTGCCGTAACTCTGTGTCAGGCCGGAATCACGGCTGATTTAAAGGCCGGGGGCGTCGGAGCGAGGACGGGTTTCCATCACTGTATGCCCAGGAGAGGGGCTGCATCTGCCGGCTTCCAGGCCCCAGGTGGAGCAGAGCTGCTGTTTATAACAGAATTTGGCCGTGGGTGAATTTTAATCTTGGGAGCCACTGATTGCTTTAGGGCTGAGCTGGGGGAGTTGGGCCTAGCTGGTCTTTGTTCCCAGAGCACTACCAAGGACTACAACAGCCACCCCCCCAAAACACACACACACACACACACACACACACACACACACACCCTCGCCTTTGCTACTTTTGTTGTTGTGTTATTTATCTTGAATGGATACAATGTATTTTGGTCCTGTTCATCCGGTTGCCCTGTCTTACCCACCCCCTGGGCTCTCTGTACACTTCCGGCTTCTTCGCAGACCGCCCCCTCCACTTCCGGGTCTACTTTCTCCCCTTTTCTGTGTCCTGCTGAGTTGAATCGGGATGTCTGCATGAGCATAGCAAAGGGGAATCATTACTGGGGTGTGGACAACTTACCAGCATTCTTCTTCTTGCTGAAGAAAAATGGCCTCTCCTCCCCCAGCAGCCATCACTGTCCACAGTTTCTTCACTGGGGGTGCTCCACACGCACCCTCCCTCCAACGCTAATGTCCTAATGCACATGGGACAGGGGAAGACACAGTAGCGAGGAGCTCTGGATAGCCATTCTCTCTAGGGAAGCTACCAGCTACTAATGTATTTCCTGGGCGCTAATGAGAGAAAGAGGCACAGTGTATGTTAGGTGAACTCTGCTCCCCTGAGCTAGACCCCCCCACCCCCCCACCCCCCCCCCGGCCCAGCTTCCAGACGCCACTCTGGCATTTGCGTTAGCTCTGGTCAGCCAATATGTTAGGTCTGCTTCCTATACACAGAAAATATAGTTGGTCCATATAGAAAGGACCTGTCAGTGTATAAGCACCAGATCCCAGACTTATGACTAATAAATAATGCATAAAGGGAAGACTGATATCTACTTAGCCAACATTTCATATGGACTGCCTTGTGGAATACTGTTTTAGATACACTGACTTTCATTAAATATACGAGCAAAATTACTTTTCTGTTTTTACTTTATGGTTTTTGCTTTTGCTTTTTAAAAAAGGTGTTAAAAATTTAAAATACAATATGTGTGGGTTCGGTTTTTTTCTGTTGTTATAAGACACAGGTCTACAGGAAGAAAGGAAGCACAGGGATGAAAGACAATGCGTCTCAGGTCATCCAGCATGCAAGCGACAGATCCTTTTGGATGCTAACAACATGACCCCCCAAAATGGGCATTTCTGCGTGGGTCTGCTCTTCTTCATCATCTGTCTGGTACTGGTTCTATATCAACAGACTCTGACTGAATTCTTAATCCAGCTCTGTGTCCCTGGCTTAGTCACCAAAGGCTTGTATGGCTTTCCCAGGGGATGGTATTCTTGGTTTGGTCCTCTGGCACACTGTGGTTGATACGAGAGAGGCACGGCAGCCTCCTTCCTAATGCTTATTTAATTATATTTAATTAGGAATCTTGTCATCTTTTTGCCTGCAATTGGTCTCCCGAGACCATCTGCTGCGAAGAGTTTTGAAAAATCTAAACTTTATTTCTTGCCATCGATCTGTGTCGCTAATGGGTCTGAGGAGAAATGATGTCATCTGTCCTTTGAGCTTGGAGCAACAGGCCAGCGGAGAAGCTGTGTGAAGGCGGCTGAGCCCGCAAGACTGCTCTTCGGAGAGCTGGGTGGTTCACATCCTTGTTCAAGGGCTCGACCACAGTGCAAATGGAGTCAAGGGACCCTAAAACCCGCCTTGCCCCAGTGTGCAGTCATTGGTCAGCACTGAGTACATGGGGTTCTGAGCTGGCTGAGGGTTGTGTGGTGTGTGGTCTGGAGGTTGGCCAGTGGATTTAATGCTGGGTTTTCTCTCTCTGGGTTGCTGAGTTCTCATAGGGTTAGATGGAGGGCTGAGGCCTTCCTCCACAGCCACTGATAGGGCCCCTTGTTGGAAGACTTCGACAAGCTTGACAAGAGGGCCATTACTGATCTTCTACAGGATCAGCCCCAGTTGGGCAGCTCAGGGAGCCCCCTGCGTGCTGCCCCCGCTCCAACCTTTGACCATTTGATATGCACAGCTGCCTAATGGAAACAGTCCACAGGCTGGCACTGACTGCCCTCCTGGCAGAGGAAAGTCTGCCCCAACCCACCGAGCATGTGTTTATTATTTGCAAAGCGAGTCTCATTATAGCCGCCATCTTCCCTCCCCGAGCTGCTGAGAGATTCCAACAGTGTCAGAGAGAGCCCTACAAATATGTTGGGTAAACAGGCGCACAGTGTTTAAATGCACACCATTACCATAATCGTTTTGAATTGCAGGCATATATCTCCTCTTCTCAATTAGATGTGAGGTCTTCAGCAGCAGGCACGGTGACTGAACCCCTTTTGGTATTCCCTCCACAGCCGGGATGGTGTGAACATATGGACACAGCTCAACAAATATTTACTGAATTTCACTTTGGTTCCAAATTACCCTAAAAAACACAAGCCTGAGCAGCCGGAAGTTCTCTCAAGGAGAAGGCTGTGTAAAGAGGCAGCTCAGCTGGGCTCTGTGGTAGTTGTGGGGAAGCAGCCGTGGGCTGGATAAACAGGAATGAACGGAGACCTCTTGGAGTTTGCTTTACTCTCTGCATACTGGCTTTGACAGCAGTCACAAAACCTGCCACCATGACACACAGACTTCTCTCTGGTCCTCCGGGACACGCTCTCGGCGTCGCCTGGCCATGGCTCTGATTTCTATTAAGTAGTCAAACATAATATAAAACTGCCAGCAGAAATATGGCGCCTGGATTAATTAATCTCCCTTTAACGTCGGGAAAGACATAAAAAAGGGAGCATCAGATAAGAAAATGAAATCAATCTTCTACTTTCTGTGGCTGTGGCCTGTTTTCAAACTTTCTTACGTGTGGGGCTGGTACTTCTATTCAACATCCAGGCTGTTCTGTACTTAAATGAAACATCGTATTAATCACATCGCAGGGATGCTGTGCAACCAAAGAGAAGGAGAAAATTGGTGGGGAGGGGAAGACACACAGAAGCCACAGTGGGTTTACCTTCTCAGTCCTGCATACCTTTTCCTGAGAAATGGCTAATCCATCTAAGAGACGAGAGGAATCTCTACTGTCTCGCCCTGCTACGGGGGAAACCACAGTAACGCCAGGCTGCTAGACCGATGTGGCCCTGACACCAGCCTCTCCATGGAGGAGAATCTGAGGATAGATGTGTGGGGAACAAGACAGGGAATCAAACTGTCTTAGGAGCTTTATAAAAAGAACCAGGCTCTGCTGATGGGGAGACAGGTGGATTGGATGTGGCTGGCATCCAGAAGGGATGGAGTGGTAATCCAGCAGGCCTGAGGACGAGCAGGGTCGGTTTTCCTCAGCCTCCCTCGGGTGGAAATGAGTGACTCCGGCCTCTTCCCTGCCAAAGCTGCACTCACCCGTCTTCCAAACTGTCCATTAGCCCCAGGGGACATTCCAGCTGGCTCCTCAGCCCACAGAGACAATGATAACCCATCCGTTTGAACAAGGTTTCTGGGCACATCTCCCCACCAAAAGAAGCATTAGCTTCTGGCACTCCTCACTAGAAATTAATTCACAGACAAACAAAAGTCATTATCCATGGTCTACTGGGTGAGCTGTTCTACCTTCATGAATTGGGGGTGGGAATAGCTTATCCACCCCCCCAGTACCTTATCATTCAGAGAACTTGGTACACAGAGTGTAGTGCCATTATTATAATCTGTTTGGAGAATGCTGGATACAGTTAACTCTGCAGAAGTCACAACCCAAAGCCACCGCTGCTGTGCCTTTAAGTCTTAAGAACAGCCTTTAATCTGGACTTTGAAGTTTGCTGGCAGAGTCAAGAGTTTTATTCAACCCAGTGACTGAGGATTTTAATTTTTCAGAGTAGTGAGCTTGTCCCCTTCCTGTCAACACTGCAGTGCAAAAGCTACTTCTCCAAGAAGTCCTATGGGCAGGGAATGCTGGCCAGGATTCTAACATGCAGGTAGACAGAATTGCGACTGCTTCCTAAGGGCTAGCCTGGGACTCAAGAGTGGCCTTGAACTTCTGATCTGCCAGCATCACCTCCCAGGTGCACACACCATCACACCTGGGGTGCTTGAGACTGGACCAGGGCTTCCTGTATGCTAGGCCAACACTCTAGCAACTCAGCTATGTCCCGAGTTCCCTTTAAGAACTGCTGTGCTGGGGCTAGAGAGATGGCTCAGAGGCTAAAGGCATTGGTTGCACTTTCAGAGGTCCCGGGTTTGATTCCCAGCACCCATGTAGTTGTCACAACTGTAACTTTAGTTCCAGGACACACACACACACACACACACACACACACCACAGTGTGAGCTAATAAAGTGTCCTACAGTGTGAGTTAGCAAAGAATCCATGCACAGTATCTGTGGTAAGAACTCTGCACAGCCTGTAAGGAGCCTAGAAAGTCTACTCCTAGGTGTGTGTGTGTCTCTGTGTGTGTGTCTCTGTGTATGTATCCATGTATTTGTGAATGTGTGTGAGTGTGAGAGTGTGTGCATGCACACGCGTATGTGTGTGCACATGTGTGTGCATGCACTTGTGAGTGTCTATGAGTGTGTGTGCACATGTATACGTGTGTGTGCACATGTGTGAGTGTGTGTATAAGCATGCATCTGTGAATGTGAGTGTGGGAGAATGTGTGTGCATGTCTGTGTTCTCGAGTGCATGCATGTGTGCGTGCCAACCTTCCCCACAACCGCCGCCCCTTCCACCGGACTCTGAGAACGTTTTCTTCTCATGGCAGTGTTTCTACATCTGCTCCTCAGCCCCTAGTCTTCCGCCCTTTCTGGATGAGCTATTTTTCCCTTGATCTATAGACCACAGTGGACCCTGAACCTGGAATTACAGTGTGCGCTCCAGACCACAGCTTGATCTCCTATATTGGTTTTTATTTCAGTAGGGTCTAACCTCATACCTACTTCCATAATCCCTATGGCTCTGGCCGTCCAGAAGCAGACCGCCCTCCGTCCTCTGGGCTTGCTCTACGCCCTTGTTGAGCATTGCATATCTGGCTTGTCATCCAAATCTCCTTCCCCCGCCCCCAACCCTCCTCAGGAACTGCAGAAACCCCCAAGGCCTAGTCTTCGACCTTCTTCTTTGGAAATTTCTCTCTTCCTGTGTAGCAGGAAGCATGGTAGGGCTCTGCAAGGTGTTTATGAAATTAATGAGAGTCTATTCAAACCTTGGAGACAGGGCCATCTTGGAGCAGAGGAAGGCACTAAATAGACAGCTTCTGACAAATGCCTCCCAGTTCACCAGTCCCTTACAAAGCTGTTCAGTATTCACGTGCTGTCTTGGGAATATGCTGATTAGTTTCACTAAGGTCTTGTGGCTGCCATCCCCTGAACCTCGCGGCTGGGCCTCATGTGGCCTGGTGAATCGGAAACTTAAAGGGTTTTTGGAAAGTTGGTTGGATGGTGTTTTGCTGGGGCAGACACGTGAAGGAGTGTTTTCCTGAAGTGGACATGGGGGAAAGACTAAGGCAGACTCCTGAAGGAACATTTATCTGAAGCAGATACAAGAAAGAGGACGTTCTGCTAAAGCAAGCATGTGAAAGGACTCGTGATGAGAGATGCTTTGCTAATGACACCCATGTATTGATCCGCCTTACATTGTATAGTTGAACTGAATTTTGGGGGGACACCAAAAAACTTCTGGTGGTGTGCTGCAGCTTCTTGACACTTCCTCGGACTCGGGCTGATTGGCAGAGTGATGTGAGTTGAGACAGGCGCACATGCTGAGGCAAGATGTGTGCAGGACACGCCCTGTCTGAAGGGTGTCAATAGGACTTGACGGACAGTGACAGAGGCTGAGCTTGGTCTGCTGATAAAGCTAGCCGCGCAACACTTGTGGGTATCATCTCTTTGCTGGTCTTCACTTCCCCGAGAGAGGCAGCTGAGATCTTCTCCTGACACTCCTCCTGCTGACTCTGAGGCTGGGGCTGAGGCCTGGCGGTCTCCCCTAAGTAGCACTACCACTGCTGATTCGTGTTTGCTATCCAGACTCTACCAAACTGGACTGCTGGTGTATCTGTGAAGTGCTTGGGAGTGGATTGAGCTGTGACCGCTAACCTGTGAACTGAACTGTCAGTTTCCAGACAATGAAGATGGGAGTTTCTCCAAAGAACCCTTTCTAAACAGCTCCACTTCCCTGTATCCTCTCCCCTACCTCTTGGCGGGGGAGGTTACAAGAGATGTTAAAACATATAAGAACCATCATTTAAAAAAATAGGCGTTTGAAAAAAAATTAAAGTTTGAAAAACTTCTCTCATCCAGCTCCTTCCGGAATGTTCGAGAGGACTAAACCTTGTTCTCCTGAAACATCGAGAGCTCAGCCAGCCTTTCCCACCATCCCAAGATGAGCACAGGTGCTGAGGGTCTACGTCTCTGTTGTTTGCTGCAGAGACCAGGCTTCTAAGAGGATCGGATGAAGGAAACCGAGATTCCCCCTTGATGATAGTCTACAAGGACACGCTCTAGTGAATTCAAGCTAGTGTCCGAATGATCGCTGACATACGAGCAGGGAGTGCATCTTGGGTGGGCTGCACACAGTTTCACTCAAGCAGAAACCACTGAGAGATTAATTTAGCCCCTTTAGGGAGGCTAAAAGCCTGACCCTAGATGGCTAAGCCCCCATCACTAATCAGCATTGCCCTGGAATGCCTGTGTACACTAACAAAGTGTGAATGTTTGAGTTCTACTGAAGATCTCTAGGGCCATGAACAAAGAAAAGCCATTTTCCTTATTCATGGTCAACCTATCTGTTAACAAGCAAAAGCACCCAGACATAGTGCTCTGACCGCATTCTTCCCCAGAGAGACAGACACTGGCCTCGTCATTGTGTCTAGCACAGCAGCAGGAATGAAAATGAGCTCTTTAGAGCTGAATTCTTGTTGGAAGTGGGTGGTTTTTTAAGACAGTGCCTCATAGAAGCCAATCTGGGAAAGGCTGGGATTTAGAAACAAATTCACATGGTCTCAGAAAAGAGCTCATCCAGACAGGTCAGCCCGAAATTGTTTGGCTGTGAGTATCTGCCAGGTCAGATAAGCCGGGGTGTGTACACACACACACACACACACACACACACACAGAGGAATATTTTAGAAGATATCTTCCATTAAAAATGCAGTGCTAGGTTACTAATACAATCTGGAAACATCTTGTCTGCTCACCCTTTTAGAAAGGAACCCCATGGGGTTGAGGAGAGGTAAGTAAGTTCGACATGTTCTGAGACCTGAGATCTGACAGTAATAATGGGATTGGAGACATAACATGGGGCTTACAGGACAGACAGGCAGACCTGAGCTGGGTGTCTGGTATGAACTCTTTCATTTCTTTCTTCCTCTACTCTCCTGCCTTCTCCTCCTTTCCCATGCAAACCACATAGTAAGCACTTCAGCTATTTAAAGTGAAAAAAAAAAAAAACCACAAAAATACCAACAACAAAAACCTTAAAGGCTTTTAAAAAATTGTGTTCAGTGTATAACCATCACCCTGTCCATTCTAGAACATTCTCGTTATTACCTTCAAAGGAAATGCCATTCCTAGGCGCACGCCTGTAATTCCAGCACTTGGGAGGCAGAGGCAAGTGAATTTCTGAGTTAGAGGCCAGCCTGGTCTACAGAGTGAGTTCCAGGACAGCCAGGGCTACACAGAGAAACCCTGTCTCAAAAAAAAAAAAAAAAAGAAAGAAAGAAAGAAAGAAAGAAAGAAAGAAATGACATTCCATTCCTGTTTCTGAGAAAGATCTCCCTGTGTAGAGTAGGCTGACCTTACCCTTGTGTCTCTCCCAGCCCCAGCCCTTGAAGCACGGGATTACAGGTGTGTGCCACCAGACCTGAAGAAACCCTAACCACTCAGCTCTCACCCCTGCCCCCATCTCCCTACCTGAAGTAGGTTCCAGTCTGTATTCTGTCTCTCTAAAGGCTTGCCTCTTCTGGTCTTTCTGTGTGTGGTGTCAAGTGCTCTGTGGGTTTGGTGCCGGCTCTGCATTGGGCTTCTGACCATCCTCCATGAATAATGCAGACTGTCGCCCCAGCCCCTCACAGGGTGATTGACACTCATAGACAGCTGCGTAGATGGTGCCTGATCTCTTAGTCTCACTGGGGTGAAAAGCATTTGGTGTAGGTAGGAACTGAGCTGTGGCCTGGCTCCCTGACCCACAGGGTTTCTTCATAGCTGTTCCTCTGAAAACAAGGGCCATCATGGAACGCTCCAGCAACCTATTTGTCAGAATGACTTCCATTTTGGCTGGGGACAAGGCTCCACAAGTAGAGCCACAGCATCATGAGGACCTGAGCTTGGATCCCCAGCAGTCACAAAGGAAGCTGGGCATGATGGCAGGAAGCTAGGCCTAAAGGAGGCCGCTGTAACCACAGAGCTCGGGGGTGGGGGTGGGGGAGAGGCAGGAAATTCCCTGGTGTGTGCTGGATAGCTCAGTCAGTGAGCTGGGAGTTCAGTGAAAGATTCTGTTTAAAAAAAGGGGGGCGTAGTATCATGAACAAGGAAGACATCCAGTATTACACACACACACACACATACATGCACAAACACACACACATGTACATACATGCACATACATACATACATATACACACATACATACACATATACATATGTACATACACACGTGCATTCACACACATACATACACATACACACATGCATTCACACACGTACATACACACACATACATACACACACACACACACACACACACACACACAAATGGACCAGTCTTGCCCATGTCCTGAACCTGTCTGTCTTGACAATGTTGGTAACAGCATTTATCCACGCTTGTCCTGGAAGAGCTGGACCCTGTATTTGGGTTTGTTTACAGCAGTTCCTGGTACTACTGTGAGGCAGGACATCACAGCCCCATTTAATGGTCAAGATCATGGGCTCAAAGAGAGAAAAGGGAGGAGACCTCAGTTATATGTATGTGTTTGACATGGTTTGTACAGGCTTAAATTTACCTATCCTTCCTTCCTTCTTTCCTTCCTTCCTTCTTTCCTTCCTTCCTTCCTTCTTCCCTCCCTCCCTCCGTCTCTTCCTCCCTGCCTCCTCCCCCTCTCTCTCTCCCCTGTCTCTGTCTCTCTCCTCTGTCTTTCTCTCTCTGTCTCTCTCTCTCTCTCTCTCTCTCTCTCTCTCTCTCTCTCTCTCTCTCTTTCCTTCTCTGAGTTTTACTCTGGCCTTGGGCTCTCAGCTACCCTCCTGTGAATGCTGCAATTACAGGTGTCAGCCATCAGACAGCCATGAACTTGATTTTTCAACCTTGTGTGGGCTTGAAGACACTGCATTAGGCTCTTCAAGCTCATCAGAGCCCTGCCACCTCCCACTCAGACTCCCTAGAACAGAGACACAAATCCATGAGGCTAGCAAGACTGGTCACTGGCATGAGGGGACGGGGCGGGCCTCACAGAGGCTCCCCTGAGGCAGGCCTGTCATTCAAGGGCAGATGGGGAGGTGTTCTCCACCTTTTGATTAACTGTATGTCTTGAAGGGAGTAGGTGATTAATCCTTCTAGAATGTGCTGGCCAATTTTGCTGCTGCTGGAGTTTTTGCTGAGCAATCGATCGACCTACTGCATCTTAACAGAGTTTGGAATTGCAAAGTCAGTTCAGTGAGGTGTCTTATGAAGACGGCCTGCATCTGAGGTGCAAGGGCCGGGTAGCCTATGGCCTGTGCCTCTCAAGGCTTCTCTGGGTGCAAGGTGGAATTCTCCCAAGAGTTATTTGCACCATGTAGCCTTCAGGAAGTTTCTAGAAGGGGAGGGAGAGATAGTAAGGAAGTGGCCTGACTACAGGCCTTCCTCAAAAGGCAGAAAGGCTCTTATGTCTTATGCTGAGGTCTCTGTTTCTGATTGTCTACATCAAAGAGGAAATATTATTATAAACAATATTATTATGGTCCCTAGGAGCAGAATGACTCCCCTGGAATCCAACAAGGAATAATTGCAGATCCAGGATTCAAACCAAGAACTGAAATTGAGAGAGAGAGAGAGAGAGAGAGAGAGAGAGAGAGAGAGAGAGAGAGAGAGAGAAGGGGGCCCGGGATGAAGTGGGGGTGCAGGGGCCCTGAGTGTGTAGTGCCTTGGCCTGGTCCAGCACCATCTCATCCTGAGCTGCAGAACTGTTGGGAAGTTGCAGCTGGGTTGGTGGGTGCTTTGGATCTCTAGGTTAAATGAGAGGGGAGGCCCTCGGTCTTGTGGGGGTTTCCTAGGGGGATGCTGGAGCTGTGGGGAGTGAGTGAGTGGGTGGGGGAGCACCCTCATAGAGGCAAAGGGGAGGGGGGAGAGGGCAGATGGGATGGGGGGGTTGAGGCGGGGTAACCAGGAAAGGGATACATGAGATGTTACATGAGATGTAAACAAATGGAATGACTAATTAAAAAATTAATTTAAAAAACCCTAAAAACCCAAAACTAAAACCCCAAAACAGTAGCTTATCCTGAGAAGGGAAGCAGTGTGAGCTAGTGATCACAGCCAAGGCTGCAGGCCTTCAAGGCTCCAGGGCTTCAAGAGTTGTAAACTGACAGTCTAAAGTGAGGAGCTGGTGTCATGGAGGAGAGGAGGCTGGGGTGGGCTGGATCGCTCTGGGGCTCTGAAAGTCTCATTTTGAAGGTCTTTTATGCGAACTCCTCCCACATTTGGAAACTAAAAATCTTGGAATATTGCTCAGTTAGGGACCGGGTGGAGACCCCGAATCTTTCAAAGAGGCAACAAGTCATAGCTCTAGCTAACCCTAACGGAGGCTGTCCGGACAGTGAGCACACGGACCACAACGCTGACACATCCGCTGTCACAGAGCCCTGCATGGCCTGGCCTCCCCCTCTGGGGTAGGATGCTGGGTCTGGAGAGTCCAAGGATGCAGGGCAGGAAAACTGTAGGGGAGCCTCAGAGCTGGCGCCCACCTAGTCTTCTCTCCAGGGTGATGGCTGCAGATTCTTTCACAGCTCCGCCCAGCCTTTAGGTGTCCTGCCGAGTGGCCTTCCACAGGTGAGAGGTGCTGTTTGGCAGAAAGTGTCTTCCAGTCACACCTTCCCTGCAACTCAGGGAAGACATCAGTTGTGCAAATCTCTTGTGCCAGGCCCTGTGCCAAAGACAAGGGAGGGCTGCAGGCCTGGGTGCAGCCACCATGAGGTGTGACCAACGGAGAGAAAGCAGTGGACAAATGTAGAAACTAAAGACTCAAATGAAATAAACTGTCAGGGTGGGCCGAGCTCAGAGGGGTCTGTGCAGCCTCCAGAGAAAGCCACAGGATTCTCTGCAGAGGAGGGGGAGGGGGTGAGAGGCGCAGGGCGGGAGGGATGTGGTCATGGAAGGAGGGAGGTGACAGGGGGGTGAGCGTGGCGGTGGGATGTGGAGGGATCCCCCCCCCCCGGAAGAGCCCCAGAGGGTCTGTGCGGCACGCCTTCTTCCCTGGATGGGTGTGGGGGAGGGGCAGCCCAGCAGGCTTCTCCCTCCTGCGTCTTTGGGTCTTAGGGTTTTTGTGTTCTGAAGCTGTTGAAAAGGTTGGAGAGACTCTGCTTTGAAATGCAAGATGACTTCTACAGGAAAAATGATCAGATTCCTCCCAACCTCTTGTTCCCAGCAGAAGAGGTGGTATTTTATCATTGTGGCATTGTATCGCCGCCTCTGCTAAAACCATCTGAAAGCTTGCCAGGGTAACAAAGGGGAGGTAAAGTGGGATGACTCAGTATTGAGTCGTGAAAGGCTCCCCAAAGCAGGAGAGAGCCTTTCCCTCCCCCAGCACCTCGGCTGGGAAACAAAGACAGACTAGTCCCCAGTCAGAGCCTCCCAGCATCCTGTCTAGTCCTCATTTAGCAGAATTTCAGCTGCCCAGCCCAATACTCTGTGAGTCTCCATCAGCTTCTCTGTTTGCAGGGGACACGCGCCCACATAAAGACTCTGTAATGAGGGGTAACTGTGCTGAGTTAAGACGACGCTGAACTATAGAGGTTGAGCAGAAAGCATTTGTCACGGTAGGAATTCTCAGGGCTCGCATGCTAATGAGCCCTCTATGAGCAGGTTGTAATGTGCAGTGTTTCTCAAACTTGAGTAGGAGTATTTTAAAATACACCTCTCGTAAGATTGTAGGATGATGGTTCTGTGGAACTCAGTCTGAATTACAGTGACTCAATCTAACGTTTATTAAAATATCTTGAGGACTAATCTTACAAAATGACAGTGAATTAAACTCTTGCCTTCCACTCAACAATCCACATAAACTCTTCTCCAAATAACTCTCTATCCATCCATCCTGGCACCACACATCTACCCACGCAGAGCCTCCTATCCATCCTTCCTACATGCATGCAATTGTTCATCCTCATCCATCTTCCATTATATCCATCATGTCTTCTGATCCATCTACCCGCATAGGTACCCATCTACCCACATGTGTATCCATCTATCCACGTACGTATCCATCTACCAACATGTGTATTCACATACCCACATATGTATCTATCTACCCACACATGTATCCATTTACTTACATGGGTATATATCTACCTACATGTGTATGCATCTATCCAACATGTGTATACATTTTATCCATCTACCCTATATGTATACATCCCCCCACATGTGTTTACATCTCCCCACACGTGTATCATTCTAGCCATATGTGTATCCATCAACTGTCACGTGCATCTAACACATGTACCCATCTACCCACATGTGCATCCATCTACTTACATGTGTATCCTACACACATGTGTATTCATCTACCCATGTGTGTATCCGTCTACCAATATATTTATCCATCTATCCATCTCACATGTGTATTTATTTTATCCATCTACCCACATGTATAAGCATCTACCCATATGTATATCCCTCTAGCCACATATGTATCCATCAATCCATATAGGTTCAATCTGCCCACATGTATATCCTCTACCTAGATATGAATCCATCTACCCACATATGTATACATCTACCCTCATGTGTATCCATCTACCCATATATGTATACATCTACCCATATGTTCCTCCATCTGTTCACACACGTATACATCTACCCAAATTCATATCCATTTACCAACTAATGTATCTGTCTATCCATATGTGTATAATTCTATCCACATGTGTATCCATCTATCCACATGTGTATCCATCTATCCACATATGTATCCATCTAGCCACATTTGTATTATCTACCCCATGTGTATCATTCTACTCATATGTGTATCCATCTATGTATATGTGTATTCATCTACCCAAATATTTATCCATTGTATCCACCATTTCAGATGTGTATAAATCTACTGTCATATGTGTCTTTCTATCCACATATGTATCCATCTAGCCACATAGGTACCTTCAATGCACATGTGTATCCATCTATTCACAAGTGTATCTATCTATCCATACATGTATCATTTTACCATTTGTATCCATATTCCTACATATATATCCATATACCCACATGTGTTTCAATCAACCCAAATATGTTTCCCTCCTCCTACAAGTGTACCCATCTACCCACTAGTGTATCCTTCTATTCACATGTGTATCGACCTATACACATGAGTATTCATTATATCAATCTACCCACAAGTGTGTCCCTTTTATCCATCTACCAAAATATGTATACATCTACTTAAATGTGTATCCATTTACTCACATGTATATCCATTGCCCATGTATGTATCCATCTATCTACACGTATATTTATTGTATATATTTACACACTTTTAAACATCTACTCAAATGTGTGTCCTTCTACCTACCTGTGTATCAATCTACATACAAATCTATTCATCTACTTACATATATATCCATCTACCCACATGTATATTCACTGAATCCATTTATCTACATGCTTATCCGTCTATCCACTTGTGTATCTTTCTACACAAAGGTGGATTCATCTACCCACATATATATCCATCAACCCACATGTATATATATTGATTGATCTATGTACCCAACTACCCATATGTGTATCATTCTACCCACATGTGTATCCATCTACCCACATGTGTATGTATCTACTCATATGTGTATCATTTTACCCACATTTGTATCCATCTACCTACATATATAGTCATCTGCCCACATCTCTTTCCATCGGCCCAAATGTGTATTCCTCTACACACATGTGTACCCATTTATCAACAAGTATATCCAGCTATCCACATGTGTATCCACCTACTCACACATGTAATCAGTGTACTGATCTGGCCACATGTGTTTGACCTACCTACATATGTAATCAGTGTATTAATCTACCCACGTGTGTACCCACCTACTCACATATCTAATCAGTATATCTATATACCCACATGTGCATCCATCTACCCACATGTGTATTAATTGTATCCATCTACTCATATATGTGTACATGTACCCACATATGTATCTATGTTCCCACATGTATATCCATTGTATCCATCTACCCACATATGTATACAAGTTCCTAACTTCTTATCCATCTACCCACAAGTGTATCCTTCTAACCACATGTGAGTCATTCTAACCACATGTGTATCCCTTTAGTCATATATATCCATCTACCCACACATGTATGCATCTACCCTCAGGTGTATCAAAATATGCACATGTGTTTCCATCTACCCACATGTTATTATTCTACCCACATGTGTATCCATCTACCAACATGTGTATCCATCCACTCACATATGCATCCTTCTATTCACATGTGTATCCACTATCGACATGTGTATCCATCTACTCACATTTGTATCCATCTACCCATATATGTATCCTTCTACCCACATACATATCCATCTACCAACATGTATAACTATCTACCCACATGTGCATCTATCTACCCACATTTGTATCCATCTACCCACCTAAATATTCATCCACCCAAATGGGTATTCATTGATCAAAATGTCTGTTGATTTACCCACATGTGTATCCATGTAATCTCATGTGAATTCATATACCTACAAGTGTATTCGACTACCCACTTGTGCATCCAGCCAGCCACATGTATATCCAGCTATCCAATGTGTGTTCATAGTATCCATATTCCCATATGTGTTTCCATCTATGCACATGTTCTTCAACTACTCACAGGGATATCCATCTACCCAAATGCACATCTACTGCGTATGTAGGTACCACATATGTAGTAGATGTGTATCTACCACATCTACCCACAGGGAAATCCATCTACCCACATATGTATCCATCTACTCAGATGTATTTCCATTGTATCCATCTACCCACATGTGTATCCATATACTCACATATGTATCCATCACCCACATGTGTATACATCTACCTACATTTGTATTCATCTACCCACATGTGTATACATCTACCTACATATATAACTACCCATATCAACACACATGTATATTTAATTACACACATGTGACCATCTTCACGCCTGTGACAGCCTGCTGTTACAGCCAGGAAAGCAGAGAACATCCAAGTGAAAGATCACTTGGGACTCAGACCACCAGGGCCCGGCACCTAGGACCATCTACACCCAGGAGCTGGGCAGCACCACGGCCATCTGTACACCTACCCTGCCAGAGGACATCTGCCCTGCAGGGAATCCCGTGGTTAGAGGGAATCACGCGTTTAGAGTTGAGGCCACCATCTTTGCTCCTGTAACTGAGCAGACAAGTGCATCCAGGCCACAGGGAACAACTGAGTGTAGATGACTTGGGACTCCATCTGCCAAGTCCCCACCTACACCCAAGAGCTGGGCAGCCCCACAGCACACTGTGCCAGGGGAAAGCTGGCCGGTCACCCACGGGTGCTGAGATAGGCTTGCAGGCACACAGGAGGAACAAGCACCAGCCAGTGACAGCAGGACCAACTAACACCAGATAACCAGATGGCAAAAGGCAAATCAAGTCAATATGGCACCATCCGAACCCAATTCTCCCACAACAGCAAGTCCTAGATACCACAACACACCAGAAAAGCAAGATTTGGATTTAAAATCATAGCTCATGATGTTGTTAGAAGGCTTCAATAAGGACATAAATTAACTCCTGTAGTGACTATTCCTGGTTGTCAACTTGACTATATCTGGAATGAACTACAATCTAGAATTGGAAGACTCACCTATGATCCTAATCTGGAGGCTCAGAGATATAAGTTTTTGACCTGGACTTAGCATGGAGATCTTGAAGCATGGTGGCTATGGATTCCAGTTCAAGATCATCTGGGATTAAAGGCATGGAGACATACACCTTTAATCCCATTATGGCTATGGATTCTAGTTCAAGATCATCTGGGATTAAAGGCATGATACACACACCTTTAATCTGGGCTACACCTTCTACTGGAGACATATATAAGGACATTGAAAGAAGGAAGACTCATTCTTCCTTGCCGGCTTGCCTCGTGGGACTGAGCAACTGCAAGATCCTTGGACTTCCATCCACAGCTGCTGCTGACTACTGTTGGGGAGTTGGACTACAGACTGTAAGTCATCAACAAATTCCCTAACTACATAGAGACTGCCCATACGTTCTGTGACTCTAGAGAACCCAGACTAATACAACTCCTTTAAAGAAATACAGGAGAACACAAATAAACAATGAGAATCCCTTAAAGAACTACAGGAAAACACAACAAAACAGGTGAAGGAATTGAACAAAAACATCCAGGATCTAAAAATGGGGATAGAAACAATAAAGAAATCAAAAAGGTAAACAACTTTGGTCATAGAAACCTAGGAAAGAAGTCAGGAGTCATGGATCTAAGCATCAACAACACAATACAAGTGATAGAAGAGAGAATCTCAGATGCGGAAGATACCATAGAAAGCATTGACACAACAGTCAAAGAAAATGCAAAATGCAAAAAGCTCCTGACCCAAAACATCCAGAAAATCCAGGACAAAATGAGAAGACCAAATCTAAGGATTATAGGGATAGAAGAGAGTGAAGATTTCTAACTTAAAGGGCCATTAGTGTCTTCAACAAAATTATACAAAAAAACTTCCCTAACCTAAAGAAAGAGATGCCCATGAACAAACAAGACACCTACAGAACTCCAAATAGATTTGACTAGAAAAGAAATTCCTCCCATCATATAATAATTAAAATGCCAAATGTACTAAACAAAGAAAGAATATTAAAAGCAGTAAGGGAAAAAGGTCAAGTAACATATAAGGGCAGACCTATCAGAATTACACCAGACTTTTCATCAGAGACTATGAAAGCCAGAAGAGCCTGAGCAGATATCATACTGACCCTGAGGGAACACAAATGCCAACCCAGACTGCTATATACAGCAAATCTCTCAATTACCATAGATGGAGAAAGCAAGAAATTTCATGACAAAAACAAATTGACAAAGTGTCTTTCCACAAATCCAGCCCTTCAAAGGATAATAAAAATATAAAATATAAATATAAAACACCAACAAAAGGAGGGAAACTAAACACTAGAAAAAGCAAGAAATTAATCTTCCAACAAACCCAAAATAAGATAACCACACCAACATAAAAAGTACATCAAAAATAGCAGGAAAGCAACAATCACTGTTTCTTAATATCTCTTAATATCAATGTGCTCAATTCCCCAAATAAAAAGGCATACACTAACAGACTGGATAGGTAAACAGGACCCAACATTTTGCTGTATACCAGAAACACATTTCAATGTCAAAGACAAACACTACCTCAGAGTAAAAGGCTGGAAAACAGTTTTCCAAGCAAATGGTCCCAGGAAACAAGCTGGAGTAGCCATTCTAATATACAATAAAATAGACTTTCAACCAAAAGTCACCCAAAAAGACATGGAAGGACACTTTATACTCTTCAAAGGAAAAATCTACCAGGAAGAACTCTCAATTCTGAACATCTATGCTCCAAATACAAGGGCACCATCATTCGTAAAAGAAACTTTACTAAAGCTTAAAGCACACATTGCACTTCACACAATAATTGTGGGTGACTTCAACACCCCACTCTCCTCAATGGACAGACCAGGGAAACACAAACTAAACAGAGACATGGCAAAACTAACAGAAGTTTTGGACCAAATGGATTTAATAGATATCTATAGAACATTTCATCCTAAATCAAAAGAATATACCTTCTTCTCAGCACCTCATGGTACCTTCTCCAAAACTGACCATGTAATTGGTCACAAAACAGACCTCAACAGATATAAGAAGATCGAACTAATTCCATGCCTCCTATAAGATCACTATGGAGTAAGGGTGGTCTTCAATAGCAACAAAAACAACAGAAAGCTCACATACACATGGAAGCTGAACAATGCTCTACTCAATGATGACTTGGTCAAGGAAGAAATAAGGAAAGAAATCAAAGACTTTTAGAATTTAATGAAAATGAAGGCACAATTTTATGGGACCCACATTTATGGGACACAATGAAAGCAGTGCTAAGAGGAAAATTTGTATCTCTGAGTGTCTACAAAAAGAAACTAGAGAGAGCACTAGCAGCTTAACAGCACACCTGAAAGCTTTAGAACAGAAAGAAGCTAATGCACCCAAGAGGAGTAGAAGGCAGGAAGTCATCAAACTCAGGGCTGCAATCAACCAAGTAGAACCAAAGAGAACTATACAAAGAATCAACAAAACCAGGAGCTGCTTCTTTGAGAACATCAACAAGATAGATAACCTTCAGTCAGACTAACCAGAGGGCACAGAGACAGTATCCAAATTAACAAAATCAGAAATGAAAAGGGTGACATAACCAAAGGAAACTGTGGAAATTTAAAAAATCATCAGATCCTACTACTCAACACAACTGGAAAATCTGGATGAAATGGACAATTTCCTAGACAGACACCAAATACCAAAGTTAAATCAGGAACAGATAGACCATCTAAATAGTCCCATAACTCCTAAAGAAATAGAAGAGGTCATTCACAGTTTCCAATAAAAAAAAAAAGCTCAGAATCAGATGATTTTAGTGCAGAATTCTATCAGACCTTCAAAGAAGACCTAATACTAATACTCTTCAAACTACTCCACAAGATAGAAACAGAAAGAATGCTACCCAACTCATTCTATGAAGCCACAATTTCGCTGATACGAAAACCACACAAAGATCCAACAAAGAAAGAGACCTTCAGACCTATTTCCCTTATGACTATCAATGCAAAAATACTTAATAAAATTCTTGCCAACCACATCCAAGCACACATCAAAATGATCATTCACCATGATCAAGTAGGCTTCATCCCTGAGATGCAGGGATGGTTCAATATATGGAAATTTATCAATGTAATCCACTCCATAAACAAACTCAAAGAAAAAAACCCACATGGGCATTTCATTAGATGCTGAGAAAGCATTTGACAAAATTCAGCATCCCTTCCTCTTAAAACTCTTGGAAAGAACTGCAATTCAAGACCCATACCTAAACATAGTTAACACAATATACAGCAAGCCAGTAGCCAACATCAAACTAAATGGAGAGAAACTTGAAGCAATTCCAGTAAAATCAAGGACTAGACGAGGCTGTCCTCTCTCTCCATATTTATTCAATATAGTACTTGAAGTTCTAGCTAGAGCAATTAGACAACAAAAGGAGGTAAAAGGGATACAATTGGGAAGAAAGAAGTCAAATTATCACTATTTGCAGATGATATGATAGAATACTTAAGCGACCGGAAAAACACCAGAGAATTCTTACAGCTGATAAATAACTTCAGCAAAGTGGCCGGATATAAAATTAACTCAAGCAAATCAGTAGCCTTCCTCTACTCAAGGGATAAACAGGCTGAGAACGAAATTAAGAAAATGACACCCTTCACAATAGCCACAAATGAAATAAAGTATCTTGGTGTGACTCTAATCAAACAAGTGAACGATCTGTATGACAAGAACTTCAAGTCTCTGTAGAAAGAAATCAAACAAGACCTCAGAAGATGGAAAAATCTTCCATGCTCGTGGATTGGCAGGATTAATAATAGTAAAAGTGGCCACCTTGCCAAAAGCAATCTATAGATTCAATGCAATCCCCATCAAAATCCCAACTCAATTCTTAATTGAGTTAGAAAGTTCAATTCTCAAATTCTGGAATAACAAAAACCCCAGGAGAGCTAAAACTATTCTCAACATTAAAAGAACTTCTGGGGGAATCAGTATCCTGGACCTCGAGCACTAGTACTACAGAGCAATAGTGTTAAAAACTGCATAGTATTGGTACAGTAACACACAGGTAGATCCATGGAATAGAATTGAAGGCCCAGAAATGAACCCACACACCTTTGGTCACTTGATCTTTGGCAAAGGAGCTACAACCATCCAGTGGAAAAAAAAAGATATCCTTTTCAATAAATGGTGCTGGTTCAACTGGCGGCTAGCAAGCAGAAGAATGCAAATCGATCCATTCTTGTCTCCTGTACTAAGCTCAAGTCCAAGTGCATCAAGGACCTCCACATAAAACCAGACACACTGAAACTAATAGAAAAGAAACTGGGGAAGACCCTTGAGCACATGGGCACAGGGAAAATTTCCTGAACAGAACACCAATAGCTTATGCTCTAAGATCAAGAATTGACAAATGGGACTTCATAAATCACAAAGTTTCTGTAAGACAAAGGACACTGTCAATAGGACACAATGGCAACCAACAAATTGGGAAAAGATCTTTACCAACCCTACATCCGACAGAGGGCTAATATCCAATATATACAAAGAACTCAAGATAGAATCCAGAGAGCCAAATAACCCTATTAAAAAATGGGGTACAGAGCTAAACAAGGAATTTTCACCAGGGGAATATCAAATGGCTGAGAAGCACCTAAAGAAATGTTCAACATCCTTAGTTATCAAGGAAATGCAAATCAAAACAACCCTGAGATTTTACCTCAAACCAGTCAGAATGGCTAAGATCAAAAACTCAGGTTAGAGAAGGTGCTGGCGAGGATATGGAGAAAAAGGAACACTCCTCCACTGCTGGTGGGATTACAAGCTGGTAAAACCACTCTGGAAATCAGTCTGGAGGTTCCTCAGAAAACTGGGCATGATTCTACCAGAGGACCCCATTATACCACTCCTGGGCATATACGCAAAGGATTCCCCAGCATGTAATAAGGACACATGCACCACTATGTTCATAGAAGCCTTATATATAATAGCCAGAAGCTGGAAAGAACCTAGATGTCCCTCAACAGAGTAATGGATACAGAAAATGTGATACATTTACACAATGGAGTAATACTCAGCTATTAAAAACAATGAATTCATGAAATTCTTATGTAAATGGGTGGAACTGTAAAATATCATCCTATGTGAGGTAACCCAATCACAAAAGAACACACATGGTACACACTCACTGGTAAGTGGATATTAGTCCAGAAGCTCAGAATACCTAAAATAAAATTCATATATCAAATGCTGCCCTAGAAGGAAGGAGAGGCTCCTGGTCCTGGAAAGGCTCAATGCAGCAGTGTAGGGGAATACCAGGACAGGGAAACAGGAGGGTGTTGGTTGAGGAGCAGTGGTAGGGGAGTGGGCTTATGGGACTTTCGGAGAGGGGGGAACCAAGGAAGGGGAAATAATTTAAAATGTAAATAAAGAATATATCTAATAAAAAATAAAATGCTAAAAAATAATTACGCACATGTGTATCCATCTACCCATGTGTATCCATCCACCTACCTAAGTATTAATTTTCTCCATCTACTCACATGTGTATCCATCTATCGACATGTATATCCATCTATCCATATGCATATCCTTCTACCCATGTGTATATCCATTTACCAACATGTGTGTCCATCAACCCACATGTTTATCTATCTACCCATATGTGTATCATTCTTCCCACATTTGTATCCATCTACCCACCAAAATATTCTTCTACCCACATGGCTATTCATTCACCAAAATGTGTATCTATGTACATATATGCATATCCAACTATCCACATGTGTATCCATCTACTCACATCTACATCTACATACATTTATATTCATCTACCTACATGTGTATTCATCTATCCTCATCTTTATCCATCTACCCTCACATGTATACAACTACCCACTTAGGTGTCAGTCTACCCACATATGTGTCAACCTATCCAATGTGTATTCATAGCATCCATCTACCCACAGATGTATTCATCTATCCACATGTTCTCCAACTACCAAGATGTGTATCCATCTACCTAAATGTGCATCTATCTACCCACATATTTAGCCATCTACACAGATATATTTACTTTGAATCATCTAGCCATATGTGTATCCACCTAACAACATATGTATCTATTTACCCACATTTGTACATCTACCTACATTTGTATTCATCTATCCACATATGTATACCTCTACCCACATGTGTATTCTTCTACCTATATTTGTATCCACCAATCCATATGTGTTTTCATCTACCCACATTTGTATCCATTTACCCACATGAGTATCCATCTACTCACATGGTTATCCCAATACCCATATGTGTATCTATCTCCTCACATTTGTATCGATCTACGCACATGCAAATCTATCTACCCACATGTATTTACATTTAGTCACATGAGTACCCATTTACCCATGTGAGTATCCTAATACTCACATGTGTATCTATCTACCCACATGTGTATCCATCTATACACATGTGTATCCATTGTATCCATCTATACACACATGTCCACCAAAATACATGTCTATCCATCTACACACATGTTTTTCCATCTACCCAAATGTGTATTCAACTAACCATATATGTATACATCTACCCACATGTGTACTGATATACCTACAAGTGTATTCATCTATCCACATGTGTACCCAGCTACACACATATGTATTCATCTATCCACATATGTATCCACACATGTGTATCCATCTACCCACATGTGTATAAAACTACCTATCTTTGTATACATTCACACACATATGTATCTGTCTACCAACATATGTATCCATTTACCCATATGTGTATTCATAACCATCTACGTATCCATTGTATACATTTACTCACACGTGTATCTATCTATCAACATGTGTATCCATCTACTTACTTGTGCCTCTATCTACCCATATTTGTATCCATCTACCCACTTGGGTATCCATTGATCAAAATGTGTATCAATCTACACACCTATGTATCCATCTACCCTCATGTGTATCTATCTACATGTGTATCCAACTACCTACTTATGTATCCATCTACCCACATGTATATTCTTCCTCCAAAATGTGTATCCATTTTTCCACATTCATATCCATTTACCTCCATGTGTATCCATTTACCTACATGAGTATCCACCTACCCACATGAGTATCCTTAAACCCACATGTGTATCCTTATACCGGCATGTATATCCTCCTACCCACATGTGTATCTACTTACCCGTATGTATATCATTTTAACCCACATTGTATTTATCTACTAACATATATCCATATACCCACATGTGTTTCCATCAAACCAAATACGTATCCTTCTACCCACAAGTGTATCCATCTACCCACTTGTGTATCCAACAATACACATGTGTATACATCTACCCACTTGAGTATCATACTACCCACATATATATACAAACATCCACAAGTGTATCATCCTACCTGTATGTGGATACATCTACCCACATATGTGGACATCCACATAGGTATCCATTGTATCCATATACTCACATATGTATCCATATTCTGACATATCTATCCATCTACTCACATGTGTATCCATCTACCCACATGTGCATCTATCTGATCACATATGAATCCACCTACCCACTTATGTATCCATCTACCCATATGTGTATCCACATATCCAGTGTGAATTCATCATGTCCATCTACCCACATGTGTATACATCTATCTGAATGTGTATCTGTGTCTACATAGGAGTATTCAACTACTAATGTGTATCCATCTACCTACATATGTATCAATGTACCCTCATGTGTATCCATCTACCTACATTTGTTTTCATCTACCACATGTATATTCTTCTACCCACATGTGCATTCATCTAAACGCATGTGCATCTGTCTATGCACATGAGTATCCATTTACATACATTAGTATTCCTCTAACCAAATAATTATCCTTCAACCCACATGTCTATTTAATCACATGTGTATCCATCTACACATATATGTATCCATTATATCCATCTACCTACATATGTATCCATCAACACACATGTGTATCCATCTACCCACATGTGATTCTACCTAACCATATGCGTATATCTATCTACCTACATGTGTCTACATCTACTCACATATGTATCCATCTATGACATATATATCCTTCTTTCCACATATGTTTCCATTTTATCCATTTATTATCATGTGTACCCATCTACTCACATGTGTATTTACCTATCCATATGTGTAGCCATCCATGAATATATTTATAAATATACACACACGTGTATCAATCTATTCATTTGTATATTCAATGTGTCCCACATGTGTTTCCAGATACAGAAATGTATATCCACCATTTGAGTCCACCTATCCACATATGTTTCAGTCTAATCACATATGGGTTGCTCTAGTGACATGTGTATCCAACTACCCTTACATGAATCCAACTATCCACATGTGTATCATCCTATCCACATGTGTATCTATGTACCAAATAAATAACCATCTTCCCACATATGTATCCATCTAACCACATATTTATCTATTGTATTCATCTTCTCACATGTGTATCCATCTACCATCATGTGTATCATTTTACCTACATGTATGTTCATCTACCCACATATATGGACATATGTCCATACATATATGGACATACCCATACCCATGTATGTCCATATATGTGTGCGTCTACTCACATGTGTATCCATCTACCCATATATGTATCCATCTACCCATATGAGTATCCATCTACTCACATGTGTATTCATCTACCCATATGTGTACCCATCTACCCACATGTGTCTCCATCTACCCACATGTGCATCCACTCACATGTGTACCCATCTACCATCATGTGTATCCATCTATCAAATGCATATCTGACTACCCATATATGTATCCATTTAACCACATGTGTATCCATCTCCCCACACAAATATCCATTGTAACATTCTACTCACAAATGTATCCATATACACAAATGTGTATTATTTTACCATCATATGTATTCATCTACCCTCATATATATTCATTGGCCCACATGTGTATCCATCTATCCACATGGATATCCATCTACCCACATGGGTAACCATCTACCCACATGGCTATCTATCTACTTACAAGAGTATCATTATACTCATATGTGTATCCCTCTACTCACATATATATCTATTTCTCCACATGTGTATCGATTAACCTACGCATGAATCCATCTACTCACATGTATATCCATTCTCACACATGTGTATCAAACTACCCACATGTGTATCCATCTACACACATGTGCATTGTTTTACCCATATGTCTATCCATCTAACTACATGTGTATCCACCCACACATATGTATTCACTGTATCCATCTACTCACATATGTATCCATCTACAAATATGTGTATTTGTCTACACAGATGTGTATCAATCAATCCACATGTGTATCCATCTACTGTCATGTGTATCCTTCTG
Source organism: Apodemus agrarius (assembly GCA_964023405.1). Classification (NCBI taxonomy): domain Eukaryota; kingdom Metazoa; phylum Chordata; class Mammalia; order Rodentia; family Muridae; genus Apodemus; species Apodemus agrarius. Next base: position 5,330,058 of record OZ030008.1, on the reverse strand, counting down.
CCCACATATGTATTTATCTACCCACATATGTATCCTTCTACCCACATGTGCATCTATCTACCCACATATATATCCATTTACTCATGTGTGATTCCAACTACCCACATGTGTATTCAACTAAGCACATGTACATTCTTCTACCCATATATTTATCCATGTACATGCACAGGTATACATCTATACACATGCATATCCAACTTCCCACATACATCCATCTACCAACATGTGTATCCTCTACCATTCTGAGTATCCATCTACCTACAATTGTATCCATTTCACAACATGTGTATAAATCTCTCCCCAAGCGTATCTACCCACAACATTTTTATCTACCCACATGTTTATTCATCTACTTACATGTGTATCCATCTACCCAAATGTGCATTTACCCAGCCACATGTGTATCCATTGTATCCATCTATCACATGTGTATCTGACATCCCACATGTATATCCATTGTATCCATCAACCTGCATATATTTCCATCTACCAACATGTACATCCATCTATGCATATGCATACCCATCAACCCATACACGTACCCATTTATCCACATGTGTATCCAGCTTCACAAGAGTATTCTTCTACCTACATATTTATTCATTGTGTCCATCTTCTCACATCTGTATCTATCTACCATCATGTGTATCCTTCTACTTATGTGTGTATCCATACGTGCACATATGTATCCTTTTGCCCACACATGCATCCATTTACCCACATGTGTATCCATGTACCTATATGTGTATCTATTTCCCTCTAAGTGTATCATTTTACCCACATTTCTATCCATCTAATCACATATATATCCATCTACACATGTGTATCTACCAAACCAACTCTGTTTTCCTCCACCTACATGTATACCCATCTACCAACAACTGTATACCTGTACCTACATGGGAATCCATGTACTCTCATGTCTACCCAAATGTATATACATCTAACAACATGTGTATACATCTACCCACATGTGTATACATCTACTCACACATGTATCCAACTACCCCCATGAGTATCCTTATAGCCACATGTGTATTTTTCTACCCACATATGTATTCATCTATGCATATACATATCCATCAACCCATATGTGTATCCAGCTATACACATGAGTATTATTCTACCCACATATTTATCCATTGTATCCATCATGTTCATCCATCTATCCAAATGCATATCTGAATACACACATATATTCATCTACCCACATAGGTATCCATCTATCCATTTGTATCCATATGTATCCATTTGCCAAAATGTGTATACATCTACCCCATGTGTATTTATCTACCCACAAGTTTATCCATCTACCCAGATGTTTATTCATCTACCCACATGTGTACCCTTTTAACTAAATGTGTATTCATCTACCCACATGTGTATCTATCCACCACCATGTGTATACAATACCTATATATGTATCCATTGTTTTTATCTAACAAAATATGTGTTCATCTTCCCACATGTGTATCCATCAACCCACATGTGTATCCATCTACTCACATGTGTATCATTCTACCCATATGTGTATCCATCTAGCTAAATGTGTATTCATCCACACACATATGTATCCATCTCATGTGTATCTATCTATCTACATGCATATCCAATGTATCCATCTACACACATATAGATCCATCTACACACATGTGTTTCCATCTACCCAAATGAGTATTAATCTACTCACATGTGTATCTATTTAATGCCATATGTATCCTTCTACTCATATATATATGTACAGATATATGTATCGATTTATCCAAATTTGTATCAATCTAGCCACATGTGTATTCATCTACCCACACATGTATCCATCTACTCTCATGTTTTTAAAACTAACCACATGTGTATCCATGTACCCAAGTGTGTATTCATCTACCCACATATGTATCTTTCTACATACATGTGTATACTTCTACCCATGTGTATCTATCTACTCATATGTGTATCTTTTCATCCCATCTATCCACATGTGTATCACTCTACCTACATGTGTATCCATCTTCCCACATATTTATCTATCTACCCATAAGTGTATCATTTTACCCACATTTCTATCCAGCTCACATATATATCCATCTACACACATGTGTATCTACCAATTGTTTTCATCCACCTCTATGTATACCCATCTGCCAACGACTGTATACATGTACCCACCTGTGAATCCATGTACTCTCATGTGTATCCATCTATTCATATATTTATCCATCTACCCAGACATGATTCCATTATATCCATCTACTCACCTATGTATCCCGCTACCACATATGTATGCATCTAACCACATTCATATCAATTTACCCACATGAGTTTCCATATACCCATGTGTGTATTCACCTACCCACATGTGTATCCATCTATGCACTTATGTATCCAACTATCCACGTGTGTATACAACTACCACCATTAGTATCCTTCTACCCACATATGTATTCTTCTACTCACATATGTATTCATCTACATGCATGTTCATCCATCTATCTAAATGCATGTCTGAATACATGCATGTATCTGTCTACCCACATAGATATCCTTCTATACACTTATGTATCCATTTACCAAAATGTGTATACATCTATTCACATAATATCTATTACCCATATGTGCATCCATATGGGTAATGTATTTATCTAACCAAATATATGTCTATCTTTCCATATATTTATCCATCTACCCACATGTGAACCCATCTACCCAGATTTGTATCCATCTATGCACATGTGTATTCATGTACCCACATGTGTATATCCATCTACTCACATGTGTAGTAATCTTCCTACATATGTATCCATATACCCGATGTGTATATATCTACAGAAATAAGTATTCATCTACCCCCATGCGTAGCATTCTACCTACATGTGTATTCATCTACCTACTCATGTATCTAACTGCCCACATGTGTATCTATCTATGCACATGTGTATCATTGTAAACATATGTGTATCAATTTAATGACATGTGTATCCATTTATGTACATATGTATCATTCTATGCATATGTATATGCATCTAATGACATGTATATCCATTCACACACATATGTATTCATTGTATTCAGCAAATCATTTGTGTGTCCATCTATCCACATATGTATCCATTGTATCCATCTACACACATGTATCCATCTACACATATGTATATCTATCTTAAAAAAGCAAGTAACCATCTACCTACATGTTTATTCATCTATTGTTATGTGTATCCTTCTACCCACATGTGTACCTATCTACTCACATGTGTACTAATCTACCTACATATGTGTCCATCTACACAAATGTGTATCTATCTATGCAAATAAGTATCTACCTACAAGTGTGTCCATCTACCCACAGTTGTATCCATCTATTCACATGAGTATGCTACTAACTACATGTGTATCCATCTACCCAAATGTGCATCCATCCACCCACCCACATGGGTATCCATTACTCATATATATCCATTGTATTTATCTAACAAAATATATATTTATCTTACTATATGCATATCCATAAACACACAAGGTTATCCATCTACACATATGTGTATCATCTATCCACATGTGTATCATTTACTCTATACATGTGTATTAATGTATTCACATATATACCCTATCAGTATTCATTGACCCACATGTGTATTCATCCACCCATATGTGTATCTACCTACATGTGTATCTATCAACCCACATGATTTTCCAACTAACCACATGTATCCATATACCTGAATATACCTGCATGGATACCTGAATGTATATCCATCTACATACATGTGTATCCAACTACACACATGTGTATCCAACTACCCACATGTGTATCCAACTACCCATATGTGTACTATCTAACCACATGTGTATCTATCTACCCACATATGGACCCATCTACCAAGATATGCTTCCACTGTATTTATCTAACCACATGTGTATTCATCTATCCACATATGTATCCATTTACCCACATGTGTGTATACACATTTACTTATTTTTATATTCATCTGTCCACATGTATATCTATCTACCCACATGTGCATTCTTCTACCCATATGTGTATCCATTTACCCACATGAGTATCCATACCCACGTGAATATCTATCTACTCTATGTATATCCATCTACACACATATGTATCCATTACATCTATCTACCCCAATATGCACCCAACTATGTACATGTGCATCAATTTACCCACATGTATATCCATCTACCAACATATGTATCCAAATACCCATATATGTACACATCTATCCACAAGTGATTCCACCTACTCAAATGTGTATTCAGTGTATCCATCTACCCACATGTGCATACATCTACCCACATGTGTATCATCTACCCTCATATGTATCTTCCTACCCACATATATTTCTTTTATCCATCTAATGTCATGTGTACACTTCTACCCACATATATCCACATGAATGTATATGTATCCATGTTTGCACATGTTTTTAATTTTACCCACATGTGTATCCATCTACCCTCTTGTGAATTCATTATATCCAAATACATACATACATATGATTTTTCTACCCAAATATATATCCATCTATGCACATGTGAATCAACCTACCCACATGTGTTTCTGTCTACTCACATGTGAATTTGTCTAGTGACAAGTGTATCCATCTACCCATGTATGTATCTATATACCCACAATTATATCCACCTACCAACATGCATATCCATGTACCCACATGTGTATCATTCTATCCACATGTATGTTCATGTACATAATATATATCCCACTTTCCACCTAGCTATCCATCCTAACCACATAGTTGTCCATGTACTGACAAATGTATCCATTGTATCCATCTACACACATATGTATACATTTAACCAGTAGTGAGTGTATCTGTTTACATACTTATGTATCCATCTACTGACATGTGTATCCTTCTAACCAAATCTGTATCCATCTATCCATATATGTATTTATCTATCCACATATGTGTCCATTTACCCACATGTGAGTCATCTACCCATGTGTGTATCCATTAACATATATATGTATACATCACCCACATGTTTATACATCTACCAACATGTCTATCTCTCTACCCATATGTGTATCATTTTACCCACATTTGTATCTATCTACCCACGTATATATCCACCAACCCATATGTGTATCCATTAATGTAACTGAGTTTTCCTCCACCCACATATATAACCATCTACCCACAACTGTATAAATGTACACATATGTGTATCCATCTATCCTCATGTGGGTCCATCTATCCAAATGCGTATGCATCTAAGCACATGTATATGATTCTTCACATGTGTATATGCCTATGAATATATTTATCTGCCAACACAGATATGTTCCCTTTGTATCAAACTACCCACATGTGCATTCATTTCCCACATGTGTATACAAATACCCACATGTGTATTCATCTACCCACAAGTGATTCCATCTACCCACATGTGTACTCATCTATCCACATGTGTATCCTTCTACACACATGTGTATACGTCTATCCACCTGTGTATCCATTAACCCAACTGTGTTTCCCTTCACCCGTATGTACACTCATCTACCTACAACTGTATACATGTATCCACCTGTGTGTCCATCTACTCTCATGTGTATTGTTCTACCAAAATGCATACATCTAACCACATATGTATCTACCTATATGTTTATCATTTTACCAACATGTGTATCTATCTATCCACAAATATATCCATTAATAGGGATACCATTGAATCAATCTACCCACATATGTACCCAACTACCCACATATACATCCATCTACCCACATGTGTAGTCATCTACATGTATATTAATCTACCCACATATGCATCCATCTACATTCATGTGTATCCATCTATCTAAATGCTTATCCCTCTACCCAAATGTGTATATACCTACCCACATGTTTATCATTCTACTCACATGTATATATATCTAAAAATGTGTGTATCCAACTACCTACATTTGTATCCAACCAGCCATTTGTTTATCCATCTGTCCACATGTGTATCCATCTGTCTTAGTCAGGGTTTCTATTCCTGCACAAACATCATGACCAAGAAGCAAGTCGGGGAGGAAAGGGTTTATTCTGCTTACACTTCCACACTGCTGTTCATCACCAAAGGAAGTCAGGACTGGAACTCAAGCAGGTCAGGAAGCAGGAGTTGATGCAGAGGCCATGGAGGGATGTTCCTTACTGGCTTGCTTCCCCTGGCTTGCTCAGCCTGCTTTCTTATAGAATCCAAGACTACCAGCCCAGAGATGGCCCCACCCACAAGGGGCCCTCCCCCCTTGATCACTAATTGAGAAAATGCCCCACAGCTGGATCTCATGGAGGCATTTTCCCAACTGAAGCTCCTTTCTCTGTGATAACTCCACCCTGTGTCAAGTTGACACACAAAACCAGCCAGTACACCATCTATCCAAATACATATCCAACTACCCACATGTGTATCCTCTACCCATATGTGTATCCATCTACCCACATATGTATCATTTTACCAACATGTGTACACAGCTACCAACATGTGTATTTATCTACCACAAGTTTATTCATCTACCCATATATTTATTCATCTACTCACATGTATATCCATCTACCTCAAGTGTATCCTTCAAACTACATATATACCCATATACCCTAACCCTACCCTTAACCCTAACCCTACCCTTAACCCCACTTGGGTATCAATCTAACCACATGTATATCTATTACTTGTATGTGCATACATTGTATATATTTAACCACATATGTATTTTCATCTACCCACAGGTGTATCATTCTATCCATATGTGTATCCATATACCCATATATATGTGTATGTGTATGTATATGCTTCTACTCACATGTGTATTCTCTGACACACATTTGTTAACATACACCCACATGTGTATCCATCTACCCACATATTTATTCATTGTATCCAGTTTTCTCACATGTGTACTCATCTACCCACGTATGTATCCTTCTAACCACATGTGTACCCCATCCATCTACTTAAATATGTACCTGTTCAACCAAATGTGTATCATTCACCCACATTTCTACCCATGTACTTACATGCATATTCATCTACCCACATATGTGCCCATCTACCAGAGTTTGTATCCAGATAACCAAATATGTATGCAACCACCCAGATATGTTTTTAATTTATTCATCAACAACATATACATCCATCTATCCACATATGTATCCATCTACACATATATGTATCCATCTACCCAAATGAGTATCCATCTACTCACATGAATATCCTTCCATGCACATGTGTATACTTCTACCCAAATATGTATTCATCTACCCACATATGTATCCTTCTACCCACATGTGTTTCTATATATCCACATGTATATGCATCTACTTAAATATGTACCTCTCTACCCATATGTGTATTATTTTAAGTACATTTCTATCCATCTATTCATATGTGTATTCACCTACCCACATGTGTATCCATTTATTCACATGTGTATCCCTCGAACTACATGGGTATTCACCTACCCACATATATATCCTTCTACTCACATGTGTATTTATCCACATATGTATCTATGTACTCTCATGTGAATCCAAATGGGTATCCATCTACCTACATGTGTATCCATTTACCAGGGTTTGTATCCGGTTAACCAAATATGTATGCATCCACCCAGATATGTTTCCAATTTATCCACTGACCCACATATATATCCATCTACCCACATATGTATCCATCCACACACATGTATCCAGCTACCCACATTGTATCATTCTAAGCACATGTGTATAAATTTAGCCATATATATACATTAACATATATATGTATCCAACTACCAACATGTTTATATATACACATATATGTATCCACCAACATGTATGTGTATTCATCTACCCACATATTTATCTATTTTATCCATCTTATATGTGCATCCATCTACTGTCATGTGTGTCCTTCTACTCACATATGTATCCATATACTCACATATGTATCCTTCTAACCACATGTGTATCCACTTACCCCCATGTGTATCCATCTATGCATAAGCATATCCATCTACCCACATTTGTATCATTCTACTCATAGATGTATCCATCCATGCACATGTGTATTTTTCTTTGCACATATTTATCCATTGTGGCCAACTTCTCACATCTGTATCCATCTACTGTCATGTGTATCTTTCTACCCACATTTATCCTTCCACCCACACATGTATCCATATATATATATATATATATATATCCATATATATGTGTATATATCCATATATGTGTGTGTATCCACCTGTTTGTATTAACCCAACTGTGTTTCCTTCCACCAATATGTACACCCATCTACCCACAACTCTGTACATCTACCCTGATGTGATCCATCTACCCTCACGTGTATCTACCAAAATGCATATATATCTAACCACATCTGCTTACATCTACCTCTATCTTTATCATTCTACCCATATGTGTGTCTATATAACCACAAATTTATCCATCAACAGAGATATTTTCATTGTATCAATCTACCCACATGTGTACCCATTTACCCACATGTTTCCTTCTAACCATATTCATCTGCCCACAAGTGTATCCATTTACTCACATTTTTATTCATCTACTCATATGTGTGTTCATCTACCCACATGTGTATTAATCTACCCACATATGTATCCATTTACACTCATGTGTATTCATCTACCCAAATGTGTATCCATCTACACACATGTATATACATCTACCCACATGTGAATCATTATACTCACATGTGTATACATATTCCCATGTATATATCTAACTATCTACATTAGTATACAACCAGCCACTTGTTTATTCTTCTACCTACATGTGTATCCATCTATCCACATGTATATCCATCTAGCCAAATACTTAACCAACTACCCACATATGTATCCATCTACCAACATGTGTATCCTCTACCTATGTGTATATCCATCTATCCACTTACAAATATGTATTCATTTACCAACATATGTATGCAGCTACCAACATGGATATTCATCTACCCACAAGTTTATCCATCTACCCACATGTTTATCCATCTATACACAAGTGGGTATCCATATACCCTAGGTGTATCTATCCACCCACACATATATCCACTACCTATATGTGTATCCATAGTATTTTTAACCACATATGAATCATCTACCTATAAGTGTATCCATCTACCCATATATATATACCCTTCTACTCACATGTGTATTCATTGACCTACATTTGTATACATCCACCCACATGTGTATTCATCCAACCACATGGGTATGATTCTACACACATGTATATCCATATAACTACATGTGTATGCATCCATCTACATATATACCCATTTTATCAATCTATCACATGTATATTCATCTACACATATGTGTATCCATGGTATTCTTATACCCACATGTGTATCCTTCCACCCATGTATGTATTCATCTATGCATATGTGTATTCATCTACCCAAATAGATGAATATACATGTGGGTAAATGGATACATATATAGGTAGGCATATATATGTAAGTAGATGTATACATGTATGTAGATAGATATCCATTGTGTCCATCTATTCATATGTGTACCATTTACCACATGAATATCCATTGTATCCATCTACCCACATGTGTATCCAACTGCGCACATGTGTATACATCTAACCCACATGTGTGTCCATCTACTCACATGTGTATTGCTTATCCACATATGTATCCATCTACCTACATGTGTATCCATCTACCAACATGTATATCCATTTAACCACATGTGTATCCATCTATTCACATATATATCCATCTACTTACATGTGTATCATTCTACCAACATGTGTATCCATCCACCCAATATATATCCATTTTCCCACATATCTATCTATCCACATATGTATACATCCAATAACAATTGTATTCATCTATGCACTTGTGTATCCTTCTACCAACATGTGTATCCTTCTACCCAAATCTATTCACCTACCCACATATGCATCCATATATCCACATGTGTGTCCATCTACCCATAAGTGTATATCTACCTACATGTGTATCCATCTATCCATATGTTTATCCATCTACTCACATGGGTATCCAATTTCCCACATGTATATCCATCTATCCACATGTGTATCCGACTATGTACATATATTTCCATTGTATCCACCTCTCAAGATTTGTATCTATTGCATCTACACACATATGTATTCATCTTCACACATGTATATCTTTATAGCTACATATGTATCTATCTACACATTTGTTTATCCATCTATTCACATGCGTATTTTTCTTACCATATGAGAATCCAACTAACCAGATGTGTATCCATCTACTCACATGTGTATCCATATAACGACATGTGTATCCTACGACATGACCTATCCACAAGTGTATAACTCTAACCACTTGTGTATCCATCCACATACATATGGAGGAACATTCATACTTGTGTAACCATCTTCCCACATGGCCATTTATGTTCCACATGATATAGATTTACCCACACCTGCATCCATATACCGAAATGTGTATTCATCTAACCATGTTTGTACCCATTTACCGACATGTGTAACAATCTACCAACATGTGTATCCATATACCCATATATTTGTTAATTTACTCACATCTGTATTTATCTACCCACATGTATATCCATCTAAAAACTTGTGTAGGCATTACTTACACATGTATCCGTTGTATCCAAATACCCACATATATATTCATTTACCCATGTGTGTATCTATCTACACACATGGTTATCCATCAACCCACATGTTTATCATTTTACCCACATGTATATCCTTCTACCCATATGTGTATCCATCCACCCACATATATACACATCTACCCACATGTGTTCCATTGAGTCACAGGTGTATCCATCTACTAACATGTGTATCCAGCTACCCATATGAGTATCCATCTACCCGCATGAGTATCCTTCTACACACATGTATATCCATCGACACACATGTGTAACCATCTACCTACATCAGTATCATTTTTATTCATTTACCTTTATATGTATCAATCTATGCAAATTGTATCTATCTATGCACATATGTATCTATCCACCCTCATTTATATCTATCTACCCTCATGTGTATCCATATACCCAATTGGGTATTGATATACCCACATGTGTATATATCTATCCACATTTGTATCATTCTACCCACATATGCATGTTTTCACCCAGATAGGTTTCTATTTTATTGATATACCCACATGTATATCTATCTATCTGAACATGTATCCATCTACACACATGTGTATACATCTACCTACATGTGTATGCATCTAACTACACATGTATCCATCTTTCCACATATATATCCATATGTATATATCTAGCCATATATATGTATATATATATACATATATATACACTTACCCACATGTGTATCCATCTAACCATATGTTTATCCATCTACCTGCATTTATATCCAATTATCCATATGTGTATCAATGGATATCCACATACGTATCCACCTATGCATGTATGATCCATTGTATCCATCTACAAACATGTGTATACATTATATTCATCTACCCACATGTGTATCCATCTAAAGAGATGAGTATCCATCCAAACAGATGTGTACCCACCTACTCACATGTGTATAACTCTACCCACATCAGTTTCCATCTATACACACATGTATCCATTTATACACTTGTGTATCTCTCTTCCTACATGTTCATTCATCTACCTACATGATATAGATATGCCCACATGTTTATCCATCTACCAAGATATATATTCATTTACCCACATGTATATCCAACTACTCACATGTGTCACCATCTACCCATATATGTATCACTCAATCATGTTGTTATCCATGTACCCACATATCTATCTACCAACAAATATAATCCATCCACCCACAAAGGTATCCATCTAGCTACATGTGCATCCATGTAACCACATGTGTATCCATTACCCACAAGTGTATTCATTGTATCCGAATACCCACATATGTATCCATCTACCCATATGTGTATCCATCTACCTACATGGAGATATACATCAATCCACATGCATATCATTTTATTCACATGTGTATCCTTTTACCTACATATGTATCCAACTACCCACATGTGTTTCCACCAACCCACATGTGTATCAATATACCCACATATGTGTATAGGTACCCACATGTTTCCATTATATCCATCTACCCACATGTTTACCCATTTACCCATATATGTGCCCATATGTCCACATATGTATCCATCTACCAACATATGTTTCCATTTTATCCATCTAACTACCTGTGTATTCATCTATTCACATGTGTATTCATCTACTCACATGTGTATCCATCTATACTCATGTGTATGCCTCTACCCATATATGTATCCATCTATGGCCATGTCTATCCATCTTCCAACATATTGTATCCATCTACTCATATTTTATATATGTATTGACATTTGTACCCTTCTACCCACATATATGTCCTTCTACCCCCATGTCTATCATTCTACCCACATATTTATCCATCTACCTACACATTTTATGCATATAACCACATGTGTATCCATTGACCCACATGATATCCAAATACCTACATGTGTATCCATTTACCCACATGTATCATTCTACAACATGAGTATCCATCTACTCACATGTCTTTTCTATCTACATATGTGTATCATTTACCCTCATTTATATCCGTCAACCCACATGTCTGTACATCAACTCAAATATGTATCCTTCTACCCACATGTTTATCCATCTACCCATGTGTGTATCCATCTCTCCAAATGTTTATCCATCTAACCAATGTACATCCACATAGCTACATGTGTATAGTTCTACCCATATGTATTTCCATTTGCTCACATCTATATCCATCTGTACACATGTGCATCCATTGATCCACATGTGTATCCAACTATCCACATGTGTATTCATCTACTTATATGTGAATCTATCTATCCACATGTGTTTCCCACATGTGTATCTATCTATCTATCTACCCACATATGTAGCCATCTACTTACATGTGCATTGATCTACCCATATATGTAGCCTTTACTCACATGTGTATTCACCTACCCACATGTGTATTCTTCTACCCACATGTGTATCCATCTATCACATGCTTAGCCGACTACCCACATATATATCCACCCACCCACTTTTGTATCCATGTACCCACCTACCCAGTCACCCCACCTATCATTTTACTCCCCTCCCCTCCCCCCACTATTCATTTATTTGTCCATCTACCCTTTCTCAGCGATTTGTTCTGTGCTCCTCGATCTGTGTGGCCATCCATCCATTTGTATCAATTCTCCCCTCTTCGTATTTACTCCCACTTATTTGTCATCTGTATATCTGAGCTAGCATCCACCCAGGCGGCAGACAGTACAGATGCAAATTTCTGTACCTGGGCACAGTACTCAGACCTCAGCAGATTTTGGAAAATACTTTGGGGGAACTTCTAGTCTTATATAAGATCACCTTCTCACTACAGATAGCAAGATTCTGAGTGAAGAGAGATTTTTGTCCTAAGGGGAAAGCCTGGAAGCTTTAAGAGGGTACAAACAGCTCTCATTCAGGGACTCTGGGGCTTTGGTGGAGGAAGTAGCATTTGATTCGGGGATTTGTATATGAAGAGGTGGAGGCTGGAGCTAGGCATCCTAACAGGCTGGGGATTTTGACAACAGAGGCTGAGGGCCATCCAGCCTCCCCCTCCTTCCGTGTGTGTGCTTAGCAGTCATGACTACAGCAGGATAAGGAGCTGCTGAGCAGCTGCCTCATTACCGGCAGGACCGTGCCTAACGAGGCCTAATTCTCCCACCGCATGCCTTTCCTTTGGTGCTCGCTTCAGAGGTACTTCGTCCCATTAGATTCAGAGACTGAAATGTATTTCTGATCACCGCATCCACAGACTAGGCCCCCGAAACCTCCTTCTGCTTCATACAGGGTGAGCCATATCTGGTGTGACATACCTTTCACTTGCACCCCAGAAACTGATTTTCCAGAATATTCTACCACGGACAACATAGTTGTCAGATTCCCAAGACACATCGAGAGGGAGTCAAAATTCTCAGTGCCTGCTTGAAGCCACACAAGCAAGCCATTTGCCTAGGTAGATGTAGAGCTGGAGGGCAGCATCCTAGTGTGTGGGCTGCGGATGTAGCCTGCACACCCAGGCACGTGGTCCCGACAGGCTCTGTTCTAATCAAGGAAGGCAGACAATGAGCTACCAACTGACTAATAAGATATTCTACGCTGTGACCAAGGCTCAGGGAAAGTAACTAGAGCCAAGAGCTAGGAAGCAGCTTCAAATTACAGTTTAAGAATGTGTAGTCGGGGACAGCTCTTCAGGGGGGTGACATCTGATCTGAAAGACAAGTACTGAAAATGGCTATCAGGACAGGGTTAGGAGAGAGGTAGTCAGTGTGAAGGACCTGAAGCATGGGAGAAGCAGAAAGGTCATTGTGGCTACAGGCTGTCAATCACAGTGGGAAATTGCCTTACAAAGTCTCATAGGTGAGCTAGAGATTAAATCCCACAGGGCTGGCAAGTGTGGGAAGGAAGCTTTCATCCAAAGTGGTGTATAAATCCATTTAGAGGACTGTGGTGCTTGGCGTTAGTTGTCAACTTGACACAATCTAGAATCACGTGGGAAGACAGTCTTGATGAGGGAGTATCTAGATCAGGTTCATCTGTGGTGGGTTTTCACTATGTAGTAGAGCTCAGCCCACTGTGGGCGGTACCATTCCCTGGATCTAGGTCTTGAAAAAGAACGGAGAAGGAAAGTTAAGCACTAAGCATTCACTTCTCTCCGCTCTTGGCTGTGGACATTACTAGCTGTTTCAAGTCCCTGCCTTGACTTATTCTACTGTGATAGACTGTAGCTTGGAACCGTAAGCTAAAATAAACCATTTTACTTTTGAGTTCTTTTTATCGGGGCGTTTTATCAACGCAATGGAAATGAAGCTAGAACAAGAGTAAATGACTCTTGCCTCATTTGGATATCTTTCTCTTGTCCACTAAATGGAGAGAAAAATCTGAGGATGGAAGAGAATCTTGGAGCAGCAAGGTACTGACACAGTCTCAATGGAGCAGGGCACGTGTCCCATGGGACAAGGTGCGCCATCAGCAAATAGAGCGTGTGAAAATGGAATTTGTCCGCAGAGTCAGAGCAGGAGTGATTTGTGGAAGAACTAGACATGGTATAGGAGGCAGACATGCTTTGGGTGTGTGGCCAGGATGTGATATCCAGGGCTGGGGAAGGTGGTGGGATGTCAGAGTTCTGCTGTGGTCCCACTGACGACAAGATGAAGGAAAGATGCTCTGAGCTGTCATGGAGAGAGCTGCGCATGCGCATCTACACTCGATGGAGGAGACTGCGCAGAAGAAGGCAGGGATTGGCTGCCCATGAATGTCTGTATTTGATGGAGGAGATGATGCAGAAGAGGGTGGGGACTGGGACGTAAAGTGCTTGGTGTCCAGAAATGGTGGGATACAGGACACTGTGCTATAATTGCCTGGATTCAGCTATGCCTGGGGCTTGCCTGTTACGGACTCTACTAACCTGAGCTATCCAGCCTCCTTGTCTGTTTTTCCTGACTCAGTTCAAGCTGGTCCTCCTTCAACCAGCCAGGAGACATTTATAGTGGTTTGGGTTTCGCTTTGGGCTAGAATCAAGCCATTTGGCAAGGTAAGAGCAGGTAACAGGAGGGTCCTGGAGTGACTTTAGCATCTGATAAACACCGGAACTAGTCTGAGCTTTGCTTACGGCTGCTGAGTGACCTTGGATAAGGAGGCGAACCTCTCTGTCCCTCCTCTTCCTTTTTCAACGGGTTGTGTGAGGACAAGATGCGATTCAAGGGCCCTTTGGCAGGTGCCAGCTTTTGCCCCCGCAGCACACACGCTGATTAAAAGCTCGCGCTGGCCATTGTTTATGTCTTTGATTAATTGAACAATTGGGAAACAAATTAATTATCACTTAATGAAGGCGGGTTGGACGACACAATCTTTGCAAACACAAGGCCTGGCAGCAGGGAGAACAAAGCCAACCCGGGCCATGTGGATATAAACCGTTCAAGTAGAAAAGCATCCAGGACAGTCTCATTCCAGAGAATGTGCAGAAGGTGGCTCCCTGCAGATAAATGTTGACTTATGGTTTGAGTGGCTTATTATATGTCACCGTGCTTCCAATGACAGCCAAGTAATGGCTCAGGTGTCACCTATGTGGAGTTCATCCAAGATGAGAAAAACAGGGGGAACTGGGGCCCAGGTCTCATCCGTTCAGTCAGTAGTCGCCATCGCTCAGGTAAAAATCTGCCTCTGCCACTGGTCCCCGTGGTCCCCACCGGGCAGCTCTGCTGAGGCCTGAGGCAGACAGCAGCTGGTGTGGACATCAATACCTGCAACAGCAACCTGCACAGGCGTTGGGGTTGGGGGAGCCTTGGCTGGTCAGGAGATGCTGGGGGCGGGGCCAGACTCCGAAAACCACGCAAGCATTTGCCTCATTATCTGCTTCAAGGGACTGTTCCTAGGCTGGCCTTGGTGATGGGAACCCTTGCCTATTTGCTTCCTGAGGGATCCGCTGCAGCCACGCCCACTCCTGCTCCCTTCCCTATTGCTGAAGGCTGAGTGCTTCAAAGCATCTATCTTCTCCCTGGTGCAAAAACACCATGGTGGATCGTGGTTTTCCCCCATGTATGTCTGTCCTCTCTTAGTGTAAGAGACATTTTGGTCGGAAAAGCCTGCCCAGACGTTATTCTGGGTCACATCGACTTTACTAGATGGTTTTTCCCTCCTCTATTTTTTTGCTTTTGTATTCCAGCTACCCATACACAGAGAAAGAGGACCCCCCCAGCTACCCATACACAGAGAAAGAGGACCCCCCCAGCTACCCATACACAGAGAAAGAGGACCCCCCCAGCTACCCATACACAGAGAAAGAAGACCCCCTCACACACACACCTCTTTCACCGAGTCCTGTGTTGTCTGGCATGTGACACCACCCCCAGTTTGTGTGCATTCTCTGCCGGCACTCTATAATTGAGTCTTGCTTGTCCACCTTTACATAAAAAAAACAAAAACAAAACAAAACAAAACAAAAAAACCTTTGCTGAATATTTGTGCTGCCGGATGTAGAAAATCTGTAGTGGTTTTCAGAGTTGACCGACATTTTGATTTTTATAGTCTTCAGTTGAATGTGCTGCCTCGAGTGGCTACATGGTACAAAATGGCGGACATATATTTAAGGTCACTTCAGAAAAAAATTGGATATTCTTTCCATTTCCAACTGGAGTTGGCTTTGTTGTTGTTGTTTGTTGTTGTTGTCTAAGGTCCAGTCAGGGGCTGGAGTGGCTCTTGCAGAGAACCCAGGTTTGGTCCCCAGCACTGACAAGGCAGCTCACAGCCTTTTGGAACCCCAGTCCCAGGGGTCTGACACCCTTCTCTGGCTTCTGATAACACCGAATACATGTAGTGCACAGAAATACAGGCAGGCTAAACACCCATACCCACAAAATAATTTTTACAAACTCCTCAAATTGGCAACTCAAGCAACAATATTTTAAAAACGCATTCAACAATCTCATTCAAAGCAGACTGTTTAATATTTATGTTGAGAAGTGACAGTAGGAAAAAACGTCTGTTTTCTGTCACTAAAAGGATCTGTTTCTACAATAACAGAAAGCTCTGTGGCTCCTAACACGCCACCCCAAGAAGATGCACATGGTCTAACCTAAGAGAAGGAGAACAGGAGACGGGGACAGACAGGGACAGGTCAGGGGCTTTTAGTAGAACCCCCCTTTCTTCAAAGAATCCTCTCTGGGCACTGTCATGGTTGTGATGCACGGACAGGTGCTGGAGAAAGTCATTAAGAAGGGTAGGTGTGTGCCCTCAAGGGGAATGAGCAAAAAAAAAAAAAAAAAAAAATGGTCCTGCCAGATGGAGAGGTACACATGCTGGCTCCACAGAGGGGTGGCTTCATACAGACAGAGCCATAGCTTTGAAAACTTCCCCAAAGAAAGGGCAGTTGTTCTGGAGCTAAAGAACAAAAGTCCTTGAGGCAGAGTGAGCTGGAAGTGCATTCCAACCAGAGGAAGCTTTGAATACAAAGTCTGGGTGGGGGAAGGGCGGTGGAGGGGAGCGGTGGTGGTGGTGGTGGTGGTGGTGGTGGTGGTGGTGGGTGGAGGAGGAGGAGGAGGAGGAGGAGGAGGGAGGGAGGGAGGGAGGGCTGTACAGAGTCTCTTCCACTAAGAACGATAAGGTTTGTAACAAGTATTTTAAACATGACATGATTTTAATCTATGAAAGATTAATTTGGCAAATAACAGGGGCCAAATACAATAACTAGTAAACCAGGCAAGGTTTGTTAAAATAATTGGCAAACATTGGATATGACGCAGCCTGGGCCTCTTTGAGTACAAAGAAACAAACCTGGGAGGCTCATGGCCACCCAGAGCTCCTGCCTGGAGCCCCATTTTCCCATCTGGGGAATAAAGAAAGGGGTGCAGTGGGGGCGATAAGACAAAGCATAGTGCTCTCGGTGTGCTGAAAAGGTTACACACAGAAGCTCGGGAAGACCAAGGAAGCTAGGACTTGTGGGATAGGCTTGTACTTAATGAGGACACAAAGTCTAGAGACTGAATATTAGCACTAAGATGCATGTGTGCAGAAAGAATTTCAGGTAGTCATGGCAACAGCAGCTGACGAGCTAATTGGCTGCCTGGACTAACAGGGATAGGAGGTACTTAAGGTCATATTAGCTATGATGAAGAGCCCTTACTGATCTATCATTGAGACATTCAGTAGGTACATAGAAGAGTTCTCTTCTTGCCATGAAGTTCACTGTTCATCAAAAATCTCTAGACGAGTTAAAAATCAGACCATGTTCCAGTCTCAAAAACGGAGAAGCTACCAGGCCTCTCCCATGCAGTGGGGGCTGCCCAGTGTTGGCTATCAGCTCCTGTCAGTTGTAAGCCATTTTAGTAAAGCCCTTTGTAGTAAAAAAAAAAAAAAAAAAAAAAAAAGCTGGCGCGTGTGACCTATGATGTGGAGAAAACTAGTCACAGAGACAATCCCAGAGAGAGCAAAGGTGGCATAAACAGCGAAGGAAGTCGGACATGGTGGTGTGTCCTTAAAACCCAGCACTGGGAACTTCAGGCAGGGAGATTGCTACACTTGTTCAAGGATAGCCTGGGCTACCTACCAAGCTCTAAGCTAGATTTGACTACCTAGTGAGACCTTGTATCAAAACAACAACAACAACAACCGTCACCACCACCACAACCAACAAAACATAAAAGGCAAAACCAAAAGGCAGCCATTAGATATAAATCCAAGGACACTAAGAAAGCCAAGATGAACACAGACCTATAGCCCTCAGTCCCCTGGGTGTGGCTTTTTGTACTCTGACGCAGTGCTTCTCTTCCCTGCTCCTCCTGCTAGCCCAGCTGGAAGGCAGAACACCTTAGTGACTCTCAAGGGGGCAGAGTGTTGATTACTGTCTGTTGTGGGTTCCCGCCCTGGATTTAAAACATCCATTCCTCCAATCAAGCACCCCATGATGGACAGTGGCCCACTCCAAGGTTGGAGGTTTCAAGGTGTTTCCTCTGGTCCACAGTGGCTGATGCCACTCCTTCTTAGAGTGTGTGCTTGACCTTGGGGTTCTTCTTAGAGGATGACCTTTCCCTGGCAGAGGTAGTCAGATAGTATTTCTTTCTCAGCCTTAATGTGAGCTAGCTCTTCTTCTCCTTCAGCTTTGAGCTTGGGCACATAGCACCTTCTTCTTCTTCTTCTTCTTCTTCTTCTTCTTCTTCTTCTTCTTCTTCTTCTTCGTATATTCTTTATTTACATTTCAAATGTTGTCCCCTTTCTTGGTTCCCCCCTCCCTCGAAAATCCCATAAGCCATCTCCCCTTCCCCAATCAACCCTCTCCCGCTTCCCTGTCTTTATTTTCCTCTACACTACAGCATCATGTCTTTCCAGGACCAAGGGCCTCTCCTCCCCTTGGTGCCTAACAAGACCATCCTCTGTTGCTGATGTGTCTGGAGCCATGGGTAATTCCATGTGTGCTCTTTGGTTGATGATTTTGTCCCTGGGAGCTCAGAGTACTGGATGGCTCATATCGTTGTTCCTTCTGTGGCGCTGCAAACCCCTTCAACTCTTTGGGTCCTTTCTGTAGCACGTCAATCTCATAATCTGAAGGTCCTGAGTTCGAGCCTCAGAGAAGACATAGCACCTTCTGTGAACAAACGCCCAACCATCACCAGAGACATGTGTGCAAACTCCATATGTCTGATCTTCCTTTATCTCTCTCCATCTCTCTCTAAGGTCAATCTGTGACTGTAGTGGCATGCCAGGTGCCAGGGGCACACCTGAGACAAACAGGAAGATGGAAAAAACAGTCTTGGGAGGCTCAGTGACGTCAGTGAGGTGAGGTGGGCAGGCAGCAGGAGGGCTGCAAACACAGCCACACAGGGTTACATACGAGTTGCGGTGAGCTGCAATGTGGTGCCTCTCACCACACAGGAGGTAACAGAGCAGCAGACAAGGCAAGCTGGAGGGCTCAGCAGGAGGATCCTAACTCCGGGAGGCTCACCGACCTTGCTCTGTTCAGCCATCTCTGCATGGAGGCCTCCTTCTCGGACTTTGGGTTGGAGCGCACCTATCTCTCATGCCTCCGTGCTAGCCACCAACCAGCTTCTCTCTAGACAGAGTCTCTGGAAGGCCTTATAAGTCCTCTGGTGTGGTCATGTATATACCTTAAACAGCTGTGTGGGGAGCTGGAGAGAGGGTTGAGCAGTTAAGGGGGCTCACCGCTCCTGCTCCCAGGGCCACATGGAACTCCAGCTCCAGGGGGTCCAATACCATTTTCTGGCTCTGTTGGGCACTTGTATTCCTATGCGCATATACCTATGTCACATAGAAACGTAAATAATGTCTTTAAAGGCTGCATGATTCTGTGTTTAACCCCTGTCTCCTCTAGCTCACCAGGAAAAAAACGTGGTCCATGTACTGACAACTGTACGCTCAACTCTGGCCCAGGTTAAAGACACTTGGCAAACTGAAAGACGTGCAGAGAGTCAGAGAACCCCAAAGAGTCCTTGCACCTGGAGTGCAAACATGGGGTGCTAGTGGGGAGTTCCAGACGGGGAGCTGGTGTGGGGTCTAGATGTCTCAGGCCGGGCCAGTACCATCTGACTCTGGGGTCCCGTTACAGACTTGGGCTTTTGCCTGAGGGTACCAGTACCCCTCTGAAGGCCACTGTAGGACTGCCCCTCCCTCCCAGCAGCCTGCAATTTGCATTTTCAGAGGAGCAGCCTCAGCTGCTCACAGATTTTTAACCCAGCTTTTTTGGTCTGGTCCCCAGAGCCACCTTGTTTATAGGACTCTGTCCATTAGGGACTGGCCTCTGTCTTCTAACTCACCCCCAGACCTAAGAAGAGTCTCATTTCACTGCAGAATTTTTCTCCCCCATCCCAGGAAGAAGGAGGGGGACCACCATAAAAATGTCCTCTGCGGAAGCACCCTCACAAAGCAAAGCCTTCTGTACGACTAATACAGAGTTGGAGCTCTGTGTGTGCCACAATCCTTAGGACGGCTCCTTCTTCTGTCCATACAGCGTGCGCCTGGCATTGCACGAAAGGGACCACCCGATGAGACCCGCCAGCCCAGGCTCAGGATTTCTGGCTCTAGGGTTATGAGCTTGTCTCCCCTGCCTTTCTCAACTCTCCCTCATGGACAGAAGGAATAAGCAGAGTGCTAGGTTTGGTGTTTCTGGGCACTTATCATTATTATTTTGTGTTTTGAGAGTGCTGGAGGATTGAACTCAGGGCCTTATTATACAAGGCCAGCTCTCCACCGCTGAGCGATGACCCTAGCACTGTGGGCGTTTATTCATAGAATTAAGAGTGATTGTCAGAAGTGAATCCTTTTTGTATCGATTCCTCCTACATCTGTTTAAGAAGTATTGCCTGAAGCTAGCTTCACAGGGGAGACCTGGCATTCTAGGTCGAGTCCTTTGTGTGTACATGAAGTGTGTGCATGCCTGTTCATGTGTGTACTGCTATGCATTAGTGTGCACACGTGTGTATAGGGGCAGAGGTGGGTGTCTTCCTCAGTCGTTGTTTGTTTGTTTGTTTGTTTATTTGAGACAGGGCCTCTCACTGAGCGGAGAGCTCAGCCCTTAGGCGGTTGTCTGGTCAGTGAATGCTAGGCATCTACCTGCCTTCACCGCCCCCCCCCCCAGCACTGCGATTACAGGAACACAAGCTGTACCCAGCTTTTTATGCAGGTTCTAGGGATCCAAACTCAGGTCGGAACACCTGTATAGCACTTTGCCAACTGGGACAGCTCCCCAGCTCCTAGCTGAGTCCCCCCAGCAAAAGTAAAATGGTGGTTGTAGGGACTTGGGGCACCCCAACTTCATAATGAATCACCCTGAGGGTGTTTCACCCTGTAGTCTGCTCACTAGTGTGAGGCTTGGCTGTGGTCCCTATAGATGAGGCTCCCGTCTCCAAGATCATCACGATGGGGTGCATGCTGAGGACTGTTCTGAGGCTCTCTCGACCCCAGCGTCCTCAGAACACTTGTCTTGTGATCAGACAAGGGAGAGGAACAGCTTAGAGCTGGCCTTTGTCCTCCTTTGACCTTTTATGTCTAGGTGACTACTTACACTGAATGGGCCCTGAATCCCAACCTGGATACTCTTGGGGCCATAGTTCGCTCAGCAGGATCAACCTTCTCTCTCCTTCACATGGAGACTGTCCCACAACCAAGGAGAAAAACAAAAGCCCGCCTGGGCTAAATGAGGTTTTGTAAAGGCGCCATTCCCAGGGTAGGTTCAGCATTGCAGATGTTATAGAAACAGGAATCTCTCTGTTGGGGGGTGGTGGTGCAGAAATTGGATCACGACAAGGCCAGCTATTCTCCACCATGGCTATGCTGACCCGCTCTGGCTGGTTGTTGATTAACTTCATAGAGGGTTTTCCCCTGGTATGTGAGGGCAGCCCCAGACCCGGATAAAGTCTCTCCTAACAGTGCGTGACCTTTACAGAGTGGCAGGGCTGTGTCCCCTCTGGGTCTCTGTAATAATAAATCATCAAGGGCAGCTGAGAGAGGCCACGTGAGGAGTCAGATAGAGGACAAAGAGAGGACGCTAAATCTAAATTCTTGCGGGGGTGGGGGGGCGTGTCAGGTTTTTTCCGATTTTATTTTTGCTTTTGTGGTAATTTTCATAAAAACGTAATTATAATCCAATGGCTCAAACACCAACACCTGGAATTGTACTGTCTAAATCCCTGTTTGTCTCATTTAGAAGAAGCAGGATGCTAAACAGGAGGCTGTTTCCCACCCGGGGGCAGACAGCGCGGCTGGGAGGGGCAGGGAAGAAGGGTAGAAGTGCATCCATCCTGCCTGCTGCATCCTCATCAGAGGAGACCCTCCCCCCACCCCCACCGAACCCCATCCATCAAATCCCCCTGCTCCAGCCTTGACCAAAAAAGAAAAAAAGGCTCCCAGGCCTCTGTAGGAAAAACATTCCCCCAAAGCAAGCTGGGTATGAGAGGCTCCCAGAAAATAAGTTGGATGTGGCAAATGTTTTTTGGTTATTATTTTATTTATTTATTTTATTTATTTATTTATTTATTTATTTATTTTGGTGCCAGGCTAAAATATAAATTCTAGACCAAGAGTTTGAGATTATTGTGATGTTGTTGTTGTCGTTGTTGTTGTCGTTGCTGTTGTTCTGAAGGTTGGTTTTAGGACCGGAATCTCAGTACATGGAAGGACTGTAAAAGACTGAAAGGTGCCCAGGGTCCCGTTCTCAATAGCTCTTTGTAAATGTTCCTCGCTGCGGGTTTAGGCGCTCGGTCTTATTTTAAAAATTTAAAGCCATTTTCAGAGCCCCGAGGCAGCAGTCGGAAATTCACTGCCTCCTCCTCCTCCTCTTTCCTCTCCCACTTTCCCTCCTGCCCCCTAACTTCCATTTGTTACTAGGGCTGGAACGCAAGGCATCCCACTCTGCCAATGATCTATGGCAGGCCCTGTGGCTTTTGATGTTGAGATAGGGCTCAGGCTAAGTTGCCTGAGCTGTTCCTAATCACCCTCTGCAGTCCAGGCAGGCCTTGAAATTGGAATCTTCCTGCCTGGGCCTCCTGTATAGAGGGAGGCCAGCACCACCAGCTTCTCACCCTACCAGACCATCACATCTGGAAAATCGTAAATCCAGTCCACATTCCTGAGTTGATAAACAAAGAAAAATTGAACTCAACGAAAGTGGAATGGGTAGAAACTCCCCTAGACCATATCCTCTCTGGCACTGGGAGAAACAACATGGGCATTTTCTTCAGTGTGTTAAATCACAGGGCCTGTCCAAGAAGAGGAGAAACAGCCTGCTGTTCTCCGGGCTGCGATCAATCCCTATTTGTTAATTTTTAACTTTTAGTTTATTTCTTACCACCTAAGCTTATATATATGTATGTGCCTCCCCTTACCTGCTGAGAGGTTAGGCTTGAGAGCCCTGGGATTAAAGAGAAGCGTCGCCGTCCCGAGGATTGCACGGCCGCTGCCTTCAGACCAAGGGCCCACAGAGTTTTAATGGCCAGATCCTCATCTAGCCAGAACTCATTTTGATGTGCATTTTACAAGCCACTGGTCGAGATATAAAAGTAGTTTAAGCCCCGAGAAAAAAATTATTGAGGGCAGGCATCGAACAGTTTGTAAATCCATAGGATTTTATGCCTTAGGGAGTACAAATCCTTTTCTTTAGATAATGTAAATTGGGCAGAAGTCATAAATAGGGAAATGCATACCATCACGATCCAGCTTCCAGCACGGGAAACCGCAGACTGAAATTCAGTCCGCCGCTGCGGGTTGTGCGCAGGCGCAGCAGCCAGCGGGGCCGCAGAGCCAGGTGTTCGGGGCCAGGCATTTTGTTCTTACTGGTTTAGTAACCGCCCGCCCTTGGCATCCTCACGAGAGCTCGCAGCCACCTCCATTCCCAGAAAACTCATTTTGGGGGTGCCTGCATTTGGACAAGGGCTGCTTCATTTTCCGACCTCCGGCCGGCCAGGGCCTGGGCTAGAACGTCGGTGCTGTGTGATTGTGTTATTTATTTTATACGTTTTCCTTGGAATGTCTACCTGTGGCCACTGCCCTGGTTTGGCAGCCTCTTGATTTATGGTGGCTATAAACATTCCAAAGTACACACGTCGGTTAAATAATACCATAACATTATACAGTTACAATTTTGTTATAAATGTGCCGACAGAGCAGAAAAAAAAAAAAACCAGCATTTTTCTATGATTCCTCCCAGCCCGCATTCCTTCCTGCTTCCTTCCCCGTGATGACTTTGGACGCCACCAGCTCTGTGGAATCAGGGCAGACATCTAGCCATGGAGTGGCTGAGCCACCTCCCAGCCCTACCCTCCTGAAAATGGTCCTGTGCTCTTCAGAGTTGGTGTGCCCTGATACAACACATATCTTTACAAACCTCTTTGAGGGCTAATGAGATGGCTCAGTGGTAAAGGCTCTTGCCAAAATGCACAAACCTGGAGATGCGAGTTTGGCTTGGGGAACCTTATACGAGTGGAAAAGAAGAGCTGAGTCCAGGGAGGTATCCGGTGACCTCCATGAGTCTGCCATAGCACACTGAGAACACGGGCAGGGACACACGCCTGTATGCATGCATGAATGCACACACACACACACACACACGCACACACACACACACACACACACAGAGAGAGAGAGAGAGAGAGAGAGAGAGAGAGAGAGAGTATTTGGAAGAAGGGAGGAAGAAAACCTGCCTGTGGACCCAGAGATTTGGAAAGATTGTTATTTAGTCAGAAAACCCATCTTAGCATTCCATAGATATCACTGTCAGAAAGAGAGCCCACACCAGCCTCTTCACAGAAAACACTGGAACATACAGAAACTGTAATGGGTACTGACCAGAACAGAAAAAGACCCCACTGGTGAGTGTGTGTGCTTCAGGAGCAGCAGGGAGGGTGTGTACCTTCCACATGGAGCTGTCCGACAAATGTGGCTCACAAGGTCTTTTATTTGGAAGCTATTCCTGCAGGTCCAGTTCACCCCGCAGATCTGGCCTAGCAAATAGGGACAGTCCTGAATGGGCAGTGCTTGACTCTGACCTGGGCTGCAGTGCTGCAGAACCAGGGTTGGGTAGCCAGTTGCAGGGTCTAGTCAGGCGTTCGGCCTGGTGGGCAAGAGGCCGCGGTTTTCTTTCACGGGGTTGTGAAGGATGCTTCCTGGGCACATCTCACACCCCTTTCAGGCCCCCACTCGCCGTCTCCCCTGTATACCAGAACTCAAGAATGTTTAAGTTTGATACTTGGTGACTCCAGAGCTACCTATTTCTGCCATCCCAGGATATAGAGGCCGTACAGGCAGAAGAGCCAGGAGGTCCAGCCTGGACCAAAACAGCGGTGTGAGGTCAGAAAGTTATTCCAGGAAGCCAGAAAGTTCAGATTCTCACATGCAGATCCCAGCTTCAGACCTTGTGTATCTCACTAGAGCCACAGGTGGAGGCCAGGGAGCTGGAAGGGGACCTCTGAGGCAGAGGGAAAGTTTTTAAAGAAGGGAGGGGGAGAGTAAATTATGTGTAAAATGAAAGTGGAGAGGGCTGAAAATAAGAGAGGCTGGAAGGATTAAACAGAGAGGGGTGTGGGGATCTGGAGGCGATTGAAGAGGATGGGAGCCCAACCCAAAGGAAGGGGCCTGAAGGGCCCTGGGAGGCCTACTGCCTCACAAAGGAGCCGAGAGCACTGACAGTCAGAGGGCCAGTGGAACAGGCGTGAGTGGAAAGAAGGGGGGATATGGAGAGTTAAGTGATAGGAAGGGGCTGAGGAAGGTCAGTGGTAGCGGGAGAGTTAGCCAAGGCTAGAGCTGTATCAAAAAGCCCCAGAGAAGCTCTGTATTTACTGTGATAACTTCAAAATTACAACTCAGGAAAAAAAAAATAAAAGGAGTTCAAGCGGGATTACCCCAGAGGGGTGGACAAGGTCACTCGTAGACGACTGCGGTTATTAGACGAGAGTCCCAATAGAAGGGACACTTTCTGGGTCCGGAAGGTCGCAGAGGTTGGCGGAACGGGACAGGCTATGCTGCTGCCCTTTGCCAACCGCTTAATTACAAGATGAAACCCTGTAGACACTACACACGTCATCTGTAAGACATAGAAGGTTCACAGGGCTGGAGAAATGGCTTCGTGGTTAGAGTCACTGGATGTTTGGGTTTTGTGGTTGTTGCTGCTGCTGCATTTTATTTTTTATTTTCAGAGGACCTGGGTTGGAGCCTCACAACCAGCCCCGGTTGGTTCTAGGAGGTACAATGGCTGTCACCACACTCGAGGCAGCGGGACCTGGGAGAACGGAGCCTATGAACGAGGCAGACCGAAGTCTCACGGAACAGGCGACGTCTGTTTAGAGCATCAGACAGACAACTTACACTCTGAGAGTCAAGAACGGTCACCTGAGCCAAAAATGGAAGCAACCGGTTCCTATCGACCACACCTGGGTGGGGCAGAAGACACATCCCAAGAATAATCCTGTGAGGAAGAGACTGAGGTCAGACTTCTCTCGGGCACCGAGAATTCCCCTGGGCTACAGTATAGACCTGCTATGCAAGATGAGCCCACAAGGCAGGGACAGCGGTGTGAACACAGGGATAACTGACCAATTTCAGACTGAATTTAAGGCCTGCTCCACGGGAGCTGATTTCAGACCTGGGCTTGGTTTAAAGGCCAGGAGAGTAATCTTTTGAGTCTCTGGTGGATTTCCCATCCTCTGGTGCAGCCTCAAGTGGAACAAATATAGCAGTACCAAGTAGACTTAGTGTGTTATACATCAGCAACAACAACAACAACAACAACAACAACAACGTTCTTACAGCCACCTCCAGCAGCACCAAAAACAGAAATAATAAATTAATTGTAAGAACAACAAAACTCTTCCTTTCTCCCCCCAGAGTACCACTCAGTGCCTATCTGTCTTTATCAATAAAGTTTTATTGGGACAGCCAACTAGTTTGTTTACATCAAAGTCTTATGCATGTCTAATTCAGGTTCCAACAATGGATGTAGCATGTGTTACACACAAGCCACTTCACGATGATGTGAAAGCAATCAGTATTTCATAGAAATCTTGCTTTAAACATCAGGATTTCGTCTTTTTCCACATTAGCAATATGAGGTGAATTCCTTCTTCTGGTGCCAGACATCAAAAGTGAGGTGATCCGCAGTTCCCCTTAACCCACGGGATCCCCAAACAACCTACACACTCGGTGCTTCCAGGGTTCGGGATATCCTGTTGGTCATTTCCCCTTCTAATTGTAGTTACAAAAATGTCTGTTTCCTGTTTCTAAGTTTGCTTCACTCCTCCTGCCTAGATGGGCCCTCTTAGCATTATGATGTGTCCTGAGACTGGCCTTTACCTTGTGAGGGTTTTAAGCAGCACTGCCAACCACCACAGGTGCTGGCACCATTGTGGGCACATGACCAAGAAGCATCCATAACCTCCTGCCTCTTATTGATCCCATGTTGAGCTTCTTCAACGGCCTGAGTCTGCTCTTCTGCTCCTGCTTAGACCCACCTCATGGCAGCAGGCAGCTACTTAACAAAGATTCTGCTCAGCAGGCAAGATGCTCGGGGAATGAAGGATCGGGCCAGGGCATGAACAATGTGTGCAGGGCATGTTTCTCCTTTGCCCAGCATATGGGAGCCTGTTGGACCTACCTCTCAAATAGCTCAGGAAATCATCTGGATCAAAGCATCTTCAACTCCGCCCACGACTGACAACATTCTAACTGGTTTCTTGAATGTCTATCCACTCCTCCTCCAGCCTGCACTCTATACCCTGAGTCTCCTATCCTTTTGCTCATCCCTCCTTTTTTATTAAACTAATACAATTTATTTTAAAACATAAAACTCAGTATTGGCACCAGGGAGCTGGGCAGCTCCACAACCTTCTGTGCACAGCCCACCAGGGCAGAGTGATCTCCCAGCAGTGCTTTCACTTCTGAGCTCAGAGGTGAGATCTCCACCTTCTCTCCGGAAGTGAACAGCTAGGAGCACACGGGGCATAAGCTCAGTCAATCAGCTAGGACAGAAGTCTTCCCACTGCCATTTGCACAGGGAGCCAGGCAGCTCCGCAGCCTTCTGTGCACAAACCCTACCAGAGAAGAGTTGGTTTCCCAGGAATGTAGACACAGGCTTACAGGCCCATGGCAGGGACAAGCTCCAGCCAGAGACAGCAAGACCAACTAACACCCGAGATAACCAGATGGTGAAAGGCAAGTACAAGAACCCTACCAACAGAAACCAAGGCTACTTGGCAGCATCAGAACCCAGTTCTCCTACCACAACAAGTCCTGGATACCCCAACACACCAGAAAAACAAGAGTTGGATTTAAAATCATATCTCATGATGCTGATAGAGGGCTTTAAGAAGGACTTAAATAACTCCCTTAAAGGAATACAGGAGAACATGGGTCAACAGGCAGAAGCCCTTAAAGAGGAAACACAAAAATACCTTAAAGAATTACAGGAAAACACAAACAATCAAGTGAAGGAACTGAACAAAACCATCCAGGATCTAAAAATAGAAGTAGAAACAAGAAATAAATCACAAAGGGAGACATCTCTGGAGATAGAAAACCTTGGAAAGAATTCAGGAGTCATAGATGCAAGCATCAACAACAGAAAACAAGAGACAGAAGAAAGAATCTCAGGTACTGAAGATACCATAGAAAACATTGACTCAACAGTCAAAGAAAATGCAAAATCCATAAAGCTGGTAACCCAAAACATCCAGGAAATCCAGGACAAAATGAGAAGACCAAACCTAAGGATTATAGGTATAGAAGAGAGCAAAGATTTACAACTTAAAGGGCTAGTAAATATCAACAAAATTATTGAAGAAAACTTCCCTAACCTAAAGAAAGAGATACCCATGAACATACAAGAAGCCTAAAGAACTCCAAACAGACTGGACCAGACCAGAAAGTCCTCCCGGCACATAATAATCAAAACACCAAATGCACTAATCAAAGAAAGAATATTAAAAGCTGTAAGGGAAAAAGGTAAAGTAACATATAAGGGCAGACCCATCAGAATTACACCAGACTTCTTACCAGAGACTATGAAAGTTAGAAGATCCTGGGCAGATGTCATACAGACGCTAAGAGAACACAAATGCCAGCCTAGACTATTATACCCAGAAAAACCCTCAATCACCATAGATGGAGAAACAAAGATATTCCATGATAAAGCCAAATTTATACAATATCTTCCCCCAAATCCAGCCCTACAAAGGATAATAGATGGAAAACACCAACACAAGGAGGGTAACTATACCCTAGAAAAAGCAAGAAAGTAATCTTCTTCCAACAAACCCAAAAGAAGATAGCCACACAAACATAAAAATAACATAAAAAATAACAGGAAGCAACAATCACTATCCTTTAATATCTCTTAACATCATGGACTCAGTTCCCCAATAAACAGACATAGTCTAACAGAAATATTTTTCATGAAAATCTTCAATTTTATCAGAAAATGTAATTTCTCTTTCAATTAATTTAGTAATGTTTTTATGCCTACCATTTTATCTGCATTATTTTTCATGATAATCTTTAATTTTAACATATTTTTCTATATTTTTCTATTTTATCAGAAATCTTTTCCATGTAAATCTCTGATTTTATCAAAATTAATTTAGAAAGGTTTTTTGCATTTTTTATTTAATATATTCTTTATTTACATTTCAAGTGATTTTCTCTTTCATGGATTCCCCCCTCTCCGAAAGTCCCATAAGCCCTCTTCCCTCCCCCTGTTTGCCAATCCACCTCTTTCCCACTTCCCTGTCCTGGTATTCCCCTACACTGCTGCACTGAAGCTTTCCAGGACCACGGGCCTCTCCTTCCTTCTTCTTGGGCATCATTTGATATGTGAATTGTGTCTTGGGTATTCCAAACTTCTAGGCTAATATCTGTTTATCAGTGAGTGCATGCCATGAGTGTTCTTTTGAGACTGGGTTACCTCACTTAGTTTGATGTTCTCCAGTTCCATCCATTTGCATAAGAATTTCATGAATTCATTGTTTCTAATGGCTGAATAGTACTCCATTGTGTATATATACCACATTTTCTGTATCCGTTCCTCCGTTGAGGGACATCTGGATACCTTGCAGCTTCTGGCTATTATAAATAGGGCTGCTATGAACATAGTGGAGCAAGTGTCCTTATTACATGCTGGGGAATCCTCTGGGTAGATGCCCAGGAGTGGTATAGTGGGGTTCTCTGGTAGTATCATGTCTACTTTCTGAGGAACTGCCAGACTGATTTCCAGAGTGGTAGTGCCAGCTTGCAACCCCACCAGCAGGGGAGGAGTGTTCCTGTTTCTCCACATTCTCACCAGCATCTGTTTTCTCCTGAGTTTGATCTTAGCCATTCTGACTGGAGTGAGGTGAAATCTCAGGGTTGTTTTGATTTGCATTTCCCTGATGACTAAGGATGTTGAACATTTCTATAGGTGTTTCTCAGCCATTCAATATTCCCTCAGGTGAAAATTCTTTGTTTAGCTCTGTACCCCATTTTTAAGGGGGATATTTGGATCTCTGGAGTCTACCTTCTTCAGTTCTTGAGTTCTTGGATATAAGCACTCTGTCAGATGTGTTGGTAAACATCTTTTCCCAATTTGTTGGTTGCCAATTTGTGCTTTTGACAATGTCCTTTGCCTTACAGAAACTTTGTAGTTTTATGAGGTCCCATTTGTCAACTCTTGCTCTTAGAGCATAAGCTATTGGTGTTCTGTTCAGGAAATTTCCCCCTGTGCCCATGTGCTCAAGGGTCTTCCCCAGTTTCTTTTCATTTAGTTTCAGTGTGTCCGATTTTATGTGGAGGTTCTTGATCCACTTGGACTTGAGCTTAGTATAAGGAGATAAGAATGGATCAATTTGCATTCTTTTGCATGCTGACCACCAGTTGAACCAGCACCATTTGTTGAAAAGGCTATCATTTTTCCACTGTATGGTTGTAGCACCTTTATCAAAGATGAAAGTGACCTTAATTTTGTGGGTTCATTTCCAGGTCTTCAATTCTATTCCATTGATCTACTTGTCTGTCACTGTACCAATACCATGCAGTTTTTAACACAACTGCTCTGTAGTACTACTTGAGGTCAGGGATATTTGATTCCCCGAGAAGTTCTTTTACTATGGAGAATAGTTTTAGCTATCCTGGGTTTTTTTGTTTTTCCAGATGAATTTGAGAATTGCTCTTTCTAAGTCTATGAAGAATTGAGTTGGGATTTTGATGGGGATTGCATTGAATCTGTAGATTGCTTTTGGCAAGATGGCCATTTTTACTATATTAATCCTGCCAATCCAAGCGCATGGAAGATTTTTCCATCTTCTGAGGTCTTCTTTGATTTCTTTCTTCAAAGACTTGAAGTTCCTGTCATACAGATCTTTTACTTGTTTTGTTAGAGTCACGCCAAAATACTTTATATTGTTTGTGGCTATTGTGAAAGGTGTTATTTCCCTAATTTCTTTTTCAGCCTGTTTATTCTTTGAGTATAGGAAGGCTACTGTTTGCTTGAGTTAATTTTATATCTAGCCACTATACTCAAGTTGTTTATCAGCTGTAGGAGTTCTCTGGTGGAGTTTTTTGGGTTGCTTAAGTATATTATCATATCATCTGCAAATAGTGATAGTTTGATTTCTTCCTTTCCAATTTGTATCCCTTTGACCTCCTTTTGTTGTCTAATTGCTCTGGCTAGAACTTCAAGCACTATATTGAATAAATATGGAGAGAGAGGGCAGCCTTGTCTAGTTCCTGATTTTAGTGGGATTGCTTCAACTTTCTCTTCATTTAGTTTGTTGTTGGCTACTGCTTTGCTGTATATTGCTTTTATTATGTTTAGGTATGGGCCTTGCGTTCTTGAAATTCTTTCCAAGACCTTTAACATGAAAGGATGCTGAATCTTATCAAATGCTTTTTCAGCAACTAATGAAGTGACCATGTGTTTTTTTCTTTGAGTTTGTTTATGTAGTGGATTACATTGATGGATTTCCATATATTGAACCATCCCTGCATCCCTGGGATGAAGCCTACTTGATCATGGTGAATGATTGTTTTGATGTGCTCTTGGATTCGGTTGGCAAGAACTTTATTGAGTATTTTTGCATTGATATTCATAAGGGAAATTGGTCTAAGGTTCTCTTTTTTTGTTGGATCTTTGTGTGGTTTTGGTATCAGCGAAATTGTGGCTTCATAGAACAAGTTGGGTAATGTTCCTTCTGTTTCTATTTTGTGGAATAGTTTGAGGAGTATTGGCATTAGGTCTCCTTTGAATGTCTGATAGGATTCTGCACTAAAGCCATCTGGTCCTGTGCTTTTTTTCTTTGGGAGTCCCCTACAATTTTTTTGTTTGTTAAGTCCCCTACAATTAAGACCCCTAAAGAAGACCATTTAGATGGTCTATCTGATCCTGATTAAATTTTGGTAGTTGGTATCTTTCTAGGAAATTGTCCATTTCATCCAGTTTTATTGAGTATAGGCTTTTGTAGTAGGATATGATAATATTTTGGATTTCCTCAGTTTCTGTTGTTATTTTACCCTTTTCGTTTCTAATTTTGTTAATTTGGGTACTGTCGCTGTGCCCTCTGGTTAGTCTGGCTAAAGGTTTATCTATCTTGTTGATTTTTTGAAAGAATCAGTTCCTGGTTTTGTTGATTCTTTGTATAGTTCTTTTTGTTTCAACTTGGTTGATTTCAACCCTGAATTTCATGATTTCCTACCTTTTACTCCTCTTGCATGTATTAGCTTCTTTTTGTTCTAAAGCTTTCAGGTGTTCTGTTAAACTGCTAGTGTATACTCTCCAGTTTCTTTTTGTAGGCACTCAGAGCTATGAGTTTTCCTCTTAGCACTGTTTTCATTGTGTACCACAAATTTGGGTATGTTGTGCCTTCATTTTCATTAAATTCTAAAAAGTCTGATTTCTTTCCTTATTTCTTCCTTGACCAAGGTATCATTGAGTAGAGAATTGTTCAGCTTCCATGTGTATGTGGGCTTTTTGTTGTTTTTGTTGCTATTGAAGACCACCCTTATTCCATAGAGATCTGATAGGAGGCATTGAATTAGTTCGATCATCTTATATCTGTTGAGTTCTGTTTTGTGACCAATTACATGGTCAATTTTGGAGAAGGTACCATGAGGTGCTGAGAAGTTATATTCTTTTGATTTAGAATGAAATGTTCTACAGATATCTTTTAAGTCCATTTGGTCCAAAACTTCTGTTAGTTTCACTGTGACTTCCTTTAGTTTGTGTTTCCCTGATCTGTCCATTGAGGTAAGTTGGGTGTTTAAGTCCCCTACAATTATTGTGTGAGGTGCGATATGTGCTTTAAGCTTTAGTAAGGTTTTCTTTATGAATGCAGGTGCCCTTGTATTTAGGGCATAGATGTTCAAAATTGAGAGCTCTTCCTGGTAGATTTTTTCCTTGATAAGTATAACGTGGCCTTCTGTATCTTTTTTGATGACTTTTGGTTGAAAGTCTATTTTATCTGATATTAGAATGGCTACTCCAGCTTGTTTCCTGGGACCATTTGCTTGGAGATCTGTTTTTCCAGCCTTTTACTCTTAGGTAGTGTTTGTCTTTGACACTGAGATGCGTTTCTGGTATGCAGCAAAATGTTGGGTCTTGTTTACAAATCCAGTCTGTTACTCTATGTCTTTTTATTGGGGAATTGAGTCCATTGATGTTAAGAGATATTAAGGAGTAGTGATTGTTGCTTCCTGCTGTTTTTAATGTAATTTTTATGTTTGTGTGGTTATCTTCTTTTGGGTTTGTTGAAAGGAGATTACTTTCTTGCTTTGTCTTGTGTGCAGTTTCCCTCCCTTTGTTGGTGTTTTCCATTCATTATCCTTTGAAGGGCTGTATTTATGGAAAGATACTGTGTAAATTTGTTTTTGTCATGAAAAACCTTGGCTTCTCCATTTATGGTAATTGAGAGATTTGCTGGATATAGCAGTTTGGGTTGGCATTTGTGTTCCCTTAGGGTCTGCATGACGTCTGCCCAGCCTCTTCTGGCTTTCATAGTCTCTGGGGAGAAATCTGGTATAATTCTGATAGGCCTACCTTTATATGTTACTTGACCTTTTCCCCTTACTGCTTTTAATATTCTTTCTTTGTTTAGTACATTTGGTGTTTTAATTATTATGTGACAGGATGAATTTCTTTTCTGGTCAAAACTATTTGGAGTTCTCTATAGGCTTCTTGTATGGTCATGGGCATCTCTTTCTTTAGGTTAGGGAAGTTTTCTTCTATAATCTTGTTGAAGACATTTACTGGCCCTTTCAGTTGGAAACCTTCCCTCTCCTCTATGCCTATAATCCTTAGGTTTGGTCTTCTCATTTTGTCCTGGATTTCCTGGATATTTTGGGTCAGGAGCTTTTTGCATTTTTCATTTTATTTGACTATTATATCAATACTTTCTATGGTATCTTCTGCATCTGAGATTCTCTCTTCTATCTCTTGTATTCTGTTGTTGATGCTTGGATCCATGACGCCTGACTTCTTTCCTAGATTTTCTATGTCTCAAGTTTTCTCCCTTTGTGATTTCGTTATTGTTTCTACCTCCTTCTTTAGATCCTGCATGGCTTTGTTTAATTCCTTCACCTGTTTTGTTGTGTTTTCCCTTAGTTCTTCAAGGGCTTCTCACTGATTACTTGTGTTCTCCTGTATTTCTTTAAGGGAGTTATTTATGTCCTTCTTGAAGCCCTCCATGATGCCCTCCATCAGCATCATGACCTTTGATTTTAAATCCAAATCTTGCTTTCCTGGTGTGTTGGGGTACGTAGGACTTGCTGTTGTGGGAGAATTGGGTTCAGATGGTGCCATATTGCTTTGATTTCTGTTAGCAATGTTCCCACACTTGCCTTTTGCCATCAGGTTATCTCTGGTTTTAGTTGGGCCTGCTGTCACTGGCTGGAGCTTACCCCTCCTGTGTGTGTGCCTTCATGCCTATCTCAGCAACCCTGCTTTTTCCTGGCACAAATTGCTGTGGTGCTGCAGAGTTCCTGGGTGCAGGTAGAGTCCTGCTGTGGTGTCCCAAGTGATCCTGTACTCTGGTGAAACCTGCCTACCAATCTGTTGCACAATCACAGAAGCAAAGATGGCAGCCGAGACCCACTCTCTTGTAGTTGTATTTGGGTATGTACCTCTGTGACTCCTATCAGCTCTGGATGCAGGCTGTGCTGGCTGTCTCCTCCACACTGGCTGCTGGGTGTACAGCTGGCTTCCTGCACTGCTTGGGGATGGCGCACTGTGGCTGAGTGTGTTCCTGATCCAGAGGTGGAAACTGGAAGGCTCTTGCCAGAGGCCTCCAGACTGGATCCTCTGATCTGCAGGGCCGGACTCACCTGTGCAGGCTGCCTCTTCCTCGCTGACTGCTGGGTGTATCTAGAAAGGTTTTATGTCTACCATTTTATCTGTATAGTTTTCCCTGAAATAGTCAATTTTAACATGTTTTCTATATATTTCTTGAATTTTATCAGAAATAATTTCGATATAAATCTTCAATTTTACCTGAAAATGTTTATAATTCCACTTTCAATCAACTTAGAAATATTTTATAACTATCGTTTTATCTGTATAATTTTCCATGATAATCTTCAAATTTAACATGTGTTTCTATATATTCAATTTTATCAGAAATATTTTCCATGTAAATCTTCAACTTTATCAGAAAATGTTTATAATTCCACTTTCAATCAACTTAGGAATGCTTTAATACCCATCATTATTATATCTATATAAAATTTTCCGTGATAATCTTCAATTTTAACATGTTTAACTTTTTCTACAATTTTTTTCAAGGAGGTCATCTGTGCTTAATTTATTTAAAACAAATCTTTCACATATCCAACAGTTTTAAATTCACTGGTGTCTTTTTTTTAAATTGGATATATTCTATATTTACAATTCATTTCCCTTTTTCTGGTTCCCCACCCCCAAAGGTCCCACATGCCCTTTTCCCTCCCCCTGCTCCCTCATCCACTCCCTCCCACCTCCCTGTTCTTGTACTCCCCCACAATGATCTTTGGTCCATTCTAGCACCAGTGTCCACTCCTTTCTTCTTGTCAGACATCACTTGGTATGTGATTTGTGTCTTTGGTATTCCAAGATTCTAGGCTAATATCCACTTATCAGTGACTGCACTCCATGGGTATTCTTTTGAGCCTGGGTCACCTCACTTAGTATGATGTTCTCCAGCTCCATCCATTTCTCTAAGAATTTCATGAATTCATTGTTTCTAATGGCTGAATAGTACTCCATTGTGTATATATACCACATTTTTTTGTATCTATTCTTCCACTGAGGGACATCTGGGTTCTTTCCACCTTCTGGCTATTATATATAAGGCTGCTATGAACATAGTGGAGCATGTATCCTTATTGCATGCTGGGGAATCTTCTGGGTATATTCCCAGGAGTGGTATGGCTGGGTCCTCCGGAAGTATCATGTCCAGTTTTCTGAGGAACAGCCAGACTGATTTCCAGAGTGGTTGTACCAGCTTGCATTCCCACCAGCAGTGGAGGCGTGTTCCTCTTTCTCTACATCTTCGCCAACGCCTGATGTCTTCTGAGTTTTTAATCTTAGCCATTCTGACTGGCCTGAGGTGAAATCTCAGGGTTGTTTTGATTTGCATTTCCCTAATGACTAATGATGTTGAACATTTTTAAAGGTGTTTCTCAGCCATCCGAATTTCTTCAGGTGAAAAGTCTCTGTTTAGCTCTGTACCCCATTTTTGGATAGGGTTATTTGGTTTTCTGGGGTCTAACCTCTTGAGTTCTTTGTATACATTGGATATTAGCCCTCTGTCGGATGTGGCATTGGTGAAGATCTTTTCCCAATTTGTTGGTTGCCGATTTATCCTTTTGACAGTGTCTTTTGCCTTACAGAAACTTTGTAATTTTATGAGGTCCCATTTGTCTATTCTTGCTCTTAGAGCATAAGCAACTGGTGTTCTGTTCAGGAATTTTCCCCCTGAGCCAATGTCCTCAAGGGTCTTCCCCAGTTTCTTTTCTATTAGTTTTAGTGTGTCTGGTTTTATGTGGAGGTCCTTGATCCACTTGGAGTTGAGCTTAGGGCAAGGAGATAAGAGTGGATCAATTCTCATTCTTCTGCATGTTGACCTCCAGTTGAGCCAGCACCATCTGTTGAAAAGGCTATCTTTTTTCCACTGGATGTTTTCAGCTCCTCTGTTGAAGATCAATTGGCCATAGATGTGTGGGTTCAATTCTGGGTCTTGGATCCTATTCCATTGATCTGCCTCCCTGTCACTGAACCAATACCATGCAGTTTTTAACACTACTGCTCTGTAGTATTGCTTGAGGTCCAGGATATTGATTCCCCCAGAAGTTCTTTTGCTGTTGATGATAGTTTTAGCTATCCTGGGTTTTTTGTTATTCCAGATGAATTTGAGAATTGCTCTTTTTAACTCTATGAAGAACTGAGTTGGGATTTTGATGGAGATTGCGTTGAATCTGTATATTGCTTTTGGCAAGATTGCCATTTTAACAATATTAATCCTGCCAACCCACGAGCATGGAAGATTTTCCCATTTTCTGATGTCTTCTTCAATTTCCCTCTTCAGAGACCTGAAGTTTTTGTCACATAAATGTTTCACTTGTTTGGTTAGAGTCACGCCAAGATACTTTATATTGTTTGTGGCTATTGTGAAGGGTGTCATTTCCCTATTTTCTTTCTCGGCCTGCTTATCCTTTGTGTATAGGAAGGCTACTGATTTGCTTGAGTTGATTTTATAGCCAGCCACTTTGCTGAAGTTGTTTATCAGTTGCAGGAGTTCTCTGGTAGAGGTTTTGGGTCACTTAAGTATACTATCATATCATCTACGAATAGTGATAATTTGACTTCTTCCTTTCCGATTTGTATCCCTTTGACTTCCCTCTGTTGTCAAATTGCTCTAGCTAGTACCTCAAGTACTATATTGAAGAGATATGGTGAGAGGGGACAGCCTTGTCTAGTCCCTGATTTTAGTGGGATTGCTTCAAGTTTTTCTCTGTTTACCTTGATGTTGGCTACTGGTCTGCTGTATATTGCTTTTACTATGTTTAGATATGGGCCTTGAATTCCTGCTCTTTCCAAGACCTTTAGCATGAAAGGATGCTGAATTTTGTCAAATGCTTTTTCAGCATCCAATGAGATGATCATGTGTTTTTTTTTCTTTGAGTTTGTTTATGTAGTGGATTACATTGATGGATTTCCTTATATTGAACCATCCCTGCATCCCTGGGATGAAGCCAACTTGATCATGGTGAATGATCGTTTTGATGTGTTCTTGAATTTGGTTGGCAAGTATTTTGTTTAGTATTTTTGCATCGATATT
This sequence comes from Apodemus agrarius, assembly GCA_964023405.1. Lineage (NCBI taxonomy): Eukaryota > Metazoa > Chordata > Mammalia > Rodentia > Muridae > Apodemus > Apodemus agrarius. The sequence goes on along the minus strand of OZ030008.1, from coordinate 5,290,698 downwards.
CATAAGAGAAATTGGCCTCTAGTTCTCTTTCTTAGTTGGATCTTTGTGTGGTTTTGGTATCAGGGTAATTGTGGCTTCATAGAATGAGTTGGGTAGTGTTCCTTCTGTTTCTATTTTGTGGAATAGTTTGAAGAGTGTTGGTAGCAGGACTTCTTTGAAGGTCTGATAGAATTCTGCACTAAAACCATCTTTGCTTTTTTTGGTTGGAAGACTTTCTATGACCCCTTCTATTTCTTTGGGGGTTATGGTTTAAATTTGGTATTTGGTAACTGTCTAGGAATTTGTCCATTTCCTCCAGATTCTCCAGTTGTGTTGAGTATAGGTTTTTGTAGCAGGATCTGATGATTTTTTGAATTTCCTCAGTTTCTGTTGTTATATCTCCCTTTTCATTTCTAATTTTGTTAATTTGAATACTGTCTCTGTGTCCTTTGGTAAGTCTGGCTAGGGGTTTATCTATCTTGTTGATCTTCTCAAAGAACCAGCTCCTGGTTTTGTTGATTCTTTGTATGGTTCGCTTTGTTTCAACTTGATTGATTTCAGCCCTGAGTTTGATGATTTCCTGTCTTCTACTCCTCCTGGGTGAAATTGCTTCTTTTTGTTCCAGAGCTTTCAAGTGTGCCACTAGGTTGCTAGTATATGCTCTCTCCTGTTTCTTTTTGGAGACACTCAGGGCTATTAGTTTTCCTCTAAGCAATGCTTTCATTGTTTCCTGTAGATTTGGGTATGTTGTGCCTTCATTTTCATTAAATTCTAAAAAAATCTTTGATTTCTTTCTTTATTTCTTCCTGGACTAAGTTATCATTGAGTAGAATATTGTTCAGCCTCCACGTGTATGAGTATTTTCTCTTGTTTTTGTTGCTATTGAAGAACACTCTTACTCCTTGGTGATCTGATAAGAGGCATGGGATTAGGTTGATCTTTTTATATTTGTTGAGGTCTGTCTTGTGACCAATTATATGGTCGATTTTGGAGAAGGTACCATGAGGAGCTGAAAAAAAGGCATAGTCTTTTGCTTTAGGGTGAAATGTTATATATATATATATATATATATATATATATATATATATATATATGTTAAATCCAATTGGTCCAATGTTTCGATGAGTTTCTCTGTGTCCCTGTTTAGTTTGTTTTCCTGATCGGTCCACTGAGGATAGTGGAGTATTGAGGTCCCCCACAATTATTATGTTAGGTGCAATGTGTGCTTTGAGCTTTCGTAAAGTTTCTTTTACGAATGAGGGTGCCCTTACATTTGGAGAGTAGATGTTTAGAATTGTGAGTTTTTCTTGTAGGATTCTTCCTTTGCCTAGCAAGAAGTGACCTTCTGTGTCTCTTTTGATGACTTTGGGTTGAAAGTCAATTTTATCTGATATTAAAATGGCTATTCCAGCTTGCTTCCTGCGACCATTTGCTTGCAAAATTGTCTTCCAGCCCTTTACTCTAAGGTAGTGTTTGTCTTTGACTCTGAGGTGTGTTTCCTGTAAGCAGCAAAAGGTAGGGTCCTATTTCCGTATCCAGTCTGTTAGTCTATGTCTTTTTATTGGGGTATTGAGTCCATTGATGTTAAGAGTTATTAAGGAATAGTGATTATTACTTTCTGACATTTTTTGTTATTTTTGTTTTTGAGTAGTTATCTTCCTTTGAGTTTGATGGAAGAAGGTTACTGTCTTGGTTTTTCTTGGGTGCAATTTCCTTCCTTGTATTGGAGTTTTCCTCCTATTATCCTTTATAGAGCTGGGTTAGTGGAAAGATATTGTGTAAATTTGGTCCTGTCATGGAATATTTTGATTTCTCCATCTATGTTGATTGAGAGTTTTGCTGGGTATAGTAGTCTTGGCTGACATTTGTGTTCTCTTAGGGTCTGCATTAGGTCTGCCCAAGATCTTCTAGCTTTCATGGTTTCTGGAGAGAAGTCTGGTGTGATTCTGATAGGTCTTCCTTTATATGTTACTTGGCCTTTTTCTCTTACTGCCTTTAATATTCTTTCTTTGTTTAGTCCATTTGGGGTTTTGATTATTATGTGACAGGAGGTATTTCTGTTCTGGTCCAGTCTGTTTGGAGTTCTATAGGCTTCTTGTATATTCATGGGCATCTCTCTCTTTAAGTTAGGGAAGTTTTCTTTCATAATTTTGTTAAAGATATTTGCTGGCCCTTTAAGTTGTAGATCTTTACTTTCATCTATCCCTATAATCCTTAGGTTTGGTCTTCTCATTGTGTCCTGGATTTCCTGGATGTTTTGGGTTACAAGCCTTTTAGATTTTGCGTTTTCTTTGACTGTGGAGTCAATGGTTACTATATTATCTTCAGCCTCTGAGATTCTTATCTCTATCTCTTGTATTGTTGTTGATGTTTGCATCTACGACCCCTGATTTCTTCCCAAGGTTTTCTATCTCCAAAGTTGCCTCCTTTTGTGATTTCTTAGTTGTTTCTACCTCTGTGTTCAGATCTTGGATGGTTTTGCTCAGTTCCTTCACTTGTTTGTTTGTGTTTTCTTCTAATTCTTTAAGAGATTTTTGTGTTCCCTCTTTCATGACTTCTGCATGTTATTTCAAGTTCTCCTGCATTTATTTAACTGATTTTCTCATTTCCTCTTTATTGGTTTCTGTCTGTTGGCCCATATTCTCCTGGAGTTCTTTAAGTGATTTTTGTGTTTGCATTGTAAGAGCTTCTACCCTATTGATGTTCCCCTGCATTTCTTTAAGAGATTTGTTTATGTCTTTTGTGTTCCTCTAGGAGCATCATGACCAGTGCTTTTATATCTAACTCTTGTTTTTCTGGTGTGCTGGGGTATCCAGGACTTGCTGTGGTTGGCGAGTTGGGTTCAGATGGTGCCATATTGCCTTGATTTCTGTTAGTAACGTTCCTATGTTTGCCTTTTGCCATCTGTTTATCTCTGGAGTTAGTTGGTCTTATTGTAGATGGCCCCGCTGAAAGCACAGCGCACCTGTCCCCAGGGGTCAGTGACCGTTGCTGAGCTGTTGGTGCCCAGATCTGCCGATCTCTTCTGACTCTGGGTGCCCGCCAGAGCCTGGCAGTGTTGTCTGTGCTAGACTAAGCTAGGTCTCAGTCCATGCCCCTGTCTCCAGCTGCTAGAATTCTGTGCAGTGTCCCGAGGCAAGATGGCACCTCGCTGCCAGCCCGCCCGGAGAGCCGGTCCGTAGTGGTCTGCAACCGCAGCTGAGCTGTCTGTGCCCAGATCTCCTGCAGAGCTAAGCTAAGCTAGGTCTCTGTCCATGCACCTGACTCCAGCCGCTCGCTGTGCCCACCGTTAGCGCGGTGTCCCGAGGCAACATCCTTTTTCTACAATTTTATCAGAAATGTTTTTCTTGTAAATCTTTAATTCTATTGTAAAATGTTTCTACTTCCTTTTTCAATTAATTTACTAATTTTTTATGTCTACCACTTTACTCTTTAACTTTCCATGAAAATTGTCAATTTTAATGTGTTTTACCATATATCTCTTCTATTTTATCAGAAATATTTTCCATGTAAATCTTCAATTTTATCATAAAAATTTTTTACTTCGTTTTTCAATAAAAGAACATGCTTTTCAAAAAAAACTCTCAGTATTGACTTGTTGTTGTTGTTTTGGTTTTTTGGATTTGGTTTTTTTCAAGACAGGGTTTCTCTGTATAGCCCTGGCTGTCCTAGAACTCACTCTGTAGACCAGCCTGGCCTTGAACTCAGGGTTCTGCTTGCCTCTGCCTCCCAGAGTGCTGAGATTACAGGCGTGAGCCACCACCGCTCAGCTAGTATTGACATTTTTTAAGTCATCAAAATAATTTATAATACTTAAATGCCTCTTAAATATACATGATATCTTCTGAAGCTAAAAGTAATATGCACTCAACCAGTTTTTAAAATCTATTTGGAACAATAAACGAGATAGAAGTAGAAAAAACAATCTCTTATGAAGTCCTCTATGAAAGGAAATTGTGACAAGTTCCTGATTAGACAGAAACCTTTTCATTTCCAAGGGAGAATAAGCAGCATAACTTTGGCTTCATAGAATGAATTGGATAGTGTTCCTTCTGTTTCTATTTTGTGGAATAGTTTGAAGACTATTGGTATTAAGTCTTCTTTGAAAGTTTCATAGAATTCTGCACTAAACCCATCTGGTCCTGGGATTTTATTTTTTGGTTGGGAGAGCTTTAGTGACTGCAGCTATTCCTTTAGAGGTTATGGGACCATTTAAATAGTCTATCTGATCCTGGTTTAACTTTGGTATTTAGTGTCTGTCTAGAAAATTGTCCATTTCATCCAGATTTTCCAGTTGTGGTGAGTATAGACTTTTGTAGTAGGATCTGATGATTTTTTGAATTTCCTCAGTTTCTGTTATTATATCTCCCTTTTCATTTCTGATTTTGTTAATTTGGATACTGTCTCTGTGCCCTCTGGTTAGTCTGGCTAAGGGTTTATCTATCTTGTTGATTTTCTGAAAGGACCAGTTCCTGGTTTTGTTGATTCTTTGTATAGTTCTTTGTGTTTCTACTTGGTTGATTTCAGCCCCGAAGTTGATTATTTCCTGCTGTCTCCTCCTCTTTGGTATATTTGTTTCTTTCTCTTCTAGAGCTTTCAGTTGTGCTGCTCAGCTGTTAGTGTATCCTCTCTCCAGTTTCTTTTTGGAGGCCCTCAGAGCTATGAGTTTTCCTCTTAGCACTGCTTTCATTGTGCCCCGTAATATTTGGTATGATATGTCTTGATTTTTATTAAATTCTAAAATGTCTTCAATTTCTTTCTTCGTTTTTTTCCTTGACCAAGTTATCATGGAGTAGAGCATTGTTCAGTTTCCATATGTATGTGGGCTTTCTGTTGTTTTTGTTGCTATTGAAGACCAACCTTAGTCTGTGGTGATCTGATAGGATGCTTGGGATGATTTCAAACTTCTTTTATCTGTTGAGGTCTGTTTTGTGACCAATTATGTGGTCATTTTTGGAGAAGGTACCATGAGTTGCTGAGAAGAAGGTATGTTCTTTTGTTTGAGGATATAACATTCTATAGATATCTGCTAAATCAATTTGGTCTATAATTCTGTTAGTTTCAATGTGTTTCTGTTTAGTTTGTGTTTCCATGATTTGTCCATTGATCAGAGTGAAGTTTTGAAGTCTCCCACTATTTTTGTGTGAGCTGCAATGTGTTCTTAGAGCTTTAGTAAAATTTCTTTTATGAATGTGGGTGGCCTAACATTTGGATCATAGATGTTCAAAATTGAGAGTTCTTCTTGGTAGATTTTTCCTTTGGTGAGTATGAAGTGTCCTTCCATATCCTTTGTGATAGCTTTTGCATGACCCATTTTATTCTATATTAAAATGGCTACTCCAGCTTTTTCTTGGCACTGTTTGCTTGGAAAATTGTTTTCCAGCCCTTTAGTCTAAGGTAGTGTTTGTCTTTGACATTGATGTGTGTTTCCTATATAGAGCAAAATATATGAGCATTTTCCATCTATTATCCTTTTTAGGGCTAGATTTGTGGAAAGATATTGTGTAATTTTTTTTCATGGAGTATCTTGGTTTCTCCATCTATGGTAATTGAGAGTTTTGCTGGGTATAGTAGCTTGGACTGGCATTTGTGTTCTCTTAGGGTCTGTATAATGTCTTTCCAGGTTCTTCTAGCTTTCATAGGTGAGAAGTTTGGTATAATTCTGATAGGTCTGCCCTTATATGTTACTTTTTCCCTTACTGCTTTTAATAGTCTTTCTTTGTTTTGGGAATTTGGTGTTTTGACTATTATGCTGGGTCCTGTTTACATATCGAGTCTGTTATCCTATGTCTTTTTATTGGGGAGTTGAGTCCATTGATGTTAAGAGAGATTAAGGAATAGTGATTGTTGCTTCCTATTATTTTTTAATGTTATTTTTATGTTTGTGTGGTTACTTTCTTTTGGGTTTGTTGGAAGAAGATCACTTTCTGGCTTTTTCTAGGGTGTAGTTTCCCTCCTGTATGAGCATTTTCCATCTATTATCCTTTTTAGGGCTAGATTTGTGGAAAGATATTGTGTAATTTTTTTTCATGGAGTATCTTGGTTTCTCCATCTATGGTAATTGAGAGTTTTGCTGGGTATAGTAGCTTGGACTGGCATTTGTGTTCTCTTAGGGTCTGTATAATGTCTTTCCAGGTTCTTCTAGCTTTCATAGGTGAGAAGTTTGGTATAATTCTGATAGGTCTGCCCTTATATGTTACTTTTTCCCTTACTGCTTTTAATAGTCTTTCTTTGTTTTGGGAATTTGGTGTTTTGACTATTATGTGACAGCAGGAATTTTTTTTCTGGTACAGTCTATTTGAAGTCTGTAGGCTTCTTGTATGTTCATGGACACCTCTTTCTTTTGGTTAGGGGAGTTTCCTTCTATAATTTTGTTGAAGATATTTACTAGCCCTTTAAGTTAGGAATCTTCACTCTCTTCTATACCTATTATCCTTAGGTTTGGTCTTCTCTTTGTGTCCTGGATTTCCTGGGTTTTGTGTTAGGAATTTTTTGCATTTTGCATTTTCTTTGACTGTTGTGTCAATGTTTTCTCTGGTTTCTTCTGTACCTGAGATTCTCTCTTCAATTTCTTGTATTCTGTTGATGATGCTTGCATCTCTGACTTATGATCTCTTTCCTAGGTTTTTTATCACCAGGGTTGTTTCCCTTTGTGGTTTCTTTATTGTTTCTATTTCCATTTTTAGGTCCTAGATGGTTTTGTTCAATTCCTTCACCTGTTTAGTTGTGTTTTCTTGTATTTCTTTAAGGGACTTTTGTGTTTCCTCTTTATGGGCTTCTAGCTGCTTACCTGTGTTCTGTATTTCTTTAAGGGTGTTATTTATGTCCTTCTTAAAGTCGTCTGTTATCATCTTGAGTTGAGATTTTAAATCAGAGTCTTGATTTTCTGGTGTGCTGAGGTATCCAGGACTTGCTGTGGTGGAAGAACTGGGCTCTGATGATGCCCAATAGCCTTAGTTTCTGTTGCTTATGTTCTTGCCATTGCCCCTTGCCATCTGGCTATCTCTGGTGTTAGCTGGTCATGCTGCCTCTGACTATGGCTTGTCCCTCCTGCAAGCCTGTGTGTCAGTATTCCTGGGAGACCAGTTCTTTCTGGGAGGAATTTGGGTATGGAGAGTCATGGCAAAGGGACAGCTCCCGGGTGCAGGAAGGATCCTGTCCTGGGCTGTTCCTTGGTTCCTGTGTCCTGATGGCTCTGAGCGGGGCCCCTTGGGCCAGGAATTTTAGCAGAAGTGGTCTTACCTGTGCTCACAGACATGTCTGCACTCCTGGGAGACCAGCTCTCTCTGGTAGGTATTTGGGTATGAAGTGCTATAGCACAGGATCAGCTCCAGTGGTTGTAGGACAGGATCAGGTCCTGGTGCAGATGGAAACCAAAAGCCCTTTTGCTCATCCTTTTCCACACATTTCTATCCACGTATCTATCCATGTATTCATTCCCCATCCTTCCTTCTATCCATCCGTTCCTTTACCCTTCCCCCAACCCATCTCTATCTCCTGCAATCCTACTTCCTCCTTATTCATCTCTCCACCCACCACTTCCTGCATCTATCCACTGTGCTTGGCTACTTGCTCAACCACTGTTCATTGGCTTCTGTATTAGTCTTAGTTCTCTAGAGTCACAGATCATATGGGCAGTCTCTATGTAGTTAGAGAATTTGTCGATGACTTACAGTCTGTAGTCCAACTCCCCAACAGTTGTCAGCAGCAGTTGTGGATGGAAGTCCAAGGATCTTGCAGTTGCTCAGTCCCACGAAGCAAGCCGGCAAGGAAGAATGAGTCTTCCTTCTTTCAATGTCCTTATATATGTCTCCAGTAGAAGGTGTAGCCCAGATTAAAGGTGTGTGTATCCATGCCTTTAATCCCAGATGATCTTGAACTAGAATCCATAGCCATAATCTGGGATTAAAGGTGTCTCCATGCCTTTAATCCTAGATGATCTTCAACTGGAAATCATGCTTCAAGATCTCCATGCTAAGTCCAGGTCAGAAACTTATATCTCTGAGCCTCCAGATTAGGATCATAGGTGAGCCTTCCAATTCTAGATTGTAGTTCATTCCACATATAGTCAAGTTGACAACCAGGAATAGCCACTACAATTGGCTTCTATGCCCCGCGTGTACCCTTGGCACATGGAGTACAGAGGAGACCAAAACCAACAGCAATTTTTAAATATCCCAGAGAAGAAAAGCAATAGGCTCTCTCGAAAAGACAATGATCTCAAGAGTCCATTCGGGGAAGGTTTAGTATCATAGTGTTTCTCGCCAGGGAGGTGACACATGTTTGGAGAAGTGACTTACACAAGTTACTGTTAAACCTGGAGAGGCCGGAGAGGGAGGGTTTACTATTAAAATTATGTTAGTTTGATCGAAGTGAAACAGGTAAACTGTAGGATGCAAGGAGAGAGGAGGAAAAGAAAAGGGGTGAGAGCACTGTGGGGTGCTGCCATGGGTCAGTTTGGGAGGTGGAATTTAAATGATCAAGAGTCTGAGGGTAACTGACTTGAGAATAATAATTGGCAGTGTTTCCTTCTGTGGTGATCCTGGTGTGGTGTGTGTGTGTGTGTGTGTGTGTGTGCGCGCTAGTGAGGGCATGTGCTTCTTCTGACTGTGTTGGCCTTTGTACATATGTACTAACTGAGCCATCTCCTCAGTATGGGGATTCCTTCTTTGGGTCTCTAATGGAAACCTCTGTTTGGGATATACATCTCTGAGTAAGTCTCCCTACAGAGCTTGTGCCACCAGCATCTGAAGTCACCATAGAGGCATCTGAACTCAGGACTGCGACTTCCTATTCCTTCTACCAGAGCCTGCTGAGGGCACAAGCCTGTCTGCTTATCTCCAGCGCCAGTGCCCAGCACACTGGCAGCACTTGGCAAGACTTGCCCATAGGTAGGGTGTGCATGCCAGCCCCGGAGAGGTTAATGTCCTCTCTGTGGCACCTCAGAGTATCTTTCCTCCTAGCCCATTCTTCACCCCGCCCTGCTTTGCAGACTGCAGCAGCTGCTCTCTTGTCTTTGTTAATGTTGGAGTTCCATCTTCCTCCTTGCCTGGCTGGCCCTTCTCCGCCTGCCTCTCCACGGCCATCCAAAGAGCCTCATGAATGCAATACTCACAGATGGCTCTTGGGGCCTGCAGGCGGGTACTGAGTGTCACACCCAATTGCCTGGCAGCCTGGGCCTTTTCATCAGCATCCGTAGGTTGAGCAGGGTCTTGATGAAGACTCTGGAGTGCCAGGGGGCCTGTCTTATGGCTCGTGAGCTGGTCTCTTAGGGATCTGGATGATTATGGCCAGTGTGTTGAAGTCATGACTGACTGGAGACTCTAAGTTTCTACTGTCCCTACAAGCAGCTGGGAGAGGCCAGGTTGACTTGTCCTCCACTAATTCTGTCCCCCCTCCACCCTCCTCCACTAATCCCCGCCCCCTCCATAGCCCTGTCAAGTGGGGATAACGCAATGTGCATATACCACTAAGAGATTCCTAACACCACACTTTGATCAAAGAAAAGCTTGGATCTGAGAGGGTATTGAAACCAGGGCCTCTCTGGGCATTCTGGGGGCTATTGGGTAAAATCTGCTTTTAACACCACCACCACCACCACCACCACCACCACCACCACCACCACCACACCCCACACACGCCAACTTCAGGGTGTAAGGAATTGTTTGGGGGTCAATAAAATGGTTCAGTGAGTAAACACATTTGCTGCCAAGCTTAATAACCTGAGTTTGGTCCTTTAGTACCACAGGATGCAAGGAGAAAACTATCTCCACCAAGTTGTCCCCAGCAAGGCTACCTCAGAGGCATCTTTCCTTCTTGTTTAACAAAGATCACAAAGCAAAGGCTTATTCACCTTGCCTTCAATGGCTTCTTTGGCCCTTGTAAAATGCTGAGTGGTGGCTGTGATTCCCTTCCAGAGGTTGGAAAGAAGGTTTGGCCCTGGGTCTCTCCCATGCCTTAAACCCTGGGCCAGCAGGATTAGCTACAGGAGATGATTAGAAAAAGAAAGGTGTGCCTGGTTGTGCCAGATCCCTCAGGAAGACAGGAGACAGATTAGGGGCTACTCCTCCATCCTATGGGTTTATAGAAGACAACCAGAGCCAGAAGCACCTGCAGGGATGGAAGCAACCACGAAACAAGTGTTCTGGGACTGCTGCAGATACCTCACCTCAGCACACTCAGAGCCTAGAAGCATAGGACACAGGAACGGTTCAGTGCCTCATGGATTCCAGAGCAAGAAAGGTAAGGCTGTGTGTGCGTCTGTGCACTTGCAGCGTGTGTCTGTCTCAGGCAGTTTCAGCATCTATTTCAGGGACCAGGCAAGTACGTGAAAATATAAAGTGGGGTATGTCGAGAATTGATTGCTTATGCCTGGAGGTGAAGGGCCCCCTCTCCCCCATAACCAGATTTTCCTGACTGTGAAGGTTAATCTTCATTGTCAGCTTGACTAGATTAAGGGTTGTCATGGAAACCCGCCTCCAGATGAATCTGAGACAATGAATGCTTCCAGCTGTGTTTAGCTGAAGAGAGAGGACCCCACCCTGGGGATTTGACACCATTCATTCCAGGTGCTGGAGTCCTGGGCTGAGGGAGGTAGGGAGAGCAAGCTGAGTGCCAGCATCCACGCGTGACAGCAGCCTCGAGGTGACTGGCGGCCTCAGAGCCTGCCGCCGTGCCTTCCCTGTCATGACAGACTGCGAGCAAACTCAGCCCTGCCTTTGCCAAGTGGCTGTTGCCAGGTGGCCTGCCATAGCAATGGGTCCGGCAGCAAATACGCTTTGGTTTCCACAAGCTCTCTCCTGATTTTAAACTTTCTCAGTGTAGTCAACAGAAAGCAATCTGAGGTGAGAACAAGGCTGTCATGGCCCCTGGGTCAGGGTTGGAGGTCTTTGTCTGCCAGAACTGAGGACGAAGGAGCTGAGGATGAGGCTCGCTTGCCTCTGTGAACTCTGTGCCCAGAACACCCTCGAGATGCCCTGTATCCATTACTGTCATTTGCTGGGTCCCCTGGACAGTTTACTTGCTTCCTGGCTCTTTCCCCTTTCCTGTGCCCAAACTCACACCTATTTGCAGGGTGAAGTGGCCACGATGCAGACCATCAGGTCAGAACCACCCGACACACCCTTGGAAGGTGGAGATGCTACTCTGGCTCACAGTCCTTGTGGTGGCCACCTTTGCAGCCCCTTCATTCTTTCCTTCATACTTTACAAATGAGGACAGCAGCATGTGGCATATTCCAATGGAACTGCCAGGTGTCCTTGCCATGGGATTTCATATCTGCAAGAACTCAAGGTCTCTGGCTCTAGACAGAAGCCTGGATCCTCCCCAGGCACGGAGGATAGAACAGAGCTCACTTGGCTCACGATTCCAGGTTAGACTCCATCATTGCAAGGAGGAGAAAGCAATGGGGATTTGAAGCAGCACTCACACCACATCCACAGTCAAGAGCAGAGAGCAATGACTGGATAGATATGAGCTTGTGCTCAGCGTGGTTTCTCTACCTTGACACAGTGCAAAGTACACTGCTTAAGGAATAGTGACGCCCACGGTGGGCAGATCCTCCCACTTCAATCATGTAACCAGGGACATGCTCATAAAACAACTTCATCTAGACCTCACTCTTATGTGGTTCTAGATTATGTCAAGTTGAAGGTTAAAACTTTCACATCTGAAAAGTCCTCTCTGATTTTCAGGCAGGTTGGGTTGGGCGGATGGTGCCTCTACACAATCCAGACACCGGAATCCTCTACACTGTGTATCTCTTTACTTCATTTTCCTGTTCTCCCCTTGCACTCGGGTGGTACGGTCTACTTTGAGCTAAACATGGGAGCCTGTGTTGTCCACAATTCTACCTCTACAATACTGGACAGACCAATGCTCAGCATGCCCCTGTTCAGACGCCTGAGATGTATGCCTTCCCTTCTGCGCACTGTGTTTGCAGGCACAGTACTAAATACTTCCCACTGGTGTTCATCTAGTTAATCACCCTGTTCCCATTTACTCTTGAGGAGCTTGCCAGAGGGCAGGGAGCTGGTCAGATTGGGGAAGAGGTTTCCATCTGGCTCTGACTGTCTCCAAAGCAACTGTGCCCAGCTCTAACTGTCCCCGTGGACCCCACGGCACACAGAGCACACACAGAGTGACAGTAAATACTCTGAGCTCTGTGAGCTGTGATGCTTGTCACGGCTCCATAACTCTCCTGCTGCGGGCCTGCAGCAGCCACATGGTTGAGTTCCAAGGACACTTTATTTATAAACTCTAGTGGTGGTGGGATTTGGTGTGGGCCTTTGTTTGTGGCCTCTGTGTCTGCCGTCGAACCAAATACACCACTGCTTTACAAGATGCCTTGAAATGAGGAAAGCCACATCCTGGGATGGAGATTTGGTGTTTGTTGTGTGGATAAGGGACTGAGTTAATGACAGACTTGGGTCATAAGGGAGAATTAAGGGACAGGATGGACGATGTGCTCCACGACTTTCCTCAGGGTACCGTCCCTTTCCCCAGGACTGACTTTGGAAGCTGAAGCCTCAGAAAAATTGAGCATCTGTTCCTAGCCAACTGGTCGGTCTCCATGATTCCTACACGTAGGAAGCTCCTGGTTGTGGTCCTGAGCAAGATGGAGGGGGCTGTGCCCGGGCGCATGCATAGAGGATAGCTGTTTACCTCAATTCCATTACAGATAACGCAGCCAGCGTGGCGCGCTCAGGGAGCTTCACAACACCTCATCTAAGCCACCCGGATGTGAAGCTGGTTTAAGAACTCAGAGGCAGCAGGTTACCCAGGTCAGCCATGGAGAATTTCGCAGGCAAGAGCTACTCAGAGCCTCACTGGCGCTCCAAGCCAGAGCCTAGTTAATGCCTTCTATAAAGAGCCTTATTACACCAAACGCGGTGTATTATATTCTCCACCGCTCATCAGCTACGTGCACAGACTGCTCCCTGCGTCCCTGGGCCAATAAATTAGATTTAGATTACAAGGGAAGCAAGGCGGCCCGATGCATGAATACCTGCCGGCCGCAGCTGACTGAGATGTCTTGATTTAGACAGCTAAATGGCCCTGGCGACGAGGCCAGGAGGGTGCAGGCTGCACGGAAAAGCCTTGTAACCTGGGCGAGCTGGTTTCACCTTGAGCAAGCGGGCCAGCCCGCAGGGCATGCTGGGCTAATGGGTGCCTCAGAACCGATGTCACGCTCATTTCCCAAAGCCAAATCATCTCTAGCTACTGCCCGTCGATTCCAGTTGAGCAGTGTGGCCTGACTTCCGAGCCTTCCAGCTTGGGGCTCAGCTATCAGTCAAGGGTCTCCAGGAGCAGCAATGTGCAGCCCCCACGGCCTGAGTGGGTGGGGCTTGGGAGGACTGTGAGCAGTGAGCAGTTTGTTTATAAAAGGAGCACAGGCCTGGAGAGGGAGGACAGCTCGAGGAGGGGCTGACGTTGGGGCTCCCCACTGGAGGTCAACTCCACACATTTGGGGGGGCGCAGGCTGAGCATCCTGGGGCCTGCCAGATTCTCAGGAGAATGTGTGCCGCCTCTGCAGGGGGTAGCCTGGAGCAGGCTGGCTTTCTCTTAGCCACAGGCCGACAGACTCAGGATAAACTGGCTAAAGACACAACGCAAGAGAGACTAGAAAGGAGAAGCTTCTGGAAAGAAGCTAATAAGAAGGAAACAAATTCAGGAGATGTCGGGGAGAAGGAGGGAGAGGGGAATCCGATGACCCAGAGACCCCCTCCCCATTCTTCATCCCATCCCCCAAAAGCAGCCTTCCACCTCTGCTCGAAGCCACGTGCAGCCTCTCCTGTAATGGCCTTGTCATGAAACCAAAGGACCCTGCCTCTATCTCCAGAGGCTGTATGCTGTTTTATAAAGAAAGGTGCTCTGATTTTTTTTTGGGGGGGGGGTGGTCCAGTTTTTTTATCTTAAAAGGGGGATTTTATGTATCCCAGAAAGCATTAAAATCACTGTATCCCCAAGATTGGCCTTCAACTCCTGATGCTCCGGTTTCTGCTTTTAGTTCTAGGATTACAAACATGTGCCGCCACTCTGTGCTTATGCAGTGCTGGGCGTTGAACCCAGAGCTTCCTGTGTGCTTGGTAAGCATCTACCACATGAGTTACATCATCAGATGTAAAAAGGTTACATAGTTTCTTTTGGTTGTGTTTGTTTTTTGACATAGGACCTTAAGTAGCAGAGGTTGCCCTTGAACAGTTGATCCTCCCGCCTCCATCCAAGTGCTGGGAGGACAGCTGTGTGCCTCAGGAAAGGAGAGGACAAGACAGAAGATGCATGTTACCGCGAGGGCCAGGCCTCACTCGCTGTGGCCCTCCCTAGACCTCTCCCTTGTAAGGAGAGGTCTTGAACCTTGTAGCTCCTTGTAACTAAGGAGCAGCCCTGCCCACCAGCTTGTCTCCTGTGCTCTAGAAGAGTGTCATGACTGTTTCCCCGCAAGACTGTTGTTGGTCATGTGCTTTCTAACCTATCCTCTTGTGGGGAGAAGGAGGTAAGCCAACAGGGGTGGGAGTGATACGTGTTCTAATGACACTGGTGGAAAAATGACTGTGACTTTGCGTATGCTCACTCACCGGGCACACCCCGGCTTGCCACGCACCTGCGTGGATGGGAAGGGCACGAGGGTGGAGCTGTGGAGCCAAATAGCCCTTCCAGCATCACCATCCCTGTGCCTTTCCCATCAATGGGTTAAGAGAGGAAAGCGTATCCACGGTGAGCAAGGTGTGCAGATTCTCGTGGGGCTGCTTCTGAGAGGCCTGGGTGGACGATAATGGCCTACAGGATTTTCAGAAGGAGCAGAAGGAGGATGTAGAGGTGGGAGGGTGGGTGGGAGGAATGACTCAACCGGATTCAACCAGACTGTGTCTATCTTCGCAGCAGCGGGACCCAAGTCAATAGGCACAAACTAGGAGGAGAGTCGTGATTAGCCCTTTAGCGGGGACGGAGGAAGGATGATTCATTCTGCTATGGCTAGATGCAGGGGTTCTGGTGACATCACAGAAGCCAGACCTCCTGCCGTTCCTCTGTTCTGTCCTCTTGTGCCTCCTCGCTGCCCCTGTGGTAATAATGATGACCAGCAGAGCTCCTGACTCAGAGGTCTTGTTCTTAAAGGTTCCAATAGACCCCCCCCCCAGTGCCACCCCCTGCACAGAGCTCACCTCTGGAGGCAGGGTTAGGTGTCAGTGTATCTGTGCACTCTATGAACAGATAAACGTGGTAAAAAATGAGGAATGGGGCCTGAGTTCTGAGCAGGCATCCCCCGCCTGAGAGGAGTGGGCTGGGTAGGCAGGTGAGGGAGGGGTCCGTGGTGGAGAAGCAAGATTGACAGGGAGAGCTTTGGCCCATAGCCAGCATCCTGCCTCATTTGAAGCCAGCCAGCTGACCACCTGTGATTTCTAGAACTACTTGGTGTCCTGTGACTCTTTTTCACCCCAGTAGCCAAAGTACGGACTCAAGGCCTTGGGGCTTGGGGGGCCTTCCCCCTCCCCTACCGCACAGAATTCTTGATTTTTCTCTTTCTACTTCACAGCCTTTCCGTTTTATGCGTCGTTTATCGTAAACCACCTCAAATCCTTTTTGGAAGCAGGCAGGGTATAAATTATAAATAGATTTAATTTAAAAAACTCAATAGGGCAGTTTCTCTGTAGGGCTCCCAGCGATCGCTTTGGCTGGCCTTTCCCTCATTACTTCAGTGAAAGGGGAGGGGGAGCCGCCAGGCAGGGCTTAACTCTTGGGGTGCCAAGGGTTCGGTGGCTGGAGACCCTGGACACCATGACACAGAAAGCCCGTTGGTCCGCTTGTGTCCGTCCTGGTGCCCCTCCCAGAAGCCCATTCCTTCTTGCTGTCAGCCCACTAAGCTTCAGCATGTGTTGGCTCAAGCTTCCTTCTCTTCCTTTACAGACCTTCTGGGCCTCCTCACACCTTCCCGGGGGTGGGGGGGGCATGCAACCCTGCAGTGGTGACAGCAGCAGTGGCAGCTGTGGCCGGTGTGCGGGTCAGCTTTGGAGACTGCTTGCTCTCACAGGCCTCTGCAGCTGTGTAACATTTCATTCTCAGTCCCTGGACTGTAAATGTGTCGGCTGCGGGTCACAAGGTGCCCCTGAGGAGGGTGAGCTGTGGTCACGCTGAGCTGGGGAGAGGTGGGGTGAGCGGCCACCTTGTAGAAGGCAGGCTCAAACACAGCCGGCTGCTCTGGGCTGTATGACCTCAAATAAGATGGCTGACCTCTCTGGGCTTCAGCCTGCCTGTCTGTCAAGGCAGACATAACAGCAAGACCTATTGCAGAAATGTGATTTCTTTTCTTCTTATTGCCCAGGCTGGCTTTAAACATGTTACGTAGATGAGATTGACTTGAACTCTGACCTTTCTGCCTCCACCTCCCTGCTGGGATCCTCGGCGGGAATCATCTTACCAGGTTTATGCACGCATCCTTTATCAAGGTAGGCACTCCACCGACTGAGTGACATCCTCAAGGACTGTTTGAATCACTGACCAGACCCCCCCACACACACACACGCATGCACACGCACACACAGGTTTTATATATATATGACTGGTGCCCACATTATTATAAGCACTTAATCCTGTCACTGTCAGGGTTCTGAACACAACCCTCCCACAAGACAGGTCACCAGGCAGTTTTTACTTCCTCTCCCTGGCTCAACCCCGAAGCCAATGCACCAGCAGGGCTGTCCTGTCTGCCCCTCTGTCTCTCCATGCTTTCTAAGAGCTGCCGGCCTTCATCTTTGATCTCGGTACAGAATGAACGACATGACGCCGGGGCTGAGGGAAACCCGTTCCAGGCCAGGCTTGAGAAAAGAAGTGAGTGAAAACAATGTCAGAAACAGAATGTAGAAGAAGAAAATGGAATATGGCGTGGCTTGGGAGATGGCCCCGGCGTTAAGGGCATAGATGGCTCTTGGAGAGGATTGGAGCTCAGTCCCCGGCACCCACACTGGATGGCTAATTACCATCTGTAACTCCAGCTCCAGCGGAACTCGCTGCTTCTGGCCTCCTTGGGCATCTGCACTCACATGCAGAGACACATGCATATATGTAATTTAGTGAGAGAGAGAAAGGAGAAAGACAGAGACAGAGAGACAGAGAAAGAGACAGAGAGAGACAGAGACAGAAACAGAGAGAAAGACAGACAGTGAGATAGAGATAGAGAGACAGAGGCACAGAGAGACAGAGAAACAGAGAGAGACAGAGGCAGAGAGACAAAGACAGAGACGGAGGCAGAGAGAGAGAGAGAGAGAGAGAGAGAGAGAGAGAGAGAGAGAGAGAGCAGTAAGGGTTGGTTTAGGGGAGTCATCCTTGGTATCATGAAGTATGGGGATCTGAATGTCCTGAAGTACAGTTGTGTGAGGGGACATGGCAGGCACAGGGTGGCCCAGTCCCTGGGACAGGAAGGTGCTTGGTGGTCTCACAGACCCGTGGAGCTTTCATGGTTTGGATCAGAGGTGCAGTGGAGGGTGGGAAGGTGTGAGAGACGTAAGGGAGAACGACTCCCAGGAATGAAGAGGTTTGAATAGTCTACGAAGATAAGGCAGAGGGGGAGGACTTCTCAGTCTGCCCTGAGACTAGAGCTCCTGGGATGGAACTGTCAATCACGCGGACAGCAGGCACCTCGGGGTGAACCGCGAGTGGGACCGCGGTGGCCTGAGGCCCCCTGTGGCCTCACCTCCGTGAGCTGTCGGTTGAGCCCAGGCGGTGGGAAGGCTGAGGCCGAGTCTCCCAGCCTGCTCAGGGCTCGGCTGTGGCTGCTGGTGCTGGCCTGCCCTCGGCCCTAATGAACGGGTAGTGGATGTATTGACGTCATTGGTTTGTGTTCCATCTGTGCAGAAAGTTTGTACTTTATTAAATATGCATGTGCCTTCCATTTCCAAGGGGAGCTTTGCTCTTCTTTCCCTACCTGCCCCAGGCCTGCTTTAGACCTCACAGTCAGATAGGAGAATTGATTCACACCCTGATCAGAGAGGCCCGCTTTACCTCTCCAGCCTGGAGAACCTTCTGAGGAGGAAGACGTCTTCTTTGGTCTTGCCCTTAAGGAACTTGCAAAAACAAGCAGGCAGCATTAGCATAAGCCAATGTGAGCCTGGAAGGGCAGGAAGATTGCCTTGGCCCGGAATAGTCCTCCTCGAATAGGTAGAGTTCTGTAGTAGGGGGCCAGTGTGCAGACATTGGGTTAAGCCACACTGGGAAGACAGCTGTTTTTCAAGACTTGTCAGAGCCTGGATTTTTTGTGTGCACAGTGGAGTTCCAAGAGAAGGAAATGGGAAGCAGCATGAGCCCTATTCCTTGGCCTGGAGATTGTGTTATCCTCCCTTGCCTGGAGTACCACCCCCTCCAACCATGACACGCAGAGCATTCTTCAGATGATAGGTACCAGAAGAACCCCATGTTTCTAGGCTACACTGCGAGGAAATGAGAAGTGTAATTAAAATTCACACGGGACCCTCATGCACTCGAGAATCCCTTCTTTGAGATAGCCGTGAGCCCACGGTGTGTGTCAAAGACAACCAGGGCCCACCCCCTCGGGACTCCAGGTATCCAGCACTAACCGGGTGAGGACTTGCTGAGTGAGGGTGGTGATGGCCCCTGGAAATGCCCCAGTCCACCCCCAGGTCTGTAGTGTGGTTGAGATCTCACGAGAGCACCCCCTTCCAGCTACCCTTGGGTCTTCCTAGTCAGTCCATTGTATGCTCGGAGTGGAAGGAGGCTGGGACAGAAGCGCAGAGACAAACCCCCTTGTCAGGCTCTCTGTCACCATCGATAAAGCACTGGCTACCCCAAAACACAAATCGAAGGCACCTTGATTCCCACACGGGAACACACTGTGTTCTCAGCTTCACTACACACATGAACACGTTACCCTAGCTGCCACTAACTGAGGCTCTGGGTCCCTAGAGCAGATTGTGGGCCCTGAGCAGACAGAGCTGTTTCTTCCTCTCAGCAAAGCGGAAACCCGTCCTGCTCTTCCTATTGCTGTGACGAAACACTTGACCAAAGCAACTGAAGGGAGGAAAGCCTTATTTGGAGTCACAGTTTGAGGGGACTGTCCATCATGGTAATGAAGGCGTGGCAGCATGAGTGTGGGACAGTTGGTCGTGCTGCTGCAATGTCAGGATGCAGAGGGGGTGGGCATCTGCCAGGGCCTGGGGGATGGTCTTCTCACACCAACTAACCCAATCTAGAGACTCCTGCACAGACATGCCCTTGTATCCTAGGTGATTTCTGTGAGGTTGACAGTCCTTAGTAAGCGTCAGTACTGTCCAAAAGAGGACGGACGGTAGAGCAAGCAAGATGCTTCACCAGGTACAGGGGTGTGCTCTCCAATGATCGGAGTTCATGATGGTGGACTCCGCAAAATTGTCCTCTGACCTCTGCAATGTCCTAGGGCATACACGCTCATAGGTACACATCACGCACACATGCAATAATACCAATTTTATTTGTAAGTAATTTTAAAAGTTAAGAATAAAAAGATGGTGGGCTTCTTTAACAGACCCCATACCCATGGACCACTGATTACAACCATCCGTACCTCCATGTCATGTGGGCTTCTCTGTTCACACAGGTGGAAGGCCATCCCAGAACTGAGACCATTCTCTAAAAAGGGGTTCAGTGTGTGTCAGCCTGTGCTCTGTGTGCTGATGTCCTCTTCTCTCTTTGAAATCTTCCAACTAGAACATGAGCCCTGTGAGACCAAGGGCTTTCTTAAGCTCTTATCATATCTCCAATATGTCTGATCTACTTATCTATGTGTCGTTTATCTGTCAGCTACCGGTCATAGCAATTGATTGTCACTTATATGTTTATAATCTATCTTATTACCTACCTATCAATAGTGTATCATCTGTTATCCAGCTAGATTGCTATCAATAATCTTTCCTCTATATATCTATCATATACATATCTATCATCTATCATCTATCAATCATCTACCTACCTATCTACCTGTCATCTATCTCTATAATTTTTATATATTATCTATCTATCTATCTATCTATCTATCTATCATCCATCTATCCATCGATCGATCATGTATCTATCCTCTCTGTCTCTCTCTCACACACATTATGCATATTGATTTTTTAGTTTTTGTCTTTTGTTTGTTTGTTTGCCTCCTTTACACAAACCAGGGTCACCTGGGAAGAGGGAACCTCAATTGAGAAATAATTTATCAGTTTGACCTACCTGTAAGCAAGTCTATGAAGGCATTTTATTTTATTAAAAATTGATGTGGGAGGACCCAGACCACTGTGGGTAGAACCTCCACAGGTAGATGATCCTGAGTTAGATAAAGAAACACAGCTGACTAACCCATATGGAGCAAGCTAGTAGATAACATTCTTTACCCCATGGTCTGTGCTTCAGTTCCTGCCTTGAGTTCTCACCCTAACTTCATGATGGGCTGTAACCTGAATGGTAAAATAAACTTTTTCCTTCTCAAGTTGCTTTTGGGCACAACAATAAAAAGCTTTTACTTTCTGAGGTAGAAACCAGTACAAGGACTGTGGGGTATCACTGTGACAAACCTGACCACATTGTTCTTAGGAGTAGTGTGTTCTCTTTTGAAATGAGAAGTATACAACTTAGTTTTCATTTTACAGGAGCCCACACTTTAGGGGCTTTAGATTTTTAGTGAGATTTTGAAGGTTTTAAAGGGATTAAACTTTTAAAGACTTGGGACTTTTGAAAATTGTAATGTGTTTTACACTGTGCTGTTGATATTAACATGAGAATATTTTAGTGTGTGTATCAAGTTGAGAAAGGTCCATTATGCTTGTTGTTTGTTTGTTTTCCATCAACTGACACAACTTAGGGTCTCTGGGGAAAGGGAACCTAAACTGAGATACTGTCTCTATCAGAAAATCCTCTGTAAAGTAATCAAGGGTATTTTATTGAGCAGTTATTGATGTGGGTGAGTCCAGTCTACTGTGGGTGGTACTACCCCTAGGCCTGTGCACCTGGGTTGTAATAAGAAAGCAGGTTGACTTCTTTTGAGTTGTTTATCAGAGTTGTCTAAGAGTCTCCCAAAACATTACAAGCTATAATATTGCCTTTGGTTGCCTCCTGTCTTAGGGTCTCCAGTGCTGTGAGGAGACACCATGACCACAGCACCTCTTATAAAAGAAAATATTTAATTGAGGACTGGCTTACATTTCAGGAATTTCGTCCATTATCATCATGGTGGGAAGCATGGCGGCACACAGGTAGCCATGGTACTAGAGAGATAGCTGAGAGTTCTAAATCTGGATCAGCAGGCATCAGGGGGAGAGAGAGAGAGAGAGAGAGAGAGAGAGAGAGAGAGAGAGAGAGAGACTGGGTCTGGCTTGAGCACTTAAAACCTGAAAGTGCCCCCTCCCCCAGTGACACACTTCCTCCAACAAAACCACCTCTACTCCAACAAGGCCACACCTACTCCAACAAAGCCACACCTACTCCAACAAAGCTACTTCCCGATAGTGCCATTCCTGTGATCCCATGTGGGCCATTTTTCATTCAAACCACCACATCTCCAAGGTCGAAATAAATTCCTATTACTAAAGGCATTATGCACTTCAGAGACAGGACCAAGAGGACCTGAGCTGGATCTGACGTGACTGCCTCCTCTCTGAGAGCAAGCTTTCATGGCATAGGAAGGCACCAGATGAGAGGAGCGACAATAGCCCTATTGAGCTTTGAGGCCCAACAATGACCAGCATGTCACAATAACCCCAAGGGCTCAAGGGTGGCACGCACACCTTGGTTATCAACCAATAGCTTTCAAGCTTTACTTTTACCCACTCAACAAGAGAGAAATCATGCCCCATACTGGAAACTTGGTCAACTACCCAGGGCTAGTGAGTCATGGATCTTGGAAGAGAGCTGGCAACCCCCCAGTTTACTAAACTAGCACAACCACTGACTACATCTTAATTGTACTCACCAGATAAACAAGTTCTCACCTTTTATCGGGCACAATTCTCTTTGCAACAGTCAGAGATTATTACTGGAAATTACAGTTGCCCTAAATGCAGAGTTGTGGAGCCCATCCCCAACTGATACATCTGCACCACAACTCCCATACAGGAGCAGAGACTTATTGTGATTTATTGGTAGAAAAGTATGTAGCTACCTTATGTCCTTGTCCTAAGAATTTGCCTGAGGTTAAATTGGAAAGTAATGGATTAATTTCTTTGGCAGAGGAGATTTCAAAACAGATTAATATTGACTCTGTTGCAAGAATTACTAGTGATCACTCTTATGTAGGTCTATAATGAAAAAGATCTAAAAGAAATGCAAGATATAGAGTTTGAGGAGAAAAAGAGCACCAATAAATTTAACACTGGGGGCAAGACTTCCACTGACAGACAATCAAGACCAGAAAAAAAAAAAAAAAGCCAAATCTGCACTGGGATAAAGGGAAAGATGTCTCCAGGGCAAGACCCCACCCAGCTAAGCTTCCAGCTGGCAAAAGTAAAAGACCTATGGAATTAACAAAAGTTATTGCAATGTAATTCAAGGATCTATCTATCCCAAGGAAACAGATGAACTTGGCAGTGTGGCCCATGTGGTTCTGGCTTTAGAGTCATGAAGAATACATGAGTAGGGGGCGGGGGTGTGTAGGATTTTTCTCCACAGTTAAGGAAAGCCAGTGAGGCCAGTCTATGTGTGACAAGGCAGT
This sequence comes from Apodemus agrarius, assembly GCA_964023405.1. NCBI lineage: Eukaryota > Metazoa > Chordata > Mammalia > Rodentia > Muridae > Apodemus > Apodemus agrarius. The sequence continues at coordinate 5,268,044 of OZ030008.1, read as the reverse complement.
CACTGCATGAAGGGCCTGAGGAGGCAAGCCGCCTTGAGAAGCCATCGAATGAAGCTGTGAGAGTGAAGCCTGAGTTGCACTGGAGACCACAAGGGATAAGAGGTACAAGAGCTGTAGGATTCCTGCTGAGGAGGTCTGTACACAGGGAGTGAACCAGCCCAAAGGAAAGATGGCAGCAAAGCCAGAAGGGAAGCTGTGTGACGGGATGGGACGTGACCTTAAAGGATTTGACGCTAACCCTTCTGGGTGTTTGTCTTGCTTTGTCCAGTATTTCTTTGCTGTGCCCCCACTGATCCCCTTTGCAATGGTAATATGTATGCTGTGCCACTGTATGTTTTAAGGATGTGATTTTGATTTTATAGAGAGTTACAGTTAAGAGCTTACTTTGAGTCTCAGAAGAGACTTTGGTCTCTTAAACAGTATAGAGACTATGAGAGACTATGGGAGATTTTTTTTTTGGAGGTGTAATGAATGCATTTTTGTACTGTGACATGGCCATGATAACATGGATACTAGAGGATAGAATTCTGTGGCTTGAGTGAGGTGTCCCACATAAGTCTCAGATATTTAAATACTTGGTCCTCAGTTGGTGACTATTTGGGAAAAATTAGAAGGTGTGGCCTTGTTGGAGGAGGTGTGTCATTGTATGTGGGCTTAGTGGTCCACAAATCTCCCATGATCCCTAGTGCAGTATCTTAGTTGACTTTTCTGTACCTGCCTAATGACCCTGTGCTTCCTTCCGTGATGCCGATGGATTCCTAACCCTTGAACAGCAAACCTTAAATAAACCCTTCCCTCTGAAACTTGCCTTGGTTGTGGTGTTGTGTCACAGCAATAGTAAAAGTAACTAAGACAGAAATGCGACTGTGGAACGGGGAACGTTCATGAGCCTTGACCCTAGACCAAGAGCTAAAGGCAACTGAGAATTGCTGAGACCAAGAGAAATAGTCCTCCCCAGGGAAGAACATCCAACTAGTGTGTATAACAAGTAATGTCATGTAGACTGGGCAGGTGGCATTTATGTATTCAGGAATAGCCACACAGAGACATACAGACAGACACACCCAGGCACACACACACAGACACACAGACACACACTCTCTCTCATACACACACTCTCTCTCACACACACACTCTCTCACACACACTCTCTCTCTCACACACACACACTTTCACACACAAACACTTCACACACACACACACACACACACACACACACACACACATGCAACAACAATTAAAGCAAAGGAAGCCATGGATTTGGAAGCGAGCAAGAGAGCATGGAGAGGTTGGATAAAGGAAAGGGCGGGGCAGCTAAATGATGTCATTATATCTCCAAATAAAATGGAAAGCCGTGCAGGTAAAGCGGGGAAACTGAGCGCACGGTGGAGCGTGGCTGGGGAGCCGCGCCCTCCACAGTCGCTGCTTTTGGTCCTGCCTTGGCTTTTCCTGATGAGGGACTGACTGTACCTGAGAGGTGAAATGAACCCCTAGGCTGATTTCAGTCGTGATGCTTATGACAGTTATAGAGAGCAGAGGCGGATAATCATCTGTCATCTGTCTACCTCTCTACCGTCTCTCTACTTACTACCATTATCTATCATCTATCTATTTATCTATCATCTCTCCATCATCCGAGTATCTATCATCCTCATCTACCTACCTACTTATCATTATCCATCCTCTCTCCCTTTTACCTGTCCATTCCATCTCTATCTATCAATCACCTGTCAACTGTCATCTATTTGTTACCCATTTTCTATCAATACGGTCCGCCTGCTTGCCAGCTCTGCGCCGCTCCTGTCACTGCCCGCCCCACCGTCTACCTGGGCACCAGCCTTCCCTTTACCTTCCATCTCAGCCATCCATTTGCAATGAAAATGATCCCCTCGAACAGTCACCTTGTCACTTTCTGCTCTCCCCTGACAGTCCACACACCTCCCCTCCCACTCCAGTTCTTCGCTGCCCGTGCACCCTGTGTCATGTGCGGAGTCATTTGTTCAGCCCAGTTATCCCCGGGATGCTTGGGGCGCCCCCTCCCCCCATTTCTCATCTTTGAGAACATCTGTGGCTATTCCTTCATTGCCCTTGAAGGTGAGGGTGCCGTGTCAAAGAGCGTGTGCCTCAGGAGCTTTGTTTTAATGGTTAAAGCAAACACTTTTTGACATTCATTGTTTTGATGCTGGGTCTCACTAAGGACCTCTGGCTGCCCTGGAACTCAATGTACAGAGCAGGCAGGCCTCGAACTCACAGGGAGCTTCCTGCCTTCACCTCCCCAGCTCTGGATTAAAGGTATGAGCCACAATGTTTGCCTTAAAACAAACTTTAATGGACCTAAATGCTGGCTGGTAATTTTAATCAATCAACAGTGACATCTTTGGATTATCTGCACCTTGAGGGTTTTGTTTGTTCGTTTGAGGAACTGGGATGAAAACGGAAAGGTTGAGGAGGGTGGTCTGGGTCACCATCCTTGAGTTGCCCTGAGTTTGGCCTGGAAAGTCATCGGTACCTAAAGCCTCTCTTGCAGGTGTCATTCTTCCTGGTGTCTCCTATGCGGTGACAGCCATCTAGCATCCCTCTGGCTCCCAGGAGAGTCTCACCCAGCATCTCATTTGAACTTTTGGGAGTCTCTTTACTTACATGAGACACTGAGGCTCCAGATCTCTCTTTGACCTCCGGGGTCTGGGTCTGCTATAGGTCAGAGACTAAGTCCCAGATACCCAAGGGTGGCCCTTGAGAAGGACTGAGCCCTCGCCTTATTCACTTGCATTCCCACAGGTGTGCCTCCCACCCACACATACTGTCAGGAGGATAGTGAGTCCAAGCCATGAAGGTGGCCAGCAATTTGAGTGTCCCACATAGAGGGCGTGACATGGCACTCAGGACATTCCTCTCCGGAGGTCACACTTCCTTCCAAAAGGCATCACTTGAATGTACCCTCAGCCCCGAGTGGTCACAGTGGACTTTCAGGAAGTGTGCATGGGATGAATGAATGATGCCAGCACCAGCTGTTGGACACTGTCCCCCTGGGGGCAGTCACTACCCGTGCATTAGAGACAAAGGTTAAAGGGGTTGCAGAGATGGCTCAGTGGTCAGAAGCACTGGCTGCTTCTAGAAGAACCAGGTTGGGTTCCCAGCACCCACGGGGCAGCTCATAACTGCCTGTCGCTCTGGTTCTAAAAGGTCTGAAGTCCTTTGCTGGCTTCTGTAGGCATACAGGTGGTTTACAGACATGCACGCAGGCAAAATACTCATATACATAAAATAAAATGAAAAATTCAGGTGCCATTGAAGTCTGGGTGGGGGGAGGAGCTTGGATTATGATCACGGACCCACTGTAGTTACCAGACTCTTAGTGAAGAAAAGGAAGACGCAGGTAAGGGACAGAAAGGAATGTGTGTGTGTATGGGAGGGAGAGGGGGGAGAGAGACAGAGACAGAGAGATGCAGAGACACAAAGAGAGACAGAGAGACAGAGACAGAGAGAGATAAGAAAGACAGAGAGAGACAGAGACACAGAGAGATTGGTAGTTACTGCTCTGCCAACTGTACAGCTAGGAGTGGGGCCCTGAGCCAAGGCCCGTGGCACTTGTCTCCATCACCCCCCCCATACCATATCGTAGGACTTTTGGCTTCTAGGGGTGTAAGACAATCATTTCCCAGCCTTTTAGCAAAGACCAAGTGTGGATGGGCAAGACTGTACTGTTCCGAGACGCTATGTCTGGACGTTTGTTACAGACAGAGAACTCATAGACAGAGAACTCATGCAAATTCAGTCTGTCAAGGGCACCATTCTGCAGTGCTTCAAGTGGGTTTCCTGGGGAAGGGGGGGCGGTGGGCTCTGGTCATGGGAAAGGAGCTGGGCGGTTTGAGGGGAGGCAGAGGTTTGGTGCCCCTCAAAGCCCCGCCTGGGCCGGCCATTCGTGTCACATCCCTGCTGGTCTCATGGTCCCCATCAGTAGACCTGGCATCAGTGGCTTACTGGTCAAGCGCTCTGTTCCAACAGGCTTCCAGCTCCCTGGGGAGTTGGCTGGGTCAAGGCCCGGTGCTTTTAACAGTGTGTGTATGTTGGGGGGTGCTGGGGAGGAAGGGGCTTTGCCTAGAGCACCTTAGAGCCCAGCTTTGGAAAGCCAGGAGTACAGACTCTGGCCACCAGCTTGGTGCTCACTAGCAAAGATCTGGCTGCCCCTGGTGAGACCAGCCCAGCCCTGGGGCGGAGGATGGGAAAAGACACTCCTGTCACCGAGGAGACCACCCACGTTACCAGGCTACCACATTGCCACATTACCACCGTCCCCTCTGTCCTCCTCCGCCCTCTTCTCTGTCTTAGCAGCCAATGTAAGCATTCAGCTTGCCCTCTACCACATCAGTTTTCTAACGGGACCCGTTGTGTCTAAAACTTGTCTGAACACTGGTGCAGGGGGGAGAACTCGGTATGGATGGGGGAATGAGCAGAAGTCTCTGGTTGCATCTGCAGACTCTGTGGCTTTGGGCCAGCCTCTGAGCGTGGCTTTGGGCAGCTGCGATCCTCCTTGTGGGTCGTAGGGGGACATCCTGTCCCTCAGCTGTCTCGGAGTTGGCCAGGTCATGTTTAACCTGGTCCCCGATTCCCAGGGCTTGGCTCCCAGGATGTTCCTTCCAGATGTCGGCTGAGTGAAGAAGACACTTGGGATGCCAGCCCCCTGCCTCAGCTTGGTCACCCACCTGCTGCCGTCCCTGTGCCCCCTCCTCCCAGCTCTCTCTTTCAAGCTGCTCTCCGATGCTTAAATGTTGACACGTTCTGGAAGGTTTTTTAATTGCCCTGTAATTACTTTCAGCGTGTCTTTGGAAATCAGGTGTTTGATATCTAGGAGCACCATGCAGGAAACTTATATTCCTTACCCCACAGGTACCACTGTCTTCCTGCCATGCAGAGGCCACTGACAAAGGCGAAAAGGTCACTTCCTGCCTGTCTCCCATGACATCTTGCTGGAGAAAGGGATGCCTGTGGGTGAACGAAAGGACAGAGCGGCTTTTCTGCCACTCAGATGATCTTGGAGAAAGCATGGTCTCCATTTTGGAACGCACTTCATGGGCCAGCCCTTCTGCCAGAGATCCATGGGTGTTCCCCAAACATTGCTAGAAGTGTGTGTGTGCAGGGGGTATGCTTGTGGTGTTGTGTGGTATGTGTGTGTGTGTGGTATGTGTGTGGTGGTATGGCATGTTTGTGTGTGTGTATGTGTTTGTGGTATATATGTGGTGGTGTGATGTGTTTGTGTGTGTGTGTGTGTGTGTGTGTGTGTATTGTGCATGTATCTATGGTATGTATGTGGTGATATATGTGTGGTATGTCTGTGGAAGGTATATGGTGTGTGTGGTATGTATATGGTCTCTGTGTGTGTGTGTGTGTGTGTGTGTGTGTGTGGTATGTCTGGTATATATGTGGTGTGTGTGTGGTATGTATGTAGTGTGTATGGTATGTATATGGTGTGTGTGTGGTATGTCTGGTGTATATGTGGTTGTGCATGGTTTGTATGAAGTGTATATATGGTATGTGTGTGGTATGTTGTGTTTATGTGGGATGTATGTGTGTGGTATGTATGTGGTTGTATGTGTATTGTGGTATGTCTGTACTGTGTGTGTGATATGTATACGCTATGTGTCTGTGGTATATATGTGCTTGTGGTGTGTGTATGATATGTATATGGTGTTGTATGGTATGTATACATATGGTATATGTGTGATATGTCTGTGGTGTATGTTTGGTATGTATATGTCATGTGTGTGATATGTATGTTGTATTGTGTGGTATGTCTATGATGTGTGTGTGGTATGTATGTGGTGTATGTGATATGTATGAAGTATATGTGTGGTGTGTGGTCTGTGGTATGTATGTGTGTATGTATGTGTATGTATGTGTGTGTGTGTTGTTGCTTAGCAAGGTTAGACAGACCCCTTTTGAACTAGACTTCTCAGTGCCTTTATTATGCTAATCTGTGGTCTGGGAGCACAGCTTAGCGCTAGAGAAGTTTCCTGGCATGCCTGAGACCCTGGGTTCCATATCCATCATTGCATGAGAAAAACTATTCTAAGGAGCTGTTGAGTACATGGAGGAAAGTGGGCGGTGCCGTTCTCTCCAGCATAGCGTCTCACAGGTGAGACTGATGCACACAGCAGTCTTAGGGAGGAAGGAGCCTTCCTCCAATCTCAGAGAAGACACAACTGATCCAAGTGGCAGAGCTGTGCTGACCAGCCTGGCCACCACCTCACCCTTCCTGCACTACGGCAGAGGCAGAGAAGACCTGCTTGACTTTGCTCTGCAGTGAGGGTCGCTGTCCTGGTTGTTACATGTCCATGAGTCCCTGCCAGGCAAGGGAGAGAATGCTACTGGTTCCTATGCTCACTTGTCCTCCGTGCCTGTGAGGTCTGCACTGCAGGCCTCTGTCCTTCTGAACGAGCCTGTCAGGGGTTAATCCATGAGGGTGTTTGAAGACGAAGCCATTATCTCTGCTTAAAGGTTAGTGCGTTTTGCTAGCACCGTGTGAGTGGAAATCGCAAGTACTCCACATTCTCCCTGAGCCTGGGGAAGGCCCTCCCTCTGGAAAGCAAGTCCTTGGGACACAAGCATAGGAACCCTTAGCAGAGAGAAGGCATCAGGGGAGCTAGGCCCCAGGGTGGTCCCTGCGGGTCTTGAGAAGCTACCCTCCACTTCCGGCTGCCTCTCCCTTCTTGCTGGTCATCTGGGGCTTCATACTGCTGGCTCTTATCAAAAATGCTCTTAGCAAAGCAAAAGATAAAACTAAACCCCAATTTCAAATGCAAACTCAGGTCGACATCCACCCTGGTTCCATCCACCATGGACAGGAAGTGACCCTGTGTGGCTCAGTCACAACTCTTCTGTGCCCCTTTCCCGGGGCCTGAACCAAGCCAGTCCCAAAGCAGGGCTATTTAGGCCTGGGTGTTTAGTGCCCTGCTACCTTCTTCCTGCCCTGTCCATAGCATGGCCGCCGTCAGCTCTGGATCTTCTCCAACTCCAGCACTGGACGCTGCTGGCCACATCAGGCCTGCACCTACTTTTTTGAATAAAGTTTTATTGGCACACATACCCAGCATGCCTACTCATTTACATATGTTTTGAGGTTGTTCTATGCTACAAGAGCAGTTGAGTAGTTTCCCATGTCTGTCTACCTGACGCTGGATAGAGGTTCAGGCCACAGTGAGCTTGCTCTTTAGTTCTAAGATGTGTTGGGGAGGGTCTGGCACACTCAGAAGAGGGAATGGGCATCCATGCGGCTGAGATCCAGGAAGGGGGTGGGCTGCAGAAGCTGTGAACCAGTTGGCACTAATTAATAGTCAGCTGAGGAGGAAGACTTGCATATATCCTTGAGTGCTGAGAGAAGAAAAATAGGGTGTGTGTGTGTGTGTGTGTGTGTGTATGTACATATGTATATATGTTTGTGTGTATATATGTGTGTATATGTGTGCATGTGTGTACATGTATGCATGTGTGTATATGTGTGTATGTGTGCCTGTGTGTATATGTGTGCATACATGTATATGTGTGTATGTGTGCCTGTGTGTATATGTGTGCATGCGTGTATATGTGTGTATGTGTGTATCATGTGTGTATTATGTGTATATGTGTGTGTTGCGTGTGTGTTGGGGGGCGCTCATCCTCATAGCCAAGCACATACTTAGGAAAGGGAGGGCTAGAAGCTTCACTCCTCACCTCGTCTTCTAATTTCCCTTCTATACTAACAGGATAGACCTCGACATATGATCACCCCAAATAAAGATCCAGCTTCCCTTGTGGCCACACGGGGTGACCCGTAGATTTGGGCCAAAGGGATGGACAACACGATGTGCACAAAGAGAAGTGGCAAGAGCCCTCATGTTTCTTTATTTCCTCTCTGCTGGAATATAGATGTGATGGTAGGGCTCAGAGCAGCCATTTTGTATGGTGAAATAGATGTTGCCTGCACTGGCTACAGGAGAATGATGGTGGTGGTCGGGGGCTGGGGTGAGCAGGGACAGGGTCTCTGGAGACTGTGTAGATGTCCCTCCCAGCTGCCTGCGAAGTGAGAACCATGATTCCTGTGTTACTAAGACCTTGATTACTTTGGGTAGGTTGTAGCAGCCAAATCTGTAATGTGAGAAACCCATAAAGCCCTTGACATAAACATGCAACCTATATAAAGACAGTGTTGCTATGTATGAAACACCACTTGGGAATTCTGGGGCCTTCTGCCAGCAGGCTACACCACCACCCCGCCCCCACCCTGCCCCCGCACATACATACACTGAGAGCTTTTTCCTGCTGTATCAGAAGCGTACTCCCATCAGGGCTGGGACAGAAGAGGGACTGACTGAGGGAAAATGACAGAACTCATTTAGAGGCGAGTGGAGATTCCTAGCCTTTCAAACCCTCCAACCTTCACCTTGGCCTCCATCTTCCTCACAGATGGGACCAATATGTAAGGTACCCCAGGTCAGCCCCTGAGAGGGGGGGGCACTGACAGCTAGAGCCTGGAAAAGACTGCAGATAGGCATACCAGGATGTCAGCAGAATAATTCACGAGGCTCCTCTGGCCCCTGTGGAGAGGGCGTGGGGGCGGGGCTGCGTCTCAATGATCTCAGCCTCCCTCCCAGCCTTTCCCAGAAAAATCACAGGAGCACTGCCAGCGAGGGGCCTGCGGCTGAGGCCCCTCCAATGCAATCAGCCATAATAACTTAATAGCCTGAAGTTGGGGGCTCCTCCTGCAGCCCAGCGCCTTCATCCTCAGCAGCCTTGCTAATCGGAGCCTCCCTCCCAGCCCGCCCTCCCAGCCTTCCCTCCCCACGCCAATTAGCTCCCTCTCTCAGGGATGTGTCTGCGGCCTGCCTCTCTGCTTCGCTCTCACCAGTATCCTAGCACAGACTAGAATGCTAACACAGGAAAGGTTATGCTAACCCACAGCCAGTTGTGCCCAGAGCAAAGGGAGAAGGTGCCTCGGCGCGCCAGGAAGGCCGCCACCGGGGAGGGGATTCAATATGCAGTATTTCATGTTGGATTAAGTGTACTGCGCAGCTGAACGCAGGCGCTGGAGCTGGGAAACAAATGTTCAGATGTCTTCGTGGGTGACCTCCAAGCGTCCACGGGCCCTCACTCCTCTCATAATTCAACCGTGTTGGCTTGGAGATGGCGGCTGGAATTCTATGATCTGCTCACAGCTCTCCCGGCAGCCATGGTCCCGCTGCGGGGCCAGCACACCGACACATTGGGAATGGAAGCCCATGTTTCCATCTGGCTGGGCAGAGAACCACGTCTGAGTTCATCTTCCCAGGAGCTCCAGCTCCACAGCTGGGGGAGGAGGGAAAGGGATCTGTTACACGTCCAGCACACCAAGGCCATGACTTCAGAGAGAGCTGGCTCTTCAGGGGACAAGACAAGGGGCTTTCTTTTTCTATGCATGTTTCTTTCTTTCTTTCCCTTCCTCCTGTCTGTCTTTCTCTGACTCTCTCACTTCCCCCTCTTGTATGTGTGTGTAAGTGTGCATATGTGTATGTATGCATGCGTATGAATGTGTGTGTGTGTGTGTGTGTGTGTGTGTGTGTGTGTGTGTGTGTGTTTTATAGGCCAGAGAACAACCTTGGATATCATCTTCAGAAACAGGGTTTCAGGCTGCGGCCTAACTAGAAACCAATTAAGCTTAGACTGATGGCCAGCAAGTCCCTGATACCCTGCTGCCTCACCTCCCCAGCACAGAGGCTACAATTGTATACTATCATGCCTGGTACGTTACAAACAGAACCATCCTCCCAGCCCAAATAGACCACCCAGCCTTTGGCAGCCTACATACGCATTCATTCATTCATTCAAACAACAAAGTCTCTGCACAACTCTAATAGAATTCTTAGAAGCATTTAAAACTTCTGTTCAGAAATAAAAGTCTGTGCCCCAACCCAGGCATCAGGACCCTCCTCAAAGACCCTAGCCTCCCAAACCCTGGATATGATGGAAGTGATGGCGGCCATTTCTGAACCTGGGGTTTCTATTTTGTTCTCTGTATGGCTTCTCTCACAGGCTCACTCTGATGCTGAGAGGCCCAGGTGGTAAGGAGCGGCTGTCTGTCTGTCAACAGACCCTCAAGGGTCTCTCTCCTTTCCTCTTCTTTGACCCAAGGGTTTGGGATGAGGCCTGAGAACTCCCCCTGACCGACAGGTGACCTACTGGGGCCTGTTCTGAGCACAGCACCCTGTCTCAAGGCAGTCTGGTCCCCTATTCAATGTCCCAGCAGGACATGAGCAGTGATGAAGATGTCTTTTCTCCCATGCTGTGTCTGGCCCTCAGCTCTCACAGCTGGCCCTGTCCTTCTTTGTCAAGCAGGAAAAACAAGCAGATGACCTAGTTCTCCTCCTGAGAGCTCAGAGCCCGCTGTGCCCCCCTGGGAAGCCAGCAGTTAGGAGAAAGCTAGGCAGAACCCCAGGCTAACACTCCAGCAGTCAATGGGGCCCAGCTGGGTGCAGAAAGCACTGGTGCCTTCTCTATTCTTTTAAATCCTACCTCTGCGGCCACCTGAGGACTGTTCTGTCTATGGCTGGTCCAAATTCAGTCTCCAAAGAACAAACATGGCTGGTTTCTGGGGCATCTTCTGGATGTAGGAAGCAAAGACTTTAAAGATACCACCATGAGATGGGTTCTTAGCCTGGTGTGCAGGTGCAAGTCTATGATTCCAGCACTGGGGAAACTGAGGCAGAAGAGCGGCTAGCTTAAGGTCAGCTTGGGCTAGAAAATAGCTATCCCCTATCTCACAAGCAGACGGTTCATTGTAAACCAATTCATGACATCTAAATCATGGAGCCCACACAGGCACTCAGCAGCAGAAGGGAACACAAGGAAAATGTGTCCTCTGCTCCCAGTCAGGAGGCATGACAGGAGAGTGAAGTTCTGTCATTTACAGGAGAATAGATGCAGCCGGCAATGTTCATGTCAAGCAAGTTAAGCCAGTGCCAGAAAGACAAATCTCATGTTTCCTTTCATCCGTGAATCCTAGAGTTTATAGACAGATAAAGCCATGTACGTACCTACATAGGTCATGGAAGTGGGCATGACCCCAGAGAGCGAGACCCAGGGGGCTAGTGGAGGACAGAAGAGAGGACAGGGGGCATGGGGGAAAATATGCTCAAAGCACATTACACACTTGCTTGAGGATGGCCTTCTTTAGTGCTATATAATGAGATAAACTTTCAAAAGAAAAATGGGATTTTAAGCCGAGAAGATGTGGGTCTTGTTTGGGACCTCAGCAGCCCCCCAGGAGTACAGCAATCTCTTCATGCTGGGGGTACTGCCCCAGCGATCCATCCTCAGAGCGCCCATTCCTCCCTCCCTCTCTCCCTCCCTCCCTTCTTCTCTTTATGGAATAGCTCTACCGACACATAATTTACATACTATAAGGCTTACCCATTTGAACTTGCATGAGTCAATGGTTTTTAATATATTTGCAGATCTTTGCACCCATCACTACCGTCAGCTTTAATACATTTTCATTGCCTCCAAAAAAAAAAAGAAAGAAAGAAAAAAATCCTATCATGTTCAGCTATCTCACCCCCATCCCCCAGCCTCAGCCCTCACCAACCCCACCCCCACCCCCGAATCTACCCGTGATCTCTATGCCTCTGTCCTCTGTACTTCTGCTGGCTCAGTATCACACACGGTTCACGGCCAGCTGTTTCTGGTTTCCTCCACTCGGCATAGTGTTTCTTTTTTTGGGGGGGGCTCACGATGTTGGGGCAGGTAGCCAGCACTCTCTCCCTTTTGATGGTCGAAGAGGGGCTGAGCTGTAGCTTGGAGGGGTCCTGCTTGTTTATTCTCTTGCCTGCTGGTGGGAAATCTGGCTGCTTTCAGCTCTTGGGAATACCGTTGCTACAAGCTTTTGTGTACAAGGTTCTGTCTGGACATATGTTTTCACTTCTCTTGGGTATGTACCTGAGCTGGAATGGCTGGGCCATGGGATAACCATTTAATCACGGGAGGCCTGGCTGACTGTGGACCAGTACCCCGCTCTGAGTCCCCCCATACTCCCCCACCCCCAGCAGCTCCCTTGGGCTCCGGGAGCCAGCACTTGATATTGCTGGCCACGCTAGGAGCACAGCTGAAGCAGTGATTGTCATAGTCTATCTCGTCCCACCGCCGACTGGCATTTCCAGGGACAATGGAGACCATCTCTCCTGTACGTCCCGGCCAGCCATCTGTCTTCCATCGACACATGCCATTTAGACCCTTCGCCCATTTTTGAATTGCTTTCTTTCTAAGTCGGGAGGCCTTTTTATGGATTCTGCACAGAGATAACTCAATACAGCTTTAATTTGGAGTTCTCAAATGACTAAGCCTGTCTGCGGACGCCGCCTCCTCCCACTCTACCCACCCCCTCTCTCTTCCAGATTTTTGTTTTGTTTTTGATGGATAATGTTTGAAGGTCATCTTCAGCCTTTCCTTTTCTGTGCTGCAAATGATCTTAACTGTGTTTCCTAGGCTGATCTCTAACTTGCAGTCCGGTGCTGAGATCTGAGGACTGCGCCGCCGCCGCACCTAATTGGGTCAGAGGTTTTTAACTTTGAAGAGATCTAACTCTTGTGTCATCTGTTTTTCACCTCATACTTGTGACATTTTCCTGGGCAGCCTTTGGCCAAGTCAAGGCTGTGCAGATCTGTTTCTAAGTCAAAGGATCTTAGCATTCAGTCCTTGGTTTTAATCTGACCTTGTATATGGCCAATTTGAGGTAGGGGGCCAATTTCATAATTTTCCCCACGGCCCCTGTACCCATCACCTGTTGAATAAGCCCCACCGCTCTGAGGAGTGGGGGTCTGGACTGAATGCAGGGATGGCATGGAGGTCAGCTCCCTCGGCTTCCTGAGCCCAGACACGGTGCGACTTGCCGCCGTGCCTCAGCGGCCATGATGTATAGCGCTTTCAGTCCCTTCCTTTGCAGGCTGTCAGTGCCAGATGTTTTTCCCAGCAGTGGGAAATGTTAGTAATAAAATGCGTAGCTCTTGGTGTGAGCATCGGTTTTCATTCATCTCCAGCAAGTACCTGTGGGTGGGTTTGCTGGCTTGTGAGATTCATGCATTTACAGGAAGCTGCCAAACTGTCTTCCCAATGCCTTCGCTGTTTTATATTTGCACCTGCAGCAAATGAGAGTTCCGGATGGCTCTACTTCTTTGTCAGCCCAGTGTTATCAGATTTAAATTATTTTGTCCAAATCTAATAGGCAGATATATCTCAATATAGTTTTAATTTGGATTTCTCAAATGACTAACGATACTAAGCGCATGTTTATTGTCTATTCATGTATCTTTTGTGAGATGCTGGTTCAAATCTCCAGTTCATTTCCTCCGGTTGTTTATTTTGATTACTGTACTGAGACCCTCTCATACATTCTGGACATCTGTACTATTAGGTGTGTGCCTGGCTGTCATTTCCTCCCAATCCTGGGGAGAAGTATTAATTGTCTACCGCCACAAAACAAATCGCTCCCAAACCTAGCAATTAAAATGATACACATTTATTATCACACCCAGTTTCTGTGGCTTGTGCATCAGATGCAGCTCTGTTGGAATGGGGGTGGGGAGTCCTGGCTTGGGATCTCTTGGGAGTGTGCTGGGTTTCAGATGGCTTTGCTGCTGCCCAAAGACCAGGGCACCTTTCACATGCCCATATATTCCCCTGCTGGCTATTGGTAGGAGGCTCTCTGCCCTCCTGGGGGACCCTGCAGGAACCAACCTGAGCACCCCCACAGTGTGGCTGCTGGCTCTTCCTGTGAGAGGGGCTTCTGCTTGTTTTGTTTTGTCTTTGTTGTTGTTGTTGTTGTTACTAAAGTCTGGTAGAACTGAGGCATATTGTATGACTCCCACTCAAATCTCACACAGTCATTCTACAAACGGCTATTTGGGTTAGCCCTCTGGGGAGGAGAGAAATGAAGGCCGTGTGTGAACAATGGCAGGAAGCTCTGGGCGTCCATCTTAGTGTCTGACAGCTTCCATTTGTACGTTCATTTTCTTGTGTGCCCTTGAAAGAGCTGCCCCTGGTCATCTGTCCCTTCTTGGAGGTGACTGGAAAGCACACCAGGCATTTGCTTCAGGTCTCCTCCGGCTGCTGCTCAGCTCTGCTACATTGACCTCACTCCTAGGCCCTTGAGCTTCTCAGTAGTTCATTCCCTGAGAAGTTTCTCCAGCCCACAGGAATTATCAGAACAGTACTGGGTCCCCGCAGGATAGCCCACATTCATGGACACAGGGTTCACAGCCGCTGGACCCAGGGTGATCCTAGGGATCTGGGAAGAGCAATGATTGTGCTCTCTGCCCATATTAGGATCCTGAAGCAGGGCCATGGGCCTCTTCCGAGGTCTCACGGCAGTTCAAAGGGCGCGTTCCAACCTCACTCAGTGCCAGGAGAGAGATGACTCTGCTCCCTCAGCCCTGAGTAGGGCGGTGATGGGAGGGGGCCCACTCTTCTTGTTGCTGGAGAGACAACTGTTGGTGCTCCAGTGTGTCCTCCCAGAGGACACCCCCATTACCCCAGCATCTTCTGTGCTCCCGGACCCAGTGCAGCCTCGCCATTGGATGAACACCTGGTCATGGATGTGGTGTGCTTTATGGGCAATTAAATTTCATACAAGATACATATGGGGTGGGGTGGGTGAGGTGAGGTGGGAATGGGGGGTCGGTGAAGGGAGCTTAATCAGATTTCTTCAAAACCTGAGGGTTCTCTGAGATGAAGCAGCCAGAGGGCTGCAGTGTGTGTGTGTGTGTGTGTGTGTGTGTGTACGCGCGCGCACGCGCACATGTGTGTATTCACCTTTCCAGAAATGGACCAGCCTCCAAGCTGCAGTGAGCTTAAACCACAGCTGTCTACCCCCCACCCCCACCCCCCAGAAGGCATCTGGCTTGACTCCCTGCAGTCCAAGCTCTCTGCTCTGCTGACCATCTGTCCACCGAGGGCGGGAAGCAGGACCCCTCGCACCCCCAGGGAGGGCCATTTTCCCGCTCAACAGATGCCAGGTGTTTACATCTAAGCCCAGATGGCCCCAGCCTACCCAGCCTACCGGGAAGCCTCCTTGTCTGGGGCACAAGCTCTCCCCAGGACTCTGATGCCCCCCTGGGCCTTCTCCACCAGGCTCTCAGAGGGAGCTTCGCAAACATGCTCTCTGAGTTGTAGTTCTCCACCTGTGTGAGCTGGTGGTGAGCCTGGAAAGCCTAGTATGGGATTTCCTGGAAGGGGGACCGCCCTTCAGTCTTCATGCAGAGCCAAGGGCTTCATGGTGGATTCTGCTCAGATGGGGAGGCACAGGGACCTGTCCTGTGCATACCCACAAGCCACTGGGAGAGGTTTTGTTATCTGGGGATCCACATTATCTGGAGAAAGAAAGGAGTAAATGCAAAATGTTAGCCATACCCCAGCTTCTGATAAACACGGAGAGCTCTGGTGTGAGTATATCCCACCAAACGCTTGGGATATACTCACGCCACCACGGTTGTTCATCTGGAATTCAAATGCAACCACGTTCTGCATTTTCATTTGCTAATCTATCCTGGGGAAGGCAGAGGCAGTTCAGGTTAGGAGTCAGCAAAGGAGTGGGTCAACCCCAGAAGGGTGTGTTTTGAACCCCTTCCCTGGCTAGCTAGAGTCACAGGGAACTTTATCCATGTTGAAGCATGTTGAATGCCCGTGGAGTCAAAGTCAGACTGAGAGACTAGAGGATAGGGCCTTTCCTCGTCTCCTGTTTGCACAATGTGACCTTAGGGAGCTACACATAGGTCTGGAGTAAGATATTTCCATGTGGGTTCTTCCGGAAAGTTCTGGGTCCTGGCTTCAGCCTTAGATGCAGACAAGACTCTGTTGGCTTTAAGACCTGTCTGCTCTAATCTGGCCAGTTTCAAGTTTCCTATGGAGGTGGGTATGAACGTATGCTGTACACTGCTTCCTGGGGAGATGTGAATAAATATCTGTTCACCTCAGATAGGGCAGACCAAAGAACTGACTCTATTCATGGCCAGCTTGGTGAGCCAGTGAGTTTATTAGAGCTTGGTTGAATCAAAGGCAGTTCCATCACTGAGGAGTCCACAAGGGGACTTTGATCGCCTTCAAAGCTGTGTTCCTGCAGCTCCTTGCTCAACTTGAAGGCAGCTCTCCCAAAGAGTGTCCTCTTTCAAGCAACTGCTACTACTTATAGGACCTTGGGGAGGGGCTTGCACATCCTGGGAGTGTCGGGAGCATCTCAAGGCTCCTCGTTTTATCTGCTTTCTTGGGCATAGATTCCTCCCACTGAATCAGAGAAGGCATAAGCTGTATGATACAGCTGCCTGTGGCTCCTGGCACAGACAAGTTGAAATGTCATGTGGAAACAAAAATGATTAGTGATCGGAGGGGACTAACCAGAAGCACTCTCCTCTACAGCATGTCACAGGCCGCCTGCTTCAGTCAGCACAAATGAGCCCCCTTTTCGACCCTTCTCTGGCTACTACCAGGGCATCCTGGGGCCACTCTGGTACCCCTTGTGCCTTCTACATTTATCTCCTTCCATCCAAGGGATTCTGTTAAGTCAGACTGATTTCTGATATGTTCTTTTGTGAATCAAATTATCCAGCAGCTTCCTCTAGGACCCTGTGGATGGCTACCCGGTACTTCTGTCTCCTAGGTGATATTCCTCTGCCAGTCTTTTGAAGGCCTGCTTGACACCCCAGAGTCCTTTACAGGCATGAGTACAAGCCACGGGGAACTAGACCCATCTGTCTTTTGAAGGCCTGTTTGATGCCCCAGAGCCCTTCACAACTACGAATGCAAAGCCACAGGGAACAAATCCAAAGATCCAATCTGGCCTGAAGTCACCTTGCTCTTCAAATGGATAAGAAGAAACATGGCCCGGACAGCTGCCTCCTGTGAATTTGGTTTATGGGAGTCCATCCCCAAATAATCAGTTAAAAACAAAACAAAACAAAACAAAACAAAACAAAACAAAAAACTAAACAAACCCAGGGAACATTTAAAGGCTTGATTTTTCTACCTGTAAAGATGCAGTCTTTCTTTGAGTGAGTCCATTTGGCTGGACAAATGCCCAGAACCTCAGGGGCTTCATCTCAAAGAAAATTCCTCTCTGAATAATACCTGCCTCGCACTGTTTGCTAAGCACTTTCACACACAGGTTTGCCGTCCTTCTGGGGACCCCAGTGGTAGTTTTGCATTAAAATGTGCCTTTCTTTAAATCACAGCTTGCACAGTAAATATGACCAGTTAAAGCCATAGCAAATTGCCAGTTGTGAACGTCTTAGCAGAGCCACATGAAAAGACTTAACCGGCTACAAACAGCATGACCAGCAGAGGTACAGCCTGGCCGGTATCAGTCAGCACAATGGCCAGTCATGACAAACGCCAGAGTCAGAGAGGTTAAAGGTCTCAGTCAAGATCACCCACAGTCCTCTGGATCGGTGTCCCCCCACTCTAGAAGGACATCGCTAGGGCTTGGCACCACCTGCCCTCTCCTTCTCTAGCCTTGCTGCTCCTGGACTGACTACCGTTATCTTTCATTTGTACCTACAGTTTCCCTGTTCATCCGGTTCCTTCTACTCCCATATTGTCCTGAAAAGGGCTGCCCACCAGCCTAAGGCCTGACTGTGCTCCCAGAGCCCCGCCTACTTCCGGGTTGGGAGCCCTTTACACTTCCTCAATGGCGGAAGACCTTGCCCGGATGTCCTTAAGGCAAGATAAACGGAAGCAACATAAATAGATCTGCTAAGCCAACAAAACAACCTCTTCGCACTAGGAACTAAGCCGAAGAGATCACAGGTATTAGTCCGGGAGGCAAGATTAAAATTGTGTAGGACACTGCTCGACCTAGCTTCCTGTCTGGGAGTGCCCATTGTTCGCCAGCTCTGGAAGCTTCCTGAGGCCCAGACGCCCAGCAGAAGAGCCACCTGCTTTAGGCGTTAGACCCAGGCATTTATTTAGGAGGAAGGGCAGTGGGCCCTTGTGGGTGGGAGGACTGCACTGGTCCTTGTCGTTTCTGTCTCCGTCTGTGGGTCCCACTTCCACACTGCACAATGCCGGTCAAGGGCCCTCAACCACACAGGTCATTACTAGGCTCCAGGATCTCCAGGTTATTCTGGGAAAACCTCTTCCAAGAAGTCTCTGCAACTCTGGGGAACCTCTCTGGCTATAGATTCCCCAGGACTCAGAAGTACCACATTGGGAATTGTAAGGTTGACAAAGTTCCTGAAACACAGCTGGTCACAGGTCATTCACCACCTGGTTCCTAAAGCTCACTTCCCACAGGTCAGTGCACAAACACATACATGCATGCATGCATACACGCATACACACACACACACACACACACACACACACTTGTCTTGGTGTGATGACCTGGTGCCCAAAAATATATACTGTAGTGTATATGTGACCCATCTCTATCACAAGACTGATTTGGCCCTTGTCTTCATGATGGCCTATTGGAGATGGACCCATTGCCAATCACATGGCATCTTCAAATCACAGTTGCCATGAGAGCGCAGCTTACATGGAAGAGCCCAGACTCTGAGTGGTGTCACGGCACCCCTTTGGGGTAGAATCTATTTCCGCGGAGGGACACAACCTTTGTCTGTGTATAATCAGTCTGGGACTGTCTTAAACAAGTGCACAGTGTGTCTGGTGGCTCAAGCCTTGTGGATGTTGGAGAGAAAAGTCTATGGAGTCTTCCTGCCAGGGACAGTAAGGTCAAAACGTATGGAGCGCTGGGTAGACTGTGAGCAATGGCTTGCAGAGCCCAGTTGCTTTGCTGTCCCTGTTTCTGTCAGCAAATGGAGTCGAGGAAAGGTGAAAACCTTGGCCATTAGAGTTGCATGCTGGAGGTCAGAGCTGCCTCTTCCTAGCTGTAGAAGAGTTGGTGTGTGGTGTGTGTGGGGTGTATACTTGGTGAGTTCAATAAATGTGCACAGCTACTGATATTTATTACTGGAATTTTTGTTTGTTTGTTTTTACTGGAGTGTGTCCTCTGAGTTAGAAATGGTGATTTATCCTCTACATGTTGATCTGGGCCTGTCTGTCCCTGCAGAAAGGTAAAGGAGCCATGTGGACTCACCTCCCAATGTCAGCGGGCTCAGTCTAGAGTGGATCTTGTACAATAGCCACGGGAGCTCTGAGTGAGGGTTATCATGCTCTGAGGAGAGTGTTTGATGGCTAGGAAAGAAGTGAGTAGGCTTCCCCTCACAGAGCACTGAGGAGCTCAAACTCACTCTGTGATGCCATGGGCCTATGGGAGGTCAGAAGCACACCAAGTGGTCCGTGTCCTTTGAAGGGGCCTTGATAGACAGAAGAATTTGTTGGAAAGAGAAAGCAAGGATCAGGTTCAGCACGTCCCCTCCTTTGCTGGCTGTAAACCGATCTCTGACTGTGGCCTGGGCCTCATGGTTCACAAAGGCTCACAGGTGGGACTGTCATTCTCTCTCTCTCTCTCTCTCTCTCTCTCTCTCTCTCTCTCTCTC
Source organism: Apodemus agrarius (assembly GCA_964023405.1). Taxonomy (NCBI): domain Eukaryota; kingdom Metazoa; phylum Chordata; class Mammalia; order Rodentia; family Muridae; genus Apodemus; species Apodemus agrarius. The sequence continues at coordinate 5,248,554 of OZ030008.1, read as the reverse complement.
TCTCTCTGTGGTGGGATTTCTTTAGCTGTTGTGAACAGTCTCTAACTCACCAGGCAGCTTGTGTTTGTAGTGAAGCCATGCACTACATTGAGGGGCGTGGACAGTGGACATGTATGGTGGACTGGGCACATGCAGAAACAGGTAGCACCTCTACAGCCATTAAACATAAAGGCCGGTGTGGCACACCTCTAACTGCTGTGCCTTGTTTGTGTAGAAAGTCCCCTCCTGGGCCCAACCAAGTCTGTCCAGGTGGTACCATCTGCAGATGTTAACACTGAGACATTTCCGTCTGGGTGACACAGGCTTAGCCACTGTTGGGAGAGCAATTCTGGATGTTTCTCCAGTGTGTGTGACTGATCTGTTTTTTTGGTTTTTTTTTGTTTTTTTGTTTTGGATGGGCTTCTGGTTTACACACACACACACACACACACACACACACAGAGTTATGCTTGCAAATACTCCATGAGAGGTCTCAATCTTTCATCTCCATCAAGGGCTGGAACACTGAGTGTGTGGGACACGTGCCGCCCCAGGAGATTCGATTTGGGTGGCACATGTCATCCTATCCGTGGTCCCTACCTGGACCCGAGCCGAGTTCCGTAGTCACCTGTCATTGGCAAAGGTCTCCTCTGCCCTCTCTGCTTCCCACTAAGGACTCAGACATTTTCTGGCAGGCTGGCCTACCTTGTGCAGTTAGAGCTCCTCCGTACTGTGGGTTTATTTATTTTGTGCGGGCAGGGGGTGTGGGATACGGGGAGGGTTTTCTTTTTCATGTTTCATTAAACTACAACTGCTGTGTTTTGAAGTGCGGTACCTTGAACAAGTCAGCGAAGCAAACAGCTTCTGCCTGTTGGGATGTACGGAAATGAAGGCCGCGGTGGGGAGCCTAGAGCTGTGGAGCTGAAGGCCTGGTAGGAGCTGGGCTGAGGTGGCACGACTCACTAATTGTATTTCGGGATCTGTCTGGCCCCAGCATGGGGCCTGGAACTTGAGATGAGGCCTGGCTGCTGTTCCCAAGTTGAGACATGTCTTCCCTGGCTGGGCCGTTGGGGGTGGGGGCGGCTGAACAGTGCTGTCTCCAAGAGCAGCGTTAGAGTGGTCATCCCAGCCCTGCTCTGTGCATCCCAAAGTCTGGGCCCCGCCAGCGCTGAAGACAATGTTAAGAGTGGGTAGAAAGCCCACCTGTCCGGCTCAGGCTGTCGCTGAAAGAGGTGCGCATGGAAGAACAGGGCAAGGAGCTTCCTGGGCCAATTCAGGGGCAGCTTCAGAGATAAGCTGTCCCCATCTTTGGTGTCCAGACTGGCTCAAACCACCCCATTCTTGCCCTTGGAGGCAAAGCAGCTGCCATCCGCGGCTCAAGTCTGTCCCCACACCTGAAGACCAGGAGCACATGTCGTTGGCTATGGGGTCAGAGTCTCCCAGCCTCCAGGCCTCTGGGAATCTCAGCCTCCCTGCCTCCCCGCCTGGCAGCAGAGCCTGCTGCAGCTCTCCGCTCCTCTGTTGAACACCTTCAGGCCAGATATTGATCTCCGTACCCAGAACAAACAAGCCTGTCTTACTCAGGATCTCAGACCCCTAGCAGGTGGCCAGATAAAGTCTCACGTAGCAGAGCAGAGCTGTCCTGGTGCCCTGTCCCCCCCCATATCCCTCCCCCAAGCTGACCAAACTACAGCTAAAAAAACCTCCTTTCATTCCCCCCATGTTAATTTTCAACCAGTGTTTACCAGTTTCTAATGGGTTTGATGTTCTGGGCCCCCTAATGAAGCACAGGAAGCAGATCCCAGCACCGCCCCTGGGGGTGGACCATCAGGGAAAGGAAATGCACACAATTAAAGGTGTGCACATGTAAACATATAATTACAGATGTGAGCTGAGGCATGAAGGGAAAGGATGTCGCGGTGAGCATTGATGCTGAAGACAACGTGCTGGACAACGTGCTTGGAAGAGGCTGAATTCTCCCTGAGACTCAAGATTTCCCTTCTCCTTTCTTTAAAAGAAGACAAGACACCGCCATTTGTCTAGACTGACTTTGAACTCAAGACCCTCCTCTCTCAGTCTCCAGAGCGCTCGAATTCCAGGTGTGCCTCACCATGCCAGCCCATAGACCGTAGTGTCTTCACACCTATATAGGAAGTATAGCAAGCCCTACAGTCCAATGCGGTAAAGATTGACAGGGCCCCGGGGCGTGCCCTGGGTGTATGCTGCAGCCCTTTCTACTTTGCAGGAAAGGTAAACTGAGGCACGGGGAAGCGCAGCAACTTCATGACCTCCTACCAGGATAGAAGCCGGAGAAGAACCATGGTGACAGTAGGCTTTAGCGGTCTACTTCCCCGGGTGGGGGCCGGCCATGCCTTGGTGGCTTCCTGCTGGTGGCAAGAAGGTTCCAAGATGCCCCTGAGGTCCTCCACAGTTCTATTTTTCCTCCTTTCCAGCTGCCAGAATGAGGCCAGAGGCTCCCAGAGAGGCTCTACATTCCCAGCCCAGTGACGTCATCCACGACCTGTCCAGCTGGCAGTGGACAGGCGGGGCTGGCTACACCAGCATCCTCTCAGCTCGGTTTCAGAGCAAAGATGTTTGCGGGGACTACTGAGGACAGCTGTCCTCCCAGGCCACTTTGGAAAACCGTAAAGTGCCCTATGACCTCTGTATAGAGAGGTCCAGTTGCCTGAAGACAGAGGAGTCCATAAAGGAACAAAAGGAGCCACTTGATTCACAGAGCTGGGAGAGCCAGGCTGCCGCCCGGACCCCCGGCAAGAACTCTGCTCCCAAACTGAAGTGGTGCACACACTTGCCTCCCAGGGGCAAGCCAGGAACAGGTACAATATGCACTTGGTAGAGCTTAGACAAGAGCTGTGGGCTGGGAGCGCGCTCCTCCGCCAGCTGCTGCTGCATCTGGAGTCCCCATCTCTGCTGCTCTCGGTGGAGAAGGATGTTGGGCTTGGGGGTCTGCTCATTGGATGTTTCCTCTCCCCTGCTCCCCACTCAAAAGACAGAACAGATTGGAGGAGGCAGGCTAATAGCATCTTGGTGACAGCCCAATTTTCATTTCTTGTGGAAGGGCTTCACATCAGCCCTGAGTCCCAGCTCCCTCCTTCTCAGATCCCTCCTCTCAGCCCCCACGCTGCCCTTTCCATTTGAGAAAATGCAGGCAGACCAAAATCACCCCCTTCCTAACTAGTCTGGACCACATGTTCTGCTAATTGTCCTGGCTGGGAAGGTTTTCCAAGAAAAGGCACAGGGAGATGAGGCCACTGGTAGCCCAGGTACACAGGAGCTTGCTATCTACCTAGTCCTGCTTTGTCTGGAAGCCCTGCTAGGAGCTCCAGCTGGTCCTGGGAGAGTGACATGGTTGCCAGGGCCTTGGGAAGCACACCACCTCTGGTTTTCCTGCGTGAATCTGGAGAGTGGGGTCAGTGCTAACAGTAGGATCAGTGAGGCTGTGATGTGTTGGAGTTAAGGTTGAGTTGATTTGGGTGGGATGTTGTGCTGTTCAGCTTTCCTTTCCTCTACCAAAGGCCCAAGGAAAACCTCGTAGAGGAAAATGGATATTTGGCTCACGGTTTCGCAGGGCGCAGTTCAGAGCTGACTGCCCATGTTGTTTTTCAGACCCCTGGTGAGGAAGGCACATGACAGAGGAATTCAAGGTGGCAACATAAGTCACATCACCACACAGTAGCCAGGAAGCAGAGGCTGGGAAGACAGGAAGTGCAGGAGGCTGATCGAGCCCTCAGGGATACGTGGTTCACTGACTCACATCTTCAGACTAAACCTTACCTCCTAAGAGTTGCTCAGCCACAAGTCCGTGCGTGGGAGAACCTGTGGAGGAGGCTCGGCCCCTCCTCATTGTAACTTATTGAAGGTTCGTAGGAAGGTGCTGACATGACATCACCCTTCAGAATGAGTGTTACCAGGAGAGTCATCGGCTCATGGCCAGTTACGCCAAAGCCTTGCAAGTGGGAGAGCATCAGGGAAGAGACCATAGCTACAGATGGCCACGAGAGCAACCACCTCTAAGGTGGCAGATGTGATGTCCTAGGTCCCTCAGTTTCCTCCAGGACCCCAAAAACAGAGAGAGTCTACCCTTCTTCTATGGCCCTCTGTCAGGGAGTGGAGGTAAGCTCCATACCACATGACTCATCCTAAATTTCCAAAGTCTCCCTGACTCCACAGGTGCTTCCGAGGTTTCCTCCATCCCCCTGCCTCCGCTCCTGGCGCCAGTTCTCTGTATCAGTTTCCTCATCTCGGTCACAGAATACCCGACACAAGGAGAGGAAAGATTCATTCTGCTCCCATTTTCTGAGTGTACAGTCCATCGTGAGGTAGCACTGGGCTTTTGGGGTCCTCTGTGAAATAACCAGCATGTGGGAGGGAATGTGTTAGAGAAACTGGGGGTTCACTCCATGGCAACAGGAAGCAGAGTAGAGCGGTGACAGGAAGGGGCTATGGCAAGACAGAGCCTGGAAGGACACACTTCCAGTGACCCACTTCCTCGGATCGGGCCTCTATCCCAGTCCTGGTGTCTTCCAAAAGTCTACTCCTATTTTAGATCCATCAGTGATTTAAACCATGCGTTGGGTCCAAGTCCTCGTGATCTAACCCTGGTGGCCCTTGAAGACCGCCCAAACATGTGTTTTTACTAAGTTCTGGAATGTTCTCAGTCCCACAAAGGTAATGATAAACATTAACTATCAAGTGACCCAGTCATCTCTCCAGACCCACCTCTGAACATCAGGGAAGCAAGCAGCACACTGAGTCTTAATGCTCCCAGCATCTCCCACTCTCCAGTGCAAACATGGCAGATTAAGTTGTGGTTTTAAGATGCTCTAGGGCTGCAACAGAGATGTCGCCAAAGGCTACGTGTTCTGCTGGGGTTAGAGTTTCTAGCTGGGTTATGATCAGGCTATAAATTCAGGGTTCAGACCTAGTTGAGTTGGAGACAGTTTGAGACAGACTCCCTGCACACTCCCTTTCCCTCTCTCCTTGTTACAACTGGAATGGAAGTTTTCATATTGGATAGGACCAGGTTACTGAGAGAAAGATCAGAGGGCTTTTTAACCTAGAAAAGCATCAGTTGAAGTGAATTTTCAAATGAAAATACCAAAATATGATGTGCCTGGAGAGTTGTGCATGAACACATGGACTGGGACAACTGTTGCTCTTCTCAGGCTTGGGTGTGGGGACCCAGAGACTGAAGCAAGTGTATTGTGTATAGTGTGTGCACAGGAAGGGCAGTATGACTATGTGCATGGATGAAAATGTGATGCAGTGTGTATGCATGAGAATGCATAGCAAATACAATGTGCTCTTGTACATATGTGTGCATGAGAGTATTCAGTGAGTATACAGTGTGTGTATGTGTGTGTGTGCATGAGTGTATACAGGAGGCGGTGTGCCTATGTGCATGTGAGTATGTATGTGAGAATATACAGTGTAATATGTGCACATAACCATGAACAGCAAATACAGTGTGTCAGTAGATAAATGTATACACTGAGTGTGTGCAGTACTTAGGTTTTTGCAAATAGGTGCTTGTTGTACATTGTTCCTGAGCCTGTTTTTTCCAGTCTTCCTGTTCTGTCACGATAAAGCCTCATTAATGTGCAGAGGGTGTTCAAGCTGGAACCTGGGTGAGTCACCGCTGAGCTGCAGACTGTGGGGGCCGCTGAGCTGTGGACAGCGAGGGCTGGGCTGCGTAGGGCCTCCCCGCTGGCCTCCGTTCTCTACCAGCCTGCTCACCACACGCCCCCACCTTCCCTGGGGCTGGGTAGTGTTAGCCTAGCTGCAATTTGGGAGGATGGAAAAGAGACTAACTCCAGGGGCTGTGGATGTTTTTCTCTCCCCAGACCTCAGCAGAGGTTGGAAGTGCAGACACTGTTCCCAAGATTGCACTCCTCAGCAGCCCTGTGCACAGTGATCTGTGCCCCCGGTGTTCAGTCTACCCCTGCAGGTGTCTCCCACATGTGACTCTTTATAGGGGGGAGCTACCTGCCCCCAACAGAATCACCATCCTTTCCTATGCAGCCAGCTTGCCCTTCTGGGCAAGAATCAAGCATGGCTCTCATGAGGTAGGTGAACAGCAGAAGCACTTCGGGCAGACAGAAGCACAGTAGACACGGGGACTGCCTGAAATGACCATATTCATGAATTGGGGTGCAAACCCCATAGATCTGCATGACAGCACAGGACTTGCTACAGGGTGGGAGCTGGGGAGACAGATCCTGAATGGAGGCTGGGTAACAACCAGGCAGAGAAGCTTCAGGAACGCGTGACAAGGAGAGCTGCTCCAAGAGCAGACTTAAGTGGAAAGAAGAGCTAACTACAAAGTCCCTCTGTCTCCGGCAGTGGGATTGGCTGAAGAGAACAAGGGGGTTGGATGGCTCAAGGTGGGGCTTCTGGCTGTAGGATGGAGGCTGGGTTCTGCTCTCAGAGAAGTAGGAAGCCAGGAAATGACCACTAGGAAAGGGTGATGGTGTTATGAGTCACATTCCAAGGAAGGAGGCCTCTGTGGGGGACCGGCAAGCAGCAGAACACCTTCCCTGTTGAAGGAGACCAGTACCTTTCCCAAGCAGCTCCTCAGTGACTCCCGGGTAGATCCCTATGCAGTGTGGTAGACCCACTCAGCAATGGTGGTGGCCATCTCTCATGCATCTCAACCCATGTGCTCGCCGAGTCCTCTCCACACACTCTGAAGACAAAGATGCTAGCCTACTTACCAGGCAGTCCCGAAAAGCACATTCTACCCCTCCAGGGTGGTTTGCTCTGTAAGGACCGACCTACGTGTACCTGGGGCGATGTATGTACACTGACAGACTATGGTTACCAAGAACGGGGAGATATAATCCTGTTTTGCAGAGAAGGAAAATCAGGCAGACGTCTGACTGAAGTAGACGACTTGACTGCATGGGTCTAAATGTGAGTGGCACTATTCTGCTTGAGAAAGTCCTTCCTCCTTTTCGTTTATGAAAAACAAGAGGAAGTAAGATGTTCTATAGCAGACCCTTCTGAACTGAAATACCCTCTCCTGGAAGGAAAGGGGAGGCTCACAAAACTTGGGAAATAAACAAAAATTTATAAGGCATAGGAAACTCACGTAAGTTCTAGGAGTGAAAAGACATCTTCCCAAAGTTATAAGAATCAGCAAAACTTTGCTGGGAGAGGAGACTGTCTCTGGCGGAGCTGCCTGCAAGCGGGGCTGGGAGCATGCTGGTCTCCCCGCTGCGTCACAGTCACTCACGATCTTGGAAGGGGCCCTCACTCAGATGCCTGTGGGGAAAGCTGAGAAGTCCAGTTTATTATACTGGACTTGAATGTACTTATTCTCTAGTCTGTCATTAGCGCCCTATGTGGGGTGAAGAGACATTTGTTCATGTCTCTCTGGGAGAAAACACACAACACAGGAGTATAAGCATTTACCTCTGTTCTTCCTGAGTGCAGGTACAATGTGGCCTTGTTTGAGTAGGTGTGGCCTTGTTGGAGTGGGTGTGGCCCTATTGGAGTAGGCGTGGCCCTATTCGAGTAGGTGTGTCATTGTGGGTATGGGCTTTACAACCCTTATCCTAGCTGACTGGAAGCCAGTCTTCTCCTAGCAGCCTTCAGATGAAGAGGTAGAACTCTCAGCTCCTCCTGCACCATGCCTGCCTGGATGCTGCCATGCTTCTGCCTTGATGATAACGGACTGAACCTCTGAACCTGTAAGCCAGCCCCAATTAAATGTTGTCCTTTATAATACTTGCCTTGCCTTGGTCATGGTGTCTGCTCACAGCAGTACAACCCTAACTCAGACAACAACTAAAGACCCACTGGCAGCCATGCCTTCTCCTCCACAAACTATACTCTCAAACCGTGAAGCAAAACAAACACTCCTAGCTTAATTTGCTTTTTGTTTGTTTGTTTGTTTGTTTTGTTTTTTGCCACTGCAATAAGAGAAGAACAGCAACTACTACAGCAAATAAGTACTGAGGAGTGGGGCCTTAGCACGTAGTCCTTAAGCTTTGGACTATGGGATATTCACCAACGAAAGCTTCAGACATAGAGTGGAGCTGACCCAAGAGAAAGACTGCGTGTGCTACAGACAGTAGGACTGGAGGCTCAGGACTTCCCTAGGTTCTTGGAGCCCAGATAATGTCACCACACATCTTAGGTGTGGGCATGGCCTGCAGCCTTTGGCACTGTCCTGTGGGCTGTGAGTGTGCTTCGGTCCTGTATCTCCTTACTACCTACCCCAACACCGCACCTTCAGGAAGAGGATGTTTCCCCAATACTGCTGCATACGGGAAGCCTCTGACCTCACTTGTTTATTGATTCCACAGGGCCTCTTGGGTAAGAGATTACCTTGATTCTCAGAAGGAATTTTGGCAGGACTGTTAGAGACTACCAAGACTTTTGAAGTTAGACTGGATGCATTTTGCATTATAAGATAGTCGTTATTTAAAAAGCCAGGAGCCTAAGGAAAACGTGGCAGGGGGTGGAACTGGATGGCTGGAAGGGATGTCCATGTATAAGGCTGACAGGGGTAGACTTATGATTGGTTAATCTTGACTGTAAGCATGACTTAGAATCACCTAGGAGACCCACTTTTGGGTGTCGGTGAGGGTGGTTCCACAGAGATTTACCTGAGATAGAAAGATCCGTCAGGAAGGCAAGAGTCTGAATAAGAAGGTGAATGTCTGAGCACTGGCATTCATCTTTCTATCTGCTGCCCACACTGCCCCAGTAAAGCCTCTGTCATTGTCACGCCTTCTGCACCATGATGGACTGTACTTCAAACCACGAGTCAATCAACTTAAGTTATTTTGCCCAGAGATTTTTCTCAGGCAGGAAAAACAACAAACAAATAAGCAAGCAAGTAAATGAACGACAAAGGACAGCTAATTTTGCAGACATCAAGCATGTGTTACTGGTCCTCAGGTGAAAATCTGGTGCCTGAGTACTGCCCTACAGAGGAAGAAGACAAAAGCCAAGAACAAGAACAGTGGGGTCAGAGGTCAACCTTGGAGCTTGAACCCGGTTTTCACCCGTTCCTGGAGGTCCTATCTGCCCCCGTGCCATGAATGTTCAAGTAGGAAGAAAACAAACCACTTCTCCTTTGAGGGGAGTTTGGCTTTGAAGGACCAGAAGAGCTATTTGTAACACTTTTAACCCCTTTTATAGATCAGTTTGTTATGGAAGATGAGAGAGAAAGGAATTGTGGTTTTAGGAGCAGAAATTTTAAAAGGTTTAAGTGGGGGCTGGGGAGCAGGCTCAGTGAAAGACTGCTTGCTGTCACAAGCATGAGGGCCTGCACAAAGATCCCAGAATCCATCTAAAAAGAAACCTGTGAATGACTCTGCATGCACCAGAACCCTAGCTCTGTGCAGGTAGGAGCCAGGAAGCTCGCCGGAGCCTGCTGGACACCACCCTAGCTCCAGGATCACTAGCAGACCCTGTCCCAAGGAAATAAGACAGAGAATGATAGGGCAGGTCACTGGACATCCCCCAGAGCACACCGTCTCACAGAGGGATACACACACACACACACACACACACACACACCACACCCAAAGACACTGACTATTTGGCTTCATTTTTTGTTGCTGTGATCAAATATGCCTGACCAAAAGCAACTTAGGGGAGTATATTACTCAGGGTTCTCTAAAGGAACAACACACACACATACACACACACACACACACACACACACACACAGGATTTATCAGAATGGCCTACAGGCTGTGATCCAGCTAGTCCAACAAGGGCTGTCTACCAATGGAAGTTCCAAGAATACAGCAGTTGTTCAACCCATGAGGCTGAAAGTCTCAGGTGGTCTTCAGTAGATGCCAGAAGAAGGAACACCAGTGAAGGAAGGACACTTGCTAACAAGATCAAGAGTACACAGGCAAAAAAACAGCACGCTTCCATCTTCAATGTCCTTTCTATAGGCTGCCAGTAGGAGAGGACCAGATTAAAGGTAGATCTTCCCAACCCAAAAGATACGAATGAAAAAAGTGGGCCTTCCCTTTTCAAATGATTTAATTAAAGGGAAAAATATCCCTCAGAGGTGTGCCTAGCTGCTTGACTTTTAGTTAATTCCCGATGTAGTCAAGTTGACAACCATGCATAGGCATCACAGGGGGGAAGGGCTTGTGTGTGTGTGGGGGGGGTGTTGGCTTACAATTCCAGGTTCCAGTCCACCCTTGTGGGAAAGTCAGAGCTTGAGATAGCTGCTCACACTACATCCACGTGAGAAGGGGAGAAACAAATGCACCCTTGCTTCTCAGCCTTCTTTACTTTCGTAGCCTAGGGAATGGTGCCGCCTGAAGTGGGCTGGGCTTTCCTCCATCAGTTAACACGGAAGGCAATCCTCCACCAACATGCCCACAGGCCAGCCTGCTCTAAACAGTTCTTCAGCTGAGAATCCCTTCTGAGGTGATTCCAAAATCGTGTGTCAGGTTGAAAATAAAGGCTAACCATCAATTTTCCCAGTTCTTCTCCCAAGGACTTGTCATAAGACCAATGGCTCCCATGCCCTGCTCTGCCACACTGCACCATGTTGTACTAGAGCCAGAGGGATCTGAGAAATTCACCCTTCTTCTCAGCCCTGCAGAGCCAGGAATTCACTCTGTAAGCTTGCTTCTTTCCTTCCTTCCTTCCTTCCTTCCTTCCTTCCTTCCTTCCTTCCTTCCTCCTTCTCTCTCTCTCTCTCTCTCTCTCTCTCTCCTTATTTACCATCCACTCTTACAGATATCTCTTGACAGTTTTGCTTTTGTGTGAATTTGCTCTGGTTTTAAGACTGTATCCATGCTTCTCCATCCAGTGTACTGTCAGGCCTTCTTCTACTACTCTTCATCGGCATCTAGTATGTTCTCTTCTTCCGTGTGGTCTTCGCTGTCATCCCTCCTCTTTCTGCTTCTTAGTTGTAATTCTCCACGGATTTGACAGACTCTAAGACGCAGTTGGGGCGAGAGGGGACCAACACCATCCCAACCCTTCCTTCTTTTCTCACCTGCCCTAATGTGTCCCCCATGGTTATGATAAACACCACGAGCTAAAGGTGCTTGAGGAGGAAAGGGTTTATTTCCTCTTACAGCTTGTACTTAGTCCAGTGTGAAGGGAAGTCAAGGGGAGCACGCAAAGCATGAGCCTGGGTGCAAGAGGTGCACGGCAGGACTCCTGGGGTGGTGGAGGAGGGAGTGCTGACTGTTGGCTTGCTCCCCCTGGTTTGCTCAGTTCGCTCTCTAAGGCAACCCAGGACTCCTCCCCAGGCCTGGCACTACCCAGAGCCTGTGGGACTCTGGTCCTTCCATCTCAGTCATCGATCAAGAAAACATCCCAAAGGCTTTCTCTCCCATAGGCCTATGCGATGGGGGCATTTTCTCAGTTGAGGCTCCCTGCCTCAGACAATGCTAGTTCTGTAAAGTTGATAAGAAAACAAAACAAAACCGGGACTCTGCCTCCATTTTTTCTTTCCAAAGTAGACCTAGTACTTAATCCTTATCCTTGCCCTCCCCCCCCCTTCTCTCCTCACTCCTAATCTTATTAACTAAAAGCTGGATATACTTTATACTATCCTTAGTTATTTATTCTCCAACAGTTATTAAAGTCAAAAGGGACATTGTTATTAATTTCCTAGTACATCAATTGCATAGTGTAATACCAAACATGTGCACTTGCTCTCCTAGTTAATACCCTACTTGGGGAATATTACACAGCTCACACCAGGCACCTTGCGCTCTGCTCTGAGAAATTATTTCTCAACTAAACACTCAATTCTATCACATCCAAATCCCACTTGAACACTGCAAATACATCAACTCAAAGTATATAGCTGATAAAAAAAATAGCAACAGATGCATAAATCCCAATGCAGTAACATAAGAAATGGGAAAAACAAAGATTCCACCAAAATTTATTAACCCTACAATAATGGCATCTAGTGAGCATGGGTTACATAAAACCCCAGCCTGAGAACTCAAATAATGATCATGAGTATGTTCAAAAGTATGTTCAAAGTCTTCTCTCTCTCTCTCTCTCTCTCTCTCTCTCTCTCACACACACACACACACACACACACACACACACACAGAGAGAGAGAGAGAGAGAGAGAGAGAGAGAGAGAGAGAGAGAGAGATGAACTGTAAAATAAGGAAGTTGGCAGATAGCATAAAAGAAATTGAACATTTAATCAAAGATGAAACAGTAGGACAGGAAGAAACTGCGATGAGGTAAGTATGAAAACCCTTATGGAAGCACACTTCTTTCTACACTAATTTAAAATATATGCTTTTAATATTTTTTGACAAAGGTCCTCTGCATAGATGAACCATGCTACCTTGGAAGACATGGGTTATTGAATTAAAAAAAAAAATCTCAGGGCCAGAGGGATACTGTCTTATGAGGTATTGGCCAAGAGTTTTTAGAAGCCCACACAATAGCACAGGCTATTTATTGTCTTTGTTCTTAATTGCCTGCCAGAACTGGATGGTAAGATCTTATTGCTAAAGACGCAACACACTTTGGTTGTAGAATATACAGAAATCAAGCTGGAACTGACCTGAAAATGTCCTCCCTGCTAGTTAGCCTTCCGTGCCAGGAGGTGCCAGCCATGCTGTTGAGAGAGAGAGGACATCAACAACTGTATGCTCCAGTGAGCCGTGAGCGCTACAAGACTAGCCTGCCAGGCAGGACCTGCTGACTAGTATAACTGTGGCATAGGTGTTACGGGGTACCACGTTCGGATTCTACTTGAGGTCTGATTCACAGGGAAGAATTCATGCCTGCTCCTGTACATCTAACCAAAATCCCATGGCTGGGGAGGTCATGAGCTCTAGCTGGGGGCATGTTGTCAAATTGCCTTCTAAATATTTATGTTAATGCACACAAAGATGAATGCTGCCCTCAAGCTTGGTCAGTGGAATTTCTCTAAACAGTGGCCAGCAGACAATGCAGAGATTCATAACAGGTCAAGATCTGCAGAATGAGCCACTGTCAAATGCTCATTCCTAAATGGGACATCTGTACCAACTCCCACCCAAGGGAAAAGTCATGGAAGAGAGGTCAGAAATAATGTAAGAGCCGGAAGATGGAGGTGGGTGCTGTTCAGTGGTGTCTTCAGTCCATGACATGGCCCATGCATTCATGAACTCATGTCAGTTAAAGTTATCTTCACTAGACCTGTCTGTATACAGTCAAGCTAACAGGGTCAGTCAGCATTCCAAAGGACAGCAGTGACTGAGCTCACTGAGTTACAGAAGAGGACATGAAGAGGCGAACATGCTAGGGTAACAAGAGGAGTGGGGCGGGAAATACCGTGACCAAAGAAACTCAGGAGGGAAGGGTTTACTCCACTTAAGCCTCCATGTCACAGTTCATCATCCAAGGAAGTGAGGACAGGAACTCAAACAGGGCGGGGACCTGGAGATGATGACACGGAGCCATGGGGAGTGCTGCTTACTGACTTGTTCCTCATGGCTTACTCAACCTGCTTTCTTATAGAACCCATGGCCACCAGCCAGGGGTGGCTCCACTCAAAATGGTCTGGGCCTTCCCCCATTGATCACTAAGAACGCACTACAGGCTTACACAGAGCCGATTTTATGGAGGCATTTTGTTAACTGAGGCTCACTCCTCTTAGATGACTCTAAACTGTCATATTGGTATGAAACTAGACAGTACAGACAGGGAACTGGGCTGTATATAATTAAGATACATTGTATACATACATGAAATTGTCAAAGAATAAGAGCTAGTCTCTTCAAAAATAAAACTAATAAAAAGTTAACTGTTACGATCTATCCCTCATCAACTTGACACACAAACATATAGCCTTCTATTCTCTGTTCCTACGGTCTCACATTTATTTCATACTCAGCCAAAATTTAAAAGTCTACCAAGTCTGCAATATTCCCAGTGAATCAAAAGCCCCAAAATTTCTTAACTATGAAGTCCTTTTGGAATAAAGAGCAAGTCTCAGACTTTATACATATTATAAACAAGATCATATCAAATGAATAAACACACTGAAGCAAAACCAAAACCTAGCAGAGGAAAGATCAAATCTTGCAGCTCCAGTGGTCTGGATCTGTGGCTCGTGGTGTAATCTGGACTCCAGAGGGCTGCCATCCGCGGCACTCACAGCTTTCCCGGTAGGCATCGGCCAGCTCCATTTCACATCTGCAATTTTATGTGGCAGACATGCCTTGGCATCTCTTATATCCCGGGGTCTCCATAGCAACTAAGACTTCATCTTCACTAGTGAATGGCCTTTTAAGTCCTCGCTACAGGAATTCTAATTCTTTCACAGGGTCGGTACCAGTCTCAGACCAGTCTCAGACCCCTGCGTGCCTTCAAAACCAGTATGGCGGGGATGGCTCTCACATTGCCACGGTCTTCTGACAGGTAGTAGCGTAGCCCACTTCGACGGCAGCTGTGTCGTTTTCTGTGCTTTGACCGGGAGGAAACATAGTCCTGTAGACCTGATCATTTGGTGATTGCAGCTGCTTCTTTATACCATCTGATCGGCTCACACAGATTCTTAACCAAAATATCATATGAGAATATCTGCTAGTCCAGGTGACAAAAAAGGTTTAGTTCCTTTTTTTTTAATCAATCACTTTATTTGTTTGCATTTCAAATGATATCCCCCCCCTTCCTGGTTACCCCTCCACAATCTCCCCATTCCATCCTCCCTTTCCCCCATCCCTTTGCCCCTATGAGGGTGCTCCCCCACTCACTCCCCCACTCCCACCTCACTGCTCTAAATTTCCACTACACTGGGATATCAATCCTCTGTAGGACCAAGGGCCTTGCCTCCCTTTGATGTCAGATAAGGCCTCCTCTGCTACATATGTAGCTGGAGAAAGGGATCCCTCCATGTGTACTCTTCGGTTGGTGGTTTAGTCCCTGGGAGCTCTGGGTGGTCCTGTGAGTTGATGTTGTTCTTCCTATGGGGTTGCAATCCCCTTTAGCTCCTTTCCCTAGCTCTTTCGTTGGACTCTCCTCGCTGTCTGGTGGTTGACTGTGAGTATCCGCATCTGTATTGCTCAGATGCTGGTAGAGCCTCTCAGTGAACAGCCATACCAGGCTCCTGTCAGCGAGCACTTCTCACATCAGCTGTAGTGTCAGGGTTTGGTGCAGGCAGGTGGGATGGATCCCTAGGTGGGGCACTCTCAGAATGGCCTTTCCTTCAGTCTCTGTCCTATTTTTTTGTCCCTGTCTTTCCTTGGAACAAAAATATTTCTGGGTTAAAATTTTTGAGACGGGTGGGTGGCCCCATCCCTCAACTGGGGGCTGTGCCTGTCTACTGGAGGTGGTCTCTACAGGTTCTGTCTCTGCTTTGTTCTGTATTTCCACTAAAGTCATCCCCATTGGAGCCTGGGAATCGCTCCCTTCCCTGGCATCTGGGACTTTCTAGTGGCTATTCCCAGCTCCCCATCCCCCATTGCTACATACCTCCATTCAATTTCCACCCTTTGTACTTTTCCTCAGCTCCTCCCACACCTGATCCTGTCCCTCTTTTTTGTCTCCCCCTCCTTTCTCCAGCCTGGGTCCCCTCCCTTCCTCTATCTCCTGTGATTATTTTGCTCCCCCTCCTAAGTAGGACTGAAACATGCACAGTTTCATCTTCCTTCTTGGTGAGCTTCACATGGCCTGTGAGTTGTAAGCTGGCTATTCTGAGATTCGGAGCTAATAACCACTTATCAGTGAGTACATACCATGTGTGTTCTTTTGTGACTGGGTTACCTCTCTCAGGATCACATTTTCTAGTTCCATCCATTTGCCTGTGAATTATATGAAGCCACTGTTTTTTAAAAGCTGAGTAGTACTCCATTGCTTAAATGTACCACGTTATCTGTATCTATTTCTCCACTGAGGTACATCTGGGTTGTTCTAACTTCTGGCTATTATAAACAAGGCTGCCATGAACATAGTGGAGCACGTGTCCCTGTTACATGTTGGAGCATCTTCTGGGTATATGCCCAGGAGTGGTATAGCTGGGTCCATGGGTAGAACTATTTCCAATTTTCTGAGGAACCACCAGATTGTTTTCCAGAGTGGTTGTACGAGCTTGCAATCCCACCAGCAATGGAGTAGTATTCCTCTTTCGCCACACCCTTGCCAGCATCTGCTATCACTTAAGTTTTTGATCTTTTTTGATTGGTATGAGGTGGAATGTCAGGGTCATTTTGATTTGCATTTCCATGTTACTAAGTATACTGAACATTTTCTTAAGTGTTTCTCAGCCATTTGGGATTCCTCAGTTGAGAATTATTAGTTTAGCTCTGTACCTCATTTTTAATAGGGTTATTTGAGTTTCTGGAGTTTAACTTCTTGAGTTCTTTGTATATTTTGGATATTAGCCCTCTATCGGATGTAGAGTTGGTAAAGAAAGATCTTTTCCCAATCTGTGGGCTGCTGTTTTGTCCTATTGATAGTGTCCTTTACTTTACAGAAGTTTTTCAGTTTTATGAAGTCCCATTTGTCTATTGTTGATCTTAGAGCACGAGGCATTGGTGTTCTGTTCAGGAACTTTTCCCCTGTGCCCGTGTGTTTGAGGCTCTTCCCCACTTTCTTTTCTATTAGGTTCAGCATATCTGGTTTTATATGGAGGCCCTTGATCCACTTGGACTTGAGCTTTGTGCAAAAAGATAAGAATAGATTGATTTGCATTCTTCTACATGCTGACTGCCAGTTGAACCAGCACCATTTGTTGAAAATGCTGTCTTTTTTTTCTATTCCATTGATCTACGTGCCTGTTTCTGTACCAATACCATGCAGTTTTTATCACTATTGCTATGAAGTACAGCTTCAGGTTAGGGTTGATGATTCCCTCAGAAGTTCTTTTATTTTTGAGAATAGTTTTTGCTATCCTGGGTTTTTTGTTATTTCAGATGAATCTGAGAATTGCTGTTTCTATCTTTGTGAATAATTGAGTTGGAATTTTGATGGGAATTGCATTAAATCTGTAGGTTGCTTTTGATAAGATGGCCATTTTTACTCTGTTGATCTTGCTGATTCATGAACATGGGAGATCTTTCCATCTTCTGAGGTCTTCTTTGATTTCTTTCTTCAGAGACTTGAAGTTCTTGTCATACAGATCCTTCACTGGCTTGGTTAGTGTCACACCAAGATATTTTATATTATTTGTGACTATTATGAAGGATGTTATTTCCCTAATTTCTTTCTTAGCCCATTTATCCTTTGAGCAGAGGAAGACTACTGATTTGTTAGAGTTAACTTTATATCCAGCCACTTAGATGAAGGTGTTTTTCAGCTGAAGGAGTTCTGTGGTAGAATGTTTGGGGTCCCTTAAGTATACTATCATATCATCTGCAAATAGTGATAGCTTCACTTCCTTCTTTCCAATTTGTATCCATTGTTTCCTTTTGTTGCCTAATTGTGCTGGCTAAAACTTTGAGTTCTACATTGGATAGGGGGAGAGTAGGCAGCCTTGTCTTATTCCTGATTTTAGTGGGATTGTTTCAAGTTTCTCTCCGTTTAGTTTGATATTGGCTATTGGATTGTTGTGCATTGTTTTTATTATGTTTAGGTATGGGCCTTGAATTCCTGATCTTTCCAAGACTTTTAACATGAAGGGGTGTTGTATTTTGCCAAAGGCTTTTTCATCATCTGAGATGATCATGTGTTTTTTTTCTTTGAGTTTGTTTATGTAGTGGATTACATTGTTGGACTTCTGTATATTTAACCAGCTCTGCATCCCTGGGATGAAGCCTACTTGATCGTGGCGAATGATCATTTTGATGTGTTCTTGGATTTGGTTTGTGAGAATTTTATTGAGTATTTTTGCAGTGATATTAATAAGGGAAATTGGTTTTAAGTTCTCTTTCTTTGTTGTGTCTTTGTGTGGTTTAGGTATCAGTGTAACTGTGGGTTCATAGAATGAATTTAGTAGTGTTCCTTCTGTTTCTATTTTATGGAATAGTTTGAGAAGTATTGGTATTAGGTCTTCTTTGAAGGTCTGATAGAATTCTGGACTAAAACCATATGGCCCTGTTTTTTATTTTTATTTTTATTTTTATTTTTATTTTTATTTTTATTTTTATTTTTATTTTTATTTTTATTTTTACTTTTATTTTTATTTTTATTTTTATTTTTATTTTTATTTTTATTTTTTGATGGTAGTGGTAGGGGGTGGGTTGAGAGACTTTTAATGACTGTTTCTATTTCCTTAGGGTTTATGGGGCTGTTTGGATGGTGTATGTGGTGCAGTCATTGTCACGGGTTTAAATGAAGCAGTGCCAGGGAGATATAGCATGTGGGAACACAGTTAAAGAGCAGCTGCTAATGGCAGGCAAATGTGGCTGCTTAGTGGACGGGAGTGATCCTACCTGAGACCTATATCGTAAATAGCTCCCTATAATTGCAGTGAGTTTGAGGTGAAAATTCAATTTATTCTTTAACATTATACTTGCCTAATTTTGTCAGAGTTTCAACAGTGTCCTTTTAAGAGCTGTAGATAAGGACGGGTACTCAGCAAAATGCAAATTTTCAACGAAACTGATGTAACCCTGGCCTTTGGTGACAAAAAAATTGGATTAACTGCCTTGGCTCTGGATTTATTTTGCATGTGTCTTGTCTAATTCTAATTCTGCTTTAACTTTGGTACCTGGTATCTGTCTAGAAATTCATCCATTTCATCTAGATTTTCCAGTCTTGTGAAATGTAGGCTTTTGTAGTAGGATCTGATGGTTGTTTTTAATTTCTTCAGTTTCTGCTGCTATATCTCCCTTTTCATTTCTGATTTTATTCATTTGGATACTGTCTGTGTGCCCTTTAGTTAGTCTGGCTAAGGGTTTATGTATCTTGTTGATTTTCTCAAAGAACTAGCTCCTAGTTTTGTTGATTCTTTGTACAGTTTTCTTTGTTTCTAATTGGTTGATTTCATCTCTGAGTTTGATTATTTCCTGCTGTCTACTGCTCTTGGGATATAGAGCTTTCAGTTGTCCTGTTAAGCTGCTAGTGTATGTTTTCTCCAATTTCTTTATAGAGGCACTCAAGGCTATGAGTTTTCCTCTTAGCAATGCTTTCATTGTGTCCCATAAGTTTGGGTATGTTGTGCCTTCATATTTGTTAAATTCTAGAAAGTCTTTAATTTCTTTATTTTTTCCCTGACCAAGTTATCGAGTGGAGAGTTGTTCAGCTTCCATGTATATGTGGGCTTTCTGTTGTTTTTCTTGTTATTGAAGACCAGCCTTAGTCTGTGATGATCCGATAGAGCACATGGGATTAATTCAATCTTCTTGTATCTCTTGAGGCTTGTTTTCTGTCCCATTATATGGTCAGTTTTGGAGAAGGTACCCTGAGGTACCGAGAAGAAGGTATATTCTTTTGTTTTAGGGTAAAATATTCTATAGATATCCATTAAATCTGTTTGGTTCATAACTTCTGTTAGCTTCACTGTGTCTCTGTTTAGTTTCTGTTTTCATGATCTGTCCATTGGTGAGAGTGGAGTATTGAAGACTCTCAGTATTATTGTGTGAGGTTCAATGTGTGCTTTGAGTTTTAGTAATGTTTCTTTTACAAAGGTGGATGCCCTTGCATTTGGGGCATAGATGTTCATAATTGGGAGTTCATCTTGGTGGATTTTTCCTTTGATGAGTATGTAGTGCCCTTCTGCATTTTTATGATAACTTTTTGCAAGTATATTTTACTGGATAATAGAATAGCTACTCCAGCTTAGTCGTTTTGGAACCATTTGCTTGAAAATTTTCTTCCCAGCCTTTTCCTCTGAGGTAGTGTCTCTCTTTGTCACTGACGTGTGTTTCCTGTATGCAGCAAAATGCTGGGTCCTGTTTACTTACCCAGTCTGTTAGTCTATGTCTTTTTATTGGGGAATTGAGTCCATTGATATTGAGAGATATTAAAAACCAAAGATTGTTTGTTCTGATTATTTTTGTTGTTAGAGCTGGAATTCTATTTGTGTGGATCTCAACTTTTTTTGTGTGTGTGAAAAGATTAACTTCTTGGTTTTTGTTGTGTGTGATTTCCCTGTTTGTGTTGGAGTTTTCCTTCTGTTATCCTCTGTAGGGTGGGGAATGCATTGCTTAAATTTGGTTTTGTCATGGAATATCTTGGTTTCTCCATCTATGGTGATTGAGAGTTTTGCAATGAATAGTATCCTGGGTCGGCATTTGTGTTCTGTTAGGGTCTGTATGACATCTGCCCAGGATCTTTCTGGCTTTTAGAATCTCAGTTGAGAAGTCTGGTGTAATTCAGACTAGTCTGCCTTTATATTACTTGATGTTTTCCCCTTACCACTTTCAATATTCTTTCTTTGTTCTATGCATTTGTTTTTTTGATTATTGTATGACAGTAGGAATTTCCTTTCTGGTCCTGCCTGTTTAGTGTTCTGTAGGCTTCTTATGAGTTTATGGGCATCTCTTACTTTAGGTTAGGGACATTTTCTTCTATAATTTTGTTGAAGATGTTTCTGGCCCTTTGAGTTGGGAATCTTCACTCTCTTCTATACCTATTATTCTTAGGTTTTGCCTTTTGTGTCCTGGGTTTCTTGAATGTTTTGAGTTAGATTATTGCTTTTTGTATTTTCTTTGACTGTTGTCAATGTCTTCTATGGTATCTTCTAAGCCCGAGATTCTCTTGTCTATCTCTTGTATTCTGTTGGGGATACCTGGATCTGTGACTCCTGCTCTCTTTCCTAGGGTTTCCATCTCCAGGGTTGTCTCCTTATGTGTTTTCTTTAATGTTTCTATTTCCATTTTGAGATCCTGGATGGTTTTGTTCAATTCCTTCACCTGTTTGATTATGTTTTCCTATATTTCTGTAAGAGATGTATGTGTTTTCTCTTTAAGGGCTTCTACTTGTTTACCTGTGTTCTTTTGTATTCCTTTAAGGGAGTTATTTATGTCCTTCATAAAGTCCTCTATCATATTGATGAGATGGGATTTTAGATATCAATCTTGCTTTTCAGGTGTGTTGGAGTATCCAGAGCTTGCTGTGGTGAGAAAACTGAGGTCTGCTGTTGCCAAGTAGTATTGGTTTCTGTTGCTTGTCTTCTTGAACTTGCCTCTTACCGTCTGGTTATCTCTGGTGTTAACTGGCCTTGCTATCTCTGACTGGAACCTGTCTTTCCTTTGATCCTGGTGATCCTGTGATCCTGTGCCCCTGATGTGTCCAAACTCCTGGGGGGGTCAAGCTGCATCTGGGTTTGGGCTGAGTGGGTGGGGATGCCGAGCATAAGCTCCACTCTCAGGTGCAGGTCAAAGTTCTAGTTCTTGAAACATAATCTGGCTCCACTATCGATGTTACTCTCAGCACTACCATCTTTCAAGCTCCTACAAGAATTATTCATTAAACTATGAGTACCCAGTGACTATTCTAGCCCAAAGCTCCAAGTCTTCCCCATTCCTCCCACAACACAGACCAAGGTATAAAAATAAAAGACACCGGCCCAGTTATATCACAATGACACTACTTCATTGTACCAGTTTCACTTCTGTTGCCATGATGAAACATCCTGACCAAAGGAACATAGTGGAGTAAAAGATTTATCTGCCTTATGCTTTCAGACTATGCTATGTCATTACAGGAA
Organism: Apodemus agrarius; assembly: GCA_964023405.1. Taxonomy (NCBI): domain Eukaryota; kingdom Metazoa; phylum Chordata; class Mammalia; order Rodentia; family Muridae; genus Apodemus; species Apodemus agrarius. The sequence continues at coordinate 5,227,010 of OZ030008.1, read as the reverse complement.
GTCACAGAGGCAGAAACCTGAGAGAGCTGGTCACACCACATCCACATTCAGAACCAGAAAAAAGTAAATTCATGAAGGTCTCCTGGCTTACACTCTTATTTGCCCTTACCAGTCTTCTCTCACAAAGGACAGGGCCTAGCCTAGGAATGGTACTGCCCACAGTGGGATGAGTCTTCTGATGTCATTTAACCACCAGGACAACCCCTCACTGGCATGCTCACAAGCCAACCTGATATGAACAATTCTTTCATGAGACTCCCTTCTTCAGTTCTTCAAAGTTGTGTCAAGTTGATAATCAAAGCTGATCATCACACTCACACACACTCTGATGGTTAACTGCAAGTTGATGAGATCTAGAGTGGGATTGTCTTGATTATGTTAGTTAAGGTGGGAAGACATGTCCAGTGCGGGTGGTAAGCTTCTCTGGGGTAGAATCCTAGCCTGTATAAAAAGGAGAAAGCAAACATGAGAATTCATCTCTCTTTTTCTTCATCACTGTGAATATGATATGGTCAGCTATTTCATGTTCCCGTTGTTGGGATTTCCCAGACACAATGAGCTATAGCCTGGAACTATGAGCCAACATAAACGCTTTCTTCCTTAAGTTCCTTTGTCAGGGTATTTGACAGAGCAACAAAAAGTAAGTGTGGTGCTTGGAATAAGACTGGTCCTAATAGGCTTGCATATTTGAATGTTTAGAACCAAGTTGGTGGAACTGTTTGGGAAGGATTAGAAGGTGTGGCCTTGTTGGAGGAGGTGTGTCACTGGGGTGAGCTTTGAGGTATCAAAAGCCCATTCCACACCCAGTTAGTGCTTTCTGTTCCATATTTGTGGATCAGGGTGCAAGATCTTAGCTACTGGTTCAGCACCTGATCTGCTTGTCTGCTGCCATGCTCCCAACTGTGATGGTCATACTTCACCTCTGGAACTGTGAGCCCCCGATAAGCTGTTTCTTCTATAAGTTGTCTTGAAGGTCATGGTGCTTTGTCATAGTATTGTAGTAACATTAAAGTAACTAATACAGTAACCAACATACACATGCACACACGGTCATCTACACATATGCACATGCACACGCACACACAGGCATCCACATGCACCTCAGCAGGCTTCTGAGTCCTCTTTGTGTTCTGTGAGCCTGGCCCCTGGCCCTGTTGACCCTGTTGGCTGCATCTTTGGTTAGCGTCATGCTTGGTTGAAAACTTATTGAGTTACCCCTTGCAGCTGACCTAAGGACTCTCTAGATCAGGGATGAACCTGGGAGGCAGAGCCCCTCTGGCTGGGTCACACCCTTGTCTCTCCCAACTTGTCTCGTTTCATTCCCTTTTTACTGTCCTACTGCCACTGTACCTCTGTGCCTCTGCCTCTGACTCTGCTGTCTCCTCTTTTTGACCTTCCTTCATTTTCTTCCTCTTTTGTAATTTATCTTGTTTCTCTTTTCCTTCATCTCTTCTCTGTAAACCCTAAGTAAGTAAACCTTACTTAGCTTAAGAAACTAGGCTCTGGCCAGTCTCTGGTTCCTTCATTACCTGGCTTCCTTCCATGAACTAGGAGTCCCTATGAAAGCCCATGACCTCTACTCAAATATTTTTCTAAAGACGGGCTCCTTAAGTCCCTCCACTACATGTATGGGGCACATACATGTGTTTGTGTGCATGTGCAAGCAGAGGCCAGAAGAAGTGTCTCCTTCTATCCCTCTCCATATTATTCCCTTGAGATAAGATCTCTCACTGAATCTAAAGCTCTTTGTTTTGGCCAGCCTCATTGAGCAGCAAAGATTCATGGGTCTTTGCACACATCAGGTTGGGGTTATAGTCTCACACAGCCATGCCCAGCTTTTCCATGGGTGCTAAGGTCCTCGTACTTGCACAGCAAGAACTCTGAGCCACTGAGCCATCTTCCCAGCCCCCATACACTTTATTGTCTAATAAATTTTTATGCAGCCTTTGGAACACAGGTATATGAATTAGGTATACAAATCAAACACTGATATAAATCATGAAGAAATTCATTTAAAAACAGTTCTTTGATATACACATAATTTTACCATTTATTAAAGATGAAAGCAAATTTGCATGCTAATGAGATGGACTCGATTATTCATTTTTACATAAAGAATTAAATCCTGGCTGAATATTTAATAGTGCAGGATGTCGAGCATCTTCAATGTTTTTCAGAGTTGCTCAATATTTTGATTTTATAGTCATCAATGCTGAGAATACCACTTTGCATAAATGCATAGTACAAAATGGTAGAAGTATGTTTAGGGCCATTTCAGAGATTGTTGGAAATTCTGTCCTAATCCCAAGCCAGGATTCACTTAACAATCCTTTTTTAAATGCAACTCAAGTCAGAAACTCAAACAGCAATTTTTAAAGTCAAACACTCTAACACAATACAACCCAAATATATACTAATTTGATATTTACATGCTGAGGAGAGGCAGTAGGAAATACAAAAAGTCTTTGTTTTCTGTAATTAAACAGTTCTGTTACTGTGAGAGCAGAAGCATGAACAATCAAAACACTGAGATCCAGACCAGGAAGGGAACCCCAGTCTGGAAACACTTGATGCACAGATCTCAGGACCTGAACTCAGTCCCTAACACCACTTGCGGGTCTCGATGTCATCTGATGGCACACGTTTGTAATCACAGTGCTGAGGAGACTGACGGGCAGATTCCTGGAGATCTTTAGCCAGCCAGCCTACCACTCTGTGAGATCTACGTCTCAGGGAGAGACTGCCTAAAAAACAATATGGATGATTCCTAAGGAATGACGTCCAAGGTTGACACCCCGCCCCCATTTCTCCAACATACAAGCAACCTACCCCTAACAAGCTACTCCATTTTATAACATGTAACAGTTTAGAATCTGAGCTGCTAGGGGCTGCTGGATTTTTATTGAATTATATAATAAATAAATATTGCCAAGTGGTCAGAATCAAGACTTCAGCAATGTTGTACTGTTGCAATATGAGTAAATACTGCAAAAACAACAACAACAACAACAACAACAACAACAACAAAACCTTAGACACATTTCATTTTCAAGTAACTTGGGTTTTTCATGTTTAGAAACCTTTACTGGTATTGTGTGTGTGTGTGTGTGTGTGTGTGTGTGTGTGTGTGGTGTCCAGCACTTTCAATGTCATGACCTTAGTATAAGAAACCGAGTTCTAGAAGAATCTGTGGCACTGACTGGAGAGACTGAAAGCTCTCCACACAGAGACAATGGGACGGCTGAGATTTGTCACCTCTTTGCTTCTATAGGTTGGACACCAACTACCTGCCTAAGGCTTCGGTTTCTTGGAAGGAACTCAGACGCATCCCCAGGCATTCTGCAAGCAAGGCCAAGAATCCAGAGTGGGGAACTGAGTTAGCACCTGAGAGACTCAACACATGGAAATGGGCTAGGTATTTTAAGGACTCCTTAGGACGTGTCCTACTCAGCTTTAACTGTCAACTTGACAGCCTGGAATCACCCGAGAAGGGAGTCTCCACTGAGAAATTGCCAAAATTGGACTGGCATGTGAGCACGTTTGTGGGGGATTGTCTTAATGGTGAATAGATGGAGAGGATCCCGCCCACTGTGGGCGGCACAATCCCTAGGTAAGTAGTCCTCAGATGCGTGTTAAAAAAAAAAAAAAAAAACAACTAGCTAAATCTGAGTTTGGGAGTAACTGGGTAGCAATTTATTTTTTTAATCATGCCTACCTTCAAGTTCCTGGAGTTCCTGTCCTGACTTCTCTCAGTGATGGACTGTGACCTGGAAATGTGAACCAAGTTGCTTTTGGCCAGAATATTCTTATTTGGTTTTTGTTTTGTTTTGTTTTGTTTTTAATTACAGTAACAGAAAGGTAATTAGACTAGAAAGAGGTACTGGGAACATGGGGTATGGCTGTGAGGAACTTGGTCATGTGACTTCCAATGCCTTTGGACTATTTCAGTGGAGGATTGTGGAAGTATTTGGAACTTTGGACTGAAACTTCTTTCAGATCTTAATGACCCATGATCGTGGAAGCTTAGAAGGCAGTGATACTTAGAGTAATATGCTGTGCAATGATGCGGCTTGGCCTGCTAGACTCTGTAGGGAAGCTCAGAATCTATCAGGACTGGGGAAAGTGCCTGTTTGTCTGGTATTTTAGATTACAAATGTGTGTGTGTTTGCGTGTGTGTGTGTGTGTGTGTGTGTGTGTGTGTGTGTGTGTGAGAGAGAGAGAGAGAGAGAGAGAGAGAGAGAGAGAGAGAGAATCGCCTAGGTCCGAAGAAATGACCGCAGTTGGCCCACAACTGAAGTGAGACCCTTTGTGTTTCACTGGGACAATGGGAGAGCATTTCCTCAATGTCAGCACACAGAAGCTGTGGTCCAGGGCTACCAAGGCTACATCTCAAGACTCAGCAATGTGTAAGAGTGCCCATGGGGTGCTTGTTTTGGAGATATGGACACCAGGGGCCTTAGTACCACATGGAGAAGTCAGAGGGTCTATTGGTGAAGGTGCAGTCCCATCTGCCATGGAAAGCCCAGGAGACTGGGAAGGCCAATACCACGGGAAGTCCACCAAGGATGGCAGCGAGTGTGGAGTGGAGAGAGTCTAAGTCTGGGACAAGCTGTGTGGTTTTGGGTGGTGGGGCTGCGGGAGTGGATCTGCCTTTTGAAGCCAGAAGATCACAAGTTAGTTCCAGATACTGGACAGGGAGCTATAGGATGTGGGCTCACACTGCTGAAGTTTGGCTTGGCTCTGATTAGAGTGTTTCCATGCCCTGGTTCTTCTCTCTTAAAATAAGAAAGTGTACACTTTTTTTTCTTATTTTACGGGAACTACTTTTAAGGGACTTTGGACTTTTAAAGAGACATTGAACTTTTAAAGCGCTGGAATTGTTAAAGACTGTGAGACCTGTAGAAAAAATATTTTAAATGTTTCAAGTTTATGTATGTGCGTGCTTGCATGCACATATGTATGTGTACCACATGCATGCTTGCTACCCACAGAGGCCAGAAGATGTGCCACTGGATCCCCTTGGAGTAGACCAATAGGTGGTTGTGAACTGTCATGTGGGTGCTGAGAACTAAACCCAGGTCTTTTGTAAGAGCAGCCAGTGACCTTAACCTCTGAGTCATCTCTCCAGCTCCACACTGTAGGACATTTAAAGTTGTACTGTGCTTTGTATTGTAATATTAACACAATATCTTGGGACACAGAGTTAAAAGATGATGATGGTTTAAAGTAATATGTGTGTGTGTGCACATGTGTGTGTGCACATGTATGTGTGTGTGTATGTGTGTCTGTGTGTGTGTGTGTGTGTGTGTGTGTGTGTGTGAAGTGGCCAAGGGGTGGTGTGTCCTAGTTGTCTTTAACTGTCAACTTGACCTAGCGTAGAGTCACATGAGAAGAGAGTTTCTACTGAGAGATTGTTGAGATTGTATTGGTTTATAAGGAGAGGTCCCAATCCAATGTGGGAGGCACTCTCCCTAGGCACGTGATCTTGAGCCATATAAGAAAGTTAGCTAAGTAGCTGGGCGGTGGTGGTGCACGCCTTTAATCTCAGTACTTGGGAGGCAGAGGCAGATGGATTTCTGAGTTCGAGGCCAGCCTGGTCTACAGAGTGAGTTCCAAGACAGCCGGAACTACACAGAGAAACCCTGTCTCAGAAAAAAAAAAGTTAGCTAAGCAAAAGCCAACAAATAGCATTTCTCTCTGTCTCCTGCTCTCTCAGTGATAGACTGTGACCCAGAAGCATAAGAGAAATAAATATTTCATTCCTCTAAATTGGTTTTGTTTGTGGTGTTTATCTCAGGAATAGAAAGCAAACTCAAACAAGAATTGCCTAAAAGTTGGGGAGGATTTGACGGTGGAGACCAGGCTCTAATGACCCATTTTCTTCATCAAGCCCTACTCAGTTACAAAACATCAGACAAAGCAACGTAACGAAAGAAGAATTTATTTTGGTTTATGATTCAGAGGCGCAGTCCATCATGGCTAGAAAATTGTGGTGGTAGGAGCCTGAAGCAGCTGGTCATGCTGTGTCTGCAGTCAGGACACAGACAGAGACAAGGCTGCTGCCTGGAGCACTGCCTCCTTTCTGTTCCGTCTGAGACCCCAGCCCACATTCAGGGTGACTCTTCCCACTTCGGCCAGCCACATCTAAACAATCCCTCACGGACTCATTCAGAGCTGACAACTAGGATTGACTGTCACGGTCCTCTTCCATTCCCGGATCCTGTTTCTTGGTCCACTGAAGGGAGACCCACCTTCATCAACATGACCTGAGACATCCTTTGAGCATCTGGTGCCGTGCCTGGCCTGAACTCGGGGTGTGCATGTGTCATCTTTATGAGCTGTGTGATGCTCCTGTGGAAAGGGGACTAGCTGAGGGGGGACCCTGAGAGTTCTTCCTAAGAAGGATCCTCTTAGAAAGATGTGGGGTGTCATTCTAGAAAGCATGGTATCAATAGGAGGAGTTGCAGGGTATTGCTACCCAGTGAGCGTGTGGATACCTGGTAGTATCCTACAGGCACCTCATCTCTAAGCTTATCTCTTCCCTCTGGATGCATCTGCTTCAGAGGCTGGGATTCTGAGCCTGGACGCCATCACAGTAGCAAGGGCAATGGCAGGAGTCTCTGCCTTAGGAATGGTGAGGGTGGGAAAGGCTGCTCCCGGTCCTGCTGCTGGGAGCACCCACGTCACCAACGTGGTGAAGCGCATCCTGTCCAGGGACTCCAGGGTCTCTGGAAGTTTCACCTCCTCACAAATCCCCCCCCCCAGCTTTCTGTCCTGATGGCATTGTGTGCTGAGGGCACTCATGAGATATTGTTTCTCCCAAGAACTCAAGCAATGGTAAGCTGTTTGATGATATAGTTTCCATAAGATCTACTCCAAGAAAGCCCATCTTCGATGACTGTCGGTCTCTTAGGGGCCAAGGCTGCCTTTCTTGAGGCTCAACATGTGGAGCGTGTTTATAATTTGAAATAAACCAGACTCCCCAGTCCCTCTTTCCTCTCTTGCCTCTGTTTGCCCGCTGGCTGGGACCTGTAAATGCGTGAGCGTTGTTGCTTCCAAGCCTCTGTTGCTGTGTTTAAACCGGAAATTGTTATCCACTCCCCCTTGGCTTGACTGTGCTCCCATAGCCCCTCAGCAGTCCCTGCTGCTGCTTACCTCATCCTCCTGTACCCCTGGACCTCTAAGCAAGTGATCTATGCTGATCCCTCCCAAGCATCTGCCCTTTCCTGCTCCAGAGAGGACTGAGAAAAATCCAAAGGCGTTTCATTGCAACAAGAACTCCCAGGGTGGGGAAGGGCTTCGCCCACGCATTCTCATCTGCCCACAGCTGGTGCTCTGTGCCTGCCCTTGCAGGGGTGGGGGCGGGGAACGCACCTCTCGCCCTCCTGTGTGTGCTATTTGTATTCATGCTTACCACAGCCCCGTTTAGAGGGGGAGGAAACCAAGAGAATAGGTGCCACGCCCCTAGCTTAGTGGTGTGGCTCTTTAGGACCTGTCACCAATTCTGCCCCAAAGCCTGGCCTTTAATACCGTGGGAGCATCCTAGCAAAACCCCCCCACAGCCATATAAGACCGACTCTGCGGGGCTGGCTGGCTGTGACAGGCTTTAGCCACCCTGAAGGCTGTGTTTGTTCAGATGTTAGATTTTTCACAGGGGTTCAAGTTTCTTAGCTTTGAGCAATAAAAGTGGGGGTGGGGAAAGAAAGAGAGAGACACACACCATGTGGTAAATCCAGCCTCCAACCTAACACACTTTTCTCTGGGCCTCTCCCAGCTCCTGAAGCCCCCTCCCCAGCTGTGACATCACCATTCAGCCCCCGCAGATGACAGCCCTGTGATCCATCACCAGCCATCTGCTTTCCTGCTGCCAGGGACAGGAGAGCCTGGAGCTGGCCCCACCGGGCTGGGAGGCAGCTGCACCTGCCCATCATAGCCCACGGAGGGCTGTTTGCATTTGTCCACGTTGGTCCCCACCCCCACCCCCTCCAAACACCCCACTATCTCAAGATGTGACATCTTCCCATCCAGGCCTGGAGTTTCTAGCCAGTCAGACAGCCTCGCTCACAGAGACTCAGCCATGAGATTGAGATCTGATGAGATAAAGCCTTGGGCATCTGTGAAGCCATTCATGGTTCAGGTCATGATGAAAGGCCTGTTTGCTCAATAGATACCCGGAGCAAATTCAAGCCAGAGCCCGAGAGCTTCAGAGAAGTATCTTCTGCTCCGGCCTCTTGAAAAATCGGGGCAGAGTCAAAATACTTGTCCGTCTTATCGCTTCCTTGAGAAGGGTGATTTTGTGATGTGACATGGAGCCGTTTGCCGGGAGAGAGATACCCCAGCTGCTTTGGGGGTTCAACACTGGCATCTTCATCCTTTGGGTCTATAACATAAACACTGAATTCCAGCCCTATTTAGAGAGAGGAGAAGCAGATAAGAGGTTTAAGTGGGTAGAAGGGAATGAACAGCAAGTTTTTGTGGCCTCTTATTCCCTAAAGCATGTGGGGAGAGGTAAGCAGAGAGTAACCAACGGACCATCAGCTGTTCCTTTAAAAAAGAAAAACAATTAAACGGGCTCTTTCCTGTCTCTACCTTGGGACAATGCCCTTCCCAGACAGCAGCCCCACAGGCCCCTTCAAAAGGGCACAGTTACCCCCGTGGCGTCTGCCCGGCTTGGAGAAATGGCTCCCTCCTCAGAGTTCCCAAAACATTTATCATCCCCGCCATTCCCAGGGCAATTAATCAGGTGCTGCCTTGACTCTCTCCGGAACATTGTATCGAGCGAGATTTAACCCTTATCAGCAGTGGGGCTTTCGACAGCTTGTCTTTCTGACTCCACGGGAGCTTCTAGAAGGCCAGGCAAAGGTCCACCCCTCCCTGTGTCTGATGCTCACTCCCTAAAGATGCTTCCTCTCGTCGCTAAGGGAGGGTCTGTCTATCCCCTGATGGAGAGAGCATTTGCATTCAGGGCGCTTAGCCTAGGACTGAGACCCACAGTGCTCACAAAAGGGCCATCTGCACTGGATTCCTTATGAATACTGCTGCTGGCTTGTTTGAAGATGACTGAGTGTGTTTATTGTTTGGATTTTTAAAAAGATTTATTCTGTTTTAGGAGAGAGGGGGGAGGGAGGGAGGGAGGGAGGGAGGGAACTGGAGTTACAAGCAATTGTGAGAGACATGGCGTGGGTTTTAGCAACCTAGCTTGAGCTCTCTGCAAGACACACAAAGACTCCTTCCTGATCACCGTTCCCTCTCCAGCCCTGCTTTAAAGCCGGTCATGATTACTGCGGCAGGGGGCTACATACCATGGCCTGGATGCAGAGGTTTCAGTCAATCTGCCCTTCTACTTCCAGAGACTGAACTCAGGTCATCGACCTGGTATCATTCCCTGGGCAGCAGGAGCCTCCACCCAGGGAACATGTCTCTGCCCCTCCCCCTGAGAATGAGCATCCCTGGGTTCCAGGCACTGTGCTTCTGCAGAGGCTGGGGGGGGGGGGGCTGCAGTCACACCTTTTCCTGATGAGTTCTGAAACCTATCTGGAAACACCAGGCTCTGGTTCTGTTTGTTCTCTATTGCTGGATACCCTTGTTCCCCTGTGTGGCAAGCTGTCTGCTTCAAAGGCCCTCCAACTGTGTCACAGACCTCTCAGCCTGGGCGAAGGAAGCGGTTTTGATCTCCAGTGTGGCGTGTGGCTTTCAAAGGATAGAGGGTTTGTAGATAGACAACTCCCACAGTCCCCCACAGAGGTAAAGGAGGAGGGTTTGCCAGCAGGGGATGGGGTGGGGATCCACTAGGATGCAGCAGGGACTCTGAGAGGCTCAAACCCAATGTAGCTGGAAAATGTAGCCTGTGACTCAGCAACTCATGTCTCCAGCCCAAGGGCAGAAGGCTTGCAGCAGGCCGAGTGGGGATCCAGGGAGCACTGTCTGTTTATGGGATGAAGGCTGCAGTTATTCCAGATAAGCCAGCCACCGCTGGGCCACTGGTTGTCCTGTGTGCAGGGGCTCCCGTTTCCTGTGTGAAGCATGACGGTGCAGGGGAACAGGGGAGAGTTGTCACCATCCCCCAGGTGAAGTGGCCTGAACTCGGGTGGTGCTGGAGGAGGGAGGGAGATGCTTCCCTTCCTCTCTCAACTGAACTTCTTGCCCTTGCCTGATCCCCTCTGCACCCCAAGGCCCCAGTCACCCCTCCCCATGTTAAGTTTTTCCATTTACAAGTGTGCTCCTCTGTGTCCTGGGGAGCACCATAAGAGCAGAACCTGAAATGCAGTAAGTAGAGCGCTGGTAGGCCGTGAACCGCTGTGCCCCTGCCAGGGTTGAAAGGCTGTATAGAAACCCTATTTTGGAGCTTGCAGCCAGCCAGACCCTGGAAGTGAAGATGTTGATCTTTCCTCACTGCAAACCATCCCGTTCAAATGGGAGCGTTCGGCCCATGCCTCACTCCTGCCGGAGTCTTATGACTCTCCCGGGCGCCGTTCCACAGCCCACTTCTCAGCCAAAGCCTGATTTGGGGGCAGCTGAGACCGGCCCCAGGCCCCCGAAGGAAAGAAACCTACATCTCCCCAAGGGCCGCCAGCCAGGGACAATGGATCCGCTGTCAGCCGGTAGCGAGTATTACAAAAACCTAAAGACATTATCCTGGCCCTGGTGAGACGTTTAGGAAATAAAACAGATTTTAAAAACACACATACACATGAAAAACGAAGTGGAGACGTGGCTGGTGGGGAGGGACTCCAAGGTGACCTCACCTCAGGCTGGCCCTGCAGGAAGAGAGAACAATGTGTGGCCGTTCTGGGGACCCCAGGCTATGGGCAGACCGTCAGGGGAGCTTACCCCGGTCAGGATAAGGTCAGTCCAGCAGAACCTCACAGGGCATCTGCCATGACCCATCTTCATTGTCAACGTGATGGTACTTAGGACTTCTTGGGAAGCACACTCTAATTATGGACGGATGTTTTCGGAAAGGTTTAACTGAGGTAGGAAGATCCACCCTGAATACGACCAGCACCACGCCGTTTCACTCCTGGATAAAAAAGGAAGGAGAAAATAAGATGAGCACCAGCCTGACCTCTCTCTGCTTCTCAGTGGTGGGTTGAGTGTGTCCGGCTGCCTCAGGCCCTGCTTCCGTGCCTTCCGCTGCAGGAGAGGCTGCGCCCTTGAACCGTGAGCTGAGACAACCCTTTCCTTCCTTAAGTCGCTTGGTCAGGTGTTTGTCCTAGCAAGGAGAAAAGTTAACTAATACGATAACTTTATTTGGAAATAGGTTCTTGGCAGGTGTAGTTAATTAAGGATCTTCAGATGACCCTGAAGTTAGGGGGCCCCAATATCCAATAAGGTAGGATCCTTGTGAGAAGAGAGGAGAATTTAAAAAACAGAGAGTCTGGCGATGACCTAACAGACACTAGAGGAATGCTTCCACCAGCCAAGGAATGTTAAAAGCCACTAGAGAGTAGCTGAGGCAGAAGAGAGCCTCCCCTGCAGCCTTTGAGGAGAGCCACACACCGACTTCATACCTCTGTCCAGAACTGATTGTGATCACATATGCATTCCTGACCATGCTGTCCCATGTCAAAGAAGTGTGACTTCTCCATTGCTCCCAAGATTTCCAGCTCTAAGATAGCCACCCCATACTTGACTACACTGCTCACCTGAAGAAGATGAGCCCCCCCCCCGGGGGGGCGGATGTGTGAGCAGCACAGAAGTCAGATTCAACAGCGACACAAGCTTGTGCCGGAGACACAACTCACCATGCAGCTTTCCATGGAGGAAGAAGTGAGGGCATCCAGAGCTGTGGAATCCAGTCCACCATGGAATGCTGGTTTCCAAGGGCAGTGGGCACGAGAGGCTTACTTACTGCCAGAACCTTCTAGAAAAACACCAGAGCCTCATCCATCCTTCAGTCCACAGACACATGTTTATACAGAGCTGCTCAATGTGGTGTCTGGAAGATGAATGAACCAGCCAGCTTATGCCGTACAAGAGATAAACATAAAGAGATAAGGTGCCAGGGTCTCCTGAGGAGGTCTGCTGAGAACATGGCTGGAGCCACCTCTGAGGAGGCTGGGACCTGGACAATGGAGAATAATGTCCCAGGTAGAATGGGCAGTGTGTATAAAGGCCATATAGAACAACTCGACTAGCTCCAGAGACATTTGCTTCTATTTTTTATTTATGTGATTTTGTTTTTGTTTGGAGACAGGATCTCTGTGTATTCCCGGAACTCACTCTGTAGACCAGGCTGGACTCAAACTCACAAAGATCAGCCAGCCTCTGCCTCCCGAATGCTGGGATCGAAACTCACATCCCCATGTTTAGCATTTCAGAAATGTGAAGGCCACAATGGCTGGAAAACAGGAAGGCCTGGTGGGCCCCTGTGAGGAACAGGATTGCTAACGTGTTATTTAGCTGGGGACAAATGCCCTAGAGAGGAAGGGCCTTCACCACCTCCTGGAAGTCTCTCATGAGTACCTTTGTAGAGGCGAACAGTAGCTCTGAGGAGTTGGGCTTCGGTAACAGCTCCCTCACGCCAGGGGATCTCCCAGGGGAAGTAAGGGAGAGTTGATGCGCAGAGGATCTGGGTCGTCCTTCACAGAGAAGACCTTGTTCTCCTTCCTAAACCCTAAGTCAGTGGCAAACAAGATGGATATGATGGACACTTAAAGACGCCTGATATCGGACGGGTTCTCTGTTATGCTGGTATTGCAGAGGCTGGATGAGGAGAGAGAGAATGGAGGTGTGGAAGCAGGTGACTGCTACATGGCAGATGAAGAGGTCCTCAGAGAAAGACCAACCATCGCGCAAAGCAAAGTTTTATATGCATCGTACCAGAGCTGGGGTGCAATGGCTCTACCCGGGAAATAACCTTTCTTATGTAGGTAGGGCCTGAGGCAGGGTTTGATGTAGCCTAGGCTGACCTCAAAGTTCCTATGTAGCTAGGGGCTTAACCGTAATTACTTTTCCATTGTTGTGATAGGATGCCATGACTAAGGCAGCATACGGAAGAAAGAATTCATCTGAGACTTATGGGTTCCAGAGGTGTTTGAGTCTGTGATGATGGAGCAGAAGTAGCGGGAGGCACGTGACTAGAGCGACAGCGAGCAGGAAGCTGTGAGTACAGGGGGGGTGGGACACCTCCAAGCCCACCCCACCCCTCCCGTGACACACATTCTCCCAGAAGGCCACGCCTCTTATTCCAAACAGCTCTACCAACTGGGAGGCATACTTTCAGACATGATTCTGTAGGGGGCCATTCTCACTCAAACCACAAGTTCCTTCTCCTACCTCCATCTTTCAGTCGCTGGCGTAACAGATACACAACACCACACCCAGCTCCTCGTTGTTTTGTGAGACAGTCTGGCACTGAATCCCAGGGTAGCCTGGAACTAACTATCCAGCCCCCAAACTTGGGGCAAACTTCCTGTCTCAGTTTTCTGAGTGTTGGGATTATGGGCATAAACCAGGGGGGCCTGAGGTTCTCCTCCCTTTGCCCCAGGGAGGAGATGAACCTCAGGTCTTGCTTAACAGGCAAGCGCTCTATCACTTCGCTCTGCCCTCAGCCTGGATTGTCTCTTTTAGACTCATGAACCTTTCCCTGCAGTCCTTGCTGTCCTCCCTCAGAGGAGGGCTCAACGCTTCCATCTCCCGGTGTGCTTAGTTTCTGATGCATAGCGAACAAAGCTTATGTCAGCTTACCACCTTTAGTTGTATCACTGCAGGTAAGTCAAGGCAGGAAGATGGTGAAGCTTCCAGTCATATCATAACCACATGTAAGCCCAGAAAGAAGTTAACTTACTCATGCCTCTGCTCAGATCGCTTTTTCCTTATTTTATCCTCAAAGCCAGTGGAATGGTGCCACCCACAATGGACAGATCCTTCCACTTCAAGTAATGTAACCAATACAATTATGCCCATAAATCACAGACATGCTCATAAACCAACCTGACTCAGATGATCCCTCATTGAGGTCTTTACCCTAGGTGATTCCAGATCAAGTCAACAATTAAAACTAACCACTGTTTCTCCACCTCTTGTCAACTCGATACACAACATGTACCATATCATTTTAAGCCACAACTTTCCAACTCTTGTCCTCAATGCTTTTATATATATATATATATATATATATATATATATATACCTTCGAAATATATAACCATAATACAATCCAACCTTTAAAGTCTCAATAAGTAACAATTTCAATTTTTGGAAAGCCCAAAGTTTGTTTCCTGTGAGCTCTTACAAACTTAAGCAGGCTATACATGCCTACCATACAATGACACAGAGAAAACATCCTGTTCCTACAGACTCGTATATTTAAATGCTTGGTTTGCAAGGAGTGGCACTATTTGAAAGTATTAGGAGATGTGGCCTTGCTGGAAGAAGTGTGCAACTGAGAGCACGCTTTCAAGTGTTCAAACACCCAAGCCAGACCCAGTCCATCTCTCTCTACCTGATGCCTGCAGATCCAGATGTAGGACTCTCAGTTCCCTCTCCAGCACCATGCCTGTCTGTGTGCCACCATTCTTTCAGCCTTGATAATAATGGACCAAACCTCTGAAACGGTAAGAAGCCACAGTTAAATGCTTTCTTTCATAAGAGTGGCTGTGGCCATGGTGGCTCTTCACAGCAAGAGAACACTAAGACACGAAGTATCAGGGCATTAGTAGTGAACAAGGAGACACAAACTGTTGAAGGGCCATGTCCAGCATCATGGGCTTGTAACATAATCTTCTGGGCCCCAGGGGACTTGGATAGACCTCTCCCAGTTCTGCCACTGCACTCACGACCTGTCTAGATGTCGGCCATCTCTACTCCACACCTACAGTTCTTCCTAGCAGACATCCCACAATCTTGGCAACTCCAGTATCCTGGGGTCTCTATCACAACGGAAGCTTCACCTTCACAGCTTCACACAACGACTTTTGGGGGCCTCTTTGCAAGGACTCCAACCCTATCAGACAGTACTTGTCCTTGGCTGGACTATGCAAATCCCCTCAGTCTTCTATCTTTGCCTTAAAACCCAGGGCTAAGTGGACAGTGTTTATGCCACTGACAAGCTCTGCTGCCAAGTTGCGATGTGTGCCTTCCCTCTCGAAGCACAGCTTCGTTACCTTCCATGTACTGACCTTGAGAAAAGGTCTCCACATTGTCCCAGTAAAGGACAGGGAGCGAGCTCCTCCACGGCAGTGCAGATCTGTCGACTGGTGCTGCCTCTTCAGCAGCACCCCAAGTAACATCTTGCCTTGAAATTTCCCCTGGCAAACAATTCATTTGATCATCTTCCTACTTAAGCCTCCTGAAGCTCTCAGGACACAACAGAATGCAGCCAGATTCCTCGGCAAAATGTCACACAAATGCCTGGAGCCTAATCTCCTTCTCGAGTTCTCCTTCTCCTCTGAGACTGACGAGCTGAGCTTCCATTGTTCAAGCCTCGCTCAGTGTTCTCTTCCAAGCTCCCCCGTAACGTGCCATGAAGCTCTGTTCATAACATGCCCAAAGTTCCAAACTGTTCCACTCCTCCCCACTCCCCAATTCCAAGGTCTTAACACCGACACGGCTGGGTTTGGGACAGCACTATGCCTCTGCTCTGTAACAATCCTTATCTTGCTTCCATTTCTGTCACCACTCAAAATCCTCCGACAAAAGTAATTTAAAAGAGAACAGGTTCATTTTAGCTCGTGGTTCTAGGTCACAGTCCACCACTGAAGGGAAGTCAGGGCAGGGGGGTCTTAAAACAGCTGCTCGCATCACATCCACACACAAGAGCAATAAATAAATAAATAAATAAATAAATAAACAAACAAACAAACCCAATAGATGCTTGTTTGTGCTCAACTAACTTTTCACCTTTTTTTTTTTTTTAAACAAGACTGAGGCTCAGGGAATTGTGCCGCCCACAGGGGGCGAGTCTTCTCACTTCAATGAACACAATCAAGACAATCCCCCTCTAGACACGGTCGCAGGCCAAGCTAATCTACACACCACTGAGACTCTCGTCCCCAGTGATTCTTGATTGTGTCAAGTTGACGAATTAACCATCATACAGTAAAGCAGGAAAAGGTAAACCCCAGTGCCCTGGATGTGTGCCCATAGCCAGTGGTACAAAAGCCCTCCTTCATGTGTCAGAATGTGCAGAGTTTCAGCTTTTTTCTCAGAATGGAAACTTCCCTGCCTGCCAATGCACACATGTGGGCTTGATTTACTTGACTGCTTGTTGGCCAGAATTCCTCTGGTTACTGTGAATTCTCTCCTCCTCTCCAAGTGAACAGTCACAGGGGAGTCTCCCGGGGGAGCTTCTCCAAACGTGTCCCTGATAGAACCTGATATGGAAATGCCAGAAGCCTTGTCTCTCCCAAAGTCTCTACCTCTTTCTCCCACACAGCACGCCGCAGGGGACACGGAGCCATGTGTTTCCAGAGTCTTTCCTGCTGTAACCACCGTTCTAGGTGATCAAAGAAGGCCTGGGGTGAACAAATGCCATGGTCTTGCAGTATGTCTCAGTGGCCAGTGGGTCCAGTGACATGCTCCCCACAGTGTAGAGATACTTCCAGCCTTGAGATGACAGGAGCTTCTTATTGGAAGCTGCCAACATCAGGACACTCAGGTTGTCAGTGGGGTGGTTTTGTCTCCAGGATCCATCTGCAACATCTGGAGCTTTTGCGACTACAAGGTGTGGAGATCATGCTTTGGAGGTCCAATAGTCAAGGGCTGGGATACTGTGGTGGTCTCAAGAGCCACCAGCCCCTGTTGTGGGACACCCTTAACTACAGAGATGCTCTCCTGGCCTGCTTTTTCCCCAGGCATCCCTTACTGAGTTCCCTTGGGCTCCAGAAATGTTCACACCCACCTGCAGCACAAACTGGCAGGAAGAGCCCAATTACCTTCCTTAGACCCCCTCCTTCCTCACCTAAAGTCCTTTTATCCCTCCGTGTGTAACCTGCTGTGCCTTAAAAACAAAATCGAGCTGTGAGAGAGGGCACAGTATTTCCTGCCATCAATCCAGTGGAGGAGAGCGTGAAGTCAATTGACAATGCACCAATCAAAGACAATACGCATATCAAGATAAGTGGGAAGGAACTGGGGAGAGAGGAGGGGGAAAGGCGGGAGAAGAGGAGTCCCTGCTGAGTCTCCTTTGCTGGCCTTCAGGTTTGGCTCACATGCATCCGGCTGAGGTTCTGTAGAAGCTTCTGAGAACGGCTTTGCAGTCTTTCCATCTGGAGAAGCAGTGTGGGCAATCCATCACAGGGACGTGGGAAGGAGACCACCCAGCAGATGGGAGCCTACCAGCCAAACTCTGCAAAGAAAGTCCGGCCCAGAGCACCATAGCTGGGGGAGCCTAAGTTCCAGCCTCTGTCTACCTCAGGTCTACGAGCATTTCAAAACTAGAGACCGCAAGGAGGCACAGTGGGGGAGGGTGCTTGCTGCTGAGTTTGAGTTTAATTCTTGGGACACGCATAGTACACGGAGAGAACTGGCCACACAAGTCGCCGTTCTCTGATCCCCAAACCTGTAGGAACTGGCACAAGCCGGATTATACTTACCACAGGCAAGCCACCTCAATGGTCTTGCTGGCCAGACCTTTGATCTCTGACAGTCGCCGCCTTTTTCTTCTTTTAGCATCCCCTTCTTTCCTGTTCCCTATCTATGCAACACTCATCCCTTGGTCAGTTTCTCTCTCCCTCAATGCCACTTCCTCTAGAAGCCTTTTTTGAGCATCCTTCTTTTATGCCTATTGTGTGCTTGAGACGGGGGCCCTGTGCCTTGCTGACCATGTTTCCCCGGCAGCCGTTCCACCAACATCTCGATGCTCTGACTGTCTTCCTACCTTTATGGGCCAGTATGTAAGACCACTGTGCACATCATGAGCAGATCTCCTAATGACATCACTGAGAAGGGAGGGGGAGCCACAGGAACTCTCTGAAGTTGCCACATCACCTGAGAAATGGAACATAGATGAGGGCTCACAGAGCCAGTTCGTCAGGGTTGCAGATCACAGTCCTAAAGAGCACCCAACAGGGAGAGGCACGGTTGGACAGCTTCCTGGAAACTTCTGTGTTGTGTGTTTGCTTGTTTTTTTTTTGGTTTTGTTTTTACCACGAACCAACAACCTAGGCTATTTCTTTCTCATCGACTCATTCCACATCACATTGGCCTGCCATCTGAAAATACAAAGGAGCCATGGCAAAGGAGAACTGAGAACCGTTTTCCTTCAGGTTGTGTCCTTGGCCCCTCTACGACCCTATCCCTGTGAGGATGGTCTGCTAGGGTCTCCTGTTTCAAAAATCAAGATATCCTTAGTTCTGACACCATTAACAACAGATGTATAACACTCTGCTGGCTAGGCCTAATATAGGTAACAGAGAGAGAGAGAGAAAGAGACCAAGATGGTGGCTTTCCATCTCTCCCTTTTGTCTAGCTGCCCTTGAACTCGGAAAAATTGCCTCTACCCTCCATTCTGGGTGGGTGGGTAGTGGCTTCCTTATGGCAAAGGATTTTGTGTTCATAACTCTCTTGTTATCCAAGATCCTGGATGCCTCAGAAGCCCCCTAAGCCTAAGGTCTACCAACCTGGATTGTCATGTCTGACAGAAGCACGCCAGAATCATGGTTCATTGTGTCCTGAGCCTACCTGTCTGCCTTCCATCCTCCATCTTAGGAGGTCACAGTTAGAGACGTGACAACTGCCTGCTGCCCCCTCCCTTGCTGTCCTAACAATCTGGGTCCCCAGGTAAGCCAATTATGTCAGATGTGGCACCCACAATGGCCTCCTGTGACACTCAGTTGGGGGGTGGCTTTATCCCCACGGTGAGGACTGCTTTTATCTCTCAGGAGGTTCAGCCATCCGTTCACTATTCATTTATTCCTTCATTCACTCAACAAATATTTACCCAGCCCTTGCCCTGAGTAAGGACAGAACAGAAATGAATTAGGCACACACAATCTCACAGCTCTCCATGGTGCCAGAGGGGAGATAAGAAAATCTGTGTTAGCAACTCATTGTGGGGCCTGCTGTTCTTTTCAGCAGCTGGGGTCTGCAGCTAACAATACCCTGATTTTCCCTGGGAAAGTGCTACCAGCCCCTGTTCTCACCCAGTGTGTGTGTGTTGGGGGTGGGCTGGGCAGTGTTAGATGGCTTGTTAGCAGATAAACTAAACAAGGCCATGGAAGGCTCAGTGCCCTGCTGGTGACCTGTCAAGGATGGGGTGGGGGTTGGGGGGTCTGAGTTTTTATTTCATTTTGGTACCATTTCAGGGATGACCCCTGAATCTAGTAATCTCAGAAGTGACCAATGTAACTTGCCATAGAATTCTCCCATTAGCCATCCACCTGGGAAGGTGCCCTGAGGGTAGGGCCTCTTATCTGGACAGAACCAGAGAGAAGGGAGCACAGCCAGTGTCCACGTGTGGCCACAGGTTATCTGCTGATCAACTGTCCAGTGTTAAGTAGACATGGTGAATACCCAGTGGGCTCAAGTTCTCCCACTGAGTAGGGTATTTCCTCCAGCCTGCCTTCTCTGTTGAACTACTCCAGGTCTATGTGATTTACCCAAAGAGAAAAGTAACACCAATTAGTTAGCTAGATGGGGACCTTCATAGGGACTGAGGCAGGAGGATTGTGATTTTAAGCTATCATGGGCTACATAGGAAGATCTTGACAAAATAGCAACAGAATCACCACCACCAACAATAATAATTATAATAACAATAACAAAAAGAAGAGAAGAGGAGATGAGATGTCCAGACAGCTAAGCAGTGAGATGCTGGCCTTCACACAGACAAGGAAAGATAATGAGGAAGTGATTCTCTAGATGCCCTTCAGGGCTTCCAGAAACTTGACTTCAAGTTCAAACTGTTCCCAAGCCGCAGTGTGATCCTGGGCAAATGGCTCCTTTTCCCTGGAGTCTACAGTCTTCAGGTATTACCTGGTAAGTCTATTAGTTCTGTGTATTAGCTACATGTCTTGATGCTGAGACAGAACAGCTGACAGAAGCACCTTAAGGGAGGGAAAAGTCTTGATTGGGGAAGCCTACGGGATGACGCCGCCCATGTTCGGTGTGAGTCTTCACTCCTCAGCTACCCCAGTTTAGGACCCTCCTCAGAGGTATGTCTGCTGCTTTATCCCCTAGTTAACAATCAACAGCCATCCTCACGTTTTAAATCAACCAAAGAGAAACATGGAAGGCAGGAGACCTGAGCGGGAGCAGGAGTCGGTTGGTTGGTGACCTGGGAAGATGGCCGCCTGCCGTGGGGCTTCAAACCCTGCGATGGTTCTCACCACAGCTGCTCAGCAATGCTTCCCTCCCAGTTTTTCCTTTGTTCTTGGGCAGAGCAGGGCAGGACACTGTCTCAAAGACCCAAGTGCTTGGGTGTTGCTGTGACGCTCAGTCTGGGCTCCCAGCCTATGGAATGCATCTTCCCTCCCGTTACCACGGTTTAGAAAGTACTAGGAAAATGCCATGGCAAGCCTCACAAATGACCCAGATTCTCATGGTACTTTTATCGGAGGAAAAAACATTACTTGAATAGAGCTTCTATGTGGGAGGAAGCCTGTGCCTCATGGAAAGATGAAGAGGCCAACAAGGGGCCAGGATCCTCACAGGGGTGGGCACGAACTTCTTTAAGTCAAGCCCAGACAAACACCAGCACACTCAACTCCCACCATCTCTTTCTGACACCTGTGGATAAGAGAAAGACAGAGACAGACACTATTTTACCCTCACTCTTCAAAGGGAAGTCTATGTGGCTTTTCTGGCCCAATTTGAAAGATGCCTTTCCCCAGGCATGCTTTCAGAGTGAGGTCCAAACTCCCTCCTGTGTCTTCCAAGCCCAACAAAACCGGAGCCAGCCTCAGGCTCCCAACTCCTGCCTGCTCTCCCTCCTCCATCCTGCTCTAGCCTGCTGGACTCCTTCCTGTTCCTCGAAGACGCCCCGCCCACGCCACCACAAGACCTCACCCTCCAAGCACTTTCTGTCCCTGTGGCCTTTGCACATTCATGCTCTGCTTCCCTCAGGAGTCTCTGCTCAGAAAGGTCTCCTGGACTACAGAGGTCTACACAGCACACTCTAGATTTCTCCTGGCTGTTGCTCCTCTCCGAGGTCTCATTATTTGTGGCCTACTTTCTGGTTCCTTCCCTTAGAAAAATTGCAAAGCGGGGATGTTCTGGCGGGTTCATAGTCTGTGAATTGGGAGCCAGGCCTGGGCCAGCGGTGGGTGTGGTGTGTCTGCCAGGAAAGCAGAAAGAGGAACTGTGTGTAATGAATGTGCTAGCGTTTACAGAGGTGACCCACCCGTTCCAGAAGCTGGGCTAGGGAACCTGTTTAAGAATGTTTCCTGACTTCTGTGACTGCCTGAGGTCCATAGGCCATTGGGAGGAAGGCAGATTTGAAGCTAGGAGAGCAGGAGCAGCCTGAGAAGAGCCCAGCACAGCAGAACTGTCATCATTGTCCCCAACCGTGGGCTGAGCAGCTGAGATGTGCGCACTTGGACAAGAGTCAGTTCCCAGACACGAATGTTGTTGGGTTGCACATTGCTTTTCGGCCAGTGGAGTTGGCTACACAACACTTGCCAGTTACGAACATGGCCGCCACCGTCCCTTCCTTCCACATCTTGCGAGAATGTCCCTGGTGATCCATTGAACGATAAACATACCAGAAAGAGGATTCCGGGAAATGCAGTTGCAGCAGCCAAAAGAGCACATTCCCCAATCCCACACGGGTCTGTAGCAGCCCTGATTGATGGATGGAGTGAGAGGAGGCTTTGCACTTCTCTGTGACCCCCAGAGAGGAGCCTCCAGGTGGTCCAATTTCTGCCGCCACCTCCCAGCCCCACTTCCAACATCTGCAGGCCTGTGGGACTGTTCCCTCTACTCAGAGGTTGAGCCCCAGTGATCTCAGCTTTACGTGTCC
This sequence comes from Apodemus agrarius, assembly GCA_964023405.1. NCBI lineage: Eukaryota > Metazoa > Chordata > Mammalia > Rodentia > Muridae > Apodemus > Apodemus agrarius. The sequence continues at coordinate 5,205,109 of OZ030008.1, read as the reverse complement.
CCTCCAAGGAGACAGTCCACACTGAGGCTGAGTTGAGCCAGGAGCCTGTACACATTGGTCCCCTCTCTGGAAGGACTTCTCATCCCGCTTGGGCACCCCCACAGTCAAAATATGTAGCTCTTTTTTTCTCACATATAATTCCGCATTTTGGAATTCAGCACCTATTTTTCTTTTTAAAATATTTTTATATTACTTAGGACAGGGGCCCACGTGGAGGCCCGAGGGTAACCTCCAGGAGTTAGTGGTCTCCTGTAAGTTTTGGGGTTTGAACCCAGCTCCTCAGCTGATGCTACGATGCCTGGTATCTCAGAGCTCCTTCCAAATAGAAACACAGATCCACGTGCTTTCTAACGGCCGCATGGGGTTACATAGAGATGGATATTGGCCAGTTTACCTTATCGCTTTCTGTTGGACACTCAGAAAGCTTCCATTTTCACAAGGATAAAGAATAGATCCCTCTTACGCATCCTGGATTGCGTATCTACACCTGCCATACATGGCTGACTTCTGGTGCTCCTTGGGACTCAATGGAAATGTTTCCTTTTTCAGGAAGCCCACCTAAACCATTAAAAGTTAGGTTTTTAATTTGGTTTGACCCTTTGTCTCTTAATAATCCATAAGACAAAAACTTCATCTGCATTTTGTGGCGCTGTCGAAAGATGGTGAAAGTCTAGGAGGCTGAGCCTAGCGGAAGTAAGGTCACTAAAGGGAAGCTCTTGTAGAGGACATTGAGGTCTCTCTTGCTCTTTCTCCTTTCTGGCCACCAAGAGGCCATCAGTCCCTGTCTCCTCCAGCATACACTCCCTCCCACTACGTTCTCCTTCAGTACAGACCCCGAAACAACAGCGCCAAGTGACCGTGCACCAAGCCCCTGACACTGTGACTGAGAAGCAGCGTCTGAGAAGCAGCGTTTCTTCCCTCTACGTTGACCACTTCCAGCTGTTTTGGCATAGCAATAGAAAGGTGGCTCACACAGGTCAGGCTCTCTCCTTTTAGCTGCTAGGTACACAGTGCAAACATGTCTCGTGACACTCTTCCTGGGGCAATGTTAAACACCAACTTACCCCAGACAGGGAATGGCACCATAAGAATTTCGTAGTAGGTGTGTCACTGTGGGTGTGGCTTTAAGATCCTCACCCTAGCTGCCTAGAAATCAGTCTTCTCCTAGCAGCCTTTAGATGAAGACGTAGAACTCTCAGTTCCTCCCACACCGTACCTGCCTGGATGCTGCCAAGCTCCCACCTTGATGATAATGGACTGATCCTCTGAACCTGTAAGCAAGCCCCAATTAAATAACTTTATAAGACTTACATTGGTCACGATGTCTGTTTACAGTAGTAAAACTCTAAGACAAAAGTTGGTACCAGGGACTGCAGTATTGCTGTGATAGGCCCAACCATGCTTTTGTTTGGAAGAACGTGGATTTGGGGACTTTGGATTTGGAAAGCGAGGGAAATGGACTATCCTAGTAGGAATTTGGAAGACTTTGTTGCTGTGAGTGATTTGAACTGTGCAGACCTGGCTCGAGGGGTTTCAGTGGAGAAGAGCTCCAGTATATGGCCTAGAGACTGTTTTTGTGGTATTTTGGCGAAGATTGAATGGGGCTGCCTTTTGCCCTTGTCTGAAGAGTCTGAATGAGGCTAAAGTGAAGAGACAAACATTAAGTGCTTTGAAAAAGGAAGTTTAAAAACAGCCTGGTATCAATTCTGCTGTGTGGTTACAAAGGTTCACTCTTATGAAGAGTGTTTCAATGAAAAGGAGCAAGCTGAGAGAGGAAAAATACAAAACATATGGTAGAAGTATTAAAAGACCCCAGTAAGTAGACTGGAGTTGAATCTATATTCAAGGAGATAAACAGATCAAGGGAGTGGGGTTTGGGGTAAGATCCAACTCAGCTAAACTTAGGTCCAGGCATGATGGTACACACCTTTAATCCCAGGAGACAGGGGCAAGCAGATCTCTGAGTTCAAGGCCAATCTGGGATAGAGGAGGTTCTAGGTGAAGAAAAGCTTAAATCCAGGCATGATAATACACACCTTTAATCCCAGGAAGCAGAGGCATGCAGATCTCTGAGTTCAAGGTCAATTTACAGAGCAAGATCCAGGACAGCCAAGTTTAGGCAGTGAAGGACTTGGAAATCAGAAGCTAACAATAATGTAATAGAACAAGGGGGCCATGTTTCAGCTCCTGCAAGCTGCAGGACTCCTTCAATACAGGCCCTGAAATAACAGCACCAAATGGCTGTCCACCGACCCCCTAAAAGTGTGACTGGCATGGTCAGAGCTTTGCCCATGTGACTCTGGCTTTAGAGTGAATAATAGAAGGGACTACTGGGACAATTGATGTTGGTTAGCTGGAGCTAAGAAATTAGTAGTGATTAAGAAGAGACAGGCATCACCCGTGAAATCTTCTTGGAAGTGTTTTCTGAGAGCACAAAGAAGCTGTGTTCCAGAGATAGCCAAGGTTGTACCTCATGCTGCAGCTGTACTTGATAATATGTAAGAGTTACCCAGGTGGTACTGGTTTTGAAGGCATGAAGGAGTCATGAAAAGCAGCTGAAGCTTGGCACTGTGAGAGGCCAGGGAAGGACATTAGTGAAGGTGCAGCCTCAGTTGCAGTTGATGGCCCAGGACTGAAGGACTCATCGTGAGGATTTGAGGCTTGGCACTATAAAGAGAGCCTATGAAAGACTATTGGTGAAGCCTGGTTACAGCAGAAGACCCCCAATGTATTGAAGATGTCAGTACCATGGAATGATCACCAAGAACATTAGCAGCAGTGGAGTGGACCCACCTAAGCTTAGAGTGCTACAGAGGGCAGAGCTGGAGAAGTGACGCCAGCCCTTTGGAGGAGCCCAGAAGATCATGTGTGGATCCCAGACACTGAAACAAGAAGCTGTAGCATTTAAGTTGCCTTGGAGACCCCAAGATGTTCAACATGCCAGAGCCATGAGCTATCTGCTGAGGAAAGCTGCTAACAGGGAGTGGAACCAGCTCAGGAGAAAGAAGTTTGTTGCAGTCAACTAAGATGAAAAAGGAGTGGGAGATCTGAAGACCACCTTGAAATCAGACATGGAGATGCAGAGTTTGGAGTTTGACCAGCTTGTTTCCTGTCTTGCTTTGGGGAGTACAGTCACATGATCGGATGAATCTCAGAAGAGACTGAACTTTTAACATTGTTGAGACTGCTATAGACTATGGGGACTTTTAAAGTTGGACAAAACATATTTTGCATCTTCTGTGTTTAGGTATGGCCCCCATGGACTCATATGTTTGAATAAGCCTACAGGGGCCAGGGAGTGTAATGTGATGGTTTGTATATGCTTGCCCCAGGGAATAGCACTATTAGAAGGTATGGCCCTGGTGGAGTAGGTGTGTCACTGTGCATGTGGGCTTTAAGATTCTCATCCTAGATAACTGGAAGTCAGTATAGCAGCCTTCAGCTGAAGATGTAGAACTCTCAGCTCCCCCTGCACCATGCCTGCCTGGATGCTGCCATGCTCCCACCTTGATAATAATGGACTAGACCTCTGAACCTGATGTTCTTATGTTCAAATGTTGTTCTTATAAAAGTTGCCTTGGTCAGGGTGTCTGTTGACAGCAATAAGTCCCTAATGAAGATAGCATCTCAGTTTGTCAAGAGTTTCTCCCCACAGTTCTTGGTGTTATATAAACTTAGGGAAGAAAGAGGCTGGCAGCTAGTTGGTTTCAGCAACTTCCTGAAGTGATTCAGTTGTTTATTTCCAGTGTCCTAAGGAACTTCCCTACAGATTGGAATGATTCTCCTTTCCTCCAAGCATCTCAAACCTTAACAAGTTACCGCCTCAAGAGATTGACGTGTCTGTCTTTCCTGTGTCTTAGCAATGTTTACACTAGTCAACACATAGTAGGAACTCCTTTGTGAGATCAATAGAAAGCATATGTGAGTGACTGAGTCATATCGCACACCCACCTTCAGTGCCAAGTCAAAACAGAGCACTCCTGTTTGTTCTGAGGCCTGCTTCTCTGGCTGCCCAGTGTCCCTGCTGGTAGTGCTCTCCACTCCAGAAGCCCTTTCCCGTCTTTCACTCTTGGGTCTTCCCTCACCTGCTCTGTCAAGAAAGCTCTCGCTGAATTGCATCTCATCTTTTCCGCCCTGCCGCCGCCTGAGCAGTCACTTCAGCATATTTTTCCAAGCTCCATTGCCCGCTAATTGTTTCCCGTCTGTTGGCTTCATGTCTCCGGGCTAGACTGTGCGTTCTTTGAGAGTGTAGCTGGCTCTGTGATCCTAGAGCGTCTCCCACAATGCAGGGCTTATGGAAGCTACTCAATGGTTCAATAGAGCAATTGCTTCCTCCATTGATTGGGTCAGATTCCAATACTGATTGTTGGATGCTTTCCCTGGGGAACCAGGGAAGTGGAGAGAGGGACAGTTCTCCTGTCGCGGCAGGGGATACACGTCACATAGAGAGCGCCCATGCTAGCCTGTTGGGGATTGGTTCCAAGGCTTGAGTTAATCTGGCCCCCAATGTTGGGAGTCTGTGAATCCGAATGCTGAAGGTCCTTGTCCCCAGTTGTTTTTTGGTCAATCAATAAAGAGCCAATGGCCAGTGGCTGGGCAGGCAGACTGAGATAAGACCTTTGGATTTGCATGGGCTATGAACTGGGAGAAAATAAGACAGAGGATCACTATGATTTGGAGGAATACAGATTGGATTTAGAGCTGCAGAAGGAAAATCATCTGAAATGTAGGTGAAAAGGAGTGCGGCCCGCGGGGAAAGCAGCCTAGAAGCATCTTAGGCAGCCAAGCCTAGTGGGCTTCCCAGAAGGCGACAGGGCAGCGAAGATAAAACATAGATTTAGCAGGTGTTGAGGCAGGAGTACTCAAGAGAAATGTATGCTAGCTGAGCAGGGGATTAGAACTGCCCAGCCTTTGAGCAAATCAAGGCAGATTAAAATTAACTGGTGTGTGTGTGTGTGTGTGTGTGTGTGTGTGTGTTTCATCCTCAAATCCAGCTTCTGGGTGGGTGCATACACATGACCTGCTGAGAGCCAAAATGGTGTAGCCAATTACCACTACGCGCTAGCTCTTCCAAAACACTCCAAAGTGTGAGCTTGGGACTCAACTGTCTTCTCCCCAAGGTCCTGGCTGAAGTCCCCCCATCCTTCAGAAGACACCGCAGTATGCACCTTCCATTTCCAACTCCCAGAATCACCCACTTCCCCAGGAGGAGGAGGAGGAGGAGGAGGAGGAGGAGGAGGAGGAGGAGGAGGAGAAGAAGAAGAAGAAGAAGAAGAAGAAGAAGAAGAAGAAGAAGAAGAAGAAGAAGGGACCCAGAGTGAATAGATTTTACTCAGAACCTGTCTGGAGTCTAGATATGTCTTCAGATATAATTTGATAAGGGTCCTGCTCCATTGACCTTTGTTTCCATCAAAAGGCTTGAAGTGAATCCGCCATCCCAGCAGCCGATATGGCCAAAGGAAACACTAACCTTGTTTTAAAAACTGAACTTGGGAAGGGAAAAGAAAAAGATGGAGACAGTGGTATGTGTTTATTTCAGACAGCTCAACCTAGAGGTGAACATTGATTTAGACGGCCAGCTAAGGATGAGTCAGTCTTCCAGAAGGAGATGTACTGGTTGAAGACACAAAATCACTACTCAGGTTCAGACAACCTTCTCATTAACCCACAGTTCCCTCGTGGCTTAGAGACGTTGCTTGTTGACAAGTAGGAGGCTCTTAGCACATCCATTGCTCATTCCCCAGAGGAAGTACAGCTCGGGGGCAAGCCAGACAGGGCCTTTCCTCCACCCCTTTCACATCCGGTCGAGTAGACAACACAAAAAGCACACCAATACAAGATGGGCAGGGTGATCTGTAAGCCATGAGTGACAGCAGTATTTGCCCTCAGAGAAGAGACTGAAGTCATAGCTGGGGTGGGGGTGAAGGGGAGCGCTCTTGGTGACACCAGCGTTCTACCTTGAAAATAGAGTGCTTGCTTCAGCAGCACATACTAAAATTGGAAAATAAATAGAAATGTTGCAGAAGAGGATGGTATGGAGATAGGCATACATGAGAGAGGATATCAAACATAAAATGTACAGAAACAGAAGTGTGGAGAGGTTGGAAGTGAGTGTGGTAGGGAAGGCAGAGATATTTCCGGCTTATTAAGGCAGTCTGAATCCATTTTTTTTTCTACAGGCAGGAGGAAGATAAAGCAAAAACATCATCAGTCTCAACATGTGGACAGATGGATCCTTCTAGAAAGGAGAGAGTTTAGGAAATGCCCCACAACTGGGGTCACGGAGTCTTGCTATATTAGTTATTGGTGTGATTTCACAGACTAGAGAGGACAGGATCAGTACAGAGGTTGTGGGGAAGGACTGGAGGGCAGACAAGTGATTGGCCACTTAGAGTGTCTTTGAACACTGGTCATGGATGGCATGCCAGCAGTTGTCAGAACCCAAAGGGAATGGAGGCTGGTAAGCGTGTCATGAACCACCACTTTATACCAGGAATGCACGAGGCAGGACAATTTCAAGAGAGAACCCAGGAGCTCACGAGGCACCTGGAGGATGCCCCAGGAGCTCTCGTAGCTGGAAGCTGGCAACAGGGGCAATGCGAAGGGTGTCATTTCTAGAGTTTGTGGAGACAGTCCATGGACAGATGATGCCTGAAATGAAGGGAGGTGAATGGTAATGGGTTAAAACATAGGGCTGGACCAGAGAAAGATTCCAAGGAGGAAGGAGAATCAGCAATGTGTTCTGGGAGAAAACAGCTGGCAACATGTAGACCACACAGTGGATAGAAAACTGACTAGAGGCAGAAATCTATTGCACTTAAACACCGGACACCCATACTCTTGGTTCTAACACACTAGTTGGTGGGCTCTAAGCCCAGACCCTTTACCTTCCTAAATTACTTCAAGAGGTCAGAAGGCAGAAACAGTGGGTGATCACTATTTCTTACCAGTTAAGGGCATAGAGCTAAGGCTAGGATCTAGGACTGGTCAATGAGAGTGAACTGTAAGACTTTTGTTAAAACCATTGAGAAGACAAGTGTCCTGCTTCCCGCTGGGGTTGTGATATTATAGGCCACCAGTACAGAGCTTGCAAGATACCAATTTGTCACTTCTCGGGAGGGCTGGCCTGAGAATGAAAACCAGGACAGAGGAGGAGAGTGAACACAATGTTTGCTCTCTAGATCCTGCCACACCTAGGGTTTTTGTTTACTTGAACCAACGGGATGTGCTTTTAAACTTAAGCCAGTTTGATTTGAGTCCTGTCATTTCCAGCCCGAAGAGTGCTGACCCACACAGGGCCTCACAGCTAATGAGAAGGTTCTGGTAACAAAGCGGCATCAGGGAGAAGTCTGGCGCTATACTTGCACACTGCACCAATTGCCAGAGCAGGTCAGGGGTTATTAAAAACAAAAACAAAAACAAAAACGAACCACCCCCCAACAACAACAACAACAACAAAAAAAAAAAAAAAAAAAACCAAACAAACCTCAAAACTAGAACTTGACAATCTGGCTGCATCTCAATACCCATCAGTGTGCAAAGGGACAACGATTTCCTTTATGTCACAAGGAGTGAGTCACACACACGAGGCACGGCAGCCTTATGCTCCTGCCAAGGGCGATGGCTATGATGGGAACTGATTTATTTGAGGCCACACGTGTTAACAACATCCCAGCAAAAGAAATGTGGATATGCTTCGCTGCTGAGTGTTGTTCCAAAGAGGCCCCTTGCTTGGTTGGCCATGGAGACCGAAAACCAGGATGTTAGATATTATGTGAGCCCTGAGGTTGACCAAACGTGGCTTCTGAAGAAGGAGAGTCCACTCCTCACAAGGATACATTAAGAAGGTGGCTTTAGACCGAGTGGATCTGGGTTGTACAAAGAAAGCATTTCTAGAAAGGCCAGGCCGGGGCGAGGAAGATGCTGGGACGGCTGAAAAACCCAGCTGGGTGCAGACTCAACTCCCATTGTCTCTGTTCACGCCACCCACTTGGTATCTTGTCTTTATGGGGTTTTCTGGTACTAAATGCATTCAGTCTCATCTCTCCATATAGGAATCCATCCATCTTCCCATCTACAAACCTTTCTATCCATTCCCTCAACCTTTATTGCACCAGACTGTAGGGGGCGCTCAATCTAGAAGGACATGTTTTCCAAGCAGACCAGGAAGAGCCCACTCTTGCAAAGAAAGGCCCTTCAATGAAGCTGTAGGGTGGAGGCAGCTTTCACTGTGGGGCCAGCTGGAAAGGGCTTTGGATGCTGGCTGGCCCTCCATCCCAGGGGCTCTCCGCTGAGGGTCACAATGGAGACCCTGCAAGCCCAGTACCAGAAATGATGGGTCCATGGTAGCTGGGTGATGGGCCGGTGATTAAATGAACGCTCCTGGAATAAATCAGATCAGCTCCCACACTATATTCTAATACAGCCATGTGATAGCAGGGACCGACACTTGAAGAGAAAATGAGGAGAGAAAATACTCAAGAAGGAGACTAGTCCATCCATTAGCTTAATTTTTCTGCCAGCCAAGACTGTCTGTACTTAATATCAGCAATATCCCAGCTGAAAAAGCACCTGCTTTGTGCAGTCTGTTTGAAAAGGCTGCTGTGGCCAGAGGGAGCTGTCTCGGGGCCTCGATCAGGCAGTGACATGATCAGATTTGCGCTCTGGAAGGGAAAGGTCACAGTTGCTGCACCGTGGAGGATGGGTGAGGGGAGAGGGGACGTGCGGTTGTCATGGGGCTGCTGGAAACGTACACAGGATGGAAGTTAGAATTTGGGCACTCGAAATGGAAAGGCAAAAAAAAAAAAAAAAATCCCTTGAGGGCAAGAGTTTGGGTCTGTTTGTCCCCCTTGACCAACAGCTAGCCCCTGCCACCAGCAGGATTTGAGAAACGCGTCTAGAATGGAATTGTCTAGGACAGAAGGCTAATGGGCTCTGCATGAAACAAAGCCTGTGCCTCTTCTCATTCTCCATGGTGGGATGAGCATCGGAGCTGAAGGCAGAGCTGGGGTGCTTGCTGGGGTCAGAAACCCTTGAGGTTGTGAGCAACAATTTAGGCGGACGGAATGCAAAGCTGCTGCTTCCTGAGTCTGCCTGGCCTGCCTGCCAGATCTGTGCAAGGGAGCCATTTCGCAGGTGTGGGGAGCGCTCATCTGGGTGAGAGACTGGCCACCGGCCTTTTTAGAAGGTCAGAACTCAGTGCTGTCCATCGGGACTAGCTAAACCCCCGTCCTAGGAAGGAACAGACACATCTGGATTCCCAAACCATTAAACAAGAATCCCCAACATGTGTTTGGATGGCGTTCAGTTCCCATAACTGTGCCTTCCTCTTTGGGAGCGTGGAACCCAACCAGTGCTTTCAGACGGCCGGCCGGACGCAGGAACACATTCCCACCATGCTCACTGGGTTGAGCTGGGATTAAGGGCTTTCCCAGCTGTATCTCCTTTACATTTCTTTCCTGAAGGCTGTGTGAGTCTCACAGTGCTGGGGAGCCATCTTGTCAAGCCACTAGCCTGTTCTTAAGAGCCCGCTTCTGCTGGCAGGCTGGCTTCACAGTGACAGTCTATGTTTACGGTCCCCTTCGGGCACTGATTAGAAGGATGAGTAGACACTGGAACACTTGTTCCCAAAAGGGACTTCTTGGACCCACTGGCAAAACATTAGAGAGTGGGTCTGAAGGCCAAGTAACAAGACACCACAGCTCTGTGAGCTCAGGGACTATTGCAGAATCCTACCCGGGGCCAAGAGTGAGTCACAGTGAAAGCTTTTAATACAAAACCATCAACCTAGTTTTCAGTTTCAGGGTAACACATACTTGGCTATGAGGGAATGTTTAAAAAAAAAAAATTCTGAAGCTGCTTGACGAAAAAAATTAAAGCAGCTAAGAACCTTGGCTATAATGATTTACCTCTTCCCCTGCTCTCCTGTAATGTGGGATGGAGCCTGCATGGACATGACCACAGATGAGCAGACAGACATGCCTGCTCCCCAGCTCTGAACACTAATTCATGCCCAGAGCCCTGTGCTTCCACGGGGCTGGAGCTGCCTTCAGGCTCCTGTGCTCAGCTCCTGCTTTCTTTATCTCCCTGTCTCTGAGCTCTGGAGTTGCTTGAGGTGCCTGTTTGGAGAATAAGAGGATTCTTGTTCTATTATTCATATGTGAGAACACTGTTCATTTCTCTCAAGGAGATGCGAGCTTGGTTGGTTTTCCTAAATGTCCAACAATAAATATTTAAGATTCACTAGGAAGGGTCGTCATCGTGGGCTGGAACACAACACCAGGAATAACTCTGCTAAGCTTGGTGAATGCAGAAAATGAATAAATTACCATTCTATATAATATTTGTCCAGAACCTGACATCAAATACAAAGTGCATGTATTTGATCTGCACAATAGCCCTAGAGAGGTAGACAGGCCACTGATTGCAAGGATTATGTAAACTGGACATGTAGATGTGTTTAAAATATATGCATTACAAGGCTCTAAGGCTTTAGGGACACTGGATGGAGGGCAGAGCATTTGGGAACTTAAATCTCAGGTCTCCAATATCCGTGCACATATTTAAAACCCATTTATTCAGAGCTTGTTACAAGCCAGATGAGATGGCAGTGGGTACAAAGATGACTAAAACACAGACGTCCAGCGTGGGAGGGAGATCAGGTTCTAGCCAGAAGTAAACAAGCCCCTGCTTTGCAGGGGGGTTCGGGGGGGCCGATGTGTGCTCTCGAGAATGGAGGAGAACAGGCCCACAGCTCTAATCCAATGTTCCTGCGGGAGACAGGCTCGGCGGTTGTTTACTAATGCCGTATGCACAGAAAGGAGGAGAAGGAGGAGGAGGAGGAGGGGGCTTTGCCACGTGACTGGGGTCAGCTCTCACCAGCGGGGTGGGCTGCGGGAACTCTTCCCTCCCTGCACAAATATCCCCTGGGGTCTACAGACAGGGTTCCTCTCATTTCCCTCCACCAGATAAACCCGGGGCCTGTGGTTTTGGAGCAACCGAGTGCATGTTTCTATAGCCCCAGCGGGGTCTGGGCTGTTTGTCGTCCCTCGAGCAGCCCCCCTGATCGTCGACCGCTGCGGGGGAGTGGGCGCCGCCGTTTCCAAGGAGCTCGGCACCGGAAGCCAGTCCCCACCGTCCTCACTATCAGCTCGTACAGCTGCTCGCCGGCGCCTCGATTCCTCCATGCATTCATTGTGTTATGTGCCTCAAAGATATTTTTCATACGAATACTAAGTTGCACACAAACGCAGGAACACGCGCTCTTAAGAGAAAAATCACCCGTGGCTCCCAAGCCTGCCTGCCTCGTGGCACCCGGGAGACACTGGGGACCTTCAAGTGAGGCCAAATTGTTCCCAATCAGACCCCAAAGCTGAGAGCAAGATTGAGGGCAATAACCATAAACTCGTGCTGCAGATAGGGGTCTGCCATCCAGGCTTGCCGGTGACCCCGGCCTCTGGGGCTGCTCTGTTCTAGGAATGCAGCAGCTGCAGGCCTGGGGGCACCTGGGAGACGCCCCCCACTCCCAAGCCAGGGTAGCAGCAAGTTGGCTGCGTGATTCCGGAGACCGGGAGGCCACCGGAAAGCCCAGATCGAGGAAACTCGGGCATAAGCCACAAGTTCTTTTTGGAGGAGTGGGATTGGGGTGGGGGTGGGGGTGTCTAAGTTTAGGAACCTTTCCCACTTGGGCACAAGTGTGGGTGCCTGACCACTGCCCGCAGCAAGGCCGGCAAGGCCCAGCGCCCAAGCTATTTTTTAAAATTTTTTCCCCTTTTTTTCCCTGGCCTGGTTGTTTTTCGGATAATTTTCTTTTCTTTTTTCTTTCTTTTTTTTTTTTTTTCACAGTTTAAAAAAAATAAAAGAGGAAGGCCATCTCAGCAGCGCCAGCCGCCTGCAGTGGAGCGTGCCTGGCCTGCAGAGGCAGACTCTTCCACTTTTTCCTCCGCCCCCGCGCAGGACTAGGCGCTGCAAGAGGCCACAGCTCCTCTTTACTTCCTGCTTGACAATCCTACCAGAAGTTCTCGATTGTCTGGACCCCAGTGGTGGTTTTTGGCTTCAGGGCCAAGTTTTTGAGGCCTTTTTTGGGCCAGGACGCCTGCCCCAGAGCCTCAACACACTTAGGACAAGGGGAACAGGACACCCCGGGGAAATACCCCAGAGAGGGCGGAGCAGTCCCATCCCCGGGGCAGGGCAATAAGGGAGCTCCCATTCCCGGAACGTTGCAAGCAATCTCATGAATGTCGCAGGGGGGCACCCGCGAGGAACGGACAGGAAGAGGGCTGGGGGAATGGTAGAGCCCGGGACCACTGCACGGAAGCGGCCTTGGGCAGGGGTGCAGCCTGACTCTGGAAAGGAGGGTGCCGGCGAAGAGGAGTGAGGAGGCAGGGGAGGCAGGCAGTGAGGTCCTCGTGGAGGCCTGTAGCCTGCTGGCCCTGGAGGACCAGTCCATGGAGGAAAGAAAGGGGGTCAGGTCGGGCTGAGCCTTAAGGGGCGGAGTCTCTTTAGAAGGAGCTGTAGACGCTTGTTCTGGGCTTGGTCCTGTTTGGAGCAGGCCTTTTGTGAGGAGAGTTAACCCAAACTCGGAGTTAGGGCCACATGCCAGGCACGCAGACGCCCTAAGTTAGGGTTAGGGTGCCAGCACCTTTAGGGGGGGGTCTCAGAAAATGAGTGGGTAGGGGTCTTTAACGTGCCCGAACCGGATTGGCGCGCCAGACGCTTGTACATCCAATGGTGGACTGGGGAGGGGTCTCCAGGACGTTAGATTTCTACGCCAGGATTGGGGAGATTCACGTGCTTTGAGATCTGAGCCAGCCTTTGAGTAGGGGGAGTCAGACAATTGGAAAGCCGAGCTGGTTATTTGGGGAAGGGTCTTTGTGCTTTGGCGGAGCGCAAAATTGCGCCGTAAAAGCCTAAGGCTTTGTCAAGAGAGGTTTCTATGCAAGAGTGGAATCAGCTAGGCCAGACCAAGAGAAAGAAAGTGAAAAATCAGGACTACAAAGGGGGGTGGGGAACCCTGAGAGGGGGCTCACAAAGGGTGAGACATGGCCACCAGGCGTTTAACCGACGCTTTCTTGTTGTTGCGGAATAATTCCATCCAAAACCGGCAGCTGTTAGCCGAGCAAGTGAGTAGTCACACCACCTCCAGCCCTCTGCATTCACGTAGCATTGCTGCGGTGAGTCTCCTGGCGGCCTCCCCAGACACACACACCGTGTGCACTGCGGCTCTGCCAGTCTGTCTGTCTCTGTCTGTCTCTCTGTCTAAAAAGAAAAAAAAAAAAAAGAACAACAACAACAAGGCGGCGACGACTAGGAGTGATACAAGTGGAAGGGGTGCTTGGCCAGGGATCATGGGGCACCTATGACCCCCAATGGGGACCACAGTATCAACCTTTGCCCTGCCTTCTCACTAATTGGGCCTCCTAGTTCTTCTCCCTCACCATCTGTCCTCGACTGCACGACGGGCAGCCTCGATTTATTAATGTTTTCACACGAGGACTTGGAACCTAGGCCTTTCTCCAACCTTCTTTTTGTTCTGTTCTGTTCTGTTCGGCACTCTCCCCCCTCCCCTCCCTGCAATAGCCTCGCTTTGGTTCTGTGGGCCAGGTGGGTGGTTGGCTGACTCAAATCCTTGCAGAGCAACCTCCCACCCCGCCCCCCAGGAAGGAGGTGTGTGTGTGTGGGTGTGTGTGTGTGTGTGTGTGTGTGTGGGTGGGTGGGTGGTTGTGTGGCCTGCTCATTTTCTTTCCCACTTTTTCTTCCAATGGCCTCAGTCCTCACTGTGGCCATGTACTCTACGAGTAATTGGTTTGCTGTTTCCCCCCCCCCCCCCCGAGGGCTCATGTTGGTGATACTGCAAGGTGCTAGGCTCTTCGTTTTCCATTTCCCACACAGGAAATTAAGCTTCTCCATTCGAACTCTAAAAAAATAAAATAAAAAAATAAGAATGATGCGGATGTGAAAATTAACCCCCCAAAATAGAACATGGCTTTTGATTTTATTGACGAAAGCTTCGCCTTGTCTAGCAGTGTAGGGTTTTGTTGTTGTTGTTCTTTTTCAAAGCAATGTTCCAGAAAGATTGCTGTATTTGGTTTGTTTTTGATGGAGGCTTTGGCTTTCAGAGCCTCAGGTTCCTGCTCTCAGAGAGGGGGCGGGTCTGAATAGTGCAGCCAGATGAATATTGTTAGCTTTGTAATAATACCTTTAATTGAAAAGGGAAGGTTTGAATGGAAGCAGCCTTGAAACATGGGAATGCACGGTCACCCCAAGACCTTAGGGGGCTGCATTTGAAATACAGTTCGTGAAACCCTGCAGCTTTCTCCCCTTTTAAACACGATTACCTTTTCATTTTTTCCCTTTTATCATTTATCGAAGTGCTAATGAAAAATTAAGCTGTGTATTGTGATTGTCACTGTCTTGCCAAGACAGTCGTCCCTTTTTAGGTCACCGTGGAAAATATGTTTGGCCATATTATTCACAGAAAAGGGATTTTTAAGCGGTGGGAGCAGTCTTAAGGATAATAGGGTGCAGGATGATAACCAGTCCGGAGGCATAGAAATCGAGCCCAGAGTGTGCTGGGGCTTTTGTTTACATTTGCATTTGAAAGATTTTTACATTTGCAAACTGAAAGAAATAATATTACATAGAAATAAGTAGGAAAAAAATCTTAGCATGGAAATGTGTTCATTCTAACGCGGTTTTTGAAAAGGGTCTCCAGAAATAAACCGAGAAATAGTGACAGATAGTGAATGAATATAATTGGTGGGCCTTCAGTTATGTTAAATAAGGGTCCCTGTTCTTTATGACTTAATTTATGCTACCGCATGGGGAAAACAAAACAGAGCCAAACCCACGCTAAAGCTTTTAGGGTCTCCGTTTTAATTGATGAAAAAGATACTGTTTGCTTTTTAAAATTTAATTCTGTGAAGGTCTAAGTACTCTGAACCTTTAGATTACCTGAGAGAAAAAATTTGACCCTTAATTCAGAGAGTTTAAAAACACAATATCCTGTACCGGCAGCTTTTCAAAAATATGTTTCTCTGTCCAACCACTTTTTAAATATTTTTCTAAATTAGACTATTTGAATATATGTCTGTTTGTATATTTATCTATCTATATATGTGAAATAAAATTATTTAAAATGCTTAATTAGAGAATATGGTTTGGAAAAGCAAGTAATGTTAAGAAATATACAGCTATATTTAACAAATTCAGACAGTTTTTTGAAAGTGATTTATAAGTCCAGCTAAAATTCACATTAAAGTCAAGAACATTAAAAATATTTTCATATGTCACACTACTGAAAATACTGGATGCTTTTATTAGCCTGTGCTTCTGGAATTTTTCTTAGAAGACTAAAAAGGACTCAAGTCCATGGAAATACCTGCGTGTTCAGTTCAGACTGCTCCCACCAAAAAAAACAAAAACAAAAACAAAAACAAAAACCCCAGCATTTTTCAGTCCAACAAAAATAGTCTGCCTAAATTACAATTTAAAAAACAAAAATACATTTTCATATTTCTACATTTTAATTGTGTTATTAAAATACAAGCAGCATGCTATAAATCTGTGTTTCCGATGGTGTTATTTTCAATTTGTTCTTAAGGTTTTTTTCACAAATTATTTCTGCACACAAAATAATCAATATAAAGATATTAACAGGATGGAGATTACAATTTTGTATAATTCTTCTGGAAGTCAAAAAAGCATTATAAATGTTTTGTAAAAAAATATGCTTAAGACAATTTTTAAAAGCTACAGCATCATTCATACAGTGCTTCTAGCTCAGAACAAATCTGAGAAGCACGTTTTGACTTGCAGATTTCAAAATCATGTAGTAAATCAAAGGTTTATCGGTCAGCTTTGAATATTGACAAGACATTAGAAATGGTAATTAAATTTATTAATTGTACTAGATATCTTGAAATGCTGAATACTAAAGGAGCACTTATTTTATACATTCTGCTTTCAAAGATAAAGAGAGCAGGAGAGCAGAGCCTCCGGGCGGAGAACCGGAGCCCGCAGCTTTACCTCAGGGACCTTTAACCACATCACTTTTCTATTTTTTTTTTTTCCCAGCAGATTTTTTAGCTTGGAAAATTTTCAAATAAAACCTTAAAAGTATATATTTGCCTTAGTCACATAAGACAACAGAGACAATTTGTAGGTGCATATTAAACTTAGATAATTAAAAAGGAAATAACCAAACCAGAGAATTTGATTTTTAAAATACATTACCTGGAAATTTAAAATTCTAATTAGAAGGGCAAACTGTAGACACTGATTTTGGTGTATGTGTTGTCTCGTGTGTAAACAAAAGCAAATATCTAAAATAATAGATTTTATTTAAAAATTTAATATCTAGCTTTTATGTCTGTATATGAAAAACAGCACTGCAGAAATGGATTGCAGAGTGGTATGTGGATGTACATATCTCACACAACTCAAAACAAACCACAATGGAAGCCTGAACTTTTAAAAACATTAAGCCCATATTTTTTACATAGTAGTTTGAAGAAAAAGCTGTGAGTTTGTCGGTGACGGCTGCTGTACGAAGCCGTGCATGCAGTATGGACTTACAGCCAGGTGCAGGCAGATGTATCGCAGCAAGGATGGATTTGAGGAGGATCTGCAGCAGCAAAACAAGCAACAGAAAGTCCCAAGGGCCAGGCTGGACCTAAAGGCCCTGACCCAGTGTCCCTTTTTGTGGAACCCCCGTGTTTCCTTGCAGGGCACTGCCGTGATGGCCAAGGCAGTCGGCAGCTGTCACTTTTTACTTCTGACATGTGTTTTTCTTTATCAATGCCAGCAATTTTCCTGTCTCCCACTCAGTAGTCTGACCCTGACGTTTGCGGCAGAGGACACTAATTCTTCCTGCATGTGGACCCCACAGCTGCCGTGTTCCCTGGAGGGCTTTTCTAGGTTCAGTCATCCCGGGTCAGACGCATAGCTTGTTTCTTCCCTGTAAATGAGGGCTGATTTTTCTCTATTCTTTTTAAAATTCAGCACAACATCTATTCAGATTTCTACTCATTT
Organism: Apodemus agrarius; assembly: GCA_964023405.1. NCBI lineage: Eukaryota > Metazoa > Chordata > Mammalia > Rodentia > Muridae > Apodemus > Apodemus agrarius. The sequence continues at coordinate 5,188,078 of OZ030008.1, read as the reverse complement.
ATGTTTTGTGTTCATATTAGTAAAGTTAACTGTTAGAAACAGACTGGGGGTTGATTTTTGTGTCCAAGGCAAAGGCACTTGTTGGTAATTTTCAGGAGCTGTGTTCTGCCTCGGGTTTGGGGCATCCATCACGGTTTCCCTGGGCAGCGTATGATAAAGGGGGAGTGATGGATGTGAGTCTGGGAATTCAGTCTAAGCCCTGCTCTGCTGTGGATGTAATCTTTTTGGACATCTTTTGTCTCTTGCTAAATTGAGGATTTTGAGTGAGGTGATGTCTGGTGGCCCCATCAATTCTGCAGCTCTGTTTTAATACACGTCTCTCCTGAGCAAAGCACACAGCCTCACCTTTAAATTGAAAAGGAGAACTCCATAGTCAACAACAGTGTGTGGCTGTCAGTTCAAGGTTACTCATGAGAAATACCTAGAAGTAGCCCCGGCACAGTGCAGAGATAACTTTTTGACATCATGTCTGCCAAGAACAGGCAGTGCCTCATGTAGGCAACAGCAAGCATTTAGCTTCAGGAACCTAAATGGATTTCTGAAGTTAAATTAATACATGTATATGTATACCTTTTTTTTTTTTTTTTTTTTTTTTTTTTTTTTAATTTTAATCTTGGGATGACCGAAAGGGCCAGGCTGGGCCAGCTGGTTGAGGTGCCGCACTGCTCTTGTTTTCTTGTTCTTGAGATGAGGCTGAGCCAGGGGTGGGAGTGCTTGGTTAGTGATGACTGCTGATCTATACTCTGCTGTAAAAGCATGCACAATCTATAAATGGAAGCTAGAGTTAATTGCTCCTAGATTAGTTTGAAACTAGCACATTATTTTTAATAAAATCTGTGTTTGGTGGGGGGGAAACCTAAGGAGTAAATATGGTTACAGGGAACCCGAGGTCCTTACTCAGCCTTGACTGTAATATTAGTGAAGATTTATCGAGTGCTTACTGTATGCCTGTTCCATGCGTAACCTTGTGTCATACTGGATGAAGCTGGTGCAAAGGTGGTTCCCCTGAGCAGAAGGGTGGGTGGTGGAGTTAGGACATGACCCCAGTCACCCACCGCATGAAGGTGGCAGTGTGGGTAAAGGCCCGGCCACCCCGGCCACCCGGCCCTGGCTGCTGCCCAGTGGGTGTCGAAGGACACAGCTCTTCAATGACACTTTTTTCTCTTGCAGTCAGCTAGCCTTATTTTTTTTATTTTTATTTTATTTTATTTTTATTATTTTTTTTTACAGCTATCCACAGTCAATTTAACTTGTTCATTGAAGGGTCTCAGTCTGCTGGAAAATCATGTTTCTGTCTGTAGGCTCCAAGTATGAAATCATTGTATATTTCTTTTTAGATGTATTTGCTTTTCTGCGTGTAAAGATTCTGTTTGAGCAGGAGACTGACTTGCGAATGAGCGTACTTTGCCAGATGAGAGTGAAGCAAATTTTTTATTTTGGCAGCAATGGGAATAAAGTCAACACTAGTACAGCGCAGACCTGTGCTTCCAGCTCGCTGGGCTCGGCTCGTCCAGACCCCCCCCCCCCCCCGAGCAAACACAGATGCCTCCACCTCTCAGTTTCCTGTAGAAAGTCCTTTAGACTATACATTCCAAATGCTATTTGGATTTTTTCGACGTTTGCTTGATTGCATGCCATGGCAGTCACAAGCCTTGGTGCAGACAATGTAAAGGTTTAGAAGGTGCCGACGGGCAGCAAGGTGTTTTCATTGGACTGTATCCTATGCTCTTTCCTGATGGTAATTCTTAAGTTTTAACTCAGGTCTTGACTATATTTCTTGGTAATTTTGTGGTGGGGGTTTTGAAAACCTCCTGTTTTTTAAGAAATAAAATGAGAGTGATCTTTGAAAGGTGATGTGCTGAATTTATTCCTGATGTGCAGATAATTCCAGGAATTATTAATAAACAGAGGCTGGAGGGTGGGATGCTGGTGCACCTGGGCTGCCCCATCCTCGCCAGCAGCAAACACTGTGACAGTGACATTTTGAAGTATAGTTTTGAGCCTTTGTAAGTGTTCCTTTTATTCCTAGAGTCTCGTGATTGTAATTTCACCTCTTAGTGCCTAGTAATTGTAGGGATGAGAAGAAGAGGATGTGTGCGGCCAGCTAATAACCCCGCAGCACCGGCTCAGGTGCAAGGCTGCTTAGACAGTGGCTCGTTGTGCCAGTTCCCCAGACGAAGCCCTGGGAGGACCCTCTGAGGGACCTAGGTCTAAGCCCCGTTGTGGCCTTCATCGTGCATCTGGTTTATTGATTAAAAAAAAAAAATGTCCGTGCTCTCTTTCTGGATCTACTAAATTTAAAAAAAAGAAATGTTTTCTTTTATAGCAAAATGAGATGAGATGAGCTATTTCCATGATCTAGTCTCCTCAGCCTCTACCCTAGCAGCACGCCTGTGTGATGCATCTTCCTCCCAGCGGGGGAGGGGCGGGACACACAGGCTCTCACTCCAAGAGGCTCTCTCCTTAGATTTTTTAGACAGGGGCATTATTCTGTGATCAGTCCATATTTGGATTTTGTTTTTGTTGTTGTTGTCTTGTCTTGTTTTTTTTTGTTTGTTTGTTTGTTTTGCTAGCATTGTGTGATACTACGTTGGTCTCAATAATCAAGCTTCATTTGCACTACTAATCTTTAAATAAGAAAATTATGTTATTTATTTTTTAAATTTACTGCTAAACCAAAAAAAAAAAAAAAATCAGTGCAGTTGTTTATTGAAATTTACCACTAATTATTTCCATGATCAATACTGTAGAAAAAAAGGACCTTGTTGTTTAGATTATCTGTCATTAGTAACTGTCTCCTCAGAAGATAGAGTTCCACACTGATCTAAAAAGGAATCTAATTTTCAACCAAATTTAACCCTCGAATGCCCAGTGCTCCACCCCTATACTGGCTAACGCTGGGTCCTTTTACCTGCTGCTCTGTCTCTCTAGTTTGCAGTACTGTGTAGACTCTATATAGCCACGCGTGATCCCAGCACACGGCTAGCTAATGCGGGGGTGTTTCTCGCTCCTCCTACCTGTGCCTCCATGACCGTGGATGGCTAAGCGGTGGCCAGGCCGTTTGATGGCACCTTTCTTAGGAGAGTTACTGCAGTATTATTTCAATGTAGCCATTGGTAGACACTTTTGTGGGTTGTTTATATTTTAATTTTGTTGATTTCTCTGGGCTGATTGGCATGTTAAAATATGCATTTATATGACACAATAACATTATATTTTAGCATTTTATCTTCCTAAGGAAGTTAAGAAGTGAAATTGCAAGTGATAATTGATACTAAAAAGATTACCACTGTAATTTAGTGAAACAAAGCAAGCGCATTTCGCTTGTCCACAGTGTGCTTTAATTTTTACAACTGTTGGCTGCTATCTCCTTTACCAAAAGAAGTATGGTAAATAAAAACCCATGTTGGTGTAGCCTTTTATAAGAAAAAAGAATCCAGGGTAGCCTTTTAGGTGTTGGGTTTTGTAGTCACTTTGAGTGACCGGGTACATGTCTCCTCACCTGATGGCCTTGTGTGTCTGTCTGCCCATGCCTTCCCTCTGCTCTTCCTGCCCGGACGGCCCGACGGCAACACCGCAACCACAGGAGCTGGACGAGGTACTGTGCTTTGGGCATTTTTATGTGTTGGGTGATTTTACAAAAGAACTGTTTTCCTGCAGTCGTTGTTTATATGTGTGGCACTAGCCCTGCATACATTTAGAGTTGGCTTGAATTCCTGTGTGGACTTCATACTTCGCCTGTGTTCACACCATGTGGCATGACTTAGGCGGGGTTTAGGAGCCATGTTGCCTGTTTGTGAGAGGTCTCAGTCTGGAAGCAGCCATGTATGAGAGTCGCTTGAGTGGGAAGCAGGCCACCTGCACATGGGATGAAGACCTCGGACTCCTGGTTTCTGAGATGAAGAGGATCTAGTGGTTGAGGTGGAAGGGGGGGGCAGGCCCCCCATGGATGTCTCAGGTGGCTAGGAACGGAGCTGCCGCCTGCTCACTAGTGCCTTGTGCTCAGGATGTGCTCTGTTTGGGCTGTTCCTGCAGAAGCCCCCCTCACACCCCCCCCCCCCCAATCAGCCCCTTCCGAGCAGCAGCAGCTCATCAGGGAGGGAGAGAGTCTGCATCTGGATCGCTTGGGTTTTTTGTTTTGCTTTTAGTTGTTGTTCATAGCCCTGTTGGAAGGGACAGGGACAGGGACGTGACATGGCTGCTGACCACATTAGTGGCTCTTTGTGTCTCTGTGATGAAGGGGTAGAGGGTTTTTCTGAGGACCTGCTGAGGGAAGACGTTTATATAGAAAGGCAGGTCAGGAGACCGGGATCTTCCGTTTGGAAACCTGCAGGTTCCAGCTCCTGCGTTTGCTCTAGTGAACATTAGAGGTGCCTGAACTTCCAGTTGTGACAGCAACAGACCGCTCACTCCCCATCCTCGGGATCCAGTTGAGCAAAAGGCGGAAGAGCACTAGTCACTAGTCCTCACACCTGCTGGGGACGGGGCCTGTGGGAGCTTGTGGAGAGTGCGCTCCTGACGCCTGGCCGACTGGGAGGGAAGGGCACTGATACATCTGAAGGGCACAGACCCCCGCTGCTCTGGTTTAGGAAGAATAACCCATATTCGTATGCAATGGAAAGATGTATGGAACACCATCAACAGTGCGTCCCTCCTGAGACTGGGAGGGAGAATGGGCTGAAAAGAAAGCTTCGGTTTTGAGCCTCTTCTTACTGCCCACATACATGTACTCACTGTCAGGTGTCACTTCTATATCAAAACACCCTAGCCTGGAGCTTAATGCTTAGGTAGGTGCCAGGGCTAGGCTTTGAGTTTCCATCAGGGTCCTCAGCGCCAGCAGCGTGGGCCCTTAGCCCTGGGCCAAGGAAGAGGGAAGCTAGGGGCCTCTTGGGGCACAACAGATGAAGACAAGCTTGCTAGAGGAACTCCTGCTAGGTTAAGCCTGACAGAGATTCTGGTAGATGTGGAACAGTGGTGACATCAGGGTATGAGCTTGTCCTCTTCACTGTGCAGACGGAAGCTTAGAACGTCTTTGAGGGCTGAGGAAAGAGGTGTGGTTGTGGGATGACAGTTAAAATAGTTTTAACACCTCAGGGTCAGCCTCATGAGGAGCTTGCTTCCCATCTTTCCTCCTCCTGTTGGGGCAGGTCCTAGAGCTAGCCTTATGGGAAAGGAGCTTCAAGACGGTTTTGTGTTTCTTCCTAGTTTTTGAGTTGAGGTCTCACCCCATGTAGCCCTAGCTGGTCTCCAGCGCAAGGCAGTCCTGCTTCCTCAGCAGCCCAGGCACTAGGGCCACAGATCTGGACTACCGTGTTGGTCCTTGTTTGCATCTCTTGTAGAGCCTAGCATCTGTGAGCGGCACCCTGGCGGAAGTGCGGTGTGGTGACTGAGCAGTCTGACTCGCGCTCTTGGCGCTGCACGCTTCACTTCCTGCCCTTGTCCAGCACCATTATGTTGTTCATGAAGTGTAGCTTCCAGAATTATATGCGACATACTTTATTTACCTCATCCATTCATTCCACCCATTTACTGTTGACTCATTCCGCTAATTATAATTGTGTGTTCATTACTGTGAAGTGCCAGGTGCTGAAGGAGGGACTAGGGATGTTGTTGGGGAAGGTGTCCAGAGGCTCGGTTCTCGGGGTGGGAGGGGAGTCAGGGCTCCAAAGTAGTGTCTTCCGGGAGGAGTAAACAGCTGCCATTTGGGTGTCCTGGCATGGAGCCCTGGATCTGAGAGCCCCTGCTCCCATCAGGTAGCCCTGCAGGCAGATGTGTTAGCTACTCTCCTACTCAAGCTGAGCCCTGCAGATACTGCTTTCTTTCTTGCTCAGGAAGTGTGTGCTGTAGAGTTTGGGCTGAGGAGGAGGCCCTTCTCCATCCACATTGTTGGCAGGGCAGCATCTGTTCTCTCTAGCCTTTTCTGCCTGGCCTATATGTTTTCTGCCTTGGAGAGGTAATATTCCAGAAGATGGGAGATATTAAAAAATAAGGTAGAAATATGAGAATCCCAGGCCATCTAGACCTGTGATCCAGCCCTTGTGTCAAGGGTCTCAGCACTCACTGAAGATAGGAGCAAGCCCTGGGGAAGGCCTTGTCTTGAGCTGAGCATCAGGCCTGCAAGTGTGCCCAGGGCCTGCAGCGGGCAGGAGCTGCTGCTCCCCCTTTGCTTTTTAGTTTCTGTACATTGAGGAAAGAAAGCCAGCAAGTTAGCAAGATTTTCAAGATAGTGTGTGGTCTCTCTCAAGGTTTGTGGTCTCTATTTTGTGTGCTATTTAGGAAGTATTTTCAGTAATTTCATCCTGAGAAGACAGCATTATTTTTAGTCTCAGATTAAGATAATTTGACTGTAACATCCTGGTCCCTGTACCCACTGCTTGTTCACCGCTCCCTGAGCCTAGAGTCTTTGTAGGCCATGCTGGCTGTCCTCAGGCTTTGGGCTTCAGGACACTAGGCCATTGCAGGGGCTGCCAGTCTGTGGTTGTGGCGTCCCTTTTGGACACTGGCGTGTTGAGTTGTCAAGCAGTCCAGCTGCTTGTCTGAGCTGCTCCTGTTCACTGGCAAAGGCGGCTTAGATCTCTGTGCTCATCCTTAATCTCACTGAGTTGTCTGTTCATGAGTGGATGTTGTACTGTGGAGGCTGTGTGTTTGCAGCAGCAGGAGCACATGGCAGGGTGCGTGTGTATCTCTCCCATCGGTCAGGAGGAGTGGAGGCAGGCTGATAGGCATCTGCAGGGAGGTGTGAGCTGCGCTGTGAACACAGCCAGGGCCTTCTGAGCTCTGTCCAGGACCAGCCGAGGCAGCTCAGGCATCCTTGAGTCTTGGAAGACACCCTAAGTTAAGGACACAAGAATTCTTAAGTTCTTCATTCTCTAATGTGCAGTTTAGATAGCATTTTTTCTTATTTAAAAAAAAATACAAAGCTTTTTTAACTTCAAAAGTACAAGTTTATGAACTCATGCTAGGTTTTGGGAGTGGGGAGGGTTGAAATTCGGCAAGGATGCTGTGGAGAGGCATGGCCTGTGCGCCTGGGGGTGGGGCAGCAGCCTGGAGACTGTGTGCTCTGCACAGCGCCTTAGTGAGCCCCGGGAGCAGAGGGGCGTTGGAAGGGTGATTATTTATTTTGCCCGTAAGATACATTTTCATGTTCCTGTTTGTTCCCGTTTCAAATGGCTGACGTTATCTTCAGTTGTTTTCCCTTCTCCAAACACATGTTCTTTTTCCGTAGTACACACTGTGATGCACATTACGGACCTGCACTGAGACAGACATGCAATGTTTCTTCTCAGTAGGATGTCATGATGAACTATGGCCATAGACTCTATCAGGGACAGATAATTGGCCACAGGCAAGTCCTCGGTCTTGGTGCAGTGTGGGAAAGCAGGAGTGGCTGTCAGGCTGGCACCTTTCCCTCTTGTGGTCTTCTAGTTTGCCAGCTTCCTCAGGACCCATTGAGAGAGGGTCCTGACCTCAGTCTTGATGTCCACTGAGTGGGGACACGTCTCATATAAAAAACAGTGCTGCTTAAAACAGTGCGGCCCACTTGAGCCGGATGCTCGTGTGTGGTCTGTGACTCCTAGTGAGAGTACTGGTGATGTAAGGTGCCCCTCTGCAGCTCCCAGTGCCTGTTAACAAGTCGATGTGCTCTCGCCGGAGCGCACATGAATGACGCCATTAGACATTACTTTCTAGGGCTCATTATGTGGCAGTTTAAAGCTGCTTGGTGTGGTTTTCTGGACTTGAGTTCAGATTCCACCCTCTACTTTCTAGGGCTCATTATGTGGCAGTTTAAAGCTGCTTGGTGTGGTTTTCTGGACTTGAGTTCAGGTTCCACCCTCTTGTAATTAGTGAGTCTGTCAGGCTTTACCAAACACGGCAGAGCGGGGGGCTAAGCACCAGGCTTGCTTCTGGTGAGTACACTTCCCACAGGACATTCGATGGCTGTGGAGTGGCAGTGTTCCCACAGTGCTCAAGACAAGCCTGCTCAGACTGGTACTTGAGACTGGCCCCTTCTCCAGCCTGTTTAGATGTTCCAGGGAGATCTGAAGCCCCTGGTCTTCTTTGCTCTCTGTTTAATCGTCCCTTGTTCTGGCTTTTTGCTTAGCGAACTGTAGTCGTATTGCATGGGTTGCCAAGAGTGAGCGTGCAGGGTGGGGCGGGGATTCTGGAATCAGCCGACCTAGGTTCTAACCTGCCACATGCCGATAGGATAGTGTGGGGCCTGAAGGCAGGCTGCTTCAGTGTTCTGAATTGCAATTCTGTATTTATAAATTGAAATACTATTCCTCAGTTCACTTGGTTTTTGTGAGGATTAAATAAAGACTTACCGTTAGTGAAGGCTGTAGAATTGCCAGGTCTGCAGTTGCTGGTGGTCTGTGTTTAAAGGACACACCATTTATCTAGGCATTAAGGAACGTGAACCTACAGCAGGGGTGTGGTCACCACCTCAGGCTGGGATCCGTTCCCATCATTGTTGCCCTTGCTGGATGCTGGGGCAGGTGGAGGTCAGGCTACAGGTAATTGTGTGTATGTGTATGTGTATGTGTGTGTGTGTGTGTGTGTGTGTGTGTGTGTTGGAGGGTGATGCTAAAGATAACAATTGGAGTTGGAGGGGTTGTTACTTGAAGAGTTTTTAAGGTTGTTGTTTTTTTCTTGTGTGATAGTTTTCATTTGTGAGAATGTTAGGTTTGCCTCTATTGTTAGGTAAGCAAATATGAATTTGTAAAATGAATAAAAGATACATGCAGATGATTACGAGGAAGGAAGGGGTGGGCCTTGCTCGTCCTCAAAGCATCGCCTATGTGAATGTCTGTGGACCACCACCCATTGGATTAGGGGTATCATTTGAGTCTTTTGAAATTAACATTAAAAATCCTGTGCTTTGGAGGACTTGGAGAGCCTTTCAGATCCACTCTTTGCCTCCAGGCAAAATAAATAAATAACCAGGTTAATCCTGTGACTTCCCTCCTACTCACAGAAATTTCAAAGGCAATATATATTGCAAATTTAAAAAACAAAAACTGTCATTTCAAAGTAAGGGAAGTACAGCCAGTGGACCTGTAGCTGAAGGAAAGACTCAGCTGGCATGCAGAAGGCGGGGCTGGTTGACACTGACCCAAGGGTAGCTGTGGCCCATGCACAGTCTTGCTAAGCCAAGGGTAGCTGTGGCCCATGCACAGTCTTGCTAAGCCTTCCAAGCAGTTCTTGGACAGGCTTTAACACGTAGCAAACAGTCTGTTGAGGTAACTGGACTAACTTGATTTCCACAGCAGGCCTGCTGCAGTCACACCTGTAGCACAGCAACACCCAGCACGCTCACCCTCAGCTTCCTGCTGTCCTGCCTCAGTTCTACTGCTGAGAGACTGCTCCTTAAGGACCTGGTCTCTGACATTACATTTCTGTAGCCAAGTCACGTCAAAGTCGTGTCCACAAGAAAGTCCAGGGAAGTTAAGAAGTGGCACTTGAAAAGATAGGAATGGAGCTCAGACCCTAGTGTGTCAGAGACAAGCGTGTAACACAGGCACGTGTATCTCCCCTGCCTTTCCACATCCTCACTGACCTCTGACCACCTCTCATGCCCGTTGTCCCCTGTAGCTTGCTGATGATCGCATGGCACTGGTGTCAGGCATCAGCCTAGATCCAGAAGCAGCAATTGGTGTGACAAAGCGGTCGCCTCCCAAGTGGGTGGATGGAGTGGACGAAGTAAGTTTCTGCTCCTTTCCTTCTGTGTGTGTGTCTTTAAGTTGGGATGAGAATCTCTGTCATTTGAGTCAGTATGGCTACAGTTAAGGCGCGAGCTTGCCCGTCTGTCTACCACACAGTGAAGTGAGGCTGGGTCTGGCTGGCTGCCTGGGTGGTGTGGACTTAGCGGTAGCAGCAGCTACTACTTGAATTATAGAAAGAAATGAAAAATGGTGGGATAGGAAGAGTGTGCACTGTGCCTCTTTATTTTAGATTTATTTATATTATGTCTGGTTTTTCTAGGCAGGGTTTCTCTGTGTAGCCCACCCTGGCTTCGAACTCAAGAGATCCACCTGCCTCCGCCTCCCCAGTGCTGGGATTGAAGGTGTGTGACATCAGCTATTGGCTTATTTTGCTTTCTGTGTATTAGGGTTTTGCCTACAGGTATATCTTTGTATAAGGGGTATGCCTGTGGCGATCATAAAGGAGCTTTAGAACATGTGAGTGTTGGGACCTGAACCCAGTCTTCTCTAATAGCAACAAGTTGCTCTTAACTGCCGAGCCATCTCTCCAGCCTCTGTGTTCTTTGTTTTTTCCTTTATAACTTGAATTTTAGAAGTTACTTTTTTGTGTCAGTAGTAAGCCACTGAATTCAAGTGAGTGCAGACTGGCGTAGCTAATGGTCTTGACTATAGAGGCTAGCGGCCAGGCACGAGTGGGAGGCTCTCACGCTCCTTTGTCTAGATCCAGTATGATGTTGGCCGCATCAGACAGAAGATGAAGGAGTTGGCCAGCCTTCACGATAAGCATTTGAACAGACCCACCCTGGATGACAGCAGCGAGGAGGAACATGCCATCGAGATCACCACCCAGGAGGTGACCCAGGTGAGAACACACGCTAGTCCCCGGGAGGTGCGGATCCCCCAGCCCGCATCCCAGCCTTTGCTCCCCTCCAAACGCAGCTGATATTGTCCTGAGACTCTCACTGGCACTTGGAAAAGTCCCAGGCCTATGAGTGACTTTCAGAGTCTATGTGTGTGTGTGTGTGGGGGGGGGGTGGTTCTTGGAGGTATAGGCACTATTTTTCAGTTGTTGGTAGATACCACTGTTGAGGTTACAATGTATAATTGCTATCATACGCTAGGACTTGCAACTTCATGCTAAAACACAGGTCTATAAGAAGATGGGTTACGCATTTTAGTGGAAACATGCTTGAACCAATCTTGAGGTGATATGACTGGTGAACACTACTTTAAGCTTTAGTGTTTATGTGTCCAAGTCTCCTTTGTACTTACTTTGAGAGTAAACATCCAAAAGTTTGAAGTCAGCTCTGTAGCTGAGTAGCTATGAAATGTTTCTACTTCAGTCTCTGACTCTACCTTCTCATCTGTAAAATGGGCATAAAAGTCACACTAGTACCTGCCTCATGTAGGAAGTCAAGTAGTCAGACATACAGTAACAGGGAGAAGAAAAGAAGAAGTGAAGAGTATCGAGCACACAATCGACACTTTGCAGGCAAGGTGAAGTTTAGGTAGGTCTTCAGTGTGTGTGTGTATGACACCTCTAGTCACCCTCTTCTACCCCTGCAGCATACACACATCCAACCTGACCTTTCTATACCAGCCTGCAGAACAGGGTGCCTCCTGGCAGAGGCCTTGGCTAGGAGAGGCCTTGATGTAAGCCAGAGCTATTCTCTCAGCTCTTCCATAGGTGCCAGCGTGCTGTGCAGGCCCTGCCCAGCCGGGCACGAAGAGCCTGCTCAGAACAGGAAGAGCGGCTGCTGCGCAACGTGGTGGCCTCCCTGGCGCAGGCCCTGCAGGAGCTGTCCACCAGCTTCCGGCACGCACAGTCCGACTACCTGAACCGTGAGTGCAGGCCTGGTGGAGGGACTCTGAGTGAGGAGCACTGTGTGTTCCGTCCTCCTGGGGCCGGATCTCCTCGGCACCTGCCTTTCAGTGTTAACAGCTAGCTAGGCACACTCACACCTTTTGAGCAAGAGGAAGCTGCCTCCCTAGGGGGCCCTTGCTGTGGAGACAAGGCCCGGCTCCTGGTGCAGTGGTACAGTTCCTGTCCAGGTGACTAGCACTCAGCCCTGGCTGTGCACAGACTTGGGAAGTCACGGTGTTGTTATAGGAGCCTTGTGGCTGTGACTGGCTCTGTAGGGTTGATGATAGTTCCTCCACATAGCGACATCTGCATGACCCTTGGGACCTGAAAGCAGGGTGCAGCCTTGCATCAGCTTACTCTGGTTCTGGGTTTTCCTGTGTGTCCCACTTCTTCCAAACCTTGCTCCCGTTCCCACGTATCTGCCTCCATTCCATCCCTCCAGATTCTGATCAGAATGCTTCATAGAGTCTCCAGAAGAGAGATACTGATGTCGTAGTAATGTCTTATAACAGCAGCTAGAATGACTGTTTCTGTTTCACTCAGAGAAGTCTCAGATGGTTGTGTCCTGTCTGTCTTGGCATCCTGTGACTTGTGCATTTAAAGAGTGGCTGGCCCGAGTACCCTGAACACTCGCATGCTGTTCGGTGCTTTAACGCAAGCAAGGCCCCCCGTTGGAGGTGGGCTTCCTTAGACCTGTTAGGGGCCCCCCTTGCTGTTGGGTTTTACTCTTAGACAGCCTTTTTAATGGCAGAAGAGTAGCTACACATTCAAGTAAAGTGAGCTCCTGTCTGCTAGGCATGAAAAACCGAGAGGAAAGATCACAGCATTTCTTCGACACCCCAGTCCCACTCCTGGATGACGGAGAAGATGCTGCTCTCTCTGGTCAGGTACGCGATGGGCCAGGCGTCTGCTGCCCGCTTTCCTGAGCTCCTTGCCCTATGCAGTGCATGTGGGCGGCTGCTGTCTCCTTGCTGTGGCAGAGCAGCAGTGTGGCTGCAGCTGCAGCTGCTTTCTGGACCCCCACTCCAGCTGCTGTGTTATGTACCATGCTGTTTGGGGCTTGAAGGGCCTTGCTTCCTGTCTTGGAAATAAGTTATCTTTGCCAAATGCTTTATAAAAATATTTTCAGAATTTGTTTTCTCTGAATGTTGTCTAACTAGCCTGCTTTCCTAACTGGGAGACTCTTGTTTGGACAGGGTTTCACAGATGAGCAGCTGCTGCTGGTAGAGCAGAGCACACTGATGGTGGAGGAGCGGGAGCGGGAGATCCGCCAGATTGTACAGTCCATTGCAGACCTCAATGAGATCTTCAGGGACTTGGGGGCCATGATCGTGGAGCAGGTGTGTGCCCTGCAGGGTGCCAGGCCCTTCCTTCCTCATGGTCCTCACATCCTGTCCCCGAGTTGGGGAAATGTTTAAAGGTGCTTCTCACACCTAATGTGTTGGTTTGAATGTGTGCGAGTGTTTGCAGGTAATGTGGGTTACTGGCGTTCCCTGTGAATCTGGGGAGGGAGGGAGGAATCCTAATGTCTTCTGCACTGCCCCAAAGACACTCGTGTGCGTGGATCCTGTGGAGGCCTGGCGGAATCTGACCAAGCCTGTCCTGATTCTGCCCATGTATAATTCCTTTCTGACAGTGGTAGAGTGCTGTATAAGGGCTGCTGGAGCCACCAGCTTTTAAGTAGAATTACATCGTTAATCCATTGCTACAGTCTGATTAGGGCTTTTTATTACCTTGCCAGCAGGGATTTGTTTGGGTCTTGGTCCCATGAAACCAACTAAAGAGTGTTGGAGCACCAGCAGAGCTGGCCGCTGACTGCCGCTTCCTGGCCCAGCCTCCATACTTCCTGTGGAACCCAAGAGACTGGCCAGGTTAATCACCTGGCCTTGAGTCCCAGGCTGTCATTTTAGACAGTGATTAGAGCAGCCATGGTGGTGGGACCTTTGCTAGTGTCCTGGCCAGATCCAGGGATTCATCAGCGAGAGAAGGAAAGCCAGGCTTCCTTGCTCCCAGGACCAGTTTCCAAGCCTTAGTCCATGCAAAGGTGGCGTGTCTATATCTACAGAGGCTAAGTCACAAATAGAGACCTGGTTTTGGTTCTTGCTGCAGCTGACACAGTACTCTGTGCAGAATGCCCTAAACTGTTGGTGGGTCTGACACTGCCCTGGTGTGGGGTCCTGAGGTCTGTGATATGCGTGTCCTGGGGTGGCAGTTCAGGCTCCGCAGCTGCAGTTACTGACCGTCTGCACTGTCTCTTACTACTCAGGGTACAGTCCTTGATAGAATTGACTATAATGTTGAACAGTCCTGTGTCAAGACTGAAGATGGCTTGAAACAGCTTCACAAGGTACTGCTGGGTTTCCTCCTCTGTCATACAGCCTGAATGAACCCAGACGCATAAGGTAGAGATGGACTCCATTGTCTCCCTGGGAGTCGCTGTGAGTTTGCTTTCCTGCTGTAGCCTAGAGTCAGGCAGTCCACACCCTGAGGTCAGGCCAAGCTGGCACCTCTTCTGTGGGGCCTGGGCTTTCTCTCCTGTTCCAGAAGCCTTGCTGTGTGCTTGGGGGTTTACTGCCATTGCTGCTAACTTCGGGTGTGGGGCTCACTTCTGACGAGTTACTGGGGGTAAACTCAACAAGGCTATAAACTGTAGTTGTTTCTGACTGTGTCACCTGTAGAAACGGTGGTGGAAGTGAGGCGGGTTGCACTCCCGTGGGTGAGAGCCTCTTTCATGGGGTTGCATGCTTGTTTTAGTTTTAGTTTTTAAGAAGTTGGTAGAAGTCATTTTAGAAATCCTGCAATTGTTTATTAGAAATGGGCTCGTGAACACCGAGGTGGTATGTGTGGGTGGGCATGTGACTCCTGGCTGTACTTAGAGATTCAGTCAGTCCTGTCCACTTCCTGTCGCTGAAGCCCACTGGTACTTCTGGCCCTGGGATGGGCATTCTCCTAAGTTATGAACAGTCACTCCATCTTACTTTACCATGGTCCTGGGTTGCAGGGTCCCAGCCCTTCCTAAGCCTGTGCTGTTAACCTCAGAGCAGGGACAAGTCTTGTTTAGTAGTGTTTAGAGTACTGGAGAGGCCAGCCTGTGTCTCACAAGCTAAAGCTGCCCCCGCTTCTCTGTAGGAAGAAGGTGTAACCTGCTGCTAAATTACCCATAGGCTCTGTCTTAGTCAGGGTCTCACTGCTGTGAACAGACACCGTGACCAGTGCAAGTTCTATAAAAGACAACATTTAATTGGGGCTGGCTTACAGGCTCAGAGGTTCAGTCCATTGTCATCAAGGCAGAAACATGGCAGCATCCAGGCAGATATGGTGCAGGAAGAGCTGAGAGTTCTACATCTTTATCTGAAGGCTGCTAGTGGAAGACTGACTTCCAGGCAGCCAGTGGGAGGGTCTTAAGCCCACACCCACAGTGACACGCCTACTCCAACAAGGTCACACCTCCTAATAGGTTCACTTCCTAGGCCAATCATATACAAACCATCACATTCCACTCCCTGGCCCCCATAAGCTTGTTCAAACATGAGTCTATGGGGCCATACTTAAACATAGCATAATACAAAATACATTTAGTCCAACTTCATAAGTCCCTGTAGACTATAGCAGTCTCAACAGTGTTAAAAGTCCAAAGTTCAAGGTCTCTCTTGAGATTCATCCAATTCCTTAACTGTAATCGCCCAAACAAGACAGGAAACCAGCTGGGCAAAGTCCAAACTCAGCATCTCCATTGTCTGATGGCAAAGCTCAGATATCCAACTCCTTTTTCATCTTTGTTGACTTCAACAAGGTTCTTTCTCCTGGGCTTGTTCCACACCCTGTTAACAGCTTTCCTTGGCAGGCATCCTGTGGCTCTGTCATCTTTAATATCTTGGGTACCCCGAGTCGATTTCAGCTTCACAGCTTCTTTTTCCATTGTCTGAGATCCACACATGATCTTCTGTGTATCTCCAAAGAGCTGGTGTCACTTCTTCAGCTCTGCCCTCTGTAGCACTCTAAGTTCAGATTGATCCACTCCACTGCACTGCTGTTCTTGGTGGTCATCCCATGGTACTGGCATATGCTAGGGTCTTCCACTACAACTATGCTTCACCAAAGCCTCTCATAGGCTCTCTTCATGGTACCAAGCCTCAACTCCTTTGCATGACCCCTTCAGTCCTGGGCTGTCGATTACAACCGAGGGTACACTTTCACCAATGGCCTTCTATGCCCTCTCACAGTACCAAGCCTCAGCTGTTCTTCATGATGCCTTCATGCCTTCAAAACCAGTACCACCTGGATGATTCTTACACATTACCAAGTACAGCTGTAGCATGAGGTACAACCTTGGCTATCTCTGGAATACAGCTTCTTTGTGCTCTCAGAAAACACTTCCCAGATTTCACCTCAGTGATGCTGGTCTTTTCTTAATCACCACTAATTTCTTAGCTCCAGCTAGCCAGCATCAATTGTCCCAGTAGTCTCCTTATCCTCTTGAATATAAAGCCAGAGACACATGGCTGAAGCTGCTGAGTTCTGCTGCTTGCAGGAGCTGGAACACTGGCTCCCTTGTTCTATTATGTTATCACTAGCTTCCTTTCCCCCAGCTCCTTCACTGCCTAAGCTTGGCTGTCCTGGATCTTGCTCCATAGACTGACTTTGAAATCAGAGATCTGCATGCCTGTCTCCTAAGCACTGGGATTAAAGGTGTGGTCCACCAAGCCTGGATTTAAGTTTTTCTTCACCTAGAATTTGCTCTGTTCTAGGCTGGCCTTGAACTCGAGATCTGCTTATCTTTGCCTCCTGGGATTAAAGGCTTGTATTACCATGCCTGGTCCTAAATTTAGCTGGGTAGAATCTTGCCCCCAGGTCACCACTCCCTTAATTCAATTTAATATCCTTGAATTCAGCTCCATTTCACTTCCTGGAGTCCCTTTAATACTCAAACTGTATATTTTGTACTTTTCCTTTCTCATCTTGCTATGTTTGTTCAAAATTCTCTTCATCAGACTTAACCAGAGAACAAAGTCTTTGTTGGGCTTTTTCAAGACTTCCTTTGCAGATGCAATTAATATAAATCTCTTTCCCTTAGCCCTAGGCAGTCTCTTCAGGCAATGGCAAAAAGCAGCCACGTTCTTCACCAAAACATCACAAAACCTTGTGTCTCTTGGCCACAAATTAAAGTTCTTCTCCACTGAAACCTCTTGGGCTATCTGGCCTAAACAGTTCAAATGACCCTCAACACCACTGTCTTCCATATTCCTACTAGGCTGGCCCATTAAACCCCTCTTAAAGCATTCCATGGCTTTCCAAATCCAAAGTCCCCAAATCCACATTCTTCCAAACAAAAGCATGGTCAGGCCTATCACAGCAATACCCCAGTCTCTGGTACCAACTTCTGTATTAGTTTGGGTTTCACTGCTGTGAACAGACACCATGACCAATGCAAGTTTTATGAAAGACAACATTTAATTGGGGCTGGCTTACAGGCTCAGAGGTTCAGTCCATTGTCATCAAGGCAGAAACATGGCAGCATCCAGGCAGATATGGTGCAGGAAGAGCTGAGAGTTCTATCTCTTCATCTGAAGGCGGCTAGTGGAAGACTGACTTCCAAGCAGCCAGGGGGAGGGTCTTAAGCCCACACCCACAGTGACACACTTACTCCAACAAGGCCACACCTCCTAATAGGTTCATTTCCTGGGCCAATCATATACAAACCATCACAGGCTCTGAAGTTTAAGTCACAACTGGGAAACATGCTTTGTGTTGTGATGTAGACCAGGAGTAGACTTCTCTGGGAGAGACCGGATCGCACACACTCGAAGACTTAGGTTTTGGCCTGGAGTTATTTGAGAGTTTTCCCAGAGTGTTGGGGTTGCTGTGAGGAGTGGTGCTGTCCCCAGTCAACACTGTGAGAAGGCAATTGAAACTTGGGAGTGGCTCTCATGGGCCATTTCTCAGGGTGGCCTCCGGTCCTGTTTCTGGGTGGGGAGGAGCTTTTCTGGGTGACTGGTGGGTTCCCTAAGGGTAGGCAGCTACCAGTGCCAGTAGTCTCTGAGCATGGTCTCCTTCTTTGAAGGGTCTGTGTTTCCGTACCAGCACACACTGATGTGTGTGGGGTTCCCTGGTGCTTCTGTAGGAGAGAAGGGGTGCAGGTGAGCGGTATGTGTGAGTGCTGCGTGGAGGAGGGGAGCAGATGGGTCTTTGGAAGCCTCTCTGTGCATCATTAGTCCGGGGGCAGGGGTGATATGTGTACACACACACACACACACACACACACACACACACGCCATTGTCCATTTCTTCCTCAAACAATGAGATATTCTGCTTCCGGGTTCAGAGGAAGTGACTGCAGAACCTCTTGGGTCACTGGTTCCATGCTTTCTGGTCAGCCTTTCCTATACAGGGAAGAAAGACAATGTTCATTTGTCCTGGGCATGGGGGCCTCCTTGAGAATGCAGAGTAGGAAGTGGTAGGCCCAGTGTAACTTGGTGTCTTTTGACCTCTGTCTTCACACTAGATCCTAGTGTGGACCAGGGTCTTGGTGGTTGATATCACACTGCAGGAGTCTTATCTGTCTAGTGAGGTTTGGCTCGTAGTGCAGACTTGAGACCCTCCTGCAGATCCAAGGCTTGGGAAATAACACCTTCCCTCCCTCCTCTTTTGTAGGCAGAGCAGTACCAGAAGAAGAACCGGAAGATGCTTGTGATCTTGATTCTGGTTGCCCTCATCGTAGTCCTCACTGTGGTCCTCATCGGCGTAAAGTCTCGCTAGTGGCCCCCAGCTCTTGAGAGTACTGCTGCATGGACTAGCTGGGTGTTCGGGTTCGGCTGGTGTCCCGCTGCTGCCCTATCTAAGAGTGCACCCACTGGTCCGTCCGGCAGTGCACAGTGGCCTTCCCGGGGACGCCTTCTAACCAGTGGGCTGGCGGGTAGGCACGGCCACATTTTCCATCTCTGTCAGAGTCTAAGGACAAGGTGCTGTTGCTGAAGAGACTGGCCTACGATGGGCTGAGACGTGACCTGTGCTTTAGTGAAAGGCGCGGCAGGGTTACCTGCGTTGCCAGTGCTCCGTGCGGTGTACGCATGCTCATTTTTAGCACTCATGTCTGAGCAGCATGTTAAATAATTTTTGGGAAATTTTTTTTTAACCATCTGGTTTTTAAGAAGTTTGGTACCAAAAATTTATTAGTGTAGAGGCAATGCCTCTTCATCTTCCCAGCTGAAAACAAAGCAAGAAGTCCTTCAAGGATTTATAATCTGTTCCCATTAACTTAATTTAGCTTTCCATCACTGTTAACGATCAGAGTAACAAAGTGTGAAAAATAAGAAACCATCATTGATGTTAATTAACACATTTAGACGGGCCAGTTAAACCAGCTTCATGCGTTTAAATCAATTGTAAGTAGCATATTCCTCATTGAGAATTTTGCCCTGTAAAATTTTCTACTGTAAACCAAGAGGGGTTACTAAGCCAAACCGCCTGAATCAGAGACTCGGTCATTTGAACCAACCTCACATTACAAGAAAGCTTGACAGTGTCACCAACTAGATTGAGCCAGTTTGTCCCCAGCCATCCTTCCTCAGTCCATTACTTACATTCTAGCTACGTAATGACCTGTCCAAACCTGACTCCATTTAATGAACTGTGAATTTACACAGAGGCCATTTTAAATGGGTCACCCCATTTAGGATTAGTAGATCTCAAATTATTAACCAAACATCACTCCATTTCAAAGTAAAATATTCCACACGTGCTTTGACTCGTCCACTCCCGCGCTGCCGCTTAGTGCCCAGAAAGCGGGTGTTCCTGAGGACAGTGAGAACCTCGACTAGGGAAACCCTGTGCGTATGTGTGTTCTGAGTGTTTCTTTGCGTGCGTGCGTGAGCACATCGTGCATATCAGGTCGCCAAAGTAGGGTTCTGCTCACCTGCCTGTGAGCTCTGTGGTGCTCGTGTGCTCTGCAGAACTAGAGCCATAGGGACCGGCCTGGTGGAGCTTTGAAGAGTACGTATCTCACTTCCTCTGTTTGCATCAACACTGCTGGAATTGTAGTGGTCTTTGTGTAATTGTTGATGGCTTGAAAAAAACCGTCTCTGCCTCTTTTAAATTATTTAAGCAGTGTGGTCCTGTTAAGTGTGTTACATTTTTATTTGGACCAATTCTATAAAATGCCTCTCTGGGATTCACAAAAGGGTGTCTCAGAACTCCAGCTCAGACCTAGAAATGGAGTCATGTGGACCCATCATGAGCTCACCCTCCCTGCCGGGGCCGTGGGGTAATGGGATCGGAAGGATTACTGGCTCCTTTGGCAGTGTTACTAGAGAGGGTTGGAAAAGAGGAGGCAGTACCTACCCCACCACTTCAGAACTGGGGAGGGGGCTCTACAGTCTCCTCACCTCTGAGGTTAGACAAGCTGTTCCGGGGTAGACTGGTCAAATTAGGGGACCTGCTTCAAGCAATCCGTGGAGATCATGCTGAGTAATTGTGAAAGCCTTGAAGAAAAGTGACCTTTTAAGAAAGGATCACTATTTATTTATAATTTATTTCCTTGAGTAGATTTTATTTTAGCAGGGCCATTGGTTTTCTCCCAACCCATCTGGTTAGAAATTGTCCCAAGGACCTGTGGGGAGAGAGACTGTCTCCTTCTGCCTGAAGGCAGTGTGGTGCTGGTCTGGACCCAAGTCTCCCTGGTAGGTGTCCTGAGAGGGCCTGGGTACGGGCTGCACCCGGCTGCAGTGCGTTATGCACTTGCTCCTTGGGGTCCCACTGCCATTTTCTGTTGAGCCTGTTCTGGGGGAAAGATGAGAAGCCTTTGAGAAGTTAGTCCCCATCCTCTGGTAGGTCCCTCACAGTAATTGCTTTTGGAAGAGGACTCTTGTACCTGCTGACAGCCACTGTCTGTGCATCCATCCTTCACTTCAGTCTGCTGTGGAGGTGACAATCACACAGACCCATCTCTTCCTGGGCCTGGGAAGCACCTTGGGGAAGAAGCCCAGCCTCTGGACATGGGCTCCCGCCACTGCCCTGCTGGCTCTTGCAGAGGTGGGGTGCAAGGGGAGAGGGAAGGCACTGTTGGTCCTTCGGGCCCTGATCTTTCCTAAGACTGGCATGAAATGGCTGCCTGTCATTCTGTGTGTTGGGGTTGGGGGGACATTGGGGTGCTGACCGGGCCCACTATGTGAAGCAATGTGTGTCTAATTTAACGGATGTACCACTTTCTCTGCTAATTGAGAGAGCATTATTTATTTGTTTTGACACAGTGCTTGCAGTGTTTCATCCAAGCTAATGGCTTCTTAAAGGTAATAAAACCCTTCAACCTAATTGGTCAGATAAGACTTTTTCCTTGTATGCTTAAATAAAGCAATTAGTGAAATGCTTCTATCCAAAATGACTTTTTTTGTCCTTTAAAAAAAAAAAAAACTAATTTACTGTTACTGGAAACTTTTTGTACAATAAAGCAATCTCGGAGATTGAAGAGCATCCCGCACTCCTGGTATTAATTTTAACTATGGGGGTCATATTTTCTTCAAATGTGTTTGTGTTAGCAGAGGGCCTGACCGTGTCTGGGATCTTTGGGGCCATGGCCATTTATTTTGTGCCTGAGGCCTCTGCCTCCAAGCCTGAAAGACGATTTGTCTATCTAATGGAGGCCCGCAAAGGGACCAATCAATTTGCTATCCAATACAAAAAGAGAAACCACATAAAAGACAGATAATTATTTTTCGTTATGGAAACACGCTTTATGTGAGCACTAGAGCCTGTTTGGAATCTTCAGATCGTGCCCAAAGGGCTCTGCAGTGCGCAGGCTCCAAGACCTACCGTGGGAAATGTCTTCCTCCAGCGTGGCAAGACAGACACGAGGCCAGAGCAGAGTATTAATGCTTGTGTCCATGCATGCCTGGGAGAGAGGAGAGGGGATGGAGGGCCAGAGTGTGGGGCATCTGCCATAGCGGGCGTGCCCTGGCAGACTGGGCCAAAGAGCCTGTTGAACCGCAGACTACAGACTCTTGCGTCCTGTACTCTGTTCTTGTACAACATATGATCCCTTCCTCATCAGCCATTGGATAATGCAGAAGTCAGTCACTTTCTGAGGACATTCCTCTGAAGTCCTTTTTTCTAAGACAAGAATCGTGAGTCCAGTGGTAGTTACATTCAGGCCAATATCCTGATGTGGCTTAAGATGGGAAGGCCTATGAATAGGGGAGGAGGGTTTTGTTTTTTTTTAATTCTTTTATCTTTTTAGACAAGGTCTGTGTAGCCCAGGTTGCCCTTGAGCTTTTGACCCCATCTTTTGCTTCCGTCTGCTGAGATTATAGGAAGACAAGTGCTACCATGCAGGGCAGTGGGGCGGCTAAACAGTGAAATGGAGTCATCTTTGCCATGGAAACTTTGGGGAGCTGGGCTTAGAATGGTCACACAAGAGTGTGTACACACAGTTGGTCATCGTCGTTAAGCAGAGTGCTTTCAGACTCGGGCACTGGGTCAGAGTTGGTGAGCAGCTGAGGTGTGTGGTCCCTTTGACTGTCATCCTGAGTATCAGACAGGCTGAGTGCGGAAACTCTGCTCATTGTGAACATGGTCTATGGAGTTAAAGCAGCCTTCCTCTTGTGCTGTGTGAGGGCATAGCCACCTACCCAGACTCGCACGTGAACGGCAGCAGAGCTGAGCAGGCCAGCTGTGAGCCACGGCCTTTTGATCATTGGGGTCCCTTCTATCTCAGCCATATGGGGACCATGTGAAGACCCTTTTCATGGTGGGCTGGGGTCAGAGGGATAAAGGGGGGGGGGACAGCAGCCGCCAGGACTAGTTACATGGCAGGATTTTATTTATTCTCAGGAGGCAGTCCTGAGTGTTTGGGGGCTTAGTTCTGCTCAGTGCCTGTAACTGGGTCTCAGTTGTGTTTTCCTGTGTTTATTGGCCTTTGAAACCTCTGAGTTCTCCTGACCACCCACCCACACAGCACCTTTAACCTTGTGTCTGATGTTTCTGTTTAGTTGTTTTGAAACTGAAGGAAAGCAGACCCTGCAAGTTGATGACTGTCAGAACAAGCTAACGGGGCCACCGATGGGCATGTAGACAGCTCACGTAGAAGTGCTTCCTCTCAGGCTCAGAGTCACCATCCTCAGACAGACCAACCCATCTATGCTCGGTTTTCTTACAACGGCAAGGGACATTCCACAGAGCCAAATGGCAGAGACTTGTGCACAATTATCTGGTCAATTGAGGCAAAAGAAAATAATCATTTGTCCAATTGTGCAAATGAGCTCCTGGACTGTCCTGAATGCTGAGATAATTGTGTGGTCCTCCACTTTCATTCCATAATCTGGCAAAAATGGGCTATTTAAACAAGGCTCCATTTGATAATGTGAATTCCAATCAGGCTTCGTTAAAACAGACCACTGGGGTTTGCATTTTCTGTTTGTCAACTATAATTCTATAATTGCTTTAAGCTAATCATCCAAATTCCACCATTAGTAATCACTATCTCTCATTTACAGATGTGATAGAGGCCAAGGGCCCTGCTTTATGTCATTTGGTTTCATTTTCCCAGGAAGTGCTGAGGAAACCAAATGCCTGTTCTCTGGCTTGGCATTCTGACCCAGGGTATCACAGTAGGGCTTTGTTTTATTCACTGTGGGGGAGGAAAAACACCTCCCACTGAAGCATCCCCTTTTCCAGATGGGGAAACCGAGACCCATGCCCAGGCGTAGCACAGGATCGAACCGAATTGTCACTTTCCCAATCTCTAGACCAGCACTTCTTTCTTTCTGCTTATTCCATTTTAATTGTTCATTTCTTTCCATAAAATTAAATGACCTTCTTCAAGAAAGATGTAATGGTCAAGATGTGATTTGGTAAAAAGCTTCCTCAAGGGTGTTTTTTCTTATTACAAAGATGAGACCAGGCTGCAGCTCAGAGAGATTTGCAGACAGCGGTGAACCATTACCCCAGTTGAGTTTTTTGTGTAATTGGTGTGAAGAGATTGCTGCTGATGAATCAGCCTGCCTCTGAACAGAAAAATAATGAGTGTGCGGTGACGCGACCGGGTGTGCGCACATGTGAGCTCGCAGTTGTTTACCAAAGGTATATGCGTGCATAAAATGCTCGCCGAGATGGATAATGTCATTTTAAAGTTGTAAATAATAAAAAATAGTCTCGGGCAGACCTGATTTTACAATTGCCTGAGAATGCAGCACTTCATTTCAACACTGCGATGGCTGGAAATTGATTTTTTTTTTAAATCCAATTAAGCCTCAAGGTTGGTCATCCATTTAAAAGGTCGGGCGAGTTAAACAGGGACGGGGCCTTCGGTTCATGCTAATAATCAGATTTACACAGAACCCCAGCCCTCATGGCTGCCTATGGAGGCCTATGTTTGTTTGCACTACCCCGAGCTGTCCAAGGCCCCAACCCCTGGTGCAGACAAACAATCAGGGACCCAGACTTTCAGAGACCCCAGCAGTACTGACCCCTTTATGCCTTCCCCCTGGATTCCCAGTCTACCCCTTGAGTGTGGGTCCCAGGATCCAGCTGCCTCTTTTCTATAGCCCTGAGAATCCCAGGGCTGGAAAGTAGCCTCTCATTCAAAAACTCGGTACCATCTGGTACTTTAAAGCAACAAATGAATCCTGGTCTAAAAAACTGGGCAACACGTTGCTGTGTGTGCCTGGCACTGGGAGGAAGGCTTCAAAACGCCTTCCTGGGCTGCTCATGGGGAATGTCTTACGTGTTACTATATTATGAAGATGTTGGGGAAAGCATGAGTCTGAGGAAGATGTTTTATTCTCCGCTTGGGTTGGGGTGTCATTCTCGTTTTATAAATGGCTGAGACCTGGCATTTCACCTTGAACTGTAATGTAAGGCACTTCAGTATGCTCCATGCATAACCAAACCAGCCTGAAATAAGGGCCCTTCCAGAATTTTCCATTTACAAC
The DNA here is from genome assembly GCA_964023405.1 of Apodemus agrarius. Classification (NCBI taxonomy): domain Eukaryota; kingdom Metazoa; phylum Chordata; class Mammalia; order Rodentia; family Muridae; genus Apodemus; species Apodemus agrarius. The sequence continues at coordinate 5,163,593 of OZ030008.1, read as the reverse complement.
TATGAACCACTCTGAAATAAGGGCCCTTCCAGAACTTTCCATTTACAACTATGAACCACTCTGAAATAAGGGCCCTTCCAGAATGTTGTATCCATAACTATGAACCAGCCTTGAATAAAGACCCTTCTAGATTGTTCATCTATAACTATGAACCAGCCTGAAATAAAGACCCAGAATTTTCCATCCATAACTTTGAGCCAGCCTGACAACAAGGACCTTCTAGATTCAGTGAGAAGAAAATATTGAATTTGCTTCTCATTGCTCACCGCTCCAGACAACAAAAGCCTAAGAATTTTAGATTAGCTTTTTGCCTCCCCCACCCTCCCCTCACACCACTCAGTTGTCCAAATCCTCAAGAACAGATTTATGATTCTTTTTGAAAGGTCTGCGTTGGATAGCACAGATAGATGGGTAATAAACACAAGGGTGTTTGTGAGGTGAATATGACGTGGGCTGGAGTGAGTCATCTCAATACACTGGAGAGATCCGCTTCTAACAGGATCCTGCCAGCAAAGGTTTTTTTCCTCAGGAAAAGATTTGATCAGAATAAACATTCACCTCCATTTTGCTGTTCTGTAAGTCTCCATGTTCACAGGTTGGGTTTGCTTAAGGGAACGTGGGGCTGAACTAGCTGTTGATCATTGTTCTCTTCCTTCCTGCGTCCTCCCCAGTCCCTGAGCTCCAGGTCTTCAATATGCCCTCGAAAACTTTCGCAACTACAAAAATAATTGTGCTGGTGTTTGGAGGTAAATAGGAATTTAGTCCCCAAGACATGAGGGTTATTGCTGCCTGAAGCTGGAGGGGACTAGTTCAGACCTCCATCTCCTCCAGGAGCTCCCAAGACTCGGTGTCCAAAGGACCAGCTTCAGCTTGATAATGAATGATTCTACTGGTACATTTTTGTTAACGAGTTCTCTCTTGTCCTGCCGATGGCAGAGATTGAAGACAGTCACAGAGATGAGATTGTACTGCCTGCTTTTCAAGCAAGGTGCAAACGATTGTGCGACACCTTTTGTGTAAGATGCGTGGAGGTAGTAGCTGTATTTTTCTCAAAGAGGCAGGCAAGATAAACCAGAAACTAGTAGAAATGGCCTGCCCATGGGGGTGAAGAGGGATGTGTGGGGAATGAATAGCAGGCACAGGAAGAACCCCCTTTTGAGCATTCCTTTTCACAGCTAGGGGTTTTTTGAGATTGATAAATGTTTCACATATTCAGAAAAGAAAATAGAACAAGAAGCGAAGGGAGGCACGCCATCATCTGAACACAAGCACCAACCTAAGTGGCCACCACGGATAGGCACGCAGCCACGGAACCAGCTCCCCACGTGGCAAGCACAAAAAGAATAGAGAGATGGTAGCCGTGTGGTGGGAGAGGAGCCTGGTGCTGTCTGTGGTGGGGAGAGCAAGCGAGCCAATCCATGGAGGGTGGCTGGGTGTTCGGAAGGAGCCCGCAGAGGGGTCACATGGGAGGCATCTGTAAGCCCATGATGTCCTGTGAATGAAAAGACCCCAAGACAAGCGTCACTGGGGACCTAGTGCGCTTCTACTTAACCAAATGCTCCCAAATACCACCCAAGAGCTGCAGCTTTCTAGAGAAGTGGCTGGCTGGATTTTGGACGAGAAGGAACAGAGTGAGCTATCATCTTATAACTCTAGACCAAACTAAACGAACAAAACAGAAAACTGAGGATGTGTTGGGACATACCAGCCAGTCTAAGGGGACTGCTGCTGGCCTGAGCCACTGTACTGTCAGACAGACGGGTACCTGAGAGTGTTTGTAAGGACATGGGTAGGGCGCTGGGCCCTTAGGGCCTCGAGCGTGGTTCAGTTTCCCGACTTGCACCTTTTGGAGACACAAGTTCTGCCTTCTCATTCTGTATTGTGCTCACATGATGTAGCCAGTCCCAGAAGCAGGAAGGAAGCCTCTCAGAGAAAGAGCTGGAGACCACAGCCTTGAGCTTGTAGCCGTGGTGCCCTTATTTGCACTTACAGTCCTAGCGCTGGGTCACCAGTGACAGAAACACTGAACACCAGGGCATCCGAGCGGCTCCAAAGTGTCCCTCCCCATGAGGAAAAGAGAAAGGCTCCATCTAGTAGGGAAGATAATCTTCCCCTAACAGTAGACGAAAACAAATGTCTGCTCTGGTGTCTGGACAGGAAATTAACAAAACAGCAACAGTTTCTTTAGCCCCTCCTGAGGAAATAAGACCAACCTTGCAAGCCAGAGCCCTTTGCGGCCATGCGTCTATTACATGAGGGAGGAGGGGACTGGGAATGTGCCCAGTGAGTTGGTAGCGTGCTTGCCTAGCCTTCATGAAACAGCCAATAATGGCGCACACTTGCAATCCTAGCCCTTGTGAGGCACGTGCAGGAGGATTGCAAGTTCAAGGCCAACCTCCGGTAGGCTCAAGTACACCCTGGGCAACGTGAGTCCCTACCACAATCAATCAATCAAAAATAAATAAATAAATAAATAAATAAATAAATAAAATAAATGGTAGGAATGGTGGTTATGAATGGCAGAATTTGGACTGTAAAGCAGACACTGCTTCTAATTCTATCGATTGTAAAGAAGACCTGTACTTTGACCAGAAGAGATCCCTTAGATCCCACTTAAACCGAATGTAAGGGACACTTATCCCTTGACCTCCTCATGAGGAACAGTAGAAAACAGAATATAGATTTTTGCCAAACACCTTCAACCCAAATCTAATCTCAAAGTAGCAGGCAGATTCAAACTTCAAGGCCTTTTGTGTGACACGTCCTCATCGTGAGAAAGAGGCGGGGATTATTCTGGATTCAGGGAGACTAGAGAACCTGACAGCCAAATGGAACGTCTGATCCTTGTGTGGCTTCTGGTGAAGGAAAAAGCCACAGAGGATGTCTGAGGACAGTGAGGATGTCGCGCTGTAAATAGCGTTAGAGGACAGTAGTGCTTGAATCTAGAGTAGCCCATGGGTCTAAATGGGAGGCTGTGGCCCAACCAGCACCCTCATTCCCAGGACACCCTCTGTGGTACATAGGGATAAATGTATGCAATTTTCATTAAACAGTGCAGGAAAGAAACATGTGCTCCCACACGTGTATACATGAATATGTATAGATTATAAACATGCACAGTCTTGCATGAAGGGCATAGAAGTGTCTCCATTGTACTAAATTTGCAACTTTCCATAGTTGGTGAAGGCGGTTTTGTTTGTTTTCTACAGCAGTGAGCTCCTCTTAGTTTGGGTGGCTCTGGTGTGAGCGTAGGTGAACCATCTGGTACCAGAATGTAGCCAAGGCATTTTGTCATCTTAGGGAACTCGAGAGGCAATAAATACACAGATGTGGCAGCCTGAGGCAGTACCCACGGAGGCAATGCTCTGTTTTTTGATGGTCTGGGCTCACTTCTAAGTTGGTGGCTTCAGCCAAGGGTCATAGAATGGGGTCACCATTCCAGAGCTGCCTTCCATTGGCGCTCGTCAAGCTCGTTTCCCCGAAGCCCCAAGGACTTCCGATTGATGCTCAGTCTTGTACAGGGCCAAGTGCAAACTGGCTGAGTGTGTGTGAGGTCCAGTCACCCGAGTTCAGATGCCCCAAGTGGGCTGTGTCCTTCAGACCCCAGGGCACCCAGTGAGCCGTCGGCTTCCTAGTTCAGGATCTAACTGCCAGCAAACTCCAACTCACCCCTCAAGACCCACGTCACAGGCCTGTCCCAGTCTGCAGGGCCTCCCTAGCCTCAGTCCTGTCCCAGCAACTGGGTGTCTGGATTTTGTGGCTGTGACTCCACCCACCCAGACATTTAAGCATCTTTCATACACTGCTGATGTCTTTGGAGAGATCAGGGGTCTGGAGCTGTTCAGAACTGATGTTTGCTAACTAGATAACTAGGTTGGACTGAGGAAGGTGAGGCAGGAGGATTGCAAGTCCAAAGCCAGCCTACCATGCTAGAGATGAGCTTGGTCTAGTAGAAAACAAAGAGGCACGGGCATGTGACTGATGCAGAGCCCTTGGCCAGCAGGACAAGGCCCTAGGGTTCAGTCCCCAGCACCAAAATGAATACATGAATGCATGTATGAAGATTCCGTACACCGTGGCGCTCGCCTTCTTGGGCCAGATATACCAGCACTGAGGAAACTTGCAGATCAGTGACTGCAGACAGCCTTGGGGCGCACCTGTCCCAGAGTGTGACCTCATGACTCCTGAGAACTTTACTCCGGTTTCTTCTGAAGCCTTTGAACTTTCTGCTGTTTCTGAGCCACGGCAACGCCCTTGTCGGGGGTGGAGCTGGCTCCAACTCATCACAATTGTAAGTTGCTGCTTCGGTTGCCATTTGTTCTAAACTTTCATCTTTCAAAGCAACAACAACAACAAAAAACTTTAAGAAGTTGAGTTTTTCCTTGACGGTGAGGTGTATCCTGAGCTGTAGATTAATGACTTCATAAAAATCTATCTAACGGGCACTCCTTTAATCCCCGCACTTGGGAGGCAGAGGCAGGCAGATTTCTGAGTTGGAGGCCAGCCTGGTCTACAGAGTGAGTTCCAGGACAGCCAGGGCTACACAGAGAAACCCTGTCTCGAAAAACACCAACAAAACAAAACAAAACAAAACAAAACAAAACAAAACAAAACAAAACAAAATCTATCTAACTAAACAAAGTGGCCCTGTCTCCTTTATATTAGTGTCTGTTAAGATTGCTGTGAGAGGGAAAGTGGTCTCTTCAAACTCCCTCGGATCTGTCGTAGTCTGTCTTGAGGAAATTGGGAGGCATCCAAAGTAAAATGTTCTGTGAGGTTTCAATTTCTTCTGTCTTGGGGTGGCATAAAACCAGGAATCAGGAATGTTTGCTCAATTACAAAGCATCCCACAGTCCCTCTCGCTCTGCATGTAGTAAGTGTTTAGTAAATGCTGGCCGAGCCAACCGAGCCGTCTTCGTCAATGAGTCACAAAAGTTATTTCCTTTATTTCCAGGGGAGAATTCTGTGAATAGGCAGGCCCTATTGCCTGTGAGTGTGTGTGTGTGTGTGTGTGTGTGTGTGTGTGTGTGTGAGAGAGAGAGAGAGAGAGAGAGAGAGAGAGAGAGAGAGAGAGAGAGGCCCGTGCTCGTATGTGTTCATATGTGTGTGAACAAAAGCTGCAGGTTGGCTTAGGGGGTCTTCCCTTAATGAATCTCCATCTTGGTTTTCCGGCAGACTTTCACAGTTACTTTCATGTTCATCTCGCGTTTCATACCTGAGCATGATACAGTCCCCTCCTGCAGGTTGATGACGACCTGCCAGAGTTGGTCTGCTTCTTCCCAGGAGGGACCTGGGAGTTGGACACAGAGGACAGGTGCCTTTATCCATCAAGCCACCTGAAAGGCCACGCATTGTTTTTTGAGGCAGCGTCTCTCACTGAACCTGAAGCTGACCAACTGGGCCGGAAGCTGCTGACTGGCGGGCTCAGGGACCCTTGTCCCTGCCCGCAGTGTTAGGACCACCGCCCATCTTTCTACAGGGACTGGGACCGTCACGCCTGTACGGCAGACATTTTACCACCGACTCATCTCCCCAAGCGCTTGGAAATACGTGTTGGCTGTCTCTCTGGTCTGTAGCATCTGTAGAGACCCGCCCTCCTTCAGCATCAGCTCCTAGGCTGCGTGCTGAGTCCTGCCCGCTCCTCCCCCACCTGCCAGTGTCACTCCTGCAGGGGACATCTTGCCGCTGACTGGCCCGCGGACGCAGTGCTTCGCCCACAGGGACGAGCTTGAGCCTGCCGCTCTCTAGGAAGATGGCAAGTTGTCTGGGCCGCTCCTGCGTGCCTTGTGCTTCACGCTGTATTTGCAAACACCAGAGCGTCAGGCTAGAGCACTTAGTACCCTTTACAAATGTGTGAAAACATGCAGTTGCTGTAAAAAAAACTCTTTTTCGAGAAAATAAGATCCAATTAGTGTTGACTTCTGTGTCAGGAAAGCCAGAATTTCAAAGGAATCCCCTCTGTTCATTCAGCTACTGCGGTCTTCAGGGCTGGCCTGCTCTGGGCTATTTGATGGAACCTTCAAAGTTGAGGAAATCCATACCATAGATGGCTTGTGGGTGGGGACACAAGGTGGGCGGTGCCTGCAAAGTCAGTGGCATGGAATACTGTGCTATGAAACTGGCTTTGGTAGGGTTTCTAAAATGTTGTATTTAATATTCTCTGAATTAGTTCTCTCTCTCTCTCTCTCTCTCTCTCTGTGTGTGTGTGTGTGTGTGTGTGTGTGTGTGTTGAGATCAGTGTGAGTGGGTGCTTTTTAGTCAACCTCTTAGTCAATGGACACGTTATGGATGTTGGTTTGCACCTTGTAGACACGGGACTAGAACTCTGGTCCTCAGGCACTGCAATAAGCGCCTTTTCTCGCACAGCCATCTTGCTTGGCTAGTTTTAAAGGCTGATACTAGAGAAGAAATGCAGATTAAAATTGACATAAAAGACAGCTCCAGCCCCAGGCCTGGAGTTGTCAAAACCTGGGCAAATGTAGGGTAGCAGTTGACTCCTTTCAAATGACTTCCTGTAACCTCCCCACACTGTCATCTTTTCCTCTCCAGCACAGGTGACAAAGTGCAGAGGCAGCTTGCTCTGCTGAATGGTGACCTTTCCCGGCGGGTGTTAGGCTGAGGAGGAGGCCTACACCGAATAAAGGGGGGATCTGAGTGCCTAATCGTCAGGCCCAGTAGCCACGGCCAGTCCCTGGCAAGTGCGGCTTCCTCGAGTCCAGGAACCTACTGGAAGGCCAGCCAGGGTAGCAGCCCAGCGGGAGCGGTTCCAGGGGCTCGCGCGCCACTCGTCCCCAACGGAGGCCCGGAAGGCGCAGTGCGGCCCGCGCCCCGCCTCCGCCGGCGCCCCCTCGCGCCCCGGGTGGGCCCTGCAGGGCGGCGCGGCCCGGAGGCGGCGGGGAAGGCGGGGCGCCGAGGCCGGGCGGGCCGGGGCGGCGCCGAGCCGGGCCGGAGCAGGGTGCTGGGCGGCCCGGCTGGGGTCGCGGGGGCGGAGGGGGGGAAGATGGCGAGCGTGGGGCTGCAGTTCCAGGCGAGCGCCGGGGACGCGGACCCCCAGAGCCGGCCCCTGCTGCTGTTGGGCCAGCTGCAACACCTGCACCGCGTGCCCTGGAGCCACGTCCGCGGCAAGCTGCAGCCCCGGGTCACCGAGGAGGTGAGCGGGCCGCGGCCGCCATGCGCCTGCCAAGCCCAGGCCCTGGGACACAGGCCCCGCCTCGCCCGCGCGCCCCGCCGGGCCCAGGGCGCAGGCCCGCGACGGGCCTGGCCGTCTGTCCCCGAGGCCCTGGCTGCAGCGAGGCCCGGCCTGGGTCGCCGGCCCGCCTGGGCCGAGCCACCTGCTTCCGCGCCCCCGGGCCCGGCCTTGCAGCAGGCCCAGTGGCGGCTTTCCGCGTGGCCTCCGGCCTCGAGACCCGCTTCCATGGCTACTGGCCAAGGCGGGCCCGGGAGCCGCTCCTCCAAGTGTTTGAAGCAGAGGGTCCCCAGACAGGCCTTGCCCGCGCGAGGCGCAGCCCCGCGAGGGTGCTAGGGGGCCAGAGAGCCACCCCGCTGCCTGGGGGCGCCCGGGGCGAGCAGGCGTGGCCGGCAGGGCACATCTAGCCACACAGCACAGGGTTGCGAAGCCCGTCTGTCTCATGTCTCCCCTCTGATCTAGCTCTGGCAGGCAGCTCTGGCCACGCTCAACCCCAACCCCACAGACAGCTGTCCCCTCTACCTGAACTGCGCCACAGTGGCCGCTCTGCCCTCCAGGGTGAGCCGGCATAACAGCCCTTCGGCCGCCCACTTCATCACCAGGCTCGTGAGAACCTGCCTGCCGCCTGGAACGCACCGGTGCATCCTGGTGAGTGCGCCTTGGCCCCCGGCCCACCGCAGGCAGAGCAGGCTGGTCCATGCCTTGTCCCATGCTAGCCCTGCAACCACCACCGAGTAGTGATCAGAGATGCCAGCCTAGATTCCTCGAGGCCTGGGCTCATGCCTGGGCCCCGCTCGCCTGTCTGGGAGAGTGGGCAGCATGTGCTGGCCGGCATCTTTCCCGCGCAGCCTCGGGCGCTGTGCGGTTTGTAGAGCGGACATGGGGGCAGTCCTGGTGACGTCCCTTCGCGGCTCCAGCCCCACCTTGCTGCTCTCTCACTACAGATGGTCTGCGAACAGCCTGAGGTCTTCGCCTCGGCCTGCGCCCTGGCTCGGGCCTTCCCACTCTTCACACACCGCTCAGGGGCATCCCGACGTGCAGAAAAGAGGACAGTCGTGGTGGAGTTCTTCCTGGTGGGACAAGACAATGGCCCAGTGGAAGTGTCCACCTTGCAAGTGGGTGTCTGGAGGGAGCACTGCCTCCTGGGAGCTCAAGTGGAGAGCTTGTCCCTTCTCTTCCCCAGGGAAGGGCTACACTGCTTTTCCGGGGGTCCCATAAAAGGGTCCTGTTGTGTTGTCTGTTCAGTACAATTGTGGTTTGATTATGCACGGTTGTCCTCTTAGGTGGGGAGCACTTTTGTAAGGTGGGGAGCACCTTTATGTGTTAGGTGGGGAGCACCTTTGTGTGTTAGGTGGGGAGCACCTTTGTGTGTAAGGTGGGGAGTACTTTTGTGTATTTGGTGGAGAACACCTTTGTGTGTTAGATTAGGAGCACTTTTGTGTTTATGGTGGGGAGCACCTTTGTGTGTTAGGTGGGGAGCACCTTTGTGTGTTAGGTGGGGAGCACCTTTGTGTGTTAGGTGGGAAGCACCTTTATGTGTTAGATGGGGAGAACTTTTATGTGTTAGGTGGGGAGCATTTTTGTGTATAAGGTGGGGAGCACTTTGTGTGTTAGATAGGGAGCACTTTTGTGTGTTAGGTGGGGAGCACCTTTATGTGTTAGGTGGGGAGCACCTTTGTGTGTAAGGTGGGGAGTACTTTTGTGTATTTGGTGGAGAACACCTTTGTGTGTTAGATGAGGAGCACTTTTGTGTATATGGTGGGGAGCACCTTTGTGTGTTAGGTGGGGAGTACCTTTGTGTGTTAGGTGGGAAGCACCTTTATGTGTTAGATGGGGAGAACTTTTATGTGTTAGGTGGGGAGCACTTTTGTATGTTAGATAGGGAGCACTTTTGTGTGTTAGGTGGGGAGCACCTTTGTGTGTTATATGGGGAGCACTTTTGTGTTATGTGGGGAGCACTTTTATGTGTTAGGTGGGGAGCACTTTAATGTGTGTCCTCTCACTGGAGCCTTAGAGGAAACCATTGACAGCCTGTCAGTCAAGGGAGGCACCTGACCTAGGCTGCCTTCCCGCTGCCTTAACCTGGCTTCCGCTCAGCAGCCAGAGACCAGCTTGTCCCTCCACTTTGGCTTCAGGAAGGCTGTCACTTGAGCCTCAAGCCAGCCCCCTACTCAGGGACTGTGTCCTCTGTCTCTCTGATAGGGTTAAAAGGAGGCAGTCCTCCGGGTCTGCCATCTTGTGTCAGTTCTGTTTTTGAAAACAGTCTAGTTGCTTTGTTCGGTTTAACCCCTTTCTCTGCCGACCCACCCAGACCTGGTTTGGGCCCCTTCTCTGTTTCTGAGGGCCACCCGATGTGTCTGTCTGTCCATCCCTCCGTGGAGCATGCCCACCAGTCTTTGGAGAGTTCGTCCCGCCATGCAGCAGACCTCATGTAAACACATAGAGAAGAAGTGAGCGGATGTTGCTTTTCTTGTCGGTGAAACCGAGGCTGGAATGCTCTTCACTCTCAGTCATTGCTTAGTGAGAACAGTGTGGAGGGTCTGCAGGGTTAGACGGCCTCCCTTGAGGCCGGTCCTCGGCCCAATACACATCCCACGCAGGCCACCGACTGCTGACAGGTGGCAGGGGCTCACAAGCACAGCTCATATCTGAGCTGTCAGCCCCCGGGCCTCTACGCGGAGCCTTCGAGGTTTAATTACCTGGGACAGGCAGCGGCTCTTGCGCTGGTCAGACAGCGGGGGCGGCGGCCGGCTGGCAGGATCGACTTGCGCCTGCCCTCCTGACATATAAGTCCGGGGGAGGTGATGATGAACTGCAAGCTAGCGCCCTGCGCCCCCGCAAGCCCCTTAATATCTGTTTCTTCCGGCCAGCACAGAGGCACTGACGCAGTCAGTTATCTCTGGCTTCTGAGGCTTCGGGTACGTGAAGGGACTAAACGGAGGCGGAGGCACGCTCAAGGCAGCTAGAGGAAGGCCCCGTGGCAGAGAAAGGTGGATGGGCAGGGTCTTGGGCGGGGGTGGCTCTGCAGAGACCTGGAGCCATCCGTCTCATCTAGCATCTGCAGACCCCATTGGGCTGTCCCTGAGTTGTCCTTAGCACAGAGCTAGGAGTCTGGTGGGGTCTGTTGTCTCAAGCTCCTGGTGTCTCCTGGGTCCTCTGAGGCTAATGAGTTCTCTAAGACAGAACATGGTCCCGTTCTTTCTGCAGCAACTATAGGATCTATAGGGTCTTCTATGCCCTAGTAGACCATTCAGTGATAAGGAGGACAGCATGACAGACTGTTCCTCCAGAGGACTCACGGAAAGCACCTTCTCGACATTGTAGGGCGATGTTTTGAGGGATCCCCAAAGCACGTGCTCCCTCCCTCCCATACCTGTATACAGCCTGAAGCATTTTCCTGGAGTGTTGTGTCTTTGATGTGTGCGGCGCTCAGGGGACTGGACAAGATGGGAAGAGAGCGTCCTTCCCACCCTGTCCATGGGCCCCAGCAAGGACCTCCGCTCTTCCTCCCTAGTGTTTAACCAACGCCACAGAAGGTGTCCGACTAGCCGCTCGCATCGTGGACACGCCATGCAATGAGATGAACACGGACATCTTCCTTGAGGTTTGTGGCCTCATCCCACTAAGCTGAGGTGGGATGGTCTTCAGATCAGAGAGATGGCAAGAAAGCCATCCGTTTTTTTTCTGTACATTTTTCATCAACCCCTAGTGTCCATTTTGCTCTAGAAGGTTAGCATCCTCAGCTGAGGGCATGGTTAAGATCGGTCCTCACTGGGACCATCCGTAGGCCTGAGACCAGCTGCAGGAAATGGAGTATGCAGGGCCAGTCTTCCCTTCTGGCCGTCGTCATGAGCGGCACAGCCACCGGCCTCCACGGCGGTTCCTCTCCCACCATGAAGCCGGGGATAGACTCATCGTTGGCGTGAAGCCCAGCCTCGCCTTGAGTTGAGCCTTTTTCAAGTGTCTCGTGTTGTTATTTTTTCCATGAATTCATCCAGGAGATTAGCCAAGTTGGAAAGGAGCTGGGGATCTCCCCCACCATCATCCGCGATGAACAGCTGAAGACCAAAGGGTTCGGAGGTGCGTAGAGCCAGCTGTCCAGGATGTGCTGGGGGAACCTGGGTGGCGGGGCTAGTGTTGGGAGCATTTGGCACAGGGTCTTCAGCCTCATCCTGTGGGGACCTGAAGGGAATGGAATCAGCCAAGGTCCCAGGCCGAGACCGGTCCAGGTTCTGCTGCTGATCCTGGGAGTCACTAGACCCACGTCCTTCCCATCTTCTGTCTCCCAACCCCCACGCTCTTGCTCAGTGAGGCCTTCCGTTCCTCTATTACACGCCTTCGTGGTCACTCTCAGGTCCTGGCGGATAGTGTCCTCACACAGAACACAGTTCCTGTGCCAGTCATGCCGTGGGGGTTGTCCTGGCCTACGTGTCTCTCTTGAAGCGACCTCCTTCCCTGATCTCTACATACCTAGGAACTAGAGGGGAAAGCTGGGCTGTCTTGAGGCGCCTTTTAGACTGAGCAGGCAAAGGTTACTCTTCCGGGGATTCCGAGCAAGGTCCACGGCTCAGGCCACAGCTTCTTGGCCACACCCCTCTGCTGACTTGGGTTTTCCTCTGCCACAGCCCTGTGAAGACTCCTGTAGGCTGCTGCCTGGCCTCAGGGCTGGGGACATGGGTAATGCTGGTCAGACTGTGTCCCCCCCCCATTAGGTTCTCTCCAAAAGATAACTCACAGTGTGGCCAATATCCACCTCAGAGTACGGTGTCTGGGGACAGAGTCAGGAAGCATGACTAAGCAAGATGTCCGTCTAGTCTGCAGAAGGCCTTGCCACGTGCACCACGTCCTGTTACAGACGAGGCCCCCGAGCTCCCCAAGCGAGGGAAGGAGAATTGCAGGATGGGAACGGTCAGCCGTGGCTTCACGGGGGCCAGCTGTTGGAGCCATGCCAGCCCCCACACGTTAACCACAGAATCACGCCATGGTGGCGGCCATTTTTGTTGGGGAGTTTCTCTGAGGAGGTGGCAGTCGCAGTGGACAGGAGGAGTAGGAATTTCCCAGACAGGCATTCTCACCCTCCTTGTGGTTGTGCAGGGCACCTGGATGCACAGCCCCTGTGCTCAGACAGTCACCACTTTCTTTGGGAAGATGGAGCTTATAAGCAAAGGGGGAGGGGTGTGATAGGGCAAAGGCCATGGAGCTGCAGGAGGAGGAAGGCCCCGGCCAGTGCAGGGCGGGCGAGACGGGCCTTGAAGCATCACCCAGTAAGTCCCTCTTTTCCCCTCGGCAGTCGTAGCCCTTGGAGCGGATCTGCCGCCTCCCATCCCACGCGGGCCAGCAGGAGCGGGAAGGGAGGTCCCTCGGTTGGTTGCTCTGCAGCAGTATGGGCTGGTGCCAGTCTGCAGGGCCCCAGGAGCCCCCACCGCTGCGACGGGCAGCTTACTTCTTCTTCCCTACACAGGAATCTACGGGGTTGGCAAAGCTGCCCTGCACCCACCCGCTCTGGCCGTCCTCAGCCACACCCCTGACGGGGCCACACAGACCATTGCCTGGGTGGGCAAGGGCATCGTCTACGACACCGGCGGCCTCAGCATCAAAGGGAAGGTGAGATGCGGGCCTCGGTGCAATTCAGACTGGCATGTTCAAGCACCCAGTGCATTTAGTATCAGGAGTGGGCGATTGTTTTATTTAAAATCTCTCCTCTTCTACCCAACACAATTATTTCCAGGACTACTCAGGAAATGGAACTAATAATACAAGTTTAAAAATAACCCCAATAGCAAATAATTCTCTTTTATTGAATTCCACACATATTATCTTGCCAGTTGAAAATTTAGAAAAGAAAAATATTCCAATCCAAATAGAGAGAGAGGCAGCATATTAACACTTCAAATCTCATTAGTGTATTTTAATAGGGAAAAGACCCACAAAATAAGTGTCCATCTCTGTCTCCGCTAATTGCTGATGGATTGTGTCATTAAGGAACTTTGCCTGGGCCTCTCATCCTGTGAATTCAGATCTATCCACCCTTCTGCGCGTCTGTGTTGGGTACACATAGGAACCAGGGTTCCTACTCAGAACCCCAGCCCACAGTTCCTTTAACTCTGAGGGGTTTCTGTCACCCTAGGCAACTGATACCAGAGGCTCCTCAAAACAAAACAAAACAAAACCCAGTTCACTTTCTAGAATAATCCCAGTGCTGGCCATCTCTGAGATCATTCTAACGGCGTTCACATATCCATGTGTCGACACCATGCTCAAAGGTTTACAGAGAACAACAAAATAGTGGGCACCAGGGTCTCTCACACTCCTGTCCTGGGCTCCAGATGCCTCAGTTGAAGCATAGAAGCACCAGTCTGCAGTCTTGCCCTGTGTAGCCCTTGCAAGTGGGTACATCAGCATCCTTTGAAGGATTGTTCTGAGCCCCGAGCAGTAAGTGAGCCACCCTGACCCTCAGGCGTCTGCTTTGTGCATGGTGGGTGGGTCTCCTGGAGGCTGTCAGCACCAGAGCCTCCCACAGGTGTAATCTGTGATCTGGTGCACTCCCTCTTACCAGAGACTCACACTCCTTTGTCACCGTTAGCTCCACCACGAAGCCCCGGAGCACGGGAGGCTGTCAGGTGGCATGCTCGAGTTTCTCAAAGTCCGCCTCGTGCAGCAGAGCTCATGCTAGTGCTGGTGATGCCCGCTGCCCTGTGCTCTCGGGGAAGGCTTGCCCTGTTATTACCATTATCTCTTGCATCTGCCTCAGGCAGTGGCTGTCTGGGTCTGTCACTCTCATGGCTGCCCTGTCCTCCCGCAGCCCTGGAAGAGGCAGCTGAGGTGTGTCCTTCATACAGTAGGGACAGTGACTCACACTCCAGTGGAGTGCTTTCTTTTTTTTTTTTTTTAATGTATTTTATGTTTTTCCTGCAAGTATGCACCGCATGCAAGCCTGCGGACTGTTGCGAGGTAGCACAGGGTGCTGGGAACTGAACTCAGGCCCCTAAGCAAGCGTTCTGGGCGGCTAAGCCATCTCTCTAGCCCCAGGAGAGTTTTTAAACTTTCGAATTTTCAAACTTGGCATTTCTGCTTTGTGGAGGGGCTTCTGCAAGGGAGGTCACCGTGACTTGAAGGACCCAGTGGCTCTTGGTTCCACTGGACCAGAGCTTTGACACTTCCAGTGGCTGTGCCTTTTGTGCGTGTGTCAGCCTGACCAGCGCAGATGGCACCTTAGCATTGAGAACCTTTCCCTTGGTAATAACAGAAGCAGCACGGGGGAGTCAGGAGGCCTCACGTAAGCAGCTGAGCTTGGCACTTTGCATGGGAGGTGACACCTGTGCAAGGGTACACCATGTTCCGTAAACAGCTGTCAAAGGCATTTTCCGGGTGGGTCATTTCGAAATGGCTTTCTGCTAGGCCTGGGGCCCCATTTCTTCATTTCAGCGGGCCTGTGTGTTCTCCCCGATTAGGTCGGAGAGATGGCTTTTCAGTCTTGCGAGGTGGATTTTTTTTTTCAGTTGATGTTATAAAAGCAGCCCCTCCTAGATCAAAAAAAATTCTGTCAGCTAAAATTCGAGACCCCCGTAATACATACAGTAGGGTCTGCAGAAGGACCGCACATTTTGAGCCCAGATTCTTACTTCCAACGACTTGTTTTTATTTAAAATGCGAACCTGTCAGTTTAAGCCAGAAGCCTATACAACCTAAACACCGTAGCGGCGTAATAGTTCACAGGAGGTGGCTTCTGCATTAGTGGCAGGGGTCTTCAGCTGCACGTGATAAAGATGCCCCCTACTGATCGTTGGATGTCAGTGGCGTAAGGGATAAGCAAGATCCGCTCTCTGAAGCCAGATGGGAACTGGTAGGCAGGGAGAGGGGCAGGCACAGAGCTGAGCCTCCCCAGAGGGCCGGACAAATGAAGGCTAACGAAGGTGGGACGGAAGGTAGATGGAAGATGGACTGCGTGAGTGTGGGTATCGCTGGCAGGGGCTGGAGGGGCTGGGGTACAGGGCTTTTCCTCGGAGGAGCCGTGGGCAGGGTGCCGGGTAGACTGTACCCTCTCTGCGGCTGGATAGACCAAGGGTGAGGCCCCATTGTGTCTGACTGTAGTCGGACTTAACTGCTGGAAGCCAGAGCCACACACAGGCTGGCTGCCAGCCCGTGCTCAGGGAAACCGGGATAGGCATGAGCTGGGGTCACCCTCTGTCCCCTCAGAGGAGACAGAGGTGCTAAGCATAGAACACAGGCAAATATTTCACCTCCTGGGTCCCCGTCTGAGGAGGAAGCCGTAGTTGTGAGAGCCACTGGGACGCCTGGTCAAGCCTCTTGAGGTGCTGGCTGGGTGACCCCACGTGAGCCTTGGCTTCTTTGGAGTCAGGGCGGAGAAGAGGGCAGAGGCCCTGAGCGTAGACGCCTAAGCTGGCCTGGGGTCCAGGGCTCTGTGGGAGAACCCAGTCATGGTGACTCTGGCCACTGGTGGCTTCCTTGTCTCCGTCTACCATATTATCTATTGCCTGGTTGGCCCAAAACTCTACAGTCGAGTTATACCTTCTCCATTTCTGCTGTTACCTTCCTCTTGCTTTGGTACAACACCCCCCTTTGGCCCGTCGGTTTCATGAACTGTGGGGGTGGGGTGCTCAGGGAGCCCTGTGAAAGGCACTGCGTGCCATGCAGCTTGAGGCGTAGAGGCTGCCGTCGGCCATGCCCCATGCTCACGTGGTTTACATGACTTACCCGTCTCCGGTCCTTTTGTGTGACTACAGACCACTATGCCAGGGATGAAGCGAGACTGTGGGGGTGCTGCGGCCATCCTGGGAGCCTTCAGAGCTGCCATCAAGCAGGTGAGGGCGTGAGCATGTTCTGGTCCCTCCCCCCAGGTGTTGACTCCCCCCTCAGGACCGCAAGCCCCGGCAGCAGAGCTTCGCAGGGCTTGTAAGAAGGGCTAACTCAGGGCGTGCTGAAGGTTCTCTGAAGGAAGCAGCCACGGGCGCACATGTTCGGAGACGCCCTCTACTCCTACTGTCGCTGGGAAGGAGATGCTCAGCAGGCCGGTTCTTGCGGTCGTCCCTCAGCTGGGGCTGCCGTAGCCAGTGATGGGCACGAGGGGTGGTGGATCCACAGGAGAGCACAGCCAGTGCCGTAAGGAGAGCCCCTAGCTGTGGAAACACACACACACACACACACACACACACACACACACACACACGAGCCTCTGCCCTCCCCTGGCTAACTCAGATGTCCTAAGGCACGGACGTGGCCCTCTTGAAAAGGAATGTGCCTCGGTGAGAGCCACAGAGCAGCAATGGCAGAGACTTGCGTGCCCTCAGCCACACTGGAGAGAACACAGAGGTGGGAAGGCTGGTTCTTGTCTTGGGGGCTGGGATGGCTGCCTGTAGGAAGAACTGTGCAAATGCCAGGACCCAGGAAGTGACGTGTAGCAAAATTGTGAGTAAGAATGATTGTCAGGAGGCTGAGGCAGGAGGATTGCCTCAAATGCAGTTTTCATATGTTATGTATGGTCTGGACTCTGGAGGCCTTTCCCCTTCTAACAGGGGACTTGCCAAATTGCACCTCCAGGCCCGAGCGCCACGTGCTGCACCTCAGGGCCCCAGCCTGTCTGTCTCCTGCTGTCTGCAGGTCTGAGGGCACCTGGCTCTCTCCCCCTTCTTCTCCGTCACTCCCTCCAGAGTTCTCAGTCCACAATGGGACCTCTCACCTGCCTCTCCTCCCAGGGTTTCAAAGATAACCTCCACGCGGTGTTCTGCTTGGCCGAGAATGCGGTGGGACCCAATGCCACGAGGCCAGACGACATTCATCTTCTGTATTCAGGAAAGTAAGGCTCCCTCGACAGCCCGCACTGCCGGTTAGACCTGTGGCTCCTCCCCAGAGCCAGGCCAGGTCAGCAGGGCCCTAACCAAAGGTGTGGGAGAACCCCACCCTGCCTCCCACCTGTGGTACCTCCTAATGAGCTGTCCCGTAGTCCTGGAGATAGAGAAACTGCAGGGACTGGGCTCCCCAGTACCAAAGGGAGGTCCTTCGAAGCTCCGTTGGAGCTGTGTACCTGAGCCGGGTCTGTGCCTCGCCCAGGACTGTAGAGATTAACAACACGGATGCCGAGGGCAGGCTGGTGCTGGCGGACGGCGTGTCTTATGCTTGCAAAGACCTGGGGGCTGACATCATCGTGGACATGGCCACCCTGACGGGGGCACAAGTGAGTACCACACCTCACCTCTTGGCTGCACCCCACCCCCGTGCCCCCAGAAGCCCCTGTTGGCAGGAGAGCGTGGGCCTCTGTCATCCTGGAGTCAAGGTAGCACCCCCTCCCCCTCCCCGGACCGGACCCCATGCCCCGCCCACTTGTTGTCCACGGCTCCCCTCTGCGGTCCTCTCCCTCTCCCTTGCTGTATTTTCTGTATTGTCTGACTGCTCTGCTCGCGCCCTTGCCCTCTCTGCGGTCTTCTGGGTCTGGTTGCTCCCCTTGTGTCCTTTGCCTAGGGCATTGCCACAGGGAAGTACCATGCAGCAGTGCTCACCAACAGCGCCGAGTGGGAGGCGGCCTGCGTGAAGGCTGGCCGGAAGTGCGGGGACCTGGTCCACCCGCTAGTCTACTGCCCCGAGCTGCACTTCAGCGAGTTCACCTCGGCTGTGGCTGACATGAAGAACTCCGTGGCGGTAGGTGTGGGGCCTGTGCCGAGGAACCGTGGCCCTGAGGAGTGTGTGAGCGCCAAGACCAGTGTTCCCAAGCACCAGACGTGGTGCAGAGTCCCATGTCACCGAGCATGCTCACTGACCAGGCCCGCGGCGGGGGTGGGGGGGGGTGGGGGGTGGGGGGTGGGGGTGGGGTGGGGGGTGGGGGTGGGGTGGGGGGTGGGGGGGTGGGGGGGTGGGTGGGGGGGGTGGATCTATTCACCTCTTCAGCTCCTGTGTAGTGTTCCCTGTCCTGAGGGCGGGGGTGGTAGATGCCTCGTTGTAGGTCAGAGCCCTCTTCAGCCCTCTGGTTCGGCACATAACTTCTGTGTGTATAGCCGATGGATAAGGAGACCACCCAGACTCCTCCCACTGCCGGGAAAAGGGTGTCACCAATGTCCTCTCGTCCTCAGGACCGAGACAACAGCCCCAGCTCCTGTGCTGGCCTCTTCATTGCCTCACACATCGGGTTTGACTGGCCTGGGGTCTGGGTCCACCTGGACATCGCTGCTCCCGTGCACGCTGTGAGTGCCTCAGGGCTCCTCAGGGCCAGGCAAGGGGATGGGCCCTCCAGACACATCCTCATTTCCTCCCCACGGTCTGGGCCACTCCCTGCCCTCCCCCCTTCCTACAGAGCTCCTCTATCTCAGCTGCTACCCAGTTCATCAGAAAGGTTCTGTGTTGTGGATCCGGTTATCTTTGGCCCAGCCTCCAGCCAGCTGCGGTCCCTCTGACCTCTGATCCCTGGGGACAGAGGAGCTGCTGTGTGCTGTCCTCGCAGCCAGCCTAGCCTGTGCTTAATTGGAGGCCCAGACAATCCCCACCCTGAGCTGCAGCTGTCCGTTAGGCTGTGCCCACCACCCAGTTACCCACTCGGCTCCCAGCATGTCAGGATGTCTGCAGGAGGCTCCAAGACACAGCCTTGGGCCCTAGGACCTCCATGAGGAGAGGGATCAGAGGCCTGAAGAGCCCCTCACGCAGAGCCGCCCCTCTAGCTTACGCTTTTGACGGTCTCTGTCCACAGGGCGAGCGAGCCACCGGCTTTGGGGTGGCTCTCCTACTGGCTCTTTTTGGCCGCGCCTCCGAGGACCCACTGCTGAACCTGGTCTCCCCGCTGGACTGTGAGGTGGACACCCAGGAAGGCGACAACTTGGGGCGTGACTCCAAGAGACGGAGGCTCGTGTGAGGGCCCCTTCCCAGCTGGTGGCACGGGGTTCCTCACCGCACTTTGCACTGACTGATTCTAAGCAATCGAAAGGTTAACTAACTCTGGAGATGAGTCTGGCCTCCCCTTCAGTCCCCAGTGGGATGAGAATGAGCCATGCTCTTCTTAGAAGCAGCTTAGGGGTTTTGTGGGGTCTGGAGAAAACTGTCACGGATCCCACAGGCCTGCATCTGCAAGCTCTGTCCCTTGTCCTTCACCCTGGTCTGTAGAACCACCTCAGGTCCCCCTCTGCGGTGAGTGCACTTCCTGACCCAGGCCCTTGCTCTAGCCTAGGCTCCCTGGGGGGTGTCCGGGTAGATGTGACTGGCTGTTAGGGACCCCACTTTGTGAAGCAGGGCAAGCCTCAGAGCCCCCACATGCCCCCCTCCCATCCACTTGAGGTTGAATTAAACATGGCCACAACATAACCTTACCTCTGCTCATTGTTTCTCTACTTCTCTGTCTTACAACCGGCCTAGAGCCTGGCTGAGGCTGAGGTGTAGAACCGCTCCAGCCAGCAGCCCTCAAGACCATGTGTTCTGGTCCTGAGATGGCCAGTGGAACCGGTTTACAGCCCAGAGCCAAGGAGTCTAGGACAGAGGACAGCTGCCCTCAGGCCCAGGCCTGGTCACCAGCTGCATTTGTTTTCTGAGTCTCCACACCCTGCCATGGCTTCTGAGAGGCTCTGTTCATATTGGGGTGGACCTGGCTCTCCTCAACTCTGAACGCCAACCTAACAGTTCCTTCCAGAGAAGACCTAGGACACAAAGGGCCTGGTTTGGAAACCACCTGTGATTCCTGGGAGCCCAGCCAGGGATCAGGGTCTGAAACACCACACCTAGGCTACAGGGAAGGGGCGGGAGGCAGGCCTCATACTATCTGGGGATATGTTGATGCTCCAGTTTAGATGAAACCCACCTGCTCTCTGTCTTCCTACACAGGACATCTCAGTGTGGCTGCCTGAGAGATCAGAGCTATGCCCCAGTGAATAGGGAGGGGCTTGCTACACCTTCTGTAATGGGTAGTGAGGAAGGGCCTGCCTGCAGATGTGCAGGAAGCGTACCCTGGAATGCACCAGTTCCCTGACAAACCTCAGCCTAAGCCCCCCAGAATTCCACTTCTCTCCAGCCCTGGAAAGAAGGTATCTGTTTCTGGGTCTGACACCATGCAAGCGTTTATTAGTCATCTACTGTGTACATAATCCCAGGTGGGCCCGAAAAGCTAAAAGCCAAGGTTTTTAGCTTGGTTCCACCCCTATATGAGAAACCTTACTTGACAGTTAATAGCTGTTGAGGGCAGTGGCCAAATGAGTGGGAGGCCGCGGGCTTCCGTGTAGGCGGAGGCATGGCCGTGCTGGAGGGCAGGGGCCTCCATGGATCATTGGTCCACTTAATTGCTTGCAGTAGGCAACTCTCGCCACCTTCCCCGAGTCACCCCCGAGGAGGGACGTGTCACTGAGGTGGTCTGGCTCATTCTCTAAGGCAGCTGGCACCACCTCCGTCCCACCGCATGCCAGGGAACTGTGCCCATGTGGACTCAGGAAGCAGGGGTCACAGAGCATCAGGCACCGAGTCTCCCTCGTGTGAGTCCAAAGGCAGCCACAGCAGTAGGGACCCAGCTGGGGGTCAGCTGCAGCCTCAGGGCCTGGATGGCACGCCCAGTGTTGGGGCTTCTAGGGGTGAGTCAAAGGCTCTACTTTCTTGAAGGTCAAAGGGCTTCTAGGTACAACTGCTTCCCTCCTGCAGGAGGAGTCACAGGGTTGCAAGACCTCTATTGTGGCAGGTGGACAGCCTTGGAGTCAGGTCAGCCTAGGCTCTGGAGAGCTGCACAGAAGAAATGTGGCTTGCCACGTATATGAAGAAGGTGTGCAGAGGCAACCGGGCCACCTTCATCATGAAGATGATGTCCATTTTAACTGCCAACTTGGCGTAACCTAGAGTCACCCAGGAAGAGAGTCAATGAGGGATTGCCTATACCGAGGCAGCCTGTAGGCATATATCTGAGGCATTGTCTTAAGTTCAATGTTGGGGGGAAGACACAACCTACTGTGGGAGGTACCATTTCCTAGGCAGGATTAATTCTGAGTGAGCTGGGCTGTGGTCATGCACACCATTACCACCGTGGAGCCCCGGCATGCTCAAGGAGGAGCAGCGCCTTCAGCCTCCATGCTGGGAGCTGCCAAGCTTCTCCTTGACTTGGAGAGCACAGAAGGAAGACCTTCTCTCTGTATTAACACAAGGAGCCCTAGACAGGGCCAGCATTAGGAGCCATGTTGCCGGGGCTAAGGAACAGAGAAACACACACCTTTGGCCTTTCACTGAAGGCAGCCTGAAGCTGCCTAGAAGCACAGGGGTGGACAAGGGAGCCATGTTTTCTTAGGGCTAGCAGTGCCTCCCCCAGGCTCTCCTTCTCTAGTCACGTGCCTCCAGTCACCCGGAGTCTGATTTGTCCTCATAGCCCTAGGCCTGAGCACCTCAGCCTTGCAGGAGGAAGTCAGCTGGTCTTCATGTTGCAGCCTGAAGGAGTGGGCTGTATGGGCCGGGTATGGTCAACAGTCGTGAAGGTACCCCATTCAAATCCCAGAAACCTAAGAAGCCACTCCCCCCAAATCAGTTCTCTCTGTGCCAGCAAAGGGGCACCACTCAATCAGCTTTTCCTACACTGACAAACCCCTGAGGAAATCAACAGAAAGGGAAACCATTTCCACTCATGGTTTCGGAAGGCTCCATCCGTGGTTTATATTGTGGCATTGGCTGGCGACAGATAGAAGGCAGCGGGTAGGAGCAGGTAGCCGTGGAAGCTGCTTACCTCATGGTAGCTGGGAGTCAGAGAAGAAATGTCAAGACCTGCTTTTGCTGTCAGCCTTCAGCACGCTAGATTCAGCATGAACTCCTCAGTGGCTTAATCCACCAGCAAAGTCAGTGCTGTCTAGTTCCACTTCTGTGACTAAAACACCCTGAGGCAGAGCAGCTTAGGAGAGAGAGGGGATTTAGCTTACAGTTCCTGGTTACAGTCCATCACTGTGGACAGTCATGAGTGGAGAGAGATGCATGCATGCTGGTGTTCATCTCAGTGGCTCAACTCTTCAGGTCAGGATGCCCTGCGTAGGGAATGACACCACCCATAGTGGGCTGTGTCTCCCCCCGACCCCCGCCATCATTTAACTTAAGGCAGTCGCCCACAGACATCCCCAAAGTATACATAATCCCTCACCAAGACTCTTCCTAGGCTATGCTGACAAAAAAAAAAAGAAAACAAACAAAACCAAACCAAAAAACTACCTGGTCAACCCGGCCACTGCCTTTCTGTAGCACCCCCCCTCCAAGCATGGCTGCACCTCCAACACAGTATCCCCAGAGGACAGATCCAATCAGAGCTAGATCCAGACTGGATGGACGGAGGAAACAGGGACAGCCAGAGCCAGATCTACAGCTTTGCAATGACCTGCTGCTACCCAGATCTTAGACGGCAAAGGGCTAGTCACAGTGACTGCAGCAGGGGACGAATCCCTTGCAAGACATGATGGGTGTTGTCGGAAGTAGTCTTTGCTTACTGGACCCTTACGGGCGCTGAGGTGGCCTCGGAAGCCCATTGGGATGGGAGCGATAGGGGCTGGGGGAGATACCTCACCCAGCGAGGTGCTCGCTGTGCAATCATGAGGACCCGAGCTTAGGTGGAAGGCGCCCGTGTCAAAGCCACACACAGCGGTCTGTGTCTTTAATCCCAGCATTTGGGAGACAGAGACACGAAGGCTCTTGGAGCTTGCTGCTCAGCATGTCTAGCAGGTCATTCAGGAGACCCCATCTAACAAGGTAAGGTCAGGACCAACCGAGGAAAGACACCACGTGTCAACATCTGACATCTCTATGTAAACACACACAAGTACACACAAATCTCCCCCCCACACACACACATACACGTGTGAATTCGTATGCATATACACACATATATGCATATGTTTATATGTACACAGACACACAAATACATACATTTTTCTTAAAAGGGAACCAGGTTGCTAGGCCCTGGTTTTGTATGCCTTTAATCCCAGTACTCGGGAGGCAGAGGCAGGCAGATCTCTCTGAGTTTTAGGCCAGCCTGGTCTACAGAGCAAGTTCCAGGACTGCCAGGGCCACACAGAGGAAATCCTGCCTCAAACAAAACAAAACAAAAACAAAGAAACAAGAAGGGGGGGACCCAAGTGGAAGTTATCCAAGAGGATGCTGGGGGTCAGGAGACCAATGGAGAACTAGGAGACACCCCCAATACACAGGCTGCTGTTTGTTTCTAAGTATGATTACATCAGAGGCTGCTGACGCCTGCTCCCAAACCTTTTCATCCAGGTCCTTGGAGAGGACATCCTGTTCAGACACATCCCCTCTGCCCCCCAGCCTACCCCCTCTGGGCCGCTCTGCTCAGAGCCCCACACCTGGAGCATTAAGCCCCAAGCCCCCCTCCCCCCTGCCAGCATCTCCCGTGAGTTCCCAGCTGGAGGGCTTCCCAGAAGGTTGTGCTGTACCAGGAGGACGTGCTGTGGGGCCCACCCCTCCCTGGCCTCTGATCCCAGCAGGGCCCTCGCTTGCTCAGTAAATGCCTGTTGAATTTTCTGCTGTGACTCGGCCTGAAGCTCCAGCTCAGGCGATGTTTCCTGGTGGATTAGTGCTCAACATTTTTGTTTATTTGTTTGTTCTTTAACAAAAGGGTGTTTTGGTTTGAGATTCAGCGAAAATACAGGCTGCATTCAGCTTCCGCTCCATTCAGGACTCAGTAAATTAGTTGTTTTCCAGTCTGTTCTGAGTCCTTGCCTCAAATGAGCCTCCAACAAGATAATGCATTTAAAAGCCCTTGGAAAAGTACCAACCCCACGCACATGTGGGGTACTGTCATCCTGTGAGCTCTCCCGGAAGACAAGGCCTGCAGCTGGCTCTCTCCACACCCGCCCCCTCACTGGGCTTAGCTACAGGTCCTGCTGTGAAGCTCCTGCCTAGGATTCAGCTCTCCTCCTCGAGGGGGGCTGTCTCCAGGTTGGGCCCCCCAAACCCAGAACTGTCTCCACCCCCAGATGCATCCAGGGCTAGGGGGCCTGGAGGGAAGGACAGTAGATAAACTAACACTCCTTTGAAGAGATGACCTGTCCATATCCATGTCTAATCCAAAGGCCATTTTGGCTTTCTTTGGGGCCTGCTGTGGTCCTGAGGGTTTCTGAGATCAATCCAGGGAGGAGGATGCGGCAGGAAAACAAAATCACCCTCCCAAGCTTAAAAGGTTCGGAAGCCTGATTCTTATTCCCAATCTGCAGTCAGAACAAAAGGTGCCTCCAGCCAGAAATCTCTCTGTTCTTGTTGGCTGGCCCTGCCCAGCTCTAGGAGGTGGGGGTGAACCCTCCTTCCTCCCAGCCCACGCACCTTTCCCTGTTCGTCATGTCTTCTTTCCTGTCACGAGCCGGATGAATCTCTGAGACTCATGCCCACGCCAAGTCCAGTATGACATTCAGTATACCAACGGCATAAAGCTAGCTTCCTCATTCACCAACACTTATCCAACATCACCTGCATGTAAACACCCTTAACCACAGACCCCTCTCTCAGGAGTGTCTTCCCACCCTGAGCCTTAGAAATTAACTGTTAGGAGAAGCCTTGACTGCCCTGCTAGAGGCTAGAGAAAGTGTCCAGGGAGCCTGGTTGGTGGAAATCAAGGTCCTAAGGCTGACACTTACTCCGACCATGAGCCATCACAAGAATAGCTAAAATGTCCCCAGCAGTTTGCTGCTTGCTAGACAGCCAGGCCATTGGCTAAATGCTATGATCTTGTCCTGTCCAGCATCTACAGAGGCCCAAGGTCCACAGAGCATTGGTGTCTGTATGCAGAGGGAGGGGCATCTGGCCTGGCCCAGCCTGTACACTGAAAAAGCTCTCTTTTTCTCTAATGTCCTCAGTACTTTGTCCCCAAGCCCAAAAGGTGTGCCAGACTCTGTGTGGTCAGAGAGATGGCACTTTCCAAGGCACTCAACAATGACTGAATACCCAAGATGCTCTGCATGTAGCCCTGGGCTCTGAGCCTCAGTTTCTGCATCTGTAGAATACATAAACCCTACAAAAGCTCTACAGCTTTGTATGTGGCGATGATGTCTAGGATGTGACCTCAACAGCTCCGGCAACAAAAGAAAACAAAGAAGAAAACTGGGATTGGTGAAAAATAGAAAATGTTGTACATCGAAAAGGACTATGATGGTGGAGGCTGTGGCTCAAACGGTGGCGTGGGTGACATACAAGCGTGAGGACCAGACCCATCCTCAGCTCCACATACACGTCGGGGTCCAGCTGAGCACACAGGGCAGGCAAGTCCAGCATCAGGAGTCTGAGATAGACATCCCTGGTGCCTGATGGCCTGTTCATGTTGTTCAACTAGAGATTCTGGACTTGGTGAAAGACTGTTTCCCCCCCCCCAAAATATGATGGAGAACAACAAACACACCCAATGTCCACTTTTGTCCTATACGCGCACACACACACTCACACACATACATACACACACCCATACACATCTGTCCGTACACAGACACACACATCACACACAGGTATACACGCAGACACACACATCACACACATATAACACACACAGGTATACACACACACACACACACACACCACACCACACCACACCACACACGTACCTCCCCACAGGTATACATGAGCAATTCATGCCCCTCCCTTACATATAAACACAACCAAAACACTATCAACAGAGTAAAAAGGAGAAAACATTCGAAAATTACATATCTAATAAGGGTCTGACCCAGAATACATAAACACCTATAACTCAAAATTATGTAGCAGCGCGCTGTCTAGCAGACACAAAGCCCTGGCCCATTTCCCCACCTCATTCTCCCAAAGCGAGACAGAGTAATTTAGACAGCACAATGGCAGGCACCTGTAATTCAGGCTACTTTGGAGACTGAGGTGGGAGAATCATGAGCTGGGGACAGGCTGGGCCTCACGGTCCGAGCTCATCTCAAAAGCAGCAGAAAGGACAACAAAGCTCCCACCAAAGAGCAACAACAGAAAACAGCCTAATTCAAAATTAGGCGAGGGCGTTGAATAGACATTTTTCCTAAGAAGATACACAAACAGCTAATGAGCATAAGAAAAGATGTTCAACGTGGCTAATGGTTAGAAAAATGGGAGACAAAATTACAGTGAGCTACAGCCTCGTGCCTGTTAGGGCGGCTGCTATGCAGGGAGCCCACATGGTGACCAGTGTTAATGGGGCTGGAGGGGAATTGGAGCCGTCACGCGGTCCGGCGTGTCGCATGGCGTGAGCGAGCGCTGGGGAAACAGCCTGCCGCTCTCCCAAAAGTTCAAGGACAATTACCCCATGACACAGCAGCTCTCTTTCCGAGCACGTCTTCTGAGAAGCCAAGGAAAGTTTTCGGAGCTAGGTGGCTACACCCATGGCTGTGGCTAAGACCACAGCTCACCACACACTCGAGCACAGCAGTGTGGACAGATGTGTGTGAAGTGGGCCCAAGAGAGGGGACAACCCAGACCCGAGCCACAACTTGGATGATCCTTGATGTCACTCTACCGCTGGGGTCCCCAGACTAGTCAGACTCAATGGTGAAACTAGAGTGTGACAGGCCTGAGGGAGAGAAGGCAGGAGAGTTAGTTTGGTGGGGAGAGAGTTTTAGTTCAATGGGATCAATAGGGTTCTGGAGGTAGAAGCTTGCACAAGGGTGAATGCTCTCCAAACTCATACACTTAAAACTGGGTAAGACGGTGAATTTTATGTTGTGCATATTTTACCACCATAAAAATAAGATTTTTTTGTGTGTGTGTGAGTGTGTGAGGCCTGGGGAGAGGCTCGCTTGGTCAAGAGCTTGACCCACAATCATGAAGACCTGAGTTTGATCCCGGGAGGCCAAATAAAAAGCCAGCTGAAAGTGGCGTGAGCTTTCAATTTCAGTTCTTGGGGATGGGACAAGAGGAATCCTTGGACCCCAGCCTAAACAACAAGGCCCAGTCCAGTGAGAGACTCCATCTCAAAAACAAAACAACACAAAACAAAATAAAAACCAAGATACCTCCCCTCCCCAGACACAAACTCTGAGGTTGAACTCTGGTTTTCACATGCACACATGGGCACACATACCGGAACATGTCACAGACATGAACACACACATACAAAGAATAAATAAGGACTTTTCAATATAGATGCTCTCTAGGCCCCTGTGCTAGGGAGTTAGGCTGGTCTGTGAACAGTAGCTTCGAGGCCAGCAGAACTCTGACCAACGCAGCCATCTTGGTAGTGTTGAGACTAGGAGTTCCCCGAACCTTTCATTTGTGTAGCATGCTTGGTGATCTTTTGGGGGTACCCTCTGACACAAGACATCTTTTTCATTTTCCCACCCACAGTAGATGGGCTAGATTGGATACCCTTTGAGCCAAGGCCTTCCTTGTCTGAGGCAGGAGGGACATCTCCAAGGCTCCCCCGGCATTTGTCTGGTGTTCTTGTGGCTTCCTTCACCCTATGTTAGATATCCATTACACGCTGGTCAAATGTTTAAATGTCAGAAATACATCACTGAAGTGGGGGTGGAAGAGCCCAGATCCCAAGGGACAGAGGCCAGTGGGTGGGTCTCAGCCTCTTCCTTCCCAGCTGATGACCCATCTCTGTCCCTCTGCTCTCTTCCTCAGCCAGCCTTCACTCGGCCCTGGGAACTCCAAACAAGACAGCCACACACAGTTCCTTGAGACCCCCAAAGGAAGGCATCATATCCGTCTGTGCTGGGAGACATCACAGATCTGTTTCCTCCCACGCTATAAATACATGGCTGGCAGACACGGAGACAGCCGAGAGAACTGCCTCGCCTTTCTCCTCACCTTCCGGTGCGTTTTTTATTCATCCATTCAACCAGCGTGCACCCTATTCCTCTTCGGTGTCAGATGCCAAGAGACAGTGTTGAAAAGATAATTTTCAGTTTCATGATGGCCGTAGCCTAGCAGGGGTGATGGGTGCTCATCAAATTGTCACACAAATAAAGACACTAAAGACCGCAACAGCCTCCCTGAAATCTCGGTAGGCGAGAGGATGAGGACATTTTGGAGACGGGGCTCAAAGACTAGATGGATGACGGGCTGGCAAGATGGCTCAGTAGGTATAGGTGCCGACTGTACAGGCCCAGGAAGCCAAGTTCAGTTCCTGGAGCGCACAGAAAGCTGGAAGGGAATAGCAGATGGTATAGAGTTGTCCTCTGACCTCCACGTGCTTGCCATGACCTGTGACCTCCACATGTTTGCCACGGCTAGTGTGCCCATTCGTACACGTCACATGTACACACACACACACGTGGACACACACGGACACACATGCGGGTACACACACACACACACACACACACACACCCCTAATTGTTTGTTAAGGGCCAGCTAACTGAGTTGAGAGTACAGACATACAAGTTTAAATGGAGCAGAGGGCAGACAAAAATCCACCCAGACAGAGGAAAATGCATGTGCAGACAGGAGGGGCTGGGACGGTTGCTGGGACAACACAGAGGCCTCTCTAATTGGAAAACTGTGCAGTGGGGCTGGAGGTGGGCCACAGAGCAAGCTGAGTTTGTGTTCTGAGAGAGCCGTGGAAGCCATCAAGGAGTTCTGAGCAGAGAAGAGCTTGGCAGGATCCACACCTATGAGGGTCCCGGGCTGCACCTCCCTAGAGACGGTCTCTGCTCCCCCGATGGTCCTGGAACCCGTGTTCACACCCAGGGGCCACTGGAATGGACGCGGGCTCTCTGTAGTGCAGAGTTAAGGGGCCAGTTCCGCACCAGCTTGCAGCAACTCCTCACCCTGATTTTGCCCCATAATTCCCTCATTCTCAGCTCAGCCCTTCTCTTGTAAACGGCAGACGACAGTAGGCATTGGCACCTCTCAGGAGGCCACCGGGGCCAAGCACAATGTCACTGGTTGTCAGAGAACCAGAAACAAGTGTAAACTCTTAACAGATGCAAAATCCAATCGCCTGAAAACAGTCCTGGGCTGACAGAGGAAGATGAGGTAGGATGGCCAAGCTGACTGCCAGCTTGCCTGGACTGTGGGTCACCATGGAAACACACTTCTGGGAACACCTTCGAGGGCGTTTCCAGGGAGGTTTGACTGAGGAGGAAAGGCCCACCAGGAA
This sequence comes from Apodemus agrarius, assembly GCA_964023405.1. NCBI lineage: Eukaryota > Metazoa > Chordata > Mammalia > Rodentia > Muridae > Apodemus > Apodemus agrarius. The sequence goes on along the minus strand of OZ030008.1, from coordinate 5,134,365 downwards.
TGTAGATGACACCACCTCGTGGGCTGTGGTCCTGGCCTCCCTCATAGGAGGAGTGGGCTCTCGAAGGCAGATGTGGTCTGATCAGATGTGCAAGCTCTAGCGCCATCATGGGCAGCTGCTTTTTATGCTATAAACCAGAATGAGCCTGTTGGCCTTTAAGTTGCTTTTGTCATAGCTATGCGAAGAGTAACTAATACACACAGGGAGAGGCAGGCTGCCAGAGCTTTGCCCCAGAAGATGCTCCTGTCCCTGGCACAGAACTATTGGGCGCCAACAGATCCCCACTATTCCTGCCCAGAATGCAACTGAGTAGAAGTCAGCTGACAATCACTTGGAGGTCAAAGGTCTCAGCAATCACACCACTACCGCTAAAGCCCAACCCTGCCTGGGAGAGACACAGCCTAACTCTGAAGGCACAGCTGGTAGTGGAACTGCCGTCCTCAGGAAGAAAGGGAGCTTGCAGGGTGAACCTGAAGGGAGGAAGGGGAAGGGGAAGGGCCTGGGGGAGGAGAAGGGAGAGGACAAAAGGAGGAGGAGCCCCAGGCTGAGCAGGAGGAAGGAGAGAAAACTCACATTCTCTGAAGGGTTTTAACAGGATTCCATCTTCTCACACAGGAAAGACCAAGCTCTAGGACAAAAGCGTAAAGTTACTCAGTCTACCAGGAACCAGGAAAACGTGAGAAGTTCTTAAGAGGAAAGGCAACCAATAAAATGAAACAGAATACAAAAACAAGGTCAAAAAACAAACAAACAAACAAAAAAACAACCCAGAATACAAAAACAAGATACAAAAGCAAAACACCAAACAATGTAACAATGTAACAAACAAGCGCAGGGTAGACAAATGTGAACCATGAGATGGTCTAGATGCTGAAATCAGAAAAGACCAAAACCCAGTTATCTTTGAGATCTTTACTGAGGTAACACTGAAAAAAAATCAAAGTTTAACAAGGACAGACTGAAAGAGAGCCACCGACGTGATGTGGCACCCCAGGCCGGTGACAGCAATGAGTGATGAGAGTATGGAAGGCTTGGGGTGATCGCCGCAGGGTCTGGAGTCTGGTTTTTCTCGATGCACAGGTCATCAGGGTCATCAAGCCACCGTTCGCTATCATGCTGCAGAGGGACACGGCCCGGGCATTAGCGCAGAGAGAAACTGGTGCGGGCGGGGGGAGGGGAAATGGGTGGAAATGAACGGCATTCATTTAGCAAAATTTTGCAAATGGAAAGTTATTACCAAAATCAAAGGCTAATTAGAAAACAGTTAGATGGGAGCTTTAGAGTTGGGAAGAACAGTATCTGGAATAATGAAACAGACTATGGTCGCAGCAGGATGAAGAAGGGGAGGCCAGAGGCAGTAAGTCTGTCTGCTGGAGAGCAACAGAGATGGTGCTGACTGGGGAAGGAAACAAGGGCTTCAGGCGAGCTGCCCTGGGGTGTGTGGGACAATGCCGTGATGTCCAAAACTCATCCCTGACCTCTGTGAGGAAAGAGAGGCCGGCCAATGCAGAAAAATATTCCCATCTTTTCTTAAATTTTACATTTTATTTTTTTAGCTATGTTTCTATTTTTGTGCCCAGTGCATGTGAGTGCGAGTCCCCACCGAGGCCAGGGGCATGGGATCCCCTGGGGCTGTGAGCTGCCTGTGACAAGAAGGCTGCTGGCTGGCGACTGAACTCAGGCCCTCTGCAACAGCAGCACACGTCTTTAACTGCTAAGTCATCTTCCTGTCCAATTCTTCTTTAAAGGCCCGTTGAATGTAAGGCTGATCCCTTGTGAGCTTTTCCCTGCCTGTGTTAGCTTGTCGTGGGTGCCGTTCCCATTCAGCTCATGTTCGGGTAGCCATGTTGAAATGCTGAGAGCTAAAGAAACAGTCTTTCCTAGGGGAGAACACAGAATTGGTTCTCCAAAACCAAATGCTCAGTCCCGAAAACATACATGCAATGAACATTATATAAACTGAATGGGTTACATTTATATACTTAGGAATAGGAAAACACACACACACACACACACACACACACACACACACACAACCCAATCATTGAAAATCGAATTCATGAATCTGAAAGAAAACAAAACATATATGGGAGGGTTTGGAGGGAGAAAAGGGGTGGGGAAATGATGTAATTATATTATAATCTCAAAAATAAAAAGCTATCACATTAATTATTTAGTGTGTGTGTGTGTGTGTGTGTGTGTGTGTGTAAGAAGGCATGTGGAGGTCAGGCGATAATTGGCAAGTCTGTCAGCTCTTTTGTCCACGACGACATCAGCATATGCACACTGAATGCTCGCACACTCAATTTCAGAGGGGATAGGCATCTGCAGGGCGATATGGCTGTAGCCGGGCATCCGATTTCATAAAACAAATACTAGCAGACGTACAGGAGCAGATGGTCCAGACCTAATAACAGTGGGTGATTTTACCCCCCCCATCTCATTAGAAGATGATCAGTCAGACAAAATAATCAACAAAGAAACACTGAGTTAAACATCATCGCAGACCGAATGTTCTCAAGTGACCACTCTGTCCACAGACCCCTCCACTGACCAGCTAGAGAATATATACATTCTTCTCACAAGTTCCTAGAATATTCTCCAACGTGCTCATATTTTAGGTCATACCTAAAATCTTAACAAATAATAATAATTATTTTTTTAAAAATACCCCAAACCCTGAGATATTTTCTTGTGTTTTATCAAACCATAATGGAATACGATTAGAAATCAACAGTGAAAATGACTGCTGAAGCAATATCAGCATGGAGATTCAGCATTGTGCTTTCGGATAACTGGGGAAGAAGTAAATGAGGGTAAAATAAGACCATAACCTGGGAGTCACCGTGGGTAGCTCTGAAAAGAAAATTCATAGCTCCGAGATCCTATAGTAAAGAAAATTTTAGAAACACAATGGATTTACATCCAGGGGACCAACGCCCACTTCTAGCTTCCACAGACACTGGGCACACACATTGTATGCAGACAAAACACCCATACACATAAAAAGAAAATAATAATATAAAAATGTTAACACTGTGAAAATGGCTGTATGATCCATGAGGATCTAGGGATTCAATAATATATCCACCATTATCCCAAAGATATTCTTCCAGGAACTAGAGAAATAAACCTTAAGTTAAATGGATCACAAAAGATGCAGAATTCAACAAAGCAACGCTGAACAAAAGACCAGCAACGGAAAGATTGAAATGCCTCATTTTAAATTATAATATCTAGCCATAGTAACAAAGATAGCTTGGCACGGCCATCGAAACAAACAGACCAAGTAATAGAATAGAGGGCTTAGAAACAGACCCTCATGGTGACAGCTATCTGATTCATTTGCAAGTCAGTATATGTGAGTGTGTGTGTGCGCGCACACACACACACACACACACACACACACACGCACACACACATGCACACTCACACACATGCACACACAAAAGTGTTTACATGTCCCCATGTTTGTGAAGGCCAGAAGTAAATACTGGGTGTCATTCTTCAGGAGTCCCCCCAACAATTTGTCCTGAGACAGAATCTCTCACTGGGACTTGGTGCTCACCAATGAGGCAAGATTGGTTGGCCAGAGAACCTTGGGGAATCCGTCTTTCTCTGCCTGCCAGCACTGGGGTTCCAGGCGCATACCTGTATGCATGAGCACCAAGCCTTCATGGTTGTACAGCAAGTGCCTACCAACTTGACTCTCCAGCCCCTGGTTTCTTAGAAAAAGGCCCTTCCCCTTAGCCGGTCGTGGTGGTGCACGCCTGTAATCCCAGCACGGGGGAAGCAGAGGCAGGTGGATTTCTGAGTTCGAGGCCAGCCTGGTCTACAGAGTAAGTTCCAGGACAGCCAGGGCTACACAGAGAAACCCTGTCTCAAACAAACAAACAAAAACCAAAAAGAAAAAGAAAAAGGCCAAAGTCAATAGAGAAAATGCATTCTTCCTTGGCATGAGATCCAGGAAAACTGGATATCTGCATGCAGAAGAATTAAACAAAACCCCTGTTCCTTACTCTGTGCCAAAGTCAGTTCAAGCAGCACAGGCTTTAACGTGAACTTGAAAGTCCTGTGGGCAGACACCTCTAGACACAGGATAGATGACTACTTTCCGAATGGGCTCCAACAGCTTAGGGAATAATAGCGGGGATTGACAAATGGGCTTTATCACACTTAAAAGCTCCCTGCAGCAAAGGAAACAATTACTGGAGTGAAGAGACAGCCTCGGAGGGAAGAAGATCTCTGCCAGGTACAATTCTGACAGGGATCAATACCCAGAATATATAAAGTACTTAAAAATTAACCAACAGGGGTCCGAGGATGCCATAAGACCGAGGGGGTTTCAGTGTCAGGAGACCACCAGGGAACATTTCAGGACTCTGTCAAAGCAGAAAGACCAGAGAATGTCACAGGGCCGGAGGAGGCCAAGGGTCCAGAGGACAGCTCAGGGCCAGAAGCACATGGGAAACAGGCCTGTAGCCCAGCAGAGCTCCAGAGGTGTCCGAAGAACGGGGGTTGGAGAGAGTGAGAGCTCTCTCTCACTTCCCCTCTGCCACACAACCCTACAGGAAGCCCACTGGAACTAGAGAGATTTGAGAACGCCATCTTTAAACTCAGCAGAGTTGTGTCAGTAATTTATTCTGTGAGGATGCCTTTTATCCCTTATTTTTTTTTTCCATTTACCTTCCGCTTTTACACGCATGTCTTGCAATGGTTTTGCTTCTATCTGTGCTGTGTTGGTTACTTTAGGGCGGGGCTGGTGTTTCTCCACCTTGTCTTCTACTTCTTTAGAATAGTTTAAATTTTACTATTTTTATTTTATGTCCACAAGTGCTTTGCCTACACATATGCCTGTGCGCCACGGATGAGCCTCGTAGTGGCGGGGGCAAAAGAAGGTGTCAAAGCCCCTGGGGCTGGAGTTCCGGATGGTTGAATGTGGCTGCTGGGAACTGAACCTAAGTTCTCTAGAAGAATATCCAGTACTCATAACTAATGAGCACTGTCTACCTTCTCCTTTTTCTTCTTTGTTATAACCTTGCAGAGTTTAACAATTCCCCCAAATTTATGGACCCCAACAGGTCCCAACTCTCCGCTCTTAGCCGCTTTACCCAGTTTGATTTTTTTTCTCTCTTCTTCAATGCTATTTAACCACCATTCCCATCCACACCACCTTTTCCAAATCCATCTAGTCCTTATTCTTACTTCTCCCATCCCCTCCCACTCCTGATCTCCTTAACTAAACCTGTGTATACACTACTCTATCTGGTTGTTCCTCCCCCTGTCATCTTTCGTTTGTCTACACAGATTTAGCTGTCCTGGAACACACTATGTAGACTAGTCTTAGGCTCACAGAGATTCACCTACCTCTGCCTCCTGAGAACTGGGATTAAAGGTGTGCCCCACCACTCCCAGCCTACTCTAGCCATGTTTGGTTATGTTTAAGGGGCCACTATTATTAATTAGCTACTGTGACAACTACGCAGTGACAATACCAAACAGTCATGGCTGCTAGTCAGTTAATACTCTACTCAGGAAATAATAGTGTACAACTGACTAGAGCCTCAGGGCTCCTGGGCTAAGAAATTATTTCCTGATTTACCAACCTTCAACCATTAGATCATTGCAAATACCTCAACTGGAAGAATACAGCTGCTAAAAGTTAAGCCAAGAAAAGAAGTAACATCAGATACATAAATCCTGACGCATTAACTTAAGAACCACAGAAAGTCAAGACAACACGATTAAATCCCAGATAGAGAACTCAGATCTAAGTATGTTCAAAGATACAAAAACAAACGCTTGAATAAAATCAGGAAGGAGGCAGTTGAGAAGGTGGTGGAATTTTTGGTACATTTATAATTCTTTGTTTGATTCTTTGTTTGTATATAAACTTAGGGATAAAATAAACCAAGTAGAAACAAAACTATACAAAGAATCAACAAAAAATGGGAACTGGTTCTTTGAGAAAATCAACAAGATAGGTATGTCCTTAGCCAAACTAACTAGGGGGCACAGAGATAGTATCCAAGTTAACAAAATCAGAAATGAAAAGGAGACTTAACAACAGAAACCATAGAAATTAAAAAAGTCATCAGTCCTACTACAAAAGCCTATACTCAACAAAAGTAGAGAATCTAGATGAAATAGATGATTTTCTGGATATACCAGGTACAGATTCTAAAGGTAAATCAGGATCAGGTAAACCATCTAAACAGTCTCACAACACCTAAGGAAATAGAAGCAGTCAGTAAAAGTCTCCCAATTAAAAAAAAAAAAAAGCCCAGGGCCAGATGGTTTTAGTGTAGAATTCTATCAGATCTTCAAGAAGACCTAATACCAATACTTCTCAAACTATTTCATAAGATAGATACAGAATGAACACTGCCTTATTTATTCTCTGAAGCCACAGTTATGCTGATAACTAAACGACAAAAAGAACTTCATGCCCATTTCCCTTAAGAATATACAAAAGTACTCAATAAAATTCTCACTAACTGAATCCAAAAACACATCAAAACCATCTTTCATCATGACCAAGTAGACTTCATCCCAGTGATGTAGAATTGGTTCAATATATGTAAATCCATCAATTTAATCCACTATATGAACAAACTCAAAGGGGAAAAATACCCACATGATCATCTCATTACATGCTGAAAAAGCCTTTGACAAAATACCACTTTTCTTCAATGTTAAAAGTATTGGAAAGAACAGGAATTCAAGGCCCATTCTTAAACATAGTAAAAGCAATATACAACAAGACAATACCCAGCATCACACTAAATGCAGAAAACTTGAAGCAATCCCACGGAAATCAGGGACAAGACAAGGCTGCCTACTCTCTCAATATTTATTCAATATTGTAGGCAATGTTCTAGCTTCCGCAATTACACAATAAAAGGAGGCCAAAGGGATACTATTTGGAAAAGAGGAAGTTGAGATATCACTATTTGTAGATGACCTTATAATATCCATAAGTGTTCCCAAAAAATTCCACCAGAGAACTCCTACTGCTGATAAACAACTTCAGCTAAGTGGCTGGATATAAAATTAACTCAAACAAATTAGTAAGCTTCTTCTACTCAAAGGATAAACAGGCTGAGAAAGAAACTAGAGAAACGACACCCTTCACATTAGTCACAAATAATATAAAGTGTCTTGGTGTGACCTTAGCCAGGCAAGTGAAAGATCTGCATGGCAAGAACTTCAAGTCTTTGAAGGAAGACATCAAAGAAGGCCTGAGAAGTTGGAAAGACCTCCCATGCTCGTGGATCTACAGGAGTAACAGAGTGAAAATGGCCATCTTATCAAAAGCAGTCTAAGATTCAATGCAATCCCCATCAAAGTTCCAACTCAATTCTTCACAGAGATATAAAGACCAACTAAATTAATCTGGAATAACAAAAATCTCAGATAGCAAAAACCATTCTCAACAATAAGAGAACTTCTGGGGAAAATCACCATCCCTGACTTCAAGCTACTCTACAGAGCAATAGTGATAATACTGCATGGTACTGGTACAGAGACCGGCAGGTAGGTCAAAGGAATGGAATTGAAGACCCAGAAATAAACCCACACACCTATGGTCACTTGTTTTTTTGACAAAGAAGGCAAAATCTTCTAGTGGAAAAAAAAGACAGCACTTTCAACAAATGGTGCTGGTCCAACTGGTGGTCAGCATGTAGAAGATTGCAAATTGATCTGTTCTTATCTCCTTATACAAAGTTCAAGTCTACATGTATCAAGGACCTCCACATAAAACCAGATATGCTAAATCTAATAGAAGAGAAAGTTGAAAAGAGCCTCAAGCAACACATGAGCACAAGGGAAACTCTCCTGTGCAGAATACCAATGGCTCATGCTCTATGCTCACCAATTGACAAGTGAGACTTCATAAAATTAAAAAGCTTCTGAAAGGCAAAGGACACTGTCAATAGGAAAAAACAGCAACCTAGAGATTGGGAAAAGATCCCTACCCACCCTACATCCAATAGAGGGCTAATATCCAAAATAGACAAAGAACTCAAGAAGTTAGACTCCAGAGAACCAAATAACTGTATTAAAAATGGGGTACAGAGCTAAGCAAAGAATTCTCAACTGAGAAATCCTGCATAGGTGAGAAGCACCTAATGAAATGTTCAACATCCTTGGTCATCAGGGAAATGCAAATCAAAATGACTCTGAGGTTCTACCCTACACCAGTCAGAATGGCTAAGACCAAAAACTCAGGTGGCAGCAGATGCTGGTGAGTATTGGAGAAAGAGGAACACTCCTCCATTGCTGGCAAATCACTTTAGAAATCAATTTGGTGGTTCTTCAGAAAATTGGGAATAGCTCTACCTGAAGACTCAGCTATATACCACTACTGCACATATATCTAAAATATGCTCCAAGGTATAACAAGGACACATGATCCTCTATGTTCATAGCAGCCTTATTTATCATAGCTAGAAACTGGAAAGAACCACATGTCTCTCAACAGTAGAATGGATCTAGAAAATGTGGTATATTATACAATGGAGTATTACTCTGGAATTAAAAACAATGACTTCATAAAATTGGCAGGCAAGTGGATGGAACCAGAAAATATCTTCCTGAGTGAGGTAACCCAGACACAAAGGAACACAAATGGTATGTACTCACTGATAAGTGCATATTAGCCCCAAAGCTCAGAATACCCACAATACAACCCACAAATCACCTGGAGCTTAAGAAGAAGAAAGACCAAAGTGTGGATGCTTCAATCCTACATAGAAGAGGGAAGAAATTAATCACAGGAGGTAGCATGAGGGAGGGACCTGGGAGGAAGAGAAGGGGGGAGGTGAAAGGGGGGGCAGGATCAGGTATTGGACGGGACAGGAGAGAAATACAGAAGATCAAGAAATCAAATGGAAATATTAGCAGTGGCAATGGGGTACTAGGGGCAGCTACTAGAAAGCTCCCAATGGGAATGACTTTAGCTGAAATACATAACTAAGCAGAGACAGAACTTGTAGCAACCACCTCCAGTAGATAGGCACTGTCTGCAGTTGAAGGGTGGAGCCACCCACCCATCTGAAAATTTTTAACCCAGAAATTTTACTATTCTAAGGAAAGACAGGGACAAAATATATTACAGAGACCGAAGGAAAGGCCATCTGGAGACCGCCCCACTTAGGGATCCATCTCATCTGTAGACACCAAATGACACTCTTGCTGGTGCGAGAAGTGTTCGGTGACAGGAACCTGGTATGGCTGTTCTCTGAGAGGCTCTACCAGCACCTGACCAATACAGATGCGGATACTCACAGCCAACCATCCGACTGACTCCTGGGACCTCAATGGAAGCGCTAGGGGGAAGAACTGAAGGAGCTGAAGGGGATTGAAAGCCCATAGTAAGAACAACAGCAACGAACTGGACCCACCCCAGAGCTCCCAGAGACTAAACCACCAACCAAAGAGTACACATGGAGGGAATCCATAGCTCCAGCTACATATGAAGCAAAGTATTGTCTTGTTGGCATGCATGGGAGAGGAGGCTCTCAGTCCTCTGGAGGCTCGATGGCCCAGCATAGGGGAATGTTAGAGTGGTGAGCCAGGAGTGGGTGAGTGGGGGGTGGAGCACCCTCACTGAGGCAAAGGGGAGGGGGATTGGATGGGGGGGTTGTGGAGGGAAAACCAGGAAGGGGAACATATGTAATGTAAATATAAGTAAGTAAAACAACCAACTTTTAAAAAAATAAGACACAGACTAGTAGACTGGATCAAACCCAGGAGCTGTCCTTTTGATTTTTGCACAAAATATATCTTCCCTCAAATGGCAGATACTGCCTTGGGTTGAAAAGATGAAAAAAATGTATTCTAAGCAAATGGACCTCAAGAATAAGCATCCCTTCTCTAATATCTGACTCCACACTGAACTGATGAACAGATCCATCAACCTACCAAGAAAACATCACTGTAAACACACATGCTCCAACAGAAGTACCCTCAAGTCCATGAGGTCAGAGTCACAGAGGAACCCAACATAGCGATACCGAATGACTTCGATATCCTGCTCTCTCCGTTCAGCAGACAATCCCAACAGAGTAGAAACATAGACATGTCTGATCTCAATCATAGACCAAGTGGGCCTAACGGATATCTACAGACTATTCCAACCAATTAGTGCAGAATATACTTTTTTCCCCCTCAGCAGCCCATGGAGCTTTATCTAAAATAGATAATATTTTCGGATACAATGCAAGTCTTAAAAAATTTAGAAAATCTGAAATAGTTCCTTATATTTTTCTGGTCACAGTGGAATAAGGCTGTAAGTCAACAACAATAGAAACTGTAGAACATACACAAACTCGTGGGACTTAAGCAAGATAGTACTGAACAATGAACGGATGTTTGAAGAAGTCAAAAGGGAAAAACATCCCTAGAATTGAATAAGAATGAAAACACAACATACAAAAACTCATGGAATACAAACTTACAGTTTTAAATGCCTGTTTCAAGGATGTAAAGGCCCAGGATGGAGAAGTGGCTCAGCCTTTAAAGGCCAAGGCTTTGAACCCAAAAGACAAGAACTCAGAAGACCAGGTCTTTGGCTCCAGGGGGACCTGAGAGCAGGCAATTGGATCATTGAAAAATTCAATGAGAATTATTTGAAATTAAAGAGTTGTTTGATTAAAGAAAGAAAGAAACCCACATTTATGAGAAAGACCGGGCAGAAGAATTTCAGGGATGGAGGGCAAATCTAAGGTATATATATACACAAACACACACACACACACACACACACACACACACACGTGTGTGTGTGTGTGTGTGTGTGTGTGTGTGTGTGTGTGCCTGTGTGAAGTCTGAGATGCATTCATAAGGCCAAACATGAGAATTTAAGTTATTGAAGATGGAGAAGAGGAAAAATTACGTGGAATAAATGTAATACTTCAATTAGAGCAGAAAATCAATCGAGAGTTTGTGGAACAAAGCAGACATCCAAACACAAGAGGCATATAGAACTCCAAACAGATGTGGCCAAATAAGAAACTCTCTATGACACATTGTAAGTAAGATACCATACCTAATATAAAAATAACTCTAAAAACGTCATGGAGAAGGGTCAACTCACATACAGCAGTCCCCAGACTTTTCATCACCATAAAGCTGAAAGGATGAGGAAAGAAACAGTCCAAATTCTGAGAATAAACTACCACGGCCAAGAATTCTATACCCTGCAATGCTGTCTTTCTAAGTCGATGGGGAAATAGAGGTATTTCAAGAGAAACACAAATTAAGGTTATTGGGAACAACCAAGCCAGTACTGCAGAAAAATCTTAACTGAATATGTTTTAAGGAGAAAAAAACAAAGACTTGTTCATGTGCTTATGAGAGTATGAATCTTATGTAAACAGCAGGTAAACAAACAGCAATTAGGGGGGGAAACCCAACTATGTCCAACACATCAAATCAGAAAACCCTCAAAACTAAATACAAGAGAAAAAAATCAATAATCCAGTAAAGCAGAACATCACCTAACAAATTTGTTTGAAATAGCAAACTCCTTTTTACAACCACCTTACTGCAAATGAACTCATCTCACCACTAATAAGAAACAGACAAATGGATTGGAGTAAAGTACAAATACCAACCGTATGTTATCTCCAAGAGACATTTTTAGCTACCAAGATATTAAAATATTTAATATCAAAGAATAGAAAATGAATGAAGAGAAAACACAAGCAAGCAGGTATCAGGCATCTTTGTATCAAACAAAGTAAACTTCACATCAATACCAATTAGAAGAAATAAAAAGGGATGCTATATCTTAGTAAAAGGAACAATTTGTATAAGAAAATATATCAATTGTGAACATTTATGTCTCACACATTGGAGTCCCTACTAACCTAAAGTGAACATCCAAGGGGTGAGAAAGGGTCTGACAGTCTGACACACTGATATGAGGATGCCAAGACTCCACACTCATAGTTAGATATGTTTCCAAACTAAAAACAAATAAAAAAACTTCAAAGCTTAAGTATACTATAAATAAATTTATACATACACATAGAATATTCAGCCCAACAGATATGTAGTATACATATTTTTTTTTCTCAGTACCGCATGGAAACTTTTCCAAACTTGATCATATCATAGAACACAAATTAATTCTCAACAAATACAAAATGAATTACAAAAATTAAGATAATTACTTGTGCTTTATCAGGTAATAATAAAACAAAACTAGAAATTAACAATGAGAAACTAAAAAAGGAACCATAAAAATAGCTAGAGACAAGAAAACAGATGCTTTAATAGTGTGATTCATCCAACAAATCAGAGAGGAAATTTGCAATTATTAGAGACAGTGGGTAATGAAACACACATCTTATCAGAAGCTTGTGAATAAAGCCAAGGCAATTCTAAGAAGAAAATTTACAGTGGTAAGTGCTTGTAGTAAAAAACAAAAAATATACAGATATCCAATGAACAACATTGGGATGTACCTCCAGGGTCTAGAAAATGCTAGTGTCTAACCCCAAACACAGAAGATAGCAAAAAAAAATAGATTATTAATATTAAATGAATGATGGATAAAGAAACTAATGGAACAGTGGGGTTTTTTGAATAGTTTACAAGATTGAGAAACCCTTCAACAATGCTTCCTGACAGAAAGAAAGAGGGATAAAATACAAATGAACAAAATTGAAGATGAGAAGCTGTTCTGACAACAGACTCCAATGTGATACACAACATTATTAGAAATTCTTATAAAAACTTAAACTCTAAAAAGTTGGATAACTCAGAAGAAATAGAAGAATTTCTAAACTCATATAATTTACCAAAACTAAGTCCAGAGGAAGGACATAAATCAGAGAAGTGCTGTTACAAACAATGTGATCAAAGCTGTAATCCAAAGTGTGTCTCATAAAAGCCCAGAACAGATGTATTCACTGCCAATTGTTTGTCTCTGGTTGTTTGAGACAGGGTTTCTCTGTGTATCTCTGGCTGTCTTAGAACTTGCTCAGTAGACCTACCTTGTTGGCCTTGAAACTTTCAAGGAAGATCCCATACCAATTCTTCTTAACTTGCTTCACAACATGGAAATCAAAGGAACATTTCTAGACTCATCTCAACCAGAGAGTTATTCTCACATCAAAAGCAGGTAAAGACACAGCAGCGAAGGAAACTGCCAACCAACTTCTCTGATGAACAAAGATGCAAAATTTTTCAACTAAATAGTTGAATTCAGAAACACGTTAAGAATGTTAGACATTACCACCAATTGGGCTTCATCCAGGAGGGCAAGGTTGGTTCAACGTACAAGAATTAATAAATACAGTACACCATCTAAACAAGCTGAAAGACAGAAGCCACGTGATCATTTCAACTGATACTGAGAAAGCATTTGATGACATTTAGCATGTCTTTTTGGTAAAAGTTTAAATTTCAGGAATAGATGCAACATGACTCATAAACTAATAAAGGCTATATAGAACAAACCTACCATCAACATTATGTTAAGTACAGACAAACTGAGATGACTTCCTCTAAAACCAGGAACAAGGCAAAGGTGCTTTCTCTACTTATGTGATAGCATGTTCAAATTCTTCGTTATAGTGATTACCTGAGAGCAAAGCAGAAGAGGAGAAATATAGGGAAGGAAAAAAATCAAACCATTCTATTTGCAGATGCCATGATTCTTTCCTAAAAAGACCCTATAGAATCTACTAGAAAATTCTTGGACCTAATAAACATTTATGTGAGGACACAATTTTCTGGAGGTATCTTTGCCTTCAAAGAGACTGAACCTTATCTACGAAGTTAATACTATGCCTTGAGATAATCTATATAAGATTGCATATAATCTGCTGTCCTACTGTGTACTCAGCCTGTTTAAGTTCAATCTATCTTTAAAAGAATGAAATGAAACTTACTGTGCTTTGAGTTTCCTATGCAATCCTTCTTACAATCTAAGCTGAATGCATAGCCTTAATCTTAAATTATAATCATAAAGTACTGTTTATGTATGTATTATGCCCCAACCCAGAACAAGGTAGATAGGGTGTGTGTGTGTGTGTGTGTGTGTGTGTGTGTGTTTGTGTGTATTCAAGCTTACATAAAACAAATATCCCATAAATGTTTATAAATGTTGAACGTAATGTGTGGGTTCAGGTTGATAACATCTTTTTGATATTTTGAGTGACAACCTGTGTCTGTTGGTATCAGAGAAGTAACATCCTCCCTGATAAGGATTTTGGTGAAGTATTACTTTATCTTCCCTGTACCACATTCTCTGTGCTGTTCAGTAAAACCTGTTGTTAGGAGAAACACAACAGCACAGGCAACAGGACAGATCAAACACACACAACAGACAGGCTGCAGAAATGCCAATAACCGCACACTATGGAGAGATGGAATACCCAAGGAGATCGGGGGAAAATTCGGATTTGGCCTCATTCTTAGTCAAACTACTTTTTTTAAAAAGTCATTCCCTTTATTCTTATTTTTTGTCTTTCCTTAGTGCAATATTGACAAATATTTTGGTGCCCAAACTGAGGTTTTTTTTAATTTGTTAATCAACACACACACACACACACACACACACACACACACATGCATGCCCGTGCTCACACACACCCAAACCAACAATAAACACTCAGAGAAATAAATTAGAAATTTATCCCATTAAAACTAACTCCAAAATTTTAAGTACTTTGGAATATGTGTAACCACAGGATAAAGAGACCTTTACAACGACAGCCACAAGGCATTGAAGAAGGAAATCACAGGGTGTACTCTGTGATGAAAAGACAGTCCATGCTCCTGGATGGGCAGGCTTGATATTGTGAAGATGGACATACAACCAGAATTCATCTTCAGGTTTAATGAGACACCTTTGAAATTTTTAATGTAGTTTTTTGCAGATATAGAAAAAAAAATCAGAAATTCATATAGAGCCGTGAAAGGCCATGGGTATCCCAAGTAACCCTGAGTAATGAGAGTGCTGCTGGAAACACCACAGTGCTTGACTTCAAACTACACTACAGAGCTATAGAGACACAGACAGCCTGAGAGCTGCAGACACAGACAAACTGGCACAAAGCCAGACACACAGACCAACGAAGCAGAACAGAGAACCCAACAATAAAGTCAATAAAATAGCAAATCCATGCCCACTTTTAATTTTCTTTTTCTTTCTTTCTTTCTTTCTTTCTTTCTTTCTTTCTTTCTTTCTTTCTTTTTTAACAAAGAAGGCAATAAAACAAACAAACAAAACAGTCTATTTAACAAATGGTTCTGGGAAAATTGGTATCTACAGGTAGATGAGTGAAATTCCATTCAGATATTTGACCTTGGACAAAAATCAATTCATAATGAACTGACAGTCTTAACTTACACCTGGAACCCTGGACTTCTAGAAGAAAACAGAGGATACTCTTTAAGACCTTGGGGTAGGTAAGAACTTTATCAATAGATCAGTAACAGCAAGGAAGAAGCTCCAATAGAAGCAGGTTGGATTTCATGAACATACAAAGAGTCTGCACCTCCCCAAAACAAACAAACAAATGAAAAACAAACAAAAATATCATCAGAGCATACAGCCCACAGAATATGAGAAAATATTTACCAGTTCTACTTCACTCAAGGGACTAAGTCCAGGATTTGTGAAGAACTTCAGAAATTAGGTAGCAAAGAAATAAAACTGATCATTGACAAATGGGCCAATAAATTGAATAAACAGCTCTCAAAACAAACAAACAAACAAACAAACAAACATAAATGGCCAAAAACTATCTTTAAGAGTGTCCAGTATCCCTGGTCATCAGGGAGATGCAAATTAAAACTTCTTTGAGAATTCATCTAACCCCATTCAGAATACAAGGAGCTGTGGGAGAGACAAACGCTTATTCAGTGCTGGTGGGGGTGCACATTAATGCAGTCATTATAGAAATCAGTTTGGAGATTTCTCAAAAAATTAAAAATAGAACCACCGCATGACCCAGCATTTCACCCCAGGCATATAATTAAGGCACTTCACACCCTACCATGTAAATATTTGCTCGTTCTGCTCATTGCTGCTGCATTCATTCACTATAACAAATAAAGCAGTGTTCTGGGGAATGTCGATGTCAACCTGAGGCAAGCTATAGTCTTTTTGGAAGAAGAAAGCTCAATTAAAAAATTGTGTGGCCAAGACTGTGGTACGTTTTCTCCATTGATAATTGATGTGAGGGAGCCCAGTTTACTATGAGCGGTGCCACCCCTGGGCTGGTGGCCCTGGGTGTTACAAGAAAGCATGCTGAGCAAGCCATAGGGAGCAAGTCAGTAAACAGCACCCCTCCAAAGTTCCTGCCTCCATGTCCCTGCCTTGAGTTCCTGACCAGACTTTCTTGGCTAATGGACTGCAAACTCTACAATGAAATAAACCTTCTGCTTCTCGAGTTGCCTTTCATCGTGGTGTTTATTACAGCAATAGAAACCTAACTAAGACAGCAAGCAAAGAAAACTGACCTAGTGGTCCACTAACAGATGAATGGATAATGGAAGCCTGGTATGGATATGAAATGGAATACTATTCAGCTCTAACGGAAAATAAGTTCACAAAATTTGTAGGAACAGTGGATGGGTTTAGAACGTATGATATTGAGAGAGGTCACACAGTGTCTCAAAAATAAAAATATCTGAAGTTCTCCTTCGTGTGTACATCCTAACCTGTAAGATATATATGCATACATATATGTGCATATATAAACAAATGTGCATGTGAATACAATAGACCATGCAGAAAGCAGAGGAGCAGGTAAATGTCAGGCGATGAAGAAAAGCACCAGAGTCACAGAAGAACATATAAGACTGTTTTTCTAGTTTTAAGTCTTTAACCTTTGTGTCTGTGTGTGTGTGTGTGTGTGTGTGTTGTGTGTGTGTGTGTGTGTGTGTGTGTGTGTAGTAGTAGTAGTAGTAGTAGTAGTAGTAGTAGATAAAGCTATATTTAGTAGTGAAAGTGTAAGATCCAGTGTGAAGTCCGTGGCTTCAGAATGGCCACTCTGTGTAGTTCTCTGAGATGAACGGATACCTTGGTAACTCTGTAGAAGTTTGTTAAGAAGAGTAAACTCTGGGTCTGGCTAATCTTGCTTCATGCTATTTTATATTGGCATGTTTTCATTATAAAAAGTTAAAAACAAAAGAAATAAATAAATCGGAGGGGACTGGACAGATAGTCTAGAAGTTACGAGCAAATGCAGAGAGCATAAGTGCCATTTCCTGTACCCACGGCTGGAAGGTCACTGCCACCTGGAACTCCATCCATCTCCAGAGCATCTGATGGCTTCTTCTGGTCTCTTTACACACCCAAACATGGGTGTGCAGAGACAGTGCCATGTCCTCTGTGTGAAGCTACTCACATGTACACAAACATTTTAAGAAAAATGTTTTAAAAATCTTTTCATGAAAAAGAAGACAGAGAAATATGACAGGTTTCAAAGTAAAGCCTTAACGATATACTTTAAAAGCTCTTGCATAAGAGGCAGGGAAAAAAAAACAAACCAAAGCCCAAAGTCACGAGAAAGAAAGAAATCCACAGGATCAGGGCAGACACATAGAAATGTAAAAGAAAATAGAGAGTCACGATGAAAGAAAAGGTTAGTTTTTTGAAAAAATAAACAAGATTACTACATTCTTAGCCAAACTAACTAAGGAAAGAACATATCCAAACTAATAAAATAGGAAACAAAAAGGGGGGCCATCACAACAGATACTGATGGAGTTCAAACTTCATTAGGTCTTGTCTTGAAAATATGTATTCCACTAAAGTGGAAACCATAATTAAACCAAAAGGAAATAAACAATTTAAGCATATTGGTAACAGGCAGTGAGATGGAAACAGTGCTTAAAAAATAAATTAAAACATGCAGGTGCAGAAGGACCCACTGGTGGGTTTTATCAGACCCTCAAAGGAGAGCTGACACCACTGCTTCTCAGGATTTCCCATAAGACAAAAGAAGGGAGACTACTGTGCTGTCTATGTGAAGCCAGGTTAGCCTGGTATCAAAAGCAAACTAAGACATAACAGCAAAAAGAAAAAAAAATCCAGACCAGGTTCCCTAATGAACACAGTAGATGAAAAAAAAATTTCTCTATAAAATACTTGTCAACTGAATTCAAGAGGCCACCAAAAAGATCACTTCCCACAATCAATTTGGCTTTGTTACAGAGATGCAAGGATGGGTCAATATATGTAAATCAATACATTTCATTAGCTACATAAATGGACTCAAGGACAGGAATCACTTGGTCATCTCCATAGACGCAGAAAAGATTTTTGACATAATCAAATAGCCCTTCATATTAAAAGTCTGAAGGAACTTGGAATAGAAGGATCCTATCTCAACATAATAAAGGCTGTATTTGGCAAACTTACAGCCACCATTATATTAATGGGGAAATCTCAGAGCAGTTCCACTAAAAATCAGGAATAAGACAAGAGTGTCTGCTCTCTCTCCTCTTGCTCAACTGAGTACTAGAAGACTCAGCTAGCCCAACGAGACAAGAGAGGGAAATACAAATGAAAGGACACAAGTCAGAAAGGAGGAAGCCAAAATGTTTATATTTACAGTTGATATGATTCTGGACATAAGGATTCCATATTCACCACTAATAACCAGCTTCAGCAAGAGGGCGGTATACAAAATCAGCACACAATATCTTGGGCTTTCTATACAGCCATGATGAAGAAGTAATTTCATTTAGAAAAGCCATAAAACAAAACCAACCAAACGACAAACGAAAACTCTTGGATGAGGCCTAAACTAAGGATATGAAGGATCTGGAGTGAAATGTTCAAACATTGAAGAGGAGGAGGAACCCACTGGAAGACGGGAAAGCCCCTGCTTGTGGATTCAGAGGGAACGTAATTTAGAAGAGCGAACAGGAGAGCCCCGTTGGCTAAAGCAGGTCTGCGCAAAAGAGTACTGGGGTACCAACATTCACCCTACACCACAGCGTCACACCGTCGGCCAATCAAAAAGCAGAGTCATAGGTCAGGGGGACTGATAGGGAGATTGATAGGGACGAGTTATAAGGCCACACAGCTAAGAACACCTGCATCTTAACACAGATGCCGAAAATACACATCACCAAAAGGTAGCGTCTACAACGAATGGTGCTGGAAACCTGTTGTTAGGTGTTTGGTGGGGATTTGCAGGTGAAATCAATCCAGCCAGAATTTTGGCTTTAGTTTTTAGAAGGCCTGTCATAAATGAAAAGTTCTCTTCAGGAAGACAGAGCAGTTCTATCCATGTTCTTCTAACCCACGACAGGGAGAACAGCCGCTAACTCATTTTACAGGCCGATATTAAATTACTCCGTTACCAAAGTTAAAGACATTAAAAAGGGAAGACAACTGGGAACCCACGCTCGCAGGATTGTGTAGCAGGTAAAGGCTCATGCTGTGCAAACCTGTCAACCTGGGTTTGAATCTCTGAACCCGCATAAAGGCAGAAGAGAGAGAACCAACCCCACAGAGCAGGCCTCTGGCCTTCACCCACTACTGTGGTGCACACACACACACACACACAAGATGCACACATACACAAACTACTAGTAAGTAAAAAGAAGAAGAAAACGAAAGTTCACTTTATACCTCATGAACTGATATGCGAGATTCATCAACAAAGAAACACAGAGAAGCATTCCCCATCCAGTGCGGTTTATCCTGGAAAAGTGAAACCATTCAACTTTAGAGAACAAATCAATGCCATTTGTCAGGCCAGCCTACTAAGTAAGGAAAGGCCAAGGGAAAGAACACTGTATGCTCAACGTCCAGCATGATGGAAATATCTCAGTAAACTGTGAAAAGACTCGCTAATCGCGGAGCCTTCTGCCTGTGGAAGGGCAGCTGGGAAAGCCACAGCTCACGTGACGCTCAGGGGCCCAAGCCTCCGCCTCTTTCCTTCTCACACGGGAGACAGGGCCACACTCGGTGCACGCCCTGCCTATGCAGCCTGACACAGTTGCCTCAAAGCTACAAGATGAGAGTGAACTGTCTGGCGACAGTTGGTGGTGGTGGCGGTGACACACTTAATGTCCCAGAACTTTGCACATCAGCGGGCTAGGATGCTAAGCTTCTGGTGTGCACTTTCCCCTGATTTTAGAAAACTAAAAACATGGCCAAGTCCAAATAGACCCCCCTGAGCTGGGAACTGGACTATGGAAGCCTCAGAGTGGGAGACATGGCAAAGTTTGTCTGGCGTTTGCGATGTACTGGTTGGCTCTCACCTCAACAACAGCTCCTCAGATGAAATATTCATTGAATGTTCATAGCGGAAATGACAAAAGGAAGGGTCAGTGGACTTAAAGACAGATGCGACATAAAGGAGACAGAGAAAATTGAAGGCCCCGGGAAGTGCAATAGAGCATGAAAAAGAAATAGAAAAGAATTGGCCAGAAGGAGATAACCTGTGCTTATCGGGGGCTGACGTGATTGTCTGCAAAAACAAAACCCAAATCCACTAAAAATCCATCGGTGTCCACAAAGAGAAGGCCCCAGAATGCTAAATTATTTTAGTGAGGGCACAGAATTAAATGGAGGCACTGTGAAACTGGCTGTGTTCCTATATATTAGAAATGAACACTTGAAACACAGATTCTAAGTCAGTGCCACACGGAGCTCACGGCAGGAGCCCAGAGTGAACGGCATTCAACTGTCTGCCAATGGAAGAACGATTAAAAAGGCTTTTTAGATTTATTTTTAATTATATGCCTCCCTCTGCCTTTGAGAGTGTGGTGTGTGTGTGTGTGTGTGTGTGTGTGTGTGTGTGTTACTTGCACATTAATACAGATGCCCAGAGAGGCCAGATGAAGGTGTGTGACTCCCTGATCTCCTTGGAGTTGGTGTTATAGATGTCTAAAGTGGGTGCTGGGAACTGAACTTAGACAGTGAATAGTCTTAACCACTAAGACATCTCTCCAGCCTCCAATTTAAATTTTTTAATTAAAAATAAAATAAAATGTAGAATGCATTGGCCAGCTTGAGTACAGCCAGCTTTCTAAAGGAAATGCAGGGAGCAGGGGGCTGGCTTCGTGCACCAAGTGCTTGCTGTGTGTGAGGGAGGAGCTGAACTTGGGTCCAGATCACTCATGGTGGCAGTGCATACCCCAGACTCAGCCCTTGGGAAACTGAGGACGATCCTGGGGCTCCTTGTGCAGCCAGCCTAGCCGAATAGATGAACTCTGGGTTCAGGGAGAGACCCTGACTCGAAAATTAATGTGGAGAGTAATCGGGAAAGATATCTTGTCTGGCCTCCACACATGAACACACATATACATGTGCATGCACACACACACACATAACCATGCTCACTCACACAGACATACAACACATACATACACATAATGAGCACGTACACACAGACACACGCACACACAAATGTGCACATGCATATGCACATACAGACACACACACAGACACACACAAGCATATTCACGTACACATATGCATGCACATACACAAGCACCCTCACGCAATAACATTTGACATATACACATGACTTAATTTTTAAAATTTTAAACCTTATTATGAAAGAAGCATCGTGTGTTTAAAAAAAAAAATCACACACTGAAATTAACCAGACTCAAAGACTCTACAGCTCTGTCAACATCTGTACAGCTAGAGCAGCCGTTTGGAACCGAACCTGGGGTGTTTCACATTGGATTTTATACTCATTATCAAATATATTTTTATGTGCTTTTCACCACTAAAATCAAAATAAAAGAAAAATCTGTAACAGAGTTAGAACTAGAGAAACAACTCCCTTTATATCTTCTTTCATAATGTATACTTTAAGATACATACTTGAATTAATTCTTCAAGAATTCGATACAATGTATTTTGGTTGTATCTATCCCTAGCTCCTCTGCGACTCCTCCTCTCCCCTCCCGCCTCAGCTTCATGTCCTTCCTGTAAACAAAGGTAAGAAACTATTGACTGCACTTGGTGCTGTCCATTTAATTTCTTCCCCCTTTTAAAAATAGGGGTCTGTGGCTCCTCTTGAAGGAAGCTGGGGAGAGGTGTGCCAGGTGAAGTAGTGGGAGTGTAGCCACTGCTCTGATCCCGCTCAGTCACGAAGTCAGGTTTACAAAGACGGGAGAATGGAGCTCCCAGGAGACGGAGAGCTAAGCTTTTCAAACACTTAAAACTGGGCACAGATTCAGGTTTGCAAGATGAAAAGAATCTGTGGGCAGATGGTAGGAGGTGGCCCAGCCCTGTGAATGCGCGCGGCACTGTGCAGCTGTACCCAGCACCAGGCTCGGTGGCTGCTTTCCCATGTGTGTTTGGCCACAAGTTTAGAGAATTTGAAAACTCAAGTCTAAACAGCTATTCCGGAGTTGGGAAGCATGACACGCAGAATAAAAGACCATCAAATGTACTTCCACAGTGGTGATGACAAAACAGAAAGCCAGTAGACATAAAGGTAGACAATGGGGCAGAAGACAGAGCGAGCCTCCCTGAGCAAGCAGGCGACTCTAAGCAGCTGAGTACCCATATAGTTAAGTTTGGGAGCAGATGGGGAAAAATTGAAGATAAATAGCCAAAAGTCCCTCAAATATGGTGAAAAGTATCACAGAGACCCCCCCAAAAAATAACCAGAAATGAGGTAAATATAAAGAAAAAAATGGAAGTAGAAAATGTCAGTCACAGAGCAGAGAAGCCCAACTGCTGATGGCGCCCAGAAGAAAGGACACATGGGACTTGGGACCACACCACCCTCTCTCCACCAGAAGGCAAGGAATGTGACTGACACAGGTAAAGCAGTCACATTTCAGTCAAGCAATGGTGGGGGAGGGGGTGCGCTGGGGTGACCAGTCAGCAGTATGAGGAACTGAGCTTAGATTCCCAGAACCCGTGAAAAATGCCAGGGCAGGATTCTGTGATTCTAGTGTTGGGGAGGCAGGGACAGGAGGACCCCTGAACTCCCTGACCAGCCAGGGTAGCAGGATGGGTGAGCTCCTGGCTCAGTGAGAAAATAAGTGGCAAGGATTGAGGAAGATGGCCAGGATCGGTTTTCAACCTCCCAAAGCATGTGCACCCATGTACACACACACACACACACACACACACACACACACACAGAGAGAGAGAGAGAGAGAGAGAGAGAGAGAGAGAGAGAGAGAGGGAGAGGGAGAGGGAGAGGGAGAGGGAGAGGGAGGGGAGAGACAGGGGAAGAGGGAGAGGGGAGAGGGAGGGAGGAAGGGGGGCAGTGAGGGCTAATGCTGAGATGTGATTACCTGGAGACACACACCAGTGCCTTGCTCTCTTGGGTGGAAGTGGGCAGCAGTAGCTAAAACCCACAAGTAAAGGCAGCGGTCAAGAGCCACTGCGGTGGTGAGCACAGAACAGCTCACAGTCCCCAGCTGTTAGTTTAGTTTCCCTAAAACACAGCTGATTGCTTAAGCTCAAGTTCTCACACTGTACTATAGGTGTATACCATGTACGCCCAAGAAGTACCCAGCAACAGTACCCAGCAACAGGCAGGTTGCCTGACTCTAAGCACCTGTTGGGAGCACAACCTCTGATCGAGGTGCTCCTACCGTCTTGGCCACTCGCCAAGCTCCAAGTGATCCTTGAACTCTGTTACGTTCCCATTCCCCGAACTTTGGCCTAGAAACTCTCCCTAGCCAGAAAGAAGGAAAGAGGAAATAAAAAAACAAAGAAGACACCATCAAACTCAGGGCTGAAATCAACCAAGTACAAACAAAAAGAACTATACAAAGAATCAACAAAACAAGGATCTGGTTTGTTGAGAAAATCAACAAGATAGATAAGCCTTTAGCCAGACTAACCAGAGGGCACAGAGGCAGCATCCAAATTAACAAAATCAGAAATGAAAAGGGAGAAATAACAACAGAAGCTGAGGAAATTCAAAGAACCATCAGATCCTACTACAAAAGCCTACACTCAACACAACTGGAAAATATGGATGAAATGGATAATTTCCTAGACAGATACCAAATACCCAAGTTAAATCAGGATCAGATAGACCATCTAAATGGTCCCATAACCCATAAAGAAATAGAAGTGGTCATTGACAGTCTCCCAAAAAAAAAAAAAATAGCACAGAACCAGAAGGTTTTAGTACAGAATTCTATCAGATCTTCAAAGAAGACCTAGCACCAATACTCTTCAAAATGTTCCACATAATAGAAACAGAAGGAACTCTACCCAACTTGTTCTATAAAGTCACAATTTCACTGATACCAAAACCACACAAAGATCCAACAAAGAAAGAACTTTAGACCAATTCCCTTATGAATATCAATGCAAAAATACTCAATAAAATTCTTGCCAACCGAATCCAAGAAACATCAAAACAATCATTCACCATGATCAAATAGGCTTCATCCCAGGGATGCAGGGATGGTTCAATATATAGAAATCCATCAATGTAATCCACTAGATAAACAAACTCAAAGAAAAAAACACATGGGCATTTCATTAGATGCTGAAAAAGCATCTGACAAAATTCAGTATCCTTTCTTGTTAAAGGTCTTGGAAAGTACAGGAATTCAAAGCCCATACCTAAACATAGTAAAAAACAATATACAGCAAACCAGTAACCAACATCAAACTAAATGAAGAGAAACTTGAAGCAATTCCACTAAAATCGGGGACTAGATAAGGCTGCCCTCTCTTTCCATATTTATTCAATATAGGACTTAAAGTTCTAGCTAGAGCAATTAGACAACAAACAGAGGTCAAAGGGATACAAATTGGAAAGGAAGAAGTCAAATTATCACTATTTGCAAATGATATGATAGTATACTTAAGCGACCCAAAAAACTCAACCAGAGAACTCCTACAGCTGATAAACAACTTCATCAAAGTGGTCGGATATAAAATTAACTAAGCAAATTAGTAGCCTTCCTTTACTCAAAGGATATACAGGCTGAGAAAGAAATTAGGGAAATGACACCCTTCACAATAGCCACAAACAATATAAAGTATCTTGGTGTGACTCTAATCAAACAAGTGAAAGATCTATATGGCAAGAACTTCCAAGTCTCTGAAGGAAGAAATCAAAGAAGACCTCAGAAGATAAAAAAATCTTCCATGCTCATGGATTGACAGGATTAATATAGTAAAAGTAGCCATCTTGCCAAAAGCAATATACAGATTCAATGCAATCCCCATCAAAATCCCAACTCAATTCTTCATTGAGTTAAAAAGAGCAATTCTCAAATTCTTCTGGAATAACAAAAACCCCATGATAGCTAAAACTATTCTCAACAGTAAAAGAACTTCTTGGGGAATCAGTATCCCTGACCTCAAGCGGTACTACAGAGTAGTTGTGTTAAAAACTGCATGGTATTGGTACAGTTACAGGGAGGTACATCAATGGAATAGAATTGAAGACCCAGAAATGAACCCATACACCTATGGTCACTTGCTCTTTGACAAAGGAGCAAAAACCATCCAGTGGAAAAAAAGATAGTCTTTTCAACAAATGGTGCTGGTTCACCTGGAGAATGCATTGAAAAAGAATGCAAATCAATTCATTCTTATCTCCTTGTACTAAACTCAAGTCCAAGTGGATCAAGGTCCTCCACATAAAAACCAGACACACTGAAACTAATAGAAAAAAACTGGGGAAGACCCATGAGCACATGGGCACAGGGGAAAATTTCCTGAACAGAACACCAATAGCTTATGCTCTAAGATCAAGAATTGACAAATGGGACATCATAAAATTACAAAGTTTTTGTAAGGCAAAGGACACTGTCAATAGGATACAACAGCAACCAACAAATTGGGAAAAGATTTTACCAACCCTATATCTGACAGAGGGCTAATATCCAATATATACAAAGAACTCAAGAAGTTAGACCCCAGGGGTACAGAGCTAAACAATGAATTTTCACCATAGGACGAATGGCTGAGAAGCACCTAAAGAAATGTTCAACATCCTTAGTCATCAGGGAAATGCAAATCAAAACAACCCTGAGATTTCCCCTCATACCAGTCAGAATGACTAAGATCAAAAAGAATCAGGAGACAGCAGGTACTAGCGAGAATGTGGAGAAAGAGGATCACTCCTCCATTGCTGGTGGGATTGCAAGCTGATAAAACCACTCTGGAAATCAGTCTGGCGGTTCCTCGGAAAACTGGGCATGCTACTACCAGAGGACCCTGTTATACCACTCCTGGGCATATACCCAGATGATTCCCCAGCATGTAATAAGGACACATGCTCCACTATGTTCATAGCAACCCTATTTATAATAGCCAGAAGCTGGAAAGAACCCAGATGTCCCTCAACAGAATAATGGATACAGAAAATGTGGTATGTTTACACTATGGAATACTACTCTGCTATTAAAAACAATGAATTCATGAAATTCTTAGACAAATGGGTGGAACTGGAAAATATCATCCTATATGAGGTAACCCAATCACAAAAGTACACACATGTTATGCACTCACTGATAAGTGGATATTAGCCCAGAAGCTTGGAATACCCAAGACACAATTCACATTTCAAATGATGCCCAAGAAGAAGGAAGGAGAGTCTCCTGGTCCTGGAAAGTCTTGATGCAGCAGTGTAGGGGAATACCAGGACAGGGAAGCAGGAGGGGCTTGATTGGGGAACAGGGCGAGGGAAGAGGGCTGATGGGACTTTGGAGGGACCAGGAAAGGGGAAATCATTTGAAATGTAAATAAAGAATGTATATAATGGAAAAAAACAACAAAGAAAACACAGAATAACATGTAAATGGTCCAAACACACCAGTTAATAATAAGAGACTGGAGCAGCAAGTTGGCTCTAAGGGGGGTGAGGTCCATCCTTGGGACTTCTGTGGTGGAAGGGGAGAACCAACTCTCCAGGCTCTTCTCTGGCCTCCTCTGACGAGCTCTGCCCTGCCAAATGCAAGCTCAAAAACATAAAAGATGGGGAATAAGAAGAGAAGTGATACCCAAGTCAAAGTTTTTCCAAGAGACCTACTTTATTTGTGTGTGTGTGTGTGTGTGTGTGTGTGTGTGTGTGTAAGAGAGAGAGGGAGAGAGTGGGAGAGGTAGAGGGAAACAGGGAGAAGGAGAGAGAAAGGGAGAGGGAGGGAGACAGAGAGAGAGAGAGAGAGAGAGAGAGAGAGAGAGAGAGAGAGAGAGAGAGATAGAGAGATGGGGTGTGCACACTTTTGTGTGTGACAGTTGTGTGCTCGAATCGATGCATGTTTACCATAGTGCCCCTGTGGAGGTCAGAACATAACCTCGTTGTCTGCCTTCACCATACGCCTTGTTTGTGACAGACTCCTTTAATATTCGCCTCTGCCTACGCCCACATAGCTTGTCCTTGAGCTTGGGGTTCCTTTTGAGGAGTCTTCTGTCTCTACCTGCAGTCCTGCTGTAGAAACGCTAACATTAGAGGCATGCACCACTGCGGCATGTTTCCACAGATTCTAAAGACTGAGACTGAGGTCCTAGTGCTTGTGAGGCAAACTCATCCACCCCATGAGCTGTCTCTCACCCCAGTTCCAGACCTTTGAATGTTAACTTTAAGGGTCAAAAGTGAGCGGAGTGTGTAGAAAGGAAGAGTGCTGACAGGCGCTTCAGGGAGCCAGATTTCGGATCTGGGACCGGAAGGTTAGCCTTTCGTATGGGGTGAGTGCAAGAGCTAGTTTGAGCATAACAAAGGAGATCCTGAGATGGCCAAACCACCTCAAATATTCAAGCATGAAGTGATAGAGCTTCAAAACCCAAGGCGTGAATCCTGTCGGAAAGAGAAAGAGGTAAGCCCAGGTTTGTTTCTATGTCTTTCCCTTCATAACCATAAACCAAGACAGAAGTAAGCAAAGGCGTAAGGCTCGAGGAACCCTGCCAGCCTCAGATAATGAGAGCTCTTTATCAGTTACCACAAGGGACCTAGAAGGTCGTAGTGATGACAAGAGGAAGGGACCTCAATATAGAAAACTAAAAGGCACTTAAACAGCCTGCGAGTTAAAAAGAAGAAAGAAAAAGAAGAGAAAAGAAATTATAAGAAAACAAATAAAACACTGAATTCAATAAAAATTAAAATGACTTAAGGAGGTATGGCTGACCTTAAAAGACCACTGCTGGGTGTTCAATGATGCCTCCCTTAGTCAGGTATGAAACACTGAAGTCAGCTGATCCTGATGAAACAAGAAATGCAATTAAACCCAAAACTCAGAAGCACAGAGGACTCTTCAAGCTGCGGCTCAATCTGTGACCATGTGAATTAAGGAGAAAAACCTCTGACTAGACTGGTCATGGAGAAAAACAGACATGAAATAAATTACCATGATCAGAACCAGAGAGAGTCCTTCATTACAGATTACTAGCTTAAAAGACACAAAGTACAAAAGCCCAGTCAAGGTGTGCAATGTGTGATATGGACATCTCAATGACTATGACATAGATAGAAACTGGGTTGTGCTTTAAACCATTATCACAGCCTGGAGAGATGGGTACACGGCTCCTGCGGGAGACCTGACTTCTATTCCTAAGCCCCAGAGGATCATGTTAACTCTAGCTCCAGGGAGACCTGATGCCTCTGGCTTCCTCAGGGACCAGCAGTCTCTCGCAAATGCCCCCACATAGACATGCATGCATACATATTCATTTTCAAAAAATAAAAATAAATCTTAAATAAATCACAAAAATAATCCACAGTCTAGGTGGCTTATGGTAAATTCTATCACACATCTGAGGGGGGGGGCGGATAATTCCACGAAAACTCCAGAAAACAAAGGATAAGGATGAAAGTCTTAGTCATCTTGTAAAGCCTGTGTTACCTTGAAAACAGAGCCAGAGCAACCTATGCTAAAACATAAAAGTATAAAATGGTATCTCACAGACACATAGATGCAAGGATATTTTAGTCTGATGGGATTAAAAAAAAACCATATGTGTGTGAGTGTGTGTGTATGTGTGTTTATGTGTTTGTGTGTGTGTGTGTGTGTAGTAAAAATACATACATATATGTGCTTTAAGTATATGCACATGTGCATACATATATACACGTGTATTATTTATATTAAAAATAACACCTAATGATTAGGTAAAAAGGTTTTCTGGTAATTCAAGAGAAGTGGTTATTTGTAGAAAAATCAATCAGCTCAATCAAATTGAAGTTAGAATTTAGACAGTAAGGGGAAGGCCACATTATCTCAGCATGTCTCAGGAATAGTCTTTGTCAAAATTCAGCACGCATTCACAATACGAAAACAAACAAGAACAAACACAGCTCTTAGCAAGTCAGGACTGAAAGCGAATTGTGTTCCCTCCGTAGCGAGCAGCTGCGAGCCCTGGAGCTGCTACTGTGTGTACGAGTGACCCTTCCATTGCTGTGATTAAACACCGTGACGGAAGGTAACTTGCAGAGGTTCTTCTTATAAACTTACAGCAGAGTTTATATTAGCTTTCAGTTCCAGAGGCAGAAGAGCCCGTCCATCACAGCTGCGAGGAGGCATGGCAGAAAGCAGCAGGCAGGGAGGCCAGAGCTGAAAGCTGAGAGCTTGGCTTCAAATGCAAACTCAACACCACGGAAAGTTAGAACTGACTAGCTTCTCTGAAATCTGCCCCAGTGGCACCCTTCTTCCTGCAAGGCTATGCCTCCTAAACCTCTCATCAAGGACAAACGAGTGTCCATACCCCTAAGCTTATGGGAGACCTTTCTCAATTAACTCACATTACCACTGGCTAATGGTAAGATGCAGAATGCTTTCCTCTTAACATTAAAAATAGGATGAGTAAGGCAGACAAGGTGGTAGACAGCTTTAACTCTAGCACTAGGAATGAGGAGGTGGGCAGATCTCTGTGAGTTTGGGGCCAGCCTGGTCTACATGATAAAAATCCAGGCCAGTCATGGCTACAGAGTGAGACACTATCTGGAAAAAGAAGGAGGGGGAGGAGGAGGAAGACGAGGAGGAGGAGGAGAGAGAAGAGAAGAGAAGAGAAGAGAAGAGAGAGAGAGAGAGAAGAGAAGAGAAGAGAAGAGAAGAGTTAAGACAGTGCTTCCCCATGTTTACTCAGCAGATTCTAGAAGTTCTAGGTACTGCCTTGAAGCAAGAAAAATATTGAAACAAAATGAAACAAAGCATCCAGTTAGCCAGGCGTGTGCAGGATATCCACACTGGGACAATGCTGAGGAAGAAACTAGAGATTTAACTGAAGGGGATGTAAGGACAGTCCAGTGGTTAAGAGCACATAGTAGGGCTGGAGAGATGGCTCAGCCTTAAAGGCAAGGCTCACTACCAAAAATATAAGAACACATACTGCCCTTCAGGAAAGCCCGGGTGTAATTCCCAACACCTACATCAGATGGCTGACAACTGCCTGTCACTGCACTCCCTGGCATCCCAGCCTCCTTCCGGCCTGAGTGGGTATCTGTACTCAAACCCCATATAAAATATACATATCATATATATATATTATATGATATGTATCATATATCAATATATATTAAATCTAAGAAATAAAATTAAAATCTCCTAACTGAATAGAGATGTATACCACATCCATGGATAGAGCGAAGCTATTAACATAGTAAAGATGCCTGACTTAATCTGTTCATTTTATTTAATTTTGTTGATGTTCAGCGGCCACGCGAGAAGCCCTTGAGTAGGAAACAGGTAGATCACCCCGGAGCTGCGCTTTCAGCTTGCACGATCTCCAGGTTTAATATAATTCCTAACGAAATCCAGAAAAGGCTTTGTGCGGACAAACAAGTATGTTCTAAAATTCGCCTAAATGTGCCAGGCTTGGTAAAAACTGAATGCAGAGGAGCAAAGGGTCGGCTAGACCCTCGGGTTGACACTAACAGCTGCAGGAGGTGACAGTGCGTTCTCTGGAGAGGAAAACCAGAGACTGGTGGAATGGAGCTACGCCCACAGGGATGCTCACAACTGAGTCTTCTTAAACGAAGGCATGGCAGCTGCTCCCCAGGGTGCGAGCGCGAGCTTCCCAACAACAGGAGCCGAAGCACGGGAATGTCCACAAGCAAGAAGCCAAAACCGCAGAGACGGCGAGACGGTTTGCAGGTAAGGGTGCTGCCCATCAAGCCGAGGGTTTGATACCCAGGAGACACGTGATGGAAAGAGAGAACTGATTCCTGAATGTCATCACACACACCGTGACAGGCATACCCCACCCCTGCCGATATGTGTGTGTGTGTGTGTGTGTGTGTGTGTGTGTGTGTGTAATTTAGAAAATACAAACACATCTACCTATATCTTAATCCAAAGCAATTCAACATAGAGACTTAAGCATAAAGCTTAAAACTTTTGTGAAACACAGAGAAGCGGGCTGGCTCAAAGGCTCAGCAGGTGCAGGTGCTTGCTGCCCGGTAGGAACTGAGTTCCACCCCTCGGACCCAAAGAGGGTAAAGAAGTAAAGAAAAAACCACTTCCTGCAAGCTGACCTCTGGCTTGTGCACAAGGGCACACACACACACACACACACACACACACACACACTCACATATGCACACGCACATGAATAAATACAATTTAAAGGCTTAAAAAAGATAAGGAAAAGAAAGCACACAAGAGAATATCTTCACGATTTAAGAGTGGACAGATTCTTAGACTTGACACCCAAAGCAAGCTGTTGTGAAGTTAATTCTGTAAATTGAGACTAGCGAAAATTTACAAGTAGTGGGGCTGGGAGAGAGGACTCGCTGGTTAAGAGCACTGTCTATTCTTCCAGAGGACCTGGGTTCAATTTCCAGCACCTATTCATCAGGTGACAACTATGACTCCAGCTCCAGGGGATTTGACACCCTCACACAGACATATATGTGGGCAAAACCCCAATGCATATAAAATAGAAATAAATAATTTTTAGGAGAGTGAAAGGTCAGGGTACAGACCGTGGGAAAATATTTGCGAGCTATATACATTCCCCGAAGGAAGAGTACTGATTATACATTAAGAATTCTGAACAGTAAAACAATCCAGTTAGGACAGGGACAGGCAGCAAAGGCTGGAGAGGCCTTTAAAGCAGGACTTAGCATGCAGGAAGCTGCTGGCGTCTTTGTCCTTAAGAAAATGTGTAACTCACCAGGTGGTGATAGTTTATGTCCCAGCACTTGGGAGGCAGAGGCAGGCAAATCTCTGAGGCTAGCCTGCTCTATAGAGCGAGTTTCAGGACAGCCAGGGATACACAGGGACACAGGGAATCCCTATACTGAAAAACAACAACAAAAAAAAAAAAAAAGAAGAAGGAAGGAAGGAGGGAAGGAAGAAACACACACACACATACACACAGAGGCACGCAGTCCTGTACTTGGGGAGGGGGTGTCAATAGAAAGTCCTGGGTGTGGCTTTTTTATTTACCATAGTAATCTCCAATTCCACTGTTTTCATGAAAATGACATGATTTTTGTCTTGTAGAGACCTTTTTTTTTTTTTACTCCACTATTATGTTTACCACATATCCCAGTTTGCTTTTCCAGTGTGATGAAAATACCCTGACCCATAGAAACTTGGGAAGGAAAGGAAAGGAAAGGATTTGTTTCTACTTACAGGTTAAAAACCCTAAATGGAAGGAAGCCTGGTTGGCAGGAGCTGGAGCAGAGACTACAGAGGAGCACTGTTTACTAGATCGCTCCCCATGGCTTGCTCAGCTACTTTTCTTATAGAGCTCATGCCCACCTGCCTAGGGGATGGTACCACCCACAGATGGTGGGGTTTTTCTGCATCAATTAACAGTCAAGATGATGCCTCATGGACACACTTAAAGGCCACTCTGTGATGGGCAGTTCCTTAAGTAAGATTCTCTTTTTTCCCAAGCATGTCTAGGTTTGGGTCAAGCTGATTGAACAAATAGATAAATAAACAGATAAAGGAATAAATTAAAAACTAACCTTCATGCTGTATATTAACTCTTTGTCCATTATCTTTTGGTGGGTGACTAGGCGGATGTTATAAGTTGGCTATTTCGGCTGGCTCTTCAATAGATTCTGGGGGGGGGGGCGGTGCCAGCATCTATAATACATGCTGACTTTGATTTCTTTGTACCCAGAAGTGATATACCTGGACCACCAGGCAATCCTATATGTGATTTGCTTGTCTGAGGCCCCTGCATACCGATCTTCCTGGTGGGTAGACTAATTCACATTCCCAGCCTTACTGTGGGCTCCCCATGCCCTACATCCTCAGCAGTGCCTAAGACTTTTTTCTCCCTGGGTGGTATCATTCTGTCTCAGAGAGAATGACTCTCAGCGGTGGCTAAGGATCCTGTACATTTCTTCTTGTCTTCACTGGCAATTTACACGTCTTCTTTTGAGACCTGTTCTGCTCATTTACATGTTTATTGGTGGTATTACATATTCTTCAGCTGGTTTTGTTTTCTAAGTTTTCAAAAAACTATATTCTCGATGTTAATTTGCCTCACAGCTGCCCTTCCGCTGGATAGAATTGCAAGGCTCTGGGTGTCTCTTGAAGGCCTTTCCCCATTTCCTCTATTGGTTTCACATTTTTTTCAAATCTTTTAAAATACTGATTTATCTTTTTTTTATCATGTGAGTGTTTACCTGTACATATGTACGTGTAATGCTGTTCCTGGTTGTCAACTTGACAATGTCTGGAATGAACTTCAACCCAGAATTGGAAGTCTCACCTGTGACCCTAATTTGGAGGCTGGGGATACAAGCTTCTGACCTGGATCTTGGCATGGAGATCTTGAGGCATAATGGCTATGAATTCCAGAAGATTAAGACAGGGAGATCTCTGAGTTCAAGTTCATCTGGGATTGAAGATGTGGTGATAAACGCCTTTAATCTGGGTCACACCTTCTGCTGGAGACCTACATAAGGACATTGGAAGAAGGAAGATATAATCTCTTCTTCGCCTGCTTGCCTTGTGGGACTGAGAAACTGCTAGATCCTTGGACTTCCATCGACAGCTGCTGCTGACCATTGTTGGGGGGTTGGACTAAAGACTGTAAGTCATCAACAAATACCCTTACTATATAGAGACCACCCATTCATTCTGTAGCTCTAGAGAACCCTGACTAACACAGTATGTATACCGCATGTATGTGGTTGTCCTGGAGGTTGGAAAGAGGGCACTGGAACTTGACTGAGGTTACAGACAGTTGTGAGCCACCTGACATGGGTCCTGGGAACTGAGCCTTAGTCCTCTGAAAAAGCAGTAAATGCTGGCAACCACCGAGCCATCTCTCTTAATCCATCTTGAATTGATTTTGAGTGAGCAAGCAGTGTCTGTGTAGTCTCGTTCTGCATACAAACATCAATCAGGTCTTCCTGTACCATTTGTTTAAGAGGCTGTGTTTTCTCCAAGTATTTATGAAGCATGTTTCCCAAGATTCTGATGGCTGTTGCCTCACGGTCTAATTCTGTGTCTCTTCCATCCCACAGTTCTGTGGGTCTTCTTAGGGGACAGAGTGTGTATATTATGGCTTCGTAGTATGTTTGGAGATTAGGTATTGAGTGATTTATCTAGTATTACTCTTTCTGCTCAGAATTGTTTGAGATGTTCAGGGTCTTTCATGCTTCCATATGGACTTTAAGATTTATTTCCTAATTCTGTGAAAAAAAATGTGTCTTTGCAAATTTGATGGGAGAGAGCAAGGAACACAGTCATTTTCAGAGGAGCAACTCTGGCGGTCTGTGAGCCCAGGAGTTCTTCCTGTTTTCTGGCATCTTTTCTCAGTCTCCTCTTGTTTTCAGTGTTCTGTACATTTCATTACGGAGTCTTTTCATAAGCGTGGGTGACTGGACTCAAAGGTTTGGTTTGTTGTTGTTTTAGGCCGTTGCGAGTGGGATTGTTTTCCTCACTTCTCTCTCAGCATGAGCATTTGCAGTACATAAAAAGGCTGCAGATTTCATCACCTTGATCTTTTATCCTGGAACTTTGCTTCAAGTGCTCCTCAGATCTAAGTGTTTTCTGTACTCTCATTTCAGTGGGAGTCCATCTTCTGCAAAGGTGGGGGAGGATCTGCATCCTTCCTATATGCAAGCCTCTGCTTCTTCCTCTTGCTTTTGTTTATACCAAGTCAGTGAAGGCTGAGTGGGCAAGCTTGTTTTGCTCCGGATTTTAGAGAAAACACTTGAAATCCCTTCATGTAGTACAGTGTGGTCTATAGGGTTGCTGTGCACTTAAGATCCAATCCTCCTCCTCATCCTCCTTCTTCTCTTCCCCTTCCTCCCCCTTCTCCTCCTTTTTTCTCCTTGGGCACAGGGTTTCTCTGTGTAACCCTGATAGTACTGGAACTTACTCTATAGAGCAGGCTGGGTTCAACCTTGGCGATCCGCCTGTCTCTCTGCTTCCCAAGTGCTGGGATTCATGGTGTGCACCACCACACCCTGCCAGGTCTCAGCTTTATTTTTCTTAAACATGGGTTTTATTATGAAGGAACATCGAGTTTTGTCAAAAGCATTTCTGTTCTTGATTCCACTCGTGTGCTGTGTCATGTCCATTGATTTGTGTGTGCTGAGTCATCCTGGTAGTCCTAGAACAACAGCAACCTGAGCCTGAAGCTTCATCTTTTTGAATGAAACGTTTAATTAAATTTGCTAATGTTTATTGAAGTTTTGTTGTATTCTTATTCATAAAGGAAACTGATAGTTTTCTTTTTGTTGTTCTATTTTAATACAGTTTGGTATCAGTGTAAAACTGGCCTTGTAAAATGAGAGTAAGGTTTTTTTCTTGGTTTTGGCTTGTTTGGTTGGTTTGGTTTGGTTTGGATGATGGTCTGTTCATGAGCATGTGATGCTAAGGTTGACCACTGTTATTGCGTGTGAACCTATCCAGCCAGTTATGTCCAGTAGTGCTTTTTCTTTGTGAAGGATGCACCAACATTCAGTACATATATAGTATTTCTTGATATCAAATGACCTGAGTCTAATCCTCAGAACCCACGTGGTGGAAGGAGAGGGCACACTCCTGCAAGCTGTCCTCTGAGCTCTAGGCGTGCACCATGGCCCCCCCACACAAAACAAATAAGGATGTAAAATACATAAACAAACAAAATGTGTGGAGTAGAGTGGTGATCCCCAGAGAATGTCACGGTATGGAGAAGGGAGGGGAGATGTCAGTCAAAGACACAAGTTAGAGTTGACAGGAAGGACCAGCTCAGGTGGCCCATCACAGAGCATGACTGTGATGGCTGAGGATAACACATTGGTTCTTTTCAAACTTACTAAAAGGGTGCTTTCGTAATGTCCCCATCACAAGTAAACACTAAGGATCTGTAATGACGGCTGTGTTGATCCAGCTGATTTAGTCAGTCCCTCTATAGCACATGCCTCTCACAGCACTCCTCAATTACAGAGAGCATATTTCCTTTCCTTGTATCTAGTTATTTTGCATACATGTTTGTATTCCTGTGGGAGCACATACCATGGTGTTCATTTGGAGGTCAGAGGATAGCTTGTGAGAGTTGATTCTCTTCTTCCACTACACCAGTCCTAGGGACTGAACTCAGGTCATTGGCAGCAAGTGGCAGCTCATACACACTCACCTTGCTGGTCCTACTCGGTTCCTTTCTTCCTTTTTTTTCTTTTTCTTTTCTTTTCTTTTTTGACTGATCTATATTTGAAAAATGCTAAAACTGTTTATAGAAAACCAAAATTAAACTATAAGATACTGCTAGCTAATGATTATTTCTTGATTAGAAACTTAATAAAATAAATAAAGAAAATGAGTGAAGAAAAGATACTGTTAAGAAAAGTCCAAGATAGTTTCCAGGAACTCTACAGCTGCTCTTCATGGTCTGGAGCCCCAGAACCAGCCTCTGCTGTGAGGGGGAAAGACACTCCAGGCCCCTAGACAGGCAGCTTCTGAAGACAAAGGAGAGAGCCTGTAGCCCTAAATACCAAACTGTGACATTTCAGCCCTACTGTGAATTAGTTCCCTCTTGAATATTCTCTCAGCAAAGGTGTTTGGAATATTCAGGAGAATGTCTCAGCTAAGCAAAAAAGATGACTTGAATAAAAATGAGAAGAAATGCATCCAGCAAACAGTCCCACGTATTCAAATTCCAGCGCAGAAACATGCTCAAGACCAAGGCAGCATTCCTCTTCCACAAATCACTAATCCCACAATCATGACCCCTAATAAAAGTGACCTGAAAGAAGGTCCAGGGGAAGAACTCAAAAGAATAATTACAACTATGTTCAAACAACCAAAGAAGACACGAATTCACAGGAGAAGAGCTGACTGAAATGTTGGAGTCGACCCAAGATAGAAAAACAAAATTCAATAGAGACAAACTTGTTAAAGAGATTTGATAAATGGTCCAATCACTTTGATAAAAGGTCAAAAGATCTTTAAGAAAACACAATATCATCAAAATGACAAGAATTAAGACATACATGCCAATAACTACTCTGAATATTAATTATCTCAATTCTCCAACAAGAAGGTAGATTGGATTAGAGAACAGAATCTATCTTTTTGCTGCCTCTAAGAAACACCCCTCTATCTCAATGAAAGTCTTAGAGGAAAAGACTGGGAAAGGATATTTCAAATGGAACCAGGAAGCAAACAGCTATTTAGATATCTGACAGAGTAAATTTCAAACCAAAACTAGTCAGAA
Source organism: Apodemus agrarius (assembly GCA_964023405.1). Lineage (NCBI taxonomy): Eukaryota > Metazoa > Chordata > Mammalia > Rodentia > Muridae > Apodemus > Apodemus agrarius. Next base: position 5,096,819 of record OZ030008.1, on the reverse strand, counting down.
AAAAACAAGGGAAGTCACTGTACATTCATAAAAAGCACTAAGGTTCTACAATTTTAAACGTTTATGAACCGCATTCAGGTATATCCAATTTCTAAGAAATACTATAGGTCCCAAACCACAGATTAATCCCAACACACTGATGGTGGATTTTAAACCCAACTCTTACCAGTAAACAGATCATGTAGACAAAACTCAAACATAGACACACCAAACTTAAAGTGTATGATAACTCTAATGGATCTAACACACATATACAGAACATTCTATCCAAACACTAGACGATGCATATTCCTCTCAACAGCCAATGGAACTTTCTCCAATGGTGATCACATGTTAGGGCATACACAAAGCAAACACAGGAAATTTAAATAACATGTGATGTCCTGTCAAACCATCATGGGATAAAGCCAGCTGTCATCATCATTAAGAACTACAGAAAGCACACAAACTGAACTATACAACACAGAAATTAATGAAAAGTGGGTCACAGAAGAAATCTGAGAGAAATAAGATAATATCTAGGGTTGAATGAAAATGAAGGCGTAATAGAACAAAATCTATGGGACATGATGGAGGTGGTTCTAAGAGCAAAACATACCACTGAGAGCACATACATACACACACACATACATGCATGCATGCATACACATACATATACACATACATACATGCATACATATATACATACACATACATATGCACATACATACATATAACCATACACATGCATGTGCATGTATATATGTAAATTGGTAGAGTCTCAAATTAATGTCTTCTCTATTAAAAATAATTCTTCTCTCACACAATACACCTTGACTACAATTTTCCTCCCAGCTCTCCTCAATCTCCCCTATACCCATATCTACTCCCCCTTCCTGTGCCTTCAGAAAGGCACAGACCTCCAAAAGACAACAACCAAACAGGACAAAACAAGGTACAATAAGACAAGGTAAAAAGCCCTCTTATTAGGCTGGACAAGGCAACCCATTGGTCAATAGAGTTCCAGGAGTAGGCAAAAGAGTCAGAGATACATCTGCTTGTTAGAAGACCATTGTTAGGAGTCTCACAAAAACACCAAGCCAGCAGCCATAACATACATGCAGAGGACCTGTGACAGGTCCCATGCAGGCCTCACAGTTGTCTCTTCAGTCTCTGAGAGCCCGTGTGAGCCCTGCTTCCGGATTCAGTGCGCCATGCTCTCCTGGTGTCCTCCATCTCCTCTGTCTCCTTCAGTCTTTCCACCACCTTTTCCTTGGGGTTTCTGAAAGCTCTGGGCAGGAGAAAAGGTTGAAGGCAGACCTCCAGGTTAGACTCTCTGTGCAGAATGTCTGGCTATGGGTAATGTCTGTACCTGCTCCCACCTGCTGCCAGAGGAACCCTCTCTGCTGACTAGACAGAACACAGATCGGTAAGTATAGCAGAATATCGTTGGAATAATTTCATTGTTTTTTATTTGTTTGTTTTTGTGGTTGTCTGTTTCTTTGCTTGTTTTGGCCAGCAGTGTTTAGTTCAACCCTAAGCCTTCGGGCTGTCTGGTCTTCATTTCTTGGCTATTCAGCCTGGGTATTTAGGGATCTCCATTGACCCTCCTCAGCAGCAGCTCCACCAAATGTGATCCAGCCCCACCACCGGAAGCCTTGCCCAGCTACAAAAGATGTCCAGCTTGAATTCTGTATCCTCCATTACTAGGAGTCTACACTAGGGTCACTGTGATAGGTTCCAGGAGGTTTCTAGTGCAGTAGGTTTGCACACTGCTCCTTAAATCCCCTCCAATTCAAGTTGTCTCTCCCGACTCTCTCTCTCTCTCCACTCCTCCCACACACCTGATCCTTCCCACTTCTATCCCCCAAACCTCCCCCATCTACCCACAAAGTCTAATTTCCCTTCCAGGGAGACTCGTGGATCCTTCCTGGAGCCCTCCTCTTTACCTAACCTCTCTGAGTCTACGAATTGTAGCTTGTTGTTCATTTAATTAAAAGCTAATATCACTACAAGTGAATATGTACCTTATTTATCTTTGTGGTCCTTGAGGTACCTCACTTGGAATGATTTTGTTGTTGTTGTTGCTGCTGCTGCTGCTGCTGTTATATCCATTTGTGTGAAATTTTTATGATGCCATTTTCTTTTTTGTAACAGCTGAGTAATACTCCACTGTGTAAATGTACCACATTTTTCTTTGTCCATTTTTCTGTTGAGGGACTTCTAGGTTGTTTTAAGTGTCTGACTATAGGAATAAAATTGCAGTGAACATAGGTGAACAAGGGTCCTTGTGGTAGGGTAGTGGGTCCTTTTGGTATGTGGCTGAGAGTGCTATAGCTGGATCTTGAGGTAGATCTAGTCCAAGTTTTCTGAGGAGCAATTAATGACATTGATTTCCAGAGTGGCTGCACAAGTTTGCACTCCCAGCAGCAGTAGAGGAAGGGTCCCCTTGCTCCACATCCTCGCCAGCTCGAGCTGTCATGCCTGTTTGTGAGGTTGACCATTCTCACAAATGGAAGTTGGAATCACAAAGTAGTTTTGATTTGAATTTCCCTGATGGTTAAGGATGTTAGACATTTCTTTAAGTGTTTCTCAGTCACTTGAGACTCCTCTGTTGAGAATTCTTCCTTTAGACCTCTACCCCATTTTAATATTGGATTATTTGGTTTTCCGATACCTAGTTTCTTGAGTTCTTTATCTACTTTGGAAATTAGCCTTCTATCGGATGTGGAGTTGGTGAAAATCTTTCCTCATTCTGTAGGCTTCTGTTTTGTCCTATTGATGGTGTCTTTTGCTTTTCAAAAGCTTTTCAGTTTTCTGAGGTCAGTTGTTAATCTTAGAACCTGAGCCATTGGTGTTCTGTTCAGAAAATATCTCCCGGGCCAATGAGTTCAGCATTATTCCCCATTTTCTTTTCTACTAGATTTAGTGTATCAAGTTTTGTTCCACTTTTTAAAAAAATTATAATTATTTAATGTATATGAATACATGCCAGAAGAGTGAATCAGACTTCATTGTAGATGGTTGTGAGGCACCACGTGGTTGAGGGGATTGAACTTAGGACCTCTGGGAGAGCAGGCAATGCCCTTAACCCCTGAGCCATCTCTCCAGCTCTGTATCCAGTTTTATGTTGAAGTCTTTGATCCACTTGGACTTGAATATTGTGCAGGGTGATAGATACAGATCTCTTTGCATTCTTCTACATGCAGACATCCAGTTAGATCTATACCATTTGTTGAAGGTTTTTCTTGTGTGTATTTTTTACTGTTTATTTTTTAAATAAAATATCAGGTGTCCATAGGTATGTGAATTTATGTCTGGGTATTCGATTCCATTGATCAATCTGTTTTTATAAAAAAATACCATGTGGTTTTTATTACTGTATTTCTGCAGTACAACTTGAATTCAGGGATGGTGATACCTCTGAAATTTTTTTTATTATACAGGATTGTTTTAACTATCCTGGGATTTTTGGTTTTCCATATGAAGCTGGGATTGTCCTTTCAGTGTTTGTAAAGAGTTGTGCTGGAACTCTGAGAGACTGCACTGTATCTGAGATTGCTGTTGGTAGGATGGTCATTTTCACTATGTTAATCCTACCTATTCATGCACATGGGATATCTTTCCATCTTTTGATGTGTTCTTCAATTTCTTTCTTCAAAGATTTGAAGTTTTTTTTTTTATCACACAAGTATTTCACTTGCTTGGTTAGAGTTACCCCAAGGTATTTTATATTATTTGAAGCTTCTTTGAAGGTGTTGTTTTCCTGATTTCTTTCTCTGTTCATTAGTTATTTGTATATAAGAAAGCCGATGGTTTTTGTTTCTGGGTTTTTGTTTGTTTGGTTGTTTTTTATTAATTTCTTTTTTTGAGTTATTAGTGTGTGCTCAACCACTTTGCTGAAGGTGTTTATCAGCTGTAGGAATTTCCTGATGGAATTTTTCTGGTCACTTACGTATACTATCATATCATCTGCAAATAACCATGCTTTTGACTTCTTCTTTTCTAATTTGTATCCCCTTGATTTCTTTCAGAGGTCTTATTGCTCTAGCTAAGATTTCAAGTATGATACGGAATAGATAATGGAACAGATAGCCTTGTCTTATTCCTGATTTTAGTGGAATTGCCTTGAGTTTCTTTTCAGTTAAGTTGAATCTGGCTATAGTCTTACTGTAAATTACCTTTATTGTGTTTAGGTAAGTCCCTTATATTCCTAATCTCTTCAGGACTTTTACTATGAAGGAGTGCTTGAATTTATCAAAGGCCTTTCCAGCATCTAATGAGAGGATGGTGTGATTTTTTCCTTTCACTTTACTTATATGATGAATTATCGTTTATTTACTTTCATATGTTGACCCAGTCCTGTATTTCTGAAGTGAAACTTATTTGCCCATGGTAAATGATCTTTTTGATGTGTTCTTGGGTTCAGTTTGCAAGATTTTTATTGAGTATTTTTGCATCTATGTTCATAAACTAAATTGGTCTGAAATTATCTTTTTGTTGTTGTTGTGCCTTTATGCAATCTGTATAACAGGGTAACTATGACCGCATAAAATGAATGTGGCAATGTTCCTTCTGTTTCTAGTTTGTGAAATAATTTGACAAGTATTAGTGTTAGCTCTTCTTTGAAAGTCTGGTAGACTTTTGAGCTAAAACCATCTGGCCCTGGGCATTTCTTTTGTGGAAGACTTTTAATGACTGCTTCTATTTCGCTAGGGGTTGATTTTCTTCTGTGAGTAGTACCTATAAAAAATTATTCATTTCTTTTAGATTTTCTAATTTTTGGGGTACAGGTTTTTAAAGAATGGCTTAATCATTCTTTAGATTTCCTCAGTGTCTGGTGTTATTTCATTTCTGATTTTGTTAATTTGGGTACAGTCTCTGCCTTTTCCTTAGTTTAGATAAGGGTTTGTCTATCTTGTTGATTTTCTCAAAGAACCAAGTCTTTGTCTCATTGATTCTTTGTATTCTCTTTGTTTCTATCTTGGTTTCAACTCTAAGTTTGATTGTTTCTTTCTGACTACTCCTCTTTGGAGAGCTTGCTACTTTCTGTTAAAGTGTTCTCAGGTGTGCTATTATGTTGCTGGTATGAGATCTGTTCGCCTACGCACTTAGTGCTATGAACTTTTCTCTTAGCACGGTTTTCATTGTGTCACATAGGTCTGGGTATGTTGTGCATTCATTTTCATTGAATTCTAGAAAGTCTTTAATTTCTTTGTTTCTGTCTTGACCTATTTTCCATTCAGTATGGAGTTTTTCAGCCTCTGCTAATGTGTAAGCTTTCTGCTGTTTCTGTTGCCGTTTATATCCAGCTTTAGCCCTTGGTGGTTTGACAAGATACAAGGAGTTATTTCAATTTTTCTTGTATCTGTTGAGACTTGCTGATCTGAGCATGTAATCTGCTTGGGTAAAAGTTCTGGATGTGCTGAGACAAAAACATATTCTTTTGTGTTTGGATGAAATGTTCTGAAATGCCTGTTTTCTTAATTTGGTTCATGCCATCTTTAAGTTCCAGTATTTTTCTGTTCAGTTTTTTTCTAGAAGACCTGTCCCTTAGTGAGAGTGGGGTACTGAAGTCTCCCACTATCAGGGTATGGGGATAAATAAGTAATTTAAGCTCTAGCAGTGTTTCTTTTACAGAAGTGGGTGCCCTTGTGTTTGGGGCATAGATGTTAAGAATTGAAATGTCACCTCGTTGGACTTTTCTTTTGATGAGTATGAAGTCATCTTCTCTTTTGACTAATTTTGGTTTGAAGTCTAGTTTGTTAGATATTAAAAGAGTTACACCAGCTTGCTTCTTGGGCTCATTTGCTTAGAATATGAAGGGTTTTTTTTTTTCAACTCTTTACCCTGAGGTAATGCCTATCCTTGATATCGAGGTATGTTTCTGAAATTCAGCAAACTGATGGATCCTGTTTTTTAATCTACTTTGTTATTCTGTGCCTTTTTATTAGGGAATTAAAACTATTGATATGGAGAGATTATCAATGACAAATGATTGTTAATTCCTATTATTTTGTTGGTGGTGATGGTGATGATGATGATGATTATGATGATAATTTGTGTGTGCATGTGTGTGTGTGTGTGTGTGTGTGTGCTTTTGCTGGTGTGAGATTAATTACTTCCTGTGTTTTCATAGGTGTAGCTAACCTCCCTGTTTAATTTTGACTTTATCATTGAATATCTTAATTTCTCCAGCTATCATGATTGAAAGTTTTGCTGGGTATAGTAATCTGGGCTGGCATTTGTGGTCTGCAGCACATCTGTCCCCATGCTCTTCTGGCCTTTAGACCAAGTTAATATTTTAATGATGCACTTGAAGGCCATAAGAAAAAACAAACAATATCTCCAAACTGTAGATGGCATATTTTTCATTTGTGTGTGTATATTCTAAATACATAAATACAACTTCCTTAGTCTGTACAATGCTACTTTTATGTATATGTTTCAGGGCCGACTATTTGGTATTGGAAAACCAATTGACGTATTCTGAATTTAAAAGAGAAAAAAGAAGTGAGTGGGGTAGTAGTTGAAGAGAGGAAGGAAAGATGAAGATGATTTAATGATATAATCTCAAAAATAAGAGGAATCATTAAAATTTAAAAATACATATGTACTTTTAGGTAAATAATTCCTTAAAAAACAATATATGGGAAAAGATAACCAAAATCATGGCTAAAATTAGTGAAGGAGAAACAATTGAGCAACAACAAAAATAAAACAAAGCAAAGAGTCAATGAAACAAGGAGTTGGTTCTTTGATAAGTGAGATTGACAACTCCTTAGCCAAGTAAACAAAACACAGAAGGAGGCTCCAAGTCTAGAGATGAGATTAGAGATGAAAGATTACAACAAATACCACAAAATGAAGAAAATTTAAGTATGTATCTTAAAAGCCTATCTTCCAAGCCAGGAATGGTGGCACATGCCTTTAACACCAGCATTTAGAGACAGAGGTAGGTGGATCTCTTATGATTTTGAGACCAAGATAGCAAGTGTCAGTGTGATTTGTCTCAAACAAAACAACAAACAAACAAAAACAACAATGGAAAACAAACTAAATCCACCAACATTCTCTATTCTACCCAACTGGAAAATCTAAATGAATTGGATAAATATTTAGAGGCAAGAGACACACCAAAATTAAAGCAAGATTAAAATAAGCACATTAAACAGACCCATAGCCAACCATGAGATTGCAGCAGCAATAGCCCTCCCATTTAGAAAGAGTCCAGGACCACATGAATTCACCACAGAACTCTATCAGAGCTTCAAAGAAGAACTGGTCCCAATAAGACTTAAAGTACCCCATATGATAAAACAGGAAAAAAGGCATTCAGACTTTGATGAAGCCAGTATTATCCTGATACTCAAACCACATAGAGACACCACACCACTCACAAAAAAGAAACCTACAGACTCCTCTCTCTCCCCATGAACAAAAATGAAAAAAAATCTAAATAAAATACAAACAAAACAAATTCAAGAGCACATAGAAGAGGTCCTTCATAGGAATCAAGGCAGCTTTATTTCAGAGTTGCAGGAATGGTTCAATATACATTAACTCAATCGATGTTATCTATTACAAAAATAGACTCAGAGATGGAGAAAGTGTGAGCACATCGTCAGATACAGAAAAGGCCTTTAACAAAATCCAGGACCCTTCCCTGATAAGGGGCACAAGAGGCTATGGACAAAGGGACCTTTGCAAAGCATAATAAAGGTTATATGACAAACCTGTAAGCCAATACCATCTTTAATGAAGAAAACCTCAAAGCATTCCAATTAAGGAACAGACAAGTCTGCCCACTCTCTCCACCCCTGTTCAATATCGTGCTTGAAATCTTGAAGCAATAAGACAAGAGAAAGGCATGAAAGGAATACAAATGGGGAAAGAAACATGGGGGAGACAAACAGGAAGGGAAGAAATCAAATATTCCCTAATTGCAGGTGATATAATTCCATACACGAGAGTAAACTGCACCAAAAAGCTTTTAGCGCTGATAAATACTTGTAGCGAAATGGCAGTGCGGGATGCAAAGTTCACACAAAAGTCAGTGGCCAGTGATGTGGGAACTAGAGAAATAATCCCTTTCACAGCACACACACACAACACATACACAATAAGCAAACAATTCCAAAAAACCTTACAATGAAAACATTAAGACAGTGAATATAGAAACTGAAGAAACTATAGGAGATGGAAAGATGTGGATTGGGAGAATTAACATTGTGGAAATTATAATCCTTCCAAAAAGCAATCCTGAGACTCAGTACTATCCCAGTCTAAATGCCAGGGTCTTTCTTCATAGACACAGGGAGAAAAAGCTCAAAATGGAAGCACAAAAGACCAAGCACAGCCACAACGATCTAGAACAAGCACAAACAAAAATACTGAGGGAGGTGTCTATGACGCACCACGCACCGCACGCAGGCTAGTGCAGCATTGACATGAAGTCAGGCTCACAGATCCATGGCTCCAACTCAGACAGATACAATCACCTGCTGTTTGACAAAGAAGGAGAAAAGATGATACAGTCAGCAAACAGTGCTGCAAAATGGTGCTGGGTGCACCATGTGGTGCAGACATGACGGTAGATGGTTAGTCCTGATCCGACTCAGACTCAACTGCAAATGGGTCGACAAAGAGGGAGTGTCTCTTCTGGGAGACAAAGTAGGGAGTGCGTGTCGGCGAAGAGCCCCGAAGAAGGACTCTCTGCAGCAGGCCCCAGGAGCGTAGGAAATGAGACCAGCAATTGATACATGGATCTCATGAGATTAAAAGCACATCTGTGCAAAGGAGGCAGCCAAGCAAGGGAAGAGGCAGCCCACACAATGGAAGAAGATCATTGCCAGCTACACATCTGACAGAGGATTAGTGTCTGAAATATACTACATATATTACACTATACATATATGCAGTATATTTATATATAGTAAATATAGTATAAGTGCATATTATACTATATATATACATATTATATATTATATATACTAAATACATAGAAATATTATGCTATATATATCAGATATACATATGTATGTATTATACTATATTATATATACTATATATAGTATACAGTATATTATATATACCAGTTATACATATAGTATATTATACTATATATACTAGATATAAATATATGTGAAAAAACAGTTTTTAAATTGGGTTATTATGTAATTGGACAGAAAATTCTCAGAGAAAGACCTGAGAGTAGCTAGGAAACAAAAAATCTTCAACATCCTCAGCTATCAGTGAAACCAGATTAAAACCACATTGAGATTCTGTCTTATCTCAGTCTCAATACAAACAACAAGAAATACAGGTGTGTAAATGTGGAGGGGAGCATTCATACACGGCTGGTGGGAGTGCAAACTAGTGCAGCCATGTTGGAAATCAGTATGGTGACTTTTCAAAACACTAGAAATAGAGTCACAATCTCACCCAGAAAGACCACTCTTGGACACACACTCAAAGGACTTAACATCCCACACGTGTGCACATCTGTGTTCATTGACGTTCTATTCACAGTAGGTCGGACACAGAGGCAGCTCAGATACCCGCCAATGGATGAAAGGCTAACGAGGTTGCAGTATGTATGTAAGACAGTGCGTCACTCACTCAGATGTAATGAGAAGTAAAATCGTGAAGTTTGCAGGTAAATGGATGGTACTGGAAAAAATTATACTAAGCAAAGTTACCCAAACATACACCTCACATGCTCCTTCATGCATGTAGGACCTGGATTCAGATCTTATTTTGCATGTTTAATCTGGAGCACATATAGAAGCCAGGACATCAGAAATGAGTTTAGGTGAGTTTGGGAAGGGAGATAGTTGAATGCAGGCAAAATGAAAGCAGAGGGGCTCCTGTGCAGAAGCGTTCTTGCAGGCTGTGGAGGGATGGAGACGGGGAACTGAAGGGGCTGGAGAAGTCTTAGCCTGTGTAAACTGTGCATGAAAAACTCTCGTGGCTACCTATGGTCTTGGAACTCATGTGAGGAATCTGGGGGGGGGGGGGGCGTAGAACACATGCGGTGTGAACGGAACGGAGAGCCAGAGAATGCTGGGAGCAGAGGAAGAGGCAGGATCTGAAGGGGGAAAATAATGGAGAGGTAGGTTAACCAAAACTAAGGGTAAACCCAGCACTTTCTAAACTGCTTAAAAGTATCACAAAACTCCTTTGGGAACAGGTCCCCTGCCTGGGTGAACAACACCTCCCGAAGGACACAAGATTTTGAAAGGAAACTCAGCACCAGGCATGGGCTAGCTCTTTGTAAATTATTGCTCCAGGAGGTCCCCAAGGCACCCGAATCAACACAGACTGTTAGCACTGCTCTTGGTGGCCCATGAGGCAAGCACACAATGCTGAGGGCATCACACACTTTGGTTGTAGGACACAGAGAGACCAACCTCAAATGACCAGGCGGCAGCTCTCTCCCCGCCGGCTAGCTTCCACAATGCTCTGGGAAGGAAGGTGCTATCCGCGCTGCTGGGAGGGAACAGAGGTGGTCTTATCCTGTCCACGTGACCAATGCAACCTACCAGCAATATGTGCCCACTGCCGTGATAGCGGCAAGACTGTTCCTGGTAGTAACCGACTGTCCTCTTGATTGGTTTGAGGGCTGTTTCACCAGAGGGAATTCATGCTTGGTGCTGTGAACACAGTTCAAACCGTGGTTAGGGAACTCATGCTCTCTACGTGAGAGCCTTTTTATGTTGTTTTGCTAAATATCATCTTGTCAAACATGACAACCTTCTAAACATCTACGGACATTTCCATCCGTAGACCTGTGCATCTCTCAAGCTTGGGCCGAGACTCTTCTTATTGCAGCGGGGTAGTGGGTTAGCGTAGAAACCCAGACCTGCTCAAATTGTTGAAAATGTACAATTGTGAGTGCCCAGCCCTAGACCCCTCAACCCTCCACCCAAAGACTCAAGGAGCAGCCTGAGAGAAGGGGTGGAGAAAGTTTAAGATTTGGCGCATGGGAAGAAACGCTGCTGAACATCACCCTTTGGACAATGACAGGGATGTTGTGCTCACAAACTCACAGCCACCATGGTTACTTGCATAAGATCAAGCCAGTTACAAATTCCAGCATGAAGCCCTGAGGTTAACAGTATATGCTTCTCCTACAGAAGACCCAAGTTAGATTCTCAGAATTCACATGGTGGTTCACCACCACCTGTAACTCCAGCTCCAGAGGACCCTTGATGCCTGTGGTCTCTATGGGCATCATGGATGACATGTGCTCGCGCGTGCGCGCGCGCACACACACACACACACACACACACACACACTTTAAAATAATCAAAATAAACTGTAAGAAACCCACCATGGAGAAAGAGAGGCTCTGAGGCTCCAGCCACAGCTGAGGAGCCTGTGTCAGCTGCTGCCACAGAAAGGAAAGTCATTTCTCTCTGAGAGGTGACACTGGTCGATCATCCACACCCTAGTGGACAACCCCATGGGCAAGTTCATATGGGCACTGACTGGACTCAGAATGTTACAAAATGCCCTTTAAAAGACACTTAACGTTTTAAGGATGGTATAGGGAGGGGCATAAAGAAATGTTAAAACAAACAAACAAACAAACAAACAAACAAAAAATACTTAAAAAGAAAGGAAAGGCCAAAGCGGCCCAGCCCGAGAGAAAGTATGTGAGAAACGGATAAGCAAGAAAGCACTTCAGAAAAAATGTTTGCTTGCTCTATGCGTTTGCCTGATGCGCATACGTATGCTGGTGGAAGGTGGTGTGGGGCTCCCCGGAGCTGACGTGTGGGGTGGAGGCCCCCACACTGACTCCTCTGCCAGGACAGGAAGTGCTCTGAACTGCTAAGCCAGGTTTTGACGCCCAAGAAAAAGTGTTTTTTATCCACACTATAAAGGCCGCTTACCTTTTATTAATAATAAAACAACAGGCTATTTTAACTTTGCTTAAATATTTGAGTAGGCCTCTGGAAAAACAGGAGCAGGTGCCAGAGACGCAGATGACAAGCCGTTCAGGGTTACTCATCGGTACAGTCATGGAATTAAAACTACAAAGTGGAGCCATTACACAACGATTAGGATGACATCTTTTGACAAGGAATGTTGACAATATGGAGATGTTGAGACTCTCACACCTTGTTCATGAGAACGTAAGATTGGAGTCATCGGAAACAGTTAGACAGAAGGTTGTTGTTGTTTAAGTTAAACGAGGCTGAAGAGTCTGCTCAGCAGCCAAGAGCATTGGCTGCTTTTGCAGAGACCCAAGTTCACTTCCCCAGAGAACATGGTCGCTCACAGCGATCCCTAACTCTGGTTCCAAGGAGTCTAACATCCCTTCCAGCCTCCAGGGGCACTGCCAATGACTGGAGTGCACCCCTTTCACTCAAACGCATGCCCAATGAAGAAAAAACTAATTAAAGCTAAACATAAACCATCATAAATACAGTAAATGTACTGTGGAGCTTAAAATCCCCCCAAGAGATATTAAAATATAGCCATATAGGTTTTGACATACAAAAAAAAAATCCCAAAAACCAAAACAGTTTTATTTCTTCCAGGAGGAAAAAACTGGAGACTGTAACCACCCCCATTATAAGGTAGATGAAGAAGCAAAGCTTGGTATGTCTTCTTTTAAATTGTATTGCTTTTATTTTATGTGTACTTCACCTGTATGTATGTCTGGAGTACCACATGCTTGCCTGGGCCTTGCAGAAGCTAAAGAAGGTATTGGGTCTCCTGGAACTGGAGTTACAAACAGATGGTTACGAGCCATCAAGTGGATTCTAGGAATTAAACCCAGGTCCTTGGGAAGAGCAGTACTATTAATCACTGATCTCTCCAGTCCTAAATTTTGATATTCCTTTATAATATAATAGTACTAAGAAACCCCTCATAGTATATGTAACAATATGGATGAACTGCAAAATCCATAGACTTAGTGAAAGAACAGAGGTAAAGATCATACGGCCTATACCATAGGATTTTATCCATATAAATTGGTAGAAATTTAAAATCCATACTTTCCAAGAGCAAATTAATAGACATGGAGGAAACAGTGGGAGGAAGAATGGAATCCTAATGATCCATCGAAAGGTTTTATGGGTGATAGCAATGTTCAGTATCTCGACTATGGTATTAGCTTTTCAGCTGTCAGCATTTACAGTCTATCAGTAGTGTACTTAGTTATAACTGTTGATATGACATAGCCTAGGGCCATCTGAGAGGAAAACATAGACTGAAGAAACGCCTAGATCAGACTAGCCTATTGGTGTGTCTGTGGGGAGCATTGTCTTGATTATTCATTGTTGCAAGAGTGTCTACTGTGGGTGGCACAGTCCCTATGCAGGTCATCCTTGGATGAGTATGAAAGCCAGCTAAGCCTGAGCCCATGAGACACCAGAGACAGTCAGAAAGCAGCGTCCCTCCATGGCTTCTGCTTCAAACTCATGTTTGAACACTGACTTCCCTCAATGATGGACTGTTGACATGGAAGTATAAGCCAAATGGACATTTCCTTCTCATAGTTTGGGGTTTTTTTTGTTTGTTGGTTTTTGGTTTTGCTTTGTTTAATTTTTAGGTTTTGGGGTTTTGTTTGTTTGGTTGGTTGTTTTATGTTGTTGTTGTTGTTGTTGTTACCACAGCAACAGAATAGAAAGAAAATAGTAAATGTTTATCACATCCTATATTTTATGCATGTGGTATTTATTATGTGCCAAGTATGTCTCCATAAATCTCTCTTAAAATTTCTGATAGGATTACTCGAAAAAATGGGGAAAACAACAGGTTGCCACTATCAGAAATTAAAGAGGAGACATTACTATAGATCCTACAAGATGCCTAAAGATAAGAGAATAAACATACATTCTATGCCAATAAACTCAACTGTTTAGATGGAGCATGTAAACTCTTTGGTGTGCCAAATTACCTGCACTAAAGAAGATATTCAGAATGTATTAAAGTCATTGAATTCTTCTCATAAGAAAATTCTGGACCCAATGTGTTTTTCTGGTGAGTATTATAAAGAACAAAGAATGAAAGATACAATTCTAAGACAAATTTACTCAGAAAACAGAGGAGAATGGATTTCTTAATCATCTTAGAAAATCAATATAATCTAGATACCAGAACTGGGCATGATCAGAAAATTGAAAACTAGTTGCTCTCATGAAAATCACTAACATTAGTAAATTGAACCAAGTGAGATGTACAATTACAATACATCGTTATTGTTTTCTCTTTGAGGAATTCACAGATAGCATTCAAAAGTTAGCCAATCTCAATTTCTATAAGAGCAAAACTATGTTTGTTTAGAGATAAGGTCTCATGTAACACAGGTTGACCTCAAACTTGCTGAGAGTAAGGCCTTACGTTTCTGTTCCTCCTGCCTCTGTCTCCAGAGTGCTAGGATAACAGTCTACACCACCACACCTGTAGGAACTAAGGATCAAACCCAGGGCTTTGCACATGCCAGGCAAATAGTCTTCTAACTGGACTATATCCCCAAGATGCCTATGAGCAAAGAGAATGGGCAAAACCATTTGTCCATTTCAAAAGGTACAGATGAAGTATCAGGCTTGATCTATCATTCTTGGCTTGAAATGCCCATTCATGACCAAAACTCTCAGTGAACTTGTTTGGGAAAGCAATGTTTTCAGTCTGATAAGAAATGATTAAAACCCTAGCTTCTGATAAAATGGCTGATAAAATTCTAAGTATCAAATTTATCGTCAAAATACTGGAATCTTTTATCCTAAGACTGGGACCAAGTCCAGGATATCTTCATGCGCCATTCCCATTCATCGCACCATGCTGAAATCCTAGCAAGAATAATGGGAAGAGGAAAACCAAAAGCATAAAGATGGAAAAGAATGACTGGGGGCTGGAGGGATGGCCCGTGGGTGAGAGCATGCCCTGTTCTTGCTGAGGAGCCAGGGTGAGTCTCCAGGGCCCACACCGAGTGGTCACCTATGGTTCCAACTCCATGAGATGCAACATCGTCTTCAGAGCTTCCACATGCACATGCAAGTACCTACATACAGCAATGTTCTAGATACTCTGCGTATATCAAGAGGCTAAAACTCCCTGTGCGTTTCAATACAGTGATTATTTATGTAAACATCTCTACAGGATTCACTACAGCAACCCCACCTCTCCTCAGTAGCCAAATTAAATTTCCCTATATTAACAAGATCTTGGTATACAAAGTCAATGCACGAAACCAATTGTGTTCTTATTTCCAGTAGAAAATAATGGGAGATTGAAATTTTGAAATGTGTCTATTTGTAACAGTATCGAAGACAAAAGACATATGTGTAACCTTAAAGATATGCAAGATCTGTGTATGGAAATGCAGAACGTTCTGGCAGGGCACTAACAGGAAGGACGCATGGGCTTCAGGCCTGATGCTGGGAAGGTGTTCAGTGTGTGTGTGTGTGTGTGTGTGTGTGTGTGTGTGTAAATCCAGCCTGGCCTCAGACTCCCAATCTTTCTGCCTCCATCTTCTGAGTGCTGCTGTTACCAGTGTGAGTCACCGCACCCAAAAGAACTTTGTTTTTAGACTCTCAACACAAATGCAATCCAAATATCATCAGGAATCTTAATAGAACAGATGAGCTGTTTCTAAAATCTAAATGCAAATGAGAAAGATTTAGAGTAACCTTGGTGATCTTGAAAACACACTACCAGGTTCAAGAACTCACTGGGCAGGATTATTAAGTGGGTGTCGTCCTGACAATCATAGGTAAGCACATTCGTGGGTTAGAATGGCAAAGCCATAGGCCACTTTCGTCTACCCAGCCAACCCATTTTTTTCACAAAGGTGGCATGCTGACTGGATGGGGAAAGAAATGCTTTTTAAGCAAATGAGGCAAAAAAAAAAACTAGGAAAATGTATTTTATAATTAACCAGTTGCTTCCACTTCATATTAACACACAGAGGTCAGTTTAAGACAATTGTGTCAGAAGGCATGGTGGCTCTTCCCTTTAATCCCAGGACCTGGGAGGCAGAAGTAGGCAGATCTCTAAGTTGGAGGTCAGCCTGATCTACAGAATGAGTTCCAGGGCAGCCAGGATTACACAGAGAAATCCTGTCTCAAACAAACAAGCAGATGGTTGTATCACAGACTTAACAGGAAAACCTAGAATGTCAAAGCCCCTATCTATCACAGCACATAGATGTTGGTATTGAATTTGAGGTAGGTTAAAATTTCCTAATGGGGACCCCAAGTATGTCAGTCACAAAGAGAACGTTGACTGATCAGAGACCAGATTTGAGACTTGTGTTCATGGAAAGTCAGCAGGAATCAAAAGAGAAGGCCAGTCACAGGTTGGGAGAAGGTTTGTCAGTCACACTCCTGACACAGAACTTTTATGCAGAATATTTAAAAAACCCTACAGTTCAATAGCCAGCCATGGATAAAAGAACAAGATGTGAATAGACACTTCTCAAGAGAAGACACACAAATGGACAAGTGCATTTGAAATCCTTCAGTGTCGTTGGCATTCAGGAAGACTCAAACAATCTGCACAATGAGATCCCACTCCACACCTGTGAACGGCCAGCTTTCTAGACACTGGCTGTAACTGGGGCTCGCCCCGTAAGCCCATTCAGCCAGCCACTTTGGAAATGGTTCTTAGAGAGTTGAACATGCAGTTCTCTGTTATGAAACAACTCCAGCATAAGCTGTTTATTTGAGGAAAGCGAGAAGGAGCGTGTGTGCACAAAGCCGGCACGATCCAATGCCTATTAATGGAGGAATAAATAAATCATATATGTGCATACTGAGGTTTACCCAGCATAAACAGAACACTCACCAAGTCCATAAAATAATACAGGCAAATCTCAAAAAAAAAAAAATGCGTTGTAGCAAATGAGTGCCTATTCTACGGATTACACTTAGATTCGGTTCAAGATCAGGGAAGATTGATCTGTGGCGGCCACAATTAGAAACCTCCTGATGTGGTAGGCACAGACCGGGAGAGGCGTGAGAGGACCTTCTGGCGAATAGAAAGGTTATCTATCTTGATTACAGTTGTGCTTATGTGACTATTTGCATAACTCAAAACTCATAAAACTGTACACTTATCTGTAAATTTTTCATGCAAATTTTACTTCAATAAAAAGTCACCGTGATGCCCGAACTGCTAGTCAGCCTTCGGTTAACATCATTACCGGATCATACACTCCATTTGAAGCTCCAAAATTGCTCCTCGACAAAACCCACAACACAGCACAAAATAAATCATCAGACAAAAAAGATGGTAATAAACAAAAGTCTATTAACATAATGTCAAAATATTTGGGAGGAAGTAACATATTATTTATCCCTCCGGAAAGCCCATTTTAAAAACCATGTTCTTTCTAACCGTGTAATTGGAAATAAAACAAATACTGTTTGTTTTATCCTGGTGTTCTCTCTCACGCCAGAACAAAACATAACAAAATGACTGATTTAAAAACAGGTAGAGCTAATCTATGCTGACCAAGGGATTGGAGGGCAGCAGCGACTGAGGGCACGTGGGGCAACCTCACGGCCAGGGCCAGGCAACATTTTGCTTCTCTGTTTGTAAAAATTCACCCATCTTTTATTGAAGATACTAAAAACATTAATCACACATACACAAAAGAAATGTTGCCACCTTATTCATCAAGTTAAAAACCGTTCTTTGAAGACGACATCAATCAAATGAAAAGGGAAGCCATAGGTTGGAGAATGTGTGTGTGTGTGTGTGTGTGTGTGTGTGTGTGTGTGTGTATCACAGGCTGGAGAGATGGTAAAGCATGTGTTTACAAGCTAGAGGGCTTAAGTCCCACCCCCACCTCATACCCCATGTAGAAACAATGGGTGTGGCGGGCTCCCTTATTGAGCTAGCCCAGCCTGTTTGGCGAGTTTCAAAATCCCCTGAGACTGTGGTTGTCTTCTGGCCTCTTACATAGCCTCTTACTCGCATCTATTTGTATGCAAGTGGATGGACACACACACACACACACACACACACACACACACTAAAAAAAATGTGAAACCATTATTTCTTGGGTAAGCTGACTTGCAGGTAGAATCTGGGGAGCCTAAAAAGGGCAAATGTTTGCCCCCTTCAGCTGTGTAGGCTTAAAAGCCAAAATCAATAACAGCGAGGACCAAAACACACCCGTTCTGACCCCCCAAGATGCTTAGCTCCTAATTCAGTATTAAGACAATCTTTAAGTTCTTCTCATGAGGCCAATGGAGACCATGTGATGGGCAGGGGAATCAGCAGGCAGAGCTGGGAAGGGATGAGTCACTGAGAAGTCACTGCCATAGGTCTTACTAGGGAGAAGTTTAGACGAGGCCCCAGGGCCATCTGTCTGGAAGGTTTATGTCTCTGACACTCTAAATCTGGGTTTGGAGCCTCAGGCACAGGTACCACCTGTGCCTGGCACCATTTGTCAGCTGAGACCTTTACATCTCTCCAATGGATCTGGATGCCTTCCTCTGTGGTCAGGAGGTAGCAGTGGTATAGTTAGAGCTGTACCAGGGGGTCCTCAAGATCCCACCCTCAGGCAATTACGAGGCCTCAGATATTCCCTGGGCTTCTCTCTATAGCTTGGTAGAGGCTTCAGTATTTCTACTGAGAGCAGGAAATGGCTTGGGAAAGGAACTGACATTTGGGGCTGGTATGTGGCCACATCGAACCTCTCTGTTATCCACTGTAGCAGGAAGCACTGGTTAGCGGGGGGTTTGGTCTCTGACCCTTGACCTGGGTCTGAGCATTGCCTTGCACCTTGTCCTGGTTTCATCCTACTGACCTCTCTGAGCAGGGAGGTCTTCCCTGATTCTCAAAACCGTTGACAAATTTTAGTTGTACTTTCTGCCTCATTGTCTATGTGTTTCTGTGTCTGTCTCTTTGTTTATCTCTGTCTGTCTGTCTCTCTCTCTATCTCTAGGTTTCTGTCTTTGTCTCAGTCTCTTCTTTGATTTTGCTTTCAAGGGTATATTCTAATATCTCCTGACTCCCCCTCCCCAGTCTCCACCAGAATAAATATCCATTCTGCACCCCTGAAGCCACACTCTGGCTTCTTTTCCTGCTACCAGGGTTTGTGCATATCCTGTTTCCTAGATTGAGTTCTGTGACTGCCATTAGCATGTTCCCAAGGTCATGACACAGGTTGGAAGTCCCTAAGACCTATGCTGGAGAGAAGTCTACCCCAACCACCTTCCCTCCTGCTGAAGCATACAGTCCACGGTGTTGAGCCGACTGCTCAAGCAGCGAGGTCTTTCCTCCCTGTTCTCTCCTGACTAGCAAGGATCCTGATTCTTAGGGGAAAGGTCCAGGATCAAAGACCTCAAAAGAGATAGAAACCCCAGCTAGGGAGGATTCAGCAGTGGAAGGGTTCCAAGAAGACCCCCACAGTCAGCTTAGTGGAGGGCCGGCCCTCTGGACTGCAGCCCTAGCTCTTTGTACCAAGCTTTCACCTTAATTAGTAGATGCTTTTCAGAGAAGCAATCAAATGATGCCACAGAAACAGTTTGGACAGGGCACGGAAGGCAAGAGCCATTTCGGTAATGGAGTTGGTGGAACTGCTATTCTAAAAAGAGCGAGTGACCACTCTGCGCTATTAAGTATGCCGGGGGCAGCGCTGTCCTGCCGTCTGCCCAGTTATTAAGGATAACTGATGGCCATCCCACATTCGCCCAGCTGCCAAGGCAAACTGCAGTTCCACGAATTCAGGGTCCTGGGTAATGGCTTGCAGGAGGAAAGTGATGAGCTCAGCAGTCACAGGAGAAGTATGGGCTTGGACTTCTCACTCACCAGAGTAACCCAAGAAGGTGGTGCTGATTTAAACACCACCTCTAAAAACATGGGGGAGACGGCTGTGGTAGCCATAGAGACACTGGTGGATGATGGGGAAATCTACATGGTTCAGTGAACACAGGGAGGCAAGATCATGCTCCACCGATTGTATTTTAGTGCTCGCTGGAAGAGCCTGGGAGGACGCCATAGCTGAGTCCCTGGCTTGACAGATTAATGGGGGACAACATGCACATTCATTTCCCCCATGTCTGTATTTACATTGAACTTCAAGGGAAGCAGCTGCAGTGTTCGGGGACTGACCTTCAAGGGTAGGGCTGGCTTCCTTGTGTCCACCCCTGAATGTCTATCTCCATGAGAACTGGCTACTACAGCCAGATGTCAATTCTCTGGCCCAACTACAGACCTTGGGTCCACAGCAAAGCCTGTGTGGACTGAGGAGAGTATCGTGCGGAAGGATGGGTACCAGGTTGGAATCCTCATTAGAGGGTCATTAGGCCAGTTCTCTACAAATGGTGGTCACTAGCCAGGGATGTGATAGATGGCTTTTAGGGTTAAAACAGCTCTGGGAATGAGAAAAATCAGTGGGTATGTCTGATGGCCCATTCTATGGATGTGCAAGAGGAGGGCCAAGAGGAGGGGCAGGTAGAGAAATGAGTACTTAGACAATAGATGGATGGATGGATGGATGGATGGATGGATGGATGGGTAGACAGATGCAAGAATGAGTATGTGGACAGTGGACATATGGATGAAGCAAAGAAAGAAAGAAGATGGACAGAAAAAAAGAAAAAGTGGCAGGATCAAGAAACAATGACTGGCTGGGTGCGGTGGCACACACCTTTACTTCCTGCACTCAGGTGGCAGAGGCAGGTGGATCTCTTTGAGTTCGAGGCCAGCCTAGTCTACATATTGAGTTCCAGGACAGCCAGGGCTACACAGAGAAAAACCCTGTCTCAAACAAACAAACAAAACAAAACAAAACAAAACAAAAACAAAACAAAGGAAGGAAGGAAGGAAGGGAGAGAGGGAGGGAGGGAGGGAGGGAGGAAGGAAGGAAGGAAGGAAGGAAGGAAGGAAGGAAGGAGATGGTGGGTAAATGGAGGAATGGAAGATGGAAGAGGGTTTGGCTGTGTAGACACAAAAACAACCATTAGGCAGGAGGTCTTGACAGACAAAAGCAGAGGACAGTTATAAGCTGGAAACTACCTGGGGTAAGCAGAGGCGGCCTTGAGGTCTCCCAGAGTCCTGTGCACACGTCAGTGAGAAGAAAGAACAGTACTTCTGGGACAGGGAGTGAGATTTGGCTCCCAGCACCATGCTGTGTAGATGCACTCATGAGGAGACTATGGCTTCTTAGTCTAAGTGGCTCTGCTGACCCTATCACTCTACCAGCAGTCCAGCACTGTAGACAAGGAGAGAGACTCCCCTCTCCTCAGCTTCCTTCCAACTCCCTCATGCACTGTTCATAAGGGAAGGTCTCTCTCTTGACTTATGGTCTCCTCTCAGCTTCTTTTGAACACCAGCTTCGTGGGTCTCTGAAGATGTTTATTCAGCATCTTCTTACTCACATTCAGATGGATAGGAATGTTTCTAGTAGGTTCCATCCTTCCTGGTCCCTGAGTTGTGAAGACCTGTGAGAAGACTTGTGAAGAAAAATTCCTCTGACCTCCTTCCAGAGGAGTACCTTTAGATGGGACTACACACACACACACACACACACACACACACACACACCAGCTAGCACCCGCCCTCCTCCCTCAAGGTAGGAATGAGGTACTGCTACCTTGTGTTTTCAACCTCCATTATGTAGACACAGGCTAGTGACTTCCTCTTCAGTGTGCTTGATCTCAAAGAACCATGTCTGGAACTTCACAGAGGAAAGCCTTGTAGGTTGGAGGAGGCCCCGAAGGCCAGCAAGTGATGAAGAGAGAATACACTCAAGTTGGCACCTGTGATGGTCTAGGTAGGAATTTAGCCATGACAAAAGTGGAAACCAAATGCCGTAAAGCTAGGCTCCAACAGAAAATGCTCTGTCATGGTTTGAAATCCCAGAGTCCCTATATTACAATCTAACTCAAGTTGTGAAGTGTAGGGGGCAATTAGTGTTGAGAGAGAGGCATTTAGGGATCATGGGTTATTAGAGCAGAGCCTCATTATTGAATTCTGGGGCTTGACACACACATGCACATGCACTTGCATGTGCATACACCCTTGCACATTCTATACCTAGTTTTTTCTAAGCCCCTGGTACCTCAGGACACTGCTGACAAGAAACCTATCGCCAGATGCAATCTTGCACTGGAGACCTTTCATTTCTCGATCTGCTAGCCAAACAAACATCTTTGTTTATGAATTTACATACCCTCAGGGAATTCAGAATAGCAATGAACAAACAGGACAATATACATTTAAACAAGGGACCATGCAGAAAGGACATATTTATTGATCAGCCCCTGCCACTCCATGTCCCTGGGCAAAGAAGTGGCTCTAGCTGCAACCAAATATCTCAGTTTCCCCCTCTGGACAACAGAGAGCAGTTTCTAATCTTGGCCAATACCTGCTCAGTGTAATTAAACAATAAGAAGGAGAGGGCAGGGGGCGGCTCAGCTGGCCTACTGCTTGCCTGATAAACACAAGACTTGAGTTTGATCTCCAGAACCCAAATAAAGTGCCAGTCATGGTACTTGTGACTCCAGCACTAAACATATCCCTGTGGCTCCTTAGCAGCCAGTAGAGTCTGTTAAACTGCAGGCCACTGAGAGACCCTGTCTTCAGAAACAGTGCTGAGGAACATTGACCTCTGACCGCCGTGTGCATGGACACACGTGTACACACACATGATCACATACTCACACATGCACATGCATGCATGAATTGATAAAGAACTGGCAAATGGTTTCCTCACAGGACATCAAGTGGGGTTCTAGGTTGATGCACTTTATGATGGAGCAGAGAGGACTGCAAGGGTCGGAGATATTCTTTTCAATCTCAGGTATAGGAGGCAAAGAAAATGGCTTTTCTTTACCTGGTGCCACCATAAGGCTTTGTGGTGTTGGGGGAAAAAATCCACACCAGGAAGGACATCTCACTGTGATAGAGGCTTGAGGAAAGAAAGGAGAAGGAGACAGATCGAGTTCTTGCAATGTATGAGGTCCACAGTGGGCCTCCTTGCACCCCTACAGCACCAGGTGCTTGGGCATGTCTTAAGCCCTTACTAATACACATTTTTAGAAAAGGCACTGGCACCTGCAGAGACTGGGGGTAAAAAGAACACCCCAGAAACTGCCACGGAGCCATAAGCTGGCCCCAGATGACACTGCTGAAGGCGGGTCACCTTTTTTTTTTTAATTTCTTTGAGCAATAACTCTCTTTGTGATTTCTCCTGACGTTTGTCGCCCACTAAATCAATTTGATGTATTGCAGGCAGATGAAGACGGCTCTCCGGCTCGCCCTCCCTTACAGGCGAGGCGCCAGGTAGTGACTTTAAGAGATTGTCTTTTTATGCTGAAAAGGCTCAAAAAGGTGGCATTGTTTCCTTTGGCAATGGAAGGTCCCTCAGAGTTCTCTTCCTTTTAATATTGATAGGTTCCCAAACACGGGGAGAAGGATGGCTTTCCAGGCCAAGGGAGAGAATGCCCGATGTGCAATGCGATCCAAGCTGCTCCTGTGCTATTTTGGGGTGCTACCCCTGAATTCCAGACTTCTAAAAGCACAAGATCGCCAGCCAGAGAGGTGACTTCATGCCTAGAGAGACCTCTCAGGGGCTGAGTGTGGCCAGCAGTGAACCAGGGCAGCAAAGTCGAGAAGACAAGGAAGCCAGGAGGTGTCTCTGGCCTTGGGGATGGATGGAGAGTGGTACACACACACACACACACACACACACACACACACACACACCGCCCTGTTCACTGTATAGATGGAGCCTTGTGTGAGTTCACATAGGTAATTTTGATTTAGACCTGAGTGTAGAATTAGAGGTTTGGAAAGTATATAGTTTTAAAGCTTTCTGATTTGGCCCTCTAACTCTTTAAGCAAAATTCATGTTTGTTTGTCCATAGGAACTAAGTCAGAATGTAGAAGCTTTTCTTACAGGATAGTTAAGAATCCAGCCTGACTTTACCTCCTCAAAATGGCTGGTTTGGAAGGCATGGACTCGGGCCCTGGAGTGTGCCCCTCTCCCTGACCCTAGCTGTGGTGTGGGCCTGCAAGCTATGTTGCAGATGGTGGCAGGAGCCTCAACTGCTTAATGCAAAAAGGGAAGATGAGCTTCATCCTGAGAACAAGCTCAGAGGCAATAGGAGTTGGAGCTGACCCTGAGGCTGCCAAAGGTCTCATGGAAAAAGAGAGCTGTGAGGGATTACTACCGTCTCCAGAGTGCAGATGGGAGAAAGCCACACATCCACCGAAGGACATTGTCCTTCCCTCCCAAGCATGGAGGCAGGAGCTGTGACTCCAGCTGAGGACTCAGGAAGAGCAATTCGGGCCCTGGGTTCCCACCGTTTTGCATTCTGGGACAAGCCCTGGCCTCCGATGTCTCCTGATGAACGATGGAGATAGAGCCAGCTGGCTCTGTGGACCCAGCTCTCCGTGTTGGCCATGTTTATTAACTGAAGGTTCTGTTCCAGAAAAGCTTTCGGGAAGATCAAATTTCATCTGGCTATAGCAGTAAATCAAAATAGATCTGTTTCCTGTGTGATTAGGATCTCCACTTAGGCTTTTAAATGGGCGCTCCTTCCTCCAGCGTGCCACGGACTCTTCTTTGCAAAAATGTCCTTGCTCGATTCTGCAAAGCTGAGTCTCTGGAGCCTAAAGAGAGCCAGACTAGACAGGGGAAGGCCTGTCCCCTGGGACTGCTTTTAGTGATCCTCAAGTGAGGACCAGAGTCAGGAGGTTTCCCTTCCTCCCTCACTGCCCAGAACTCTCACAGAGGGGCAGTGACAGCTTGGGAGAGCTTTAGTTCATTCTGACTGTCTTATAGAAAGGGCTTGACAGGAGAAAGAACCCAGTGGCTGGTACTTATCCTTTGCTCTAATTAATTTCAGGGACAGGCTGTCTTTAGGTTTACAAATGTGTTGGAATCAGAAAGAACTAGTGGTAAGTTATATCTGTGGTGCCAAAAAAATTTTTTTAAAGAAACATGCATTCCCAAAGTATTTACTGAGCACCTACTGTGTGCAAGATACCCAGGAGGCCCCGTCAATCACTCCTCATGACTGCTGAAAGCTAGCACTCTGTTGAGAGGCAGGGTATGTTCTGTATCTTTTCCTCCAGGTACATCCCTTAGCTGTAGCACTGAACATGTGATAATGTTGACCCAACATCTGTGACTCATGGTAGTAGGGAGAGGGCCTGCTCTGTGGTTGGGGTCGACTGGCGGGCGGTAGACCTTGGGGAAAGGCAGCAGAGCATCTAGATTGGACACAGCCAGCTGGTACAGAGTGGAGGTCACTGAAGGTCATCCTCACACAGCAACAGGCTTCTACAAACCCTGTAGAACCGCCATGGAGTCCCTCAGGGTGTCCCGGGATGCCAGGGGAAGAAAGGCTTTCCTGAGTCTGTGGAAGAACAGCCAGCAGCCCTGGATGGGCGGATATAGTTCTGCCTCGAGCAAAAGAAGAAAAAACACTCTCGATTTTTCCAAACTCTACACAGGGAGCAATTTTTCACTTTTCTGAACACGCAGCCACAAGGTTTCCTGTTTAACGGGCACTCCCTAGATGCATTTAAAAAAATATATGTGATTTGCAAAACAGCTCAATCGCTCACAACTTCTCTATTGAGTAAAGTATTTTCAAACAAGTAATCAAATTCGAAGAACCGATTGCTTTCTCTCCTGGAGTATCGAGCATAACACCTCTTAGCTTAACTTGCCAACCCAAGCACAGCAATTTCAGCTGCCGCACTGAACAAGAAAAATGTGCTGGTGTCGAACCTGGGTTACATATCGTCCTCGCCTTTTAAGGAACCAGTTGCTGGCTTGCAACATCTTGTAAACTCTTCTGTTGGAACCATGGGTCTTTCTGGTTCTCTGAGGGGGTGGGATGGAACAGAGGTAGAGAAACTATCATAGCCCTTCACCATAGTCCTCTCTCTCTCTCTCTCTCTCTCTCTCTCTCTCTGTCTCTCCCTGTCTCTGTCTCTCTTCCTCCTCTCCCCACTCCCCAATCTCTCCCCTTCCTCTCTCTGTCTCTCTCTCTCTGTCTCTCTCTTTCTTTCTCTGTCTCTCTCTGTCTCTGTCTCTGTCTCTCTTCCCCCTCTCCCCACTCCCCAATCTCTCCCCTTCCTCTCTTTCTCTCTTTCCTGTCTCTGTCTCTGTCTCTGTCTCTCTGTCTCTCTCTCTCTCAAGAACTACAAAGATCCTCTTCTTCCAACATGTCCCCTGCCTGCCCCTTCCCCCATCCTGACTGGCCTACAACAATTTTGCATTATCATCTCTGTGACCTTCCTGGACCCCAAAGACATCATTTTTTAAAACCTTCGATGACCAATCGATTACATTTGCATCAAAGGGCGTTCTACTAAAAAAAAAAAAAAAAAAAGAAAGAAAGAAAGGAAAAGAAAGATTGGGGAAAAAAAAAGAAGAAGAAGGGCCTCATGAATTTTCATTCCAGTCTCTTCCCACCTGGAATTCACAATCACTGGGGCTAGCTCAGATCTACTCCTTCACGACAGATGAAGAACAGGGCAAGGTGTTCAGTCAAACTGCTACGAGACTTGGGGAATCTGCTCAACGTGGACAGCAGAGACCCTAGGAGGGATCCAGTCTTCTCTGTGTGCATTTGGACCTCAGGCAAGGGGGAGCACAGCAACCCCGAGGAAGGGTTCAGCGGCTAGGCCTGACCTTTTTCACAGAGCAATGTCAGGTTGGAGGTGACTTCCCCGAGGTGGAGCAGGATGATGGAGAATGTCTTCAGGCAGAGAAACCTGGGGAATGCAAATTCCAGGCACAGGTGACATCTGGGTCTTTCCTGGAACAGAGGAGATCAGTTTACTAAGGGCATCCTAACCATGCGGGGTGTGTGTGTGTGTGTGTGTGTGTGTGTGTGTGTGTGTGTATTCATCCAGTCAGGGCCAGTGCTGCCATTGGAGGGTCATCAAGAGGGTGGTGGAGGGAGGCTTGAGAGGAACTGGAATCCACATGGACAGCAAACTAGGCTGATGCAGGCAGGTGGAGACAGGGGTCTGTTTGGGGGCTGTAGGCACAAGAGGCCTGGAGATGTTCCAGAAAAAAGCCATGGATGTGACTGAAGAAAGACGCATCTCCAAGAGCTCCCAGAAGTGCGGCAGGATGTTCCCGGATGGTCATGAGGGCTTGTGGAAGAAGGACTCGGTGAAGGTCATGCTGAGAGCATGGTCAGGGGCAGCTGGGGTGCATGGAGTCCTAAGTCTGGCTGTGCATGTTCAGAGCATCCCTAAGCAGAGAAAACTGGGGCCCAGAGCTCTACACACAAGGTGAATGGAAGACAAAGGAAGCAGAGGAGATTAAGGACCCAGGGACAGAAGGGGGAGGGAGAGAACTAATGATTTGCCTTTGTTCTTTCAGCACAGTGTGACTTGTGGGAAGTCTGCACTGGTCTGAAAGTGTGAGAGATCTCAAGGCTCAAGGCTCATCCTGTCTCTGGCATGGGAAAATACATGGTCCAGCTCAAGGGCTGGAGAGCACACAGAAGGCCTGGGATGGAGAAGAACATAAGCAGGATATAGGAAGGGTCCTGGTGTCAGATCTGGGGTAAAGAGAATAGGCCATCGGTCCTCCACCATGATGTCTAGCTCTCCTGGGTAGAAGAAGAGCAGTGTATGGAGATTAAGGAGAGCTTGCATGTGAATCCAGAGCCTGGGAACAGGAGGAAGGTGGGCCTCTGTCCCAGCAAAAGCTTTCCCAGTAGAATCTGAACATGCACCCATTCTCTTGGGGTCTGGCATATTGCAAGGGCTGGGAGCCCAGGGTGGGTGTGGCTCAAGCTGGCTCAAGCACCTGCGGACGACCATACCGTCCTCAGCTAGCAGACTGCAGAGGTGGGGTTAAAGCATGCAGGTCCACACGCTGCCGAGTGTGGTCTCCCTGTGTGTAAAGTGGGCACGCTCTAACTCCCTCCCTCTTGGAGAAAGGAAGGTGCACAAATGAACCAGTCCAGGAGCAACCGCTGAGCACCACGCTGGGTAGAAGATGAGCTCTTGAGAAACACCTTCATCACCACCTGGCACGAAATGACCCTCCTGTGGACACGTCTCTTCGTCACACCATGGGCTCCTGTCCGTCAGAACTGTCCTCTTTGTTTCTGTCCCTCAGTGACTCTGGCAGTGCAGAGAGCGCCCAGCCTGGCGTCTGAATAGACGCATGGATGGTTTCTTGCCAAACGTCCCTCCTATTCGTTCTATTCCCATTAGGTGTTCATGTGAGGCCTATTTCATTTGTCCCTCTTAAGTGACTTTTTAAAGGGTCACACAAAGTCACAATTCCTATGACTAAAATGGTGGAGAGAAGGGGACTGGTCAGTGTTCACCGGGACCGCCTCCGACTTCTCCAAAAGCCAGGCTTCACACTTGAAGAAAATTACTTCTGCACCTACCAGGGGTCACTGTTATTCAACTCCGAATATAATTTCATGGCATTAACAAAAATGATCCCTTTTACAGCTCTATAAATGTCCTTGGCCCGCAAAGCACAGTCTTGACCTTCAGAGAGGCTAAGATTTCATGGGGCGTCTTTTATACCTATGGCCCTCCCTTGGCAGGAAGCCACAGGGGACTCAGGGCAACCTGTTCCACCATTAGGCATACTCACCCCTCCCTGGGGCCCACACAGAACTGTGGGCTTCTGCGTTACTCCTCCTCATTTCCTGTCTTCAGACAATGGGGCTGTCTATCCGAATGCTGCATCCGCCTTTCCCCACAGCAGCATCTGACAGTGGGAGCTCTTGCTCTCAGAATGTTCTCAGTGTGGCCTTTGTCTCCTGCAGGAGAACATCAGGTCTTTGTTACCTTAAAAGTGGGATTGGTTAGGTTGTGATGGTGTATGCCTTTAATCCCAGCACTTGGGAGACAGAGGCGGGTGGATGTCTCTGTGCAAGTTCGAGGCCAATCTGGTCTACAGTGTGAGCTCCAGGACAGCCAGGGCAACCCAAAGAGAATCTGTATTGAAAGACAAAAAACAAGAGGAGGAAAATCGCCCAGCAAGGGCACATACGAGGTGCTATTCATGCCCAAATTTCTGTAATTTGTGTCTCAAGACACAAGCTAGCGTGAGAAGGGACTCTCCCACTGTCATTCCAAAGACTTGACTGGGAATTCTGGACATAGGAAGCCAGGCCAAGCAGGGGAGTCTCTGAAGGCTCACGTCATAGCTTATAGGCAAGTGTGTGTATCACGGTAGGAGGCTAGAGAAGCAATCGAGATGATCAGTAGGCTCTGCCAGGGGCTAATACACAGCGTGGGCCATCCATCAGCTCATGAAGTGACTTTCAACGTTGTTGGATGGCATAATTAAATTGATGTCCCTCATTGCAGGGCTCGCCTCATGGACAGTCAGCCACTGCAGACATCCATCTACTCAAAAGGCTGCCTCGGTGCTGCCATGCTCTTTTCGGTATACTTGGGGGCTCGGTAGCATTGCCCAGTACCACCTGTCCCAGGATCCAGAGGAACTGGTCCCCGGGAAGGCACCTCCATGCTGTGCTAACTGTGAAGAGAAGGCAAGGCATGAGCCATCGAGAAGCGATTCATTCACCAGCTTTCTGCCATCAGCAAGCCAGCCTGGCCATCTGTGGAGGGCAAGTGAGGAAAACCACCAACAGTGTGTGGGTGTCTCTGTTGTGGTTAATTGGTTGGCGACAGTCCCCAGATAAAAAGAGTGGTGTTTGCCAAACAAGTACAGAGGGCTGGCGTGGGTTTCCTGCCTGATCTGGGCGCTACGGGTGAAGTAGATGAGACCCTAGACTGAAATGGGCAGGAGAACCTCATCTTTGTCTCTGAGCACCCCGTCTTGCTGCTATTACCCACTCTGCAGGTAGAGAAACAGAGTTGAGGGTTTACGTTGCCTGAGACTTCCCGGTTCATGAATGTAGGGGGTTAGCTCCTCAAGATTATGGGTGGGGAAGAACTGCCCAGGGGAGGCAGGAGCTCATTCTTCATAGGAAAAGGCTGAGTGTCTGACGGTAGCACTGCTGTTCACAGGGTGGCCACAGAACTCCCTGTTGGCAGCGGGGATGGGGGGCCTAGGTGTAGACATGTCAGAGCACTTTAGCAAACCACTTTACTACCATCTTTAGTGGCTGTCTGTCTGGCAGCCTACCCTTGAAAAGGGGAAGTCATAGAACCATTACTGTCAACTTGGGATGGAGAGACAGCTGTCTTTCCCAAACCCAAGGGATCATCCACCAACAGCCAGAAAGCTCTGTGATGAGTTTTTTCAATGTAAGAAGAATTCTGAAAACAACAGAGCTGACTCCTTTCTAGACCTAGATACTTTCTCCTACAAAGAAAGACCGAAGGGAAATCTGGTCATTTCATCCCAGCACTTGGGAGGCAGAGGCAGGCAGATTTCTGAGTTCAAGGCCAGCCTGGTCTACAGAGTGAATTCCAAGACAGCCAGGGCTACACAGAGAAACCCTGTCTCAACAAAACAAAACAAACAGAACAGCACAGGGAGGCAGGCCGTGAGCCACAGGGCTCTCCAGAGGCCCCTTTCCTACTTGGTCGCCCCCGCATGAGTGTAGCATACCTACTTCACATTAGGCATTTTCTTAGATTTTTTGGTTCTAATCTTATGTTTTTGTGTGAGTTCCAATGACCACACTATGCCTATCGTTCCGGGGAGAGCCTCTCAGAGCGCTGTTCCACTTCAGGAATGCCTCCCCCTCCTTCAGTCCTACGATCTTTCTGTCAGATACCATAGGGTTGCTGTGTAAACTGGACTCCTCCAGATTCTTTGACTTGGCCCCAACTTCAGCCTCCAGAGCGACCCGGCCTCTCTCCTCATGAATCACACCAAAGAAAAATAACAGAGACATCCATCAGAAACCCTGTCTGTTTTCCATTTACATTTTTGTAAATGTTTCTTACATCCCAGTAGGGGCGTCTATGTGTCCAAAGTGGGTATGTTGATGGGAATTTTGGTCCACCCTAAACATATTTAACTGTGTGGGCATTTTTGGAGGGGCCACGGGTACACTGAAGGCTTTAATGTCCATCACCTGATCCTCATTGCAGACGTTAGGAAAGGTCTGCCCACAGAGGAAAGCCTTTTGAATTTGTGTTGGCTCATGTTTACTCTCTGTCAGGGTCTCAGCTTAACTGAAATGCATGCCTGACTTAGGAAAGATTGGCCCCTCCACAGACCACATATTTATCTATCTGTCTCTGGTTGGTCAGTACATTCCAAAGTCAAAGCCCTTATGGAAAACAGGCATGGAAAAAATGCATATGCCTCCCAATATCCCAGACTAACAAATCAGCCCTTCAGCAAGTACCTCACTGCCTGCCCCCGTGAGGCCCACCTCCACCATACCCTCCCCCACAGCCCTGGGATGAAAGGCTCTCTATGCTTCCTATATGTATCCATGACTTCATCTTCCCCTGCAGCCCACTCGTTGTTAAAGGACCTAGTCAAGAGCCAGAGTTGCTTGACGCCAATGTTCCCTATTTGACCATCTGTTGATCAAAGTGACCACACAGGCTCCACTCCGACATTGCCAGCACCTCCACAGCGGTACCCCTGTTTCCCCCCTTTCTTCCTACGGATCCCTCCCCACCCCTCCTTCATCCTGCCTTCATCCCGGGAGCAGACACGGGCGCTGTTTGTCCAAGCATCATGTGAGAGCCATAAATCCTGGCCTGTTCTTTGGCAGTTTCAGACATCACAGGCCCAGGACCTCCTTAGCTTTCTTAAAGGTCACAAAATTTAATTAGAACCATTGCTAACTGTATATTCTCGTTGTCGGTAAGCCTTAAATAATAAAAATCAGACCGAATGAGACTAATCAAGGGAGATGGAAAATCGATGTCATATTTGTTCCAAGTAATTTCCTTTTAGAAGAGAAAAGCTCTCAGGGATGGTTTGCGAATGTAAAAGATGTTGAAAGTTGCATCTAGACACTAAACATCAAAGTCAACCTCAAACGGGATTTTGCTGGATGCTCTCACTCCACATTCCGGGAAAAGTCAGTCCTGCCTGGGATAAAGGACTAAAACAGAAAGACAGCCTTCTTCGTGTCTGCCTTAATTATTTCTGGCTCTGCCAAAGATAAAAATAATATATATATTTAATATATATTAAAAATAATATTTATATATTTTAATGTGGATCCCTTAAGACAGGCAAAAGGAGAACCAATACAAGACATGCTTTCTCTTCCCTCCATGTTTCTCTGAATAGTTACTACCAACTGTGCAACAGTGGGGGGGGGAGGGGACCGGTAAATATAAAGAATGTAACAAAAGACAAACATGTAAGAAAGGAAGAGGACTGACTGGTCCCTTCAGACTCCTTTGCCCTGAAATAGTATTTCCAGGTCCTAAGATTGTATCCACCATTTCCTAACATTGTATCCATCCAGTACTCAGACAGAGGTGACTTCTCAGGAATCAGTGACTACCTCAAGGCCACCAAGCACCCCTAAAGAGCAGAGCATCTGAGGAACGTTTATTAACTGCTCATCATTGGGTAGACCCCAGAATATCCAAAGGAAACCTGACTAGAACTCTGCCCCTGGCCTCTCATCCTGCGAAGCCCAGCCGGTGCAGAGACAGGAAAACCTTTATGCCCACTTGACAATGGACACAACCTCTTGAACACTCCAAAAAGAACGCATAATGTTTTAAAGGAAGTTTGATTTTGTGTTGGGCTGCAACTGTGGCTAGCCTCTGTAGCTTGTAGGAACTGGACACTCTAACAAGACAAGGAACAGCTTGTTACCAGTGCTGTCCCGCGCATGTTAGCACCAGAGCCCTAATCAAAGGAGCAAGGCTGGACCGTTGTTTGGGGTCTGGCTGATTGCCTTTTGTTTCTGCCTATCTTTCTCCTTGTGTCTCTTTTTCCTCACTGTTGGTCTCAAAGAGGCTGTAACGGCCTCCTCCCGAGTCACTTGAAAACACACAATCTCTTTCCTTAGTTGTAGAGCATGCTGGCCTGAGAGGCGTGTTGGAAGACTTGGTCTCCTGGTGTGCAGATCACTCCACGACTGAAGCCTCCCCCCCCCATCCCCGGCCCATCTGGCTGCTGATCACTGTCATGACAGGGTTACCGTCTCTCTAACTAGATTGACGTGATGGATTGGTGTTGAGATTTCGTGCTGGACTCCTCCACTTCTGTTTCCCTTTGCGATCAATTCGCCTCCTGAGCCACAGGATCTTCAGGTCCAGAATGCACGCACTACTGATAGCAGTGGTGGAGTCAGGCCCCCGGCAGACAGTGGGAACCCGCCACCCCACTGTCACGAAGGGCATGAGCTAAGCTTTTGGCTTCTGATTTTTGCTTTTGCTGTCAGGGTGTGTGGAGCCAAACCCTGGGTTTCACGAAGGCTGGGTGAGCACTCCACCGTAAAGCAACATTCCAAGCTCAAAGCTTTTTATTTCTTTTTGAGGGAAAGAAAGTGTGTGTGTGTGTGTGTGTGTGTGTGTGTGTGTGTGTGTGTGTGTGTAAGAGAGAGAGAGAGAGAGAGAGAGAGAGAGAGAGAGAGAGAGGCAGAGACAGAGAGACAGAGAAACAGACAGAGAGACAAAGAAACAGACACAGAGATAGAGAGAGACAGAGAGTTGGGGAGCACCTCTCACTCAGCCCAAAGCCCACTCTCTTGACTAGCTGGCTACCCAGTCAGCTCCTGAGTTCTACCTAACTACCTCTGCCTTGTCAATGCCAGGACGATGGGCATGAGCAGCCATGCCAGGCTTTGACATTGGTGCTGGGCTTTGAACTCAGGTCTTTTTGCTTTTATAGCAAGCAGCCTTACATATCTATCCGTCCACCTTTCCCACCCAAGGTTTTTATTTCTCACTGTCAGTCCCGGGTGGGCTTGCACAGTAAGCGTTGGCCAACTTACATCTTCTCCCTTGCCATGATCCTTGTGGGGCCAATGGCAGATGTCTCCTGGAGAATGGACCCCACGGAGCCCCAGAACTGGACTTCTGGGAGGAGAATGGGAGCTGTTCTTGGCAGCCAAGGCCACTGTGCCACTGCCCACTTACTTGAACTTACTGGAAGGGTGGACATGTCACCAAAGGCTACCAACATCATTTTCTGTCTGCTGTATTAAGATCATGTGGACAGAGCTGGAACTCAAGATCTGGAATCCATCTCTCCTGGACAAGGCAATGGCTGACAGGAAAAAGAGCTGTCCTGAAATATATTCATCCACTCAAGACATCAGAACCAGCCCACTGGGCAGTTATTAACTCCCCTCCGCCCTACAAATAATTCCTCTGGGCAAAGTAATTAACTCACATAAAATCTGAAAAGGAAATTTATCAACGATTTAAAGTAATACGCTGTTTTCACATGAGGCCAGCTCAGCTCGGCGCTCAGCCTGACAAGCATTTCTTTCCCTGGGGGATTCTCCAGAGACTTTGCTCTGGGAGACCGGCCCTAATGGTTCATGAACTTGAGCGTGCTAAAATGGAACCTCTCCTCTTAAAAGCACCATAACTCAGTCTCGCCTCTAATTCAGACAGTGTGTCCGCCAATGAGGAAGCTGAGGAGGTATGTCACCCCTGCATACCGACGTCCAGATAAGACGCAATCTGTGCAGCGAGGGGCCGAGAGATGCTGCTGTTTCTCCCTTTGCCCAACTGGAAAGAGCGAGTCCAGTACAATTTGAAAATAACAACTTTAGAAAGATAATGCGTTTACTGCAGATCTGATAACAGATGGAGCTTCGAGTCTCACACCACTTGGCCCTTTGGGGAAGTCATGTTTCCTGAGAACTCTCATGATGGTTGGACAGAAACGCCATCTAAAATGAATAACTGCTGAAACCATGTCCGGAGAAGCAGGGCCTGATCAAACAGAACACTGCTTGACTGGGGGGGCGGGCTTTCATTTTCTGAATGGGGGGGGGACTTTGTGCAGCCTCCCTTAGGGTCCAGAATTTTAACTTAAAGCACTATTCCAAATTTAAACCCTCTGAATGCATCTGACACAAAGG
Source organism: Apodemus agrarius (assembly GCA_964023405.1). Taxonomy (NCBI): domain Eukaryota; kingdom Metazoa; phylum Chordata; class Mammalia; order Rodentia; family Muridae; genus Apodemus; species Apodemus agrarius. The sequence continues at coordinate 5,061,921 of OZ030008.1, read as the reverse complement.
TCCCTCCATTATCCCCTCAGTCCTGAGGGGAAGAAATGAATTTTCTGTTAGCTCCTGAGGTGGTGAAGGGATCGGTTTAATGTCCCCATTTTAAGACCAGAAGAACAGGTCACCTCCATGAGCCCAGATAACAGCACCTCCTCCTATAAGAAGGCCCTTCCTGTCGCCTTCCTCTGGGCGAGCAGCCTTCGCTGCCAGCCAAATCACAGGCCTCCTGCAGGCTCTCTGCAGAGCAGCAATTTCCCTGCGTTTTGCTTTTCTCTGCCCTGGCAATTGGCAACAAATAGAGAAAGCCATTTCCTCCTCCAGCAGACAGAATGCCTTGGCCATTTTGTTGGTCTAAGGGCCGTCCTTGTTCCCTGAAATCATTCAGTTTTACCCCCAAGGGGCCCTAGACACAACAGCTAACTACTCTATGCCTCATTGTGGTGGACAAGACCCTGTTCCAAAGGTACGGGGGTCACTGATGAGCACGGAGGGGTAGAACGGCCTCTTTCTTATCAAGAAGACATGATGTGTCTTGCCACTGGGGTCTAGATGACAGCAGTGTATATGAGGGGTGGGCCGGCAAGCTCTTGGTACATGTCGAACAACCAAGGAACTGGGACTTGAGTTGGTAACAGCCTGTTGTTACTCTTGGCCACCGTACATCATGACTTTTTTTTGTTTTGTTTTCATATTTCTTCTCCTACCTGGCTATGGGTCAACTCCATTTTAAGTTTTCACCCTAATCCCTAAATCTTTCTACACTGAATGAATAAGGTACTCCCCACTTGAGCACGTTAATGCGCTGTGAGGGTTGAGTGCACAGTGGCATCATCTGCATTAGGGAGGCGGTTCCGTCGGATCCGCTGACTTGGAGGCTGCCGGAGATGGACTCCTCAGCCGTTGGCAGCGGTGCGTACAACCTGGAGCTGAAAGTGAAGTCTTTCATTTTTGATCACCTGAATGTGACCTGAATTGTGTCCCTGACCCTGGATGGCAGCATGGTACCCATACTACCCAGGAGGTCTTGAACAGTCAGCTAGCTAAATCCTGTAAGAGGCCCAAGAAGATGGCTCAACAGGTTAAAAACAAGCAAGTAAACAAACTGTTGTGCCCCGAAGCCCGAGGACCCGTGTTCAGCTTCTTAGAAACCCCCTGAAGCCAAGAGAAGAGTGGATGCCACCAAGTTGTCCTGTGGTCTCCACTTAAATGTCAAGGTGTCTCTCTCTCACCCACACCATCATCATCTTCATTACCGTCATTACAATAATGACACATTTTTTAAAAAAAATTAAACTCAGAAATGGCTCAGCAGTTAAGATCATTGGCTGCTTATGCTGAAGATCAGAGTTCAATTCCCAGCACCCACTTAGTGGCGCACAACCATCTCTTAACTACAGTTTCAGAGGATCCGATAATCTCTTCTAGCCTTGTGGGCACCAATATGCTCATGTGTACAACACACACACACACACACACACACACATGTCCACATGCATTCACAAGTTACATAAGCTTCTTTTTTAACACTTTTATTTTCCTTACTTGGTTTTTGAGATAGGGTTTTCATGGCTCTGTGTAGCCATGAAAACTCACTCTGTAGATCAGGCTGGACTTGCATGCAGAGATTAAAGCATGTACTACCACTGCCCAGCTAAAGTTTTAATTTTATTTATTTATTTATTTATTTTGGTTGTTCAAGACAGGGTTTTTCTGTGTAGCCCTGGTTGTCCTTGAAGTTGCTATGTAGACCAGACTGGCCTTGAATTCAGAGATCTGCCTGCCTCTGCCTCCTGAGTGCTGGGATTAAAGGCATGTGCCACCTCTACCCTTCTAAAGTTTTAATTTTTAAACTTCAAAAGATTTCTATCTAGCTGAAATTTTCTGATAAAGAACACAGACATCCTTGTCCCCCTTCCTTAAGAGTCAAAATCCAAATAGGTCTGTCAATCATCTGAACAGGAAAAATGTTCCTCAAACTGTCATCTAGAGACTTTAGAAGTAGCAGCAAGCCTCTCTAACATGTGGGGCGACACAGCTACTTGTCTGCTTGCACACTCGGAGAGCACCCCACTTTACCTGACCATGATAACCCTACACATCTCCTGAGCTTCACTCTGTGTGTCTCTTCTGAACTCATTCCCTGGAGATAGTGTAACTAGGACAGAGGGGGTCCAGAGTTAGATCCTCGAGCATGTGTAGCCCCTAGCAGCTTGCTGGGAGCCACCTGGGGTGGGTGTCATGTCTTGTGATACCTGATTGACAGGATGGTCCTAGCAGAACAGATCATTAGGCGGCTCTTCTCGGGTAAGAATGGCTCGGCCAGAGGCTCGGACCTCAGAAAGCCTGTGGGGTGGGGGGCGGGCACGGCAGCTTTGAAAGCCTCATCCATTCTCCTTCAGAGCTCCATCAGGTGACGGTTCATCCCAGGAGAGATTCATGTTCTCATCACGCTCAAGAGCTGCTCCTTTGTTCTCAGAACCAGAAGAATCAGCCTGTAATTTCTGCCACCTCCAGCCACTGATTGACCCACATTTCCGGCTTGCTAGCACACTATACTTCAAACATAGCATTTCCTCAGTCTTGTGGCAGGCTCTTTCTCTTGGCAAAATTCAAAAATAAGAAAAAGAAAGAAAAGGGGCTATCAGAGAGACAGTGATTAGAGTGTGGTAGCTACTTGGAAAATAAGAAGATAGATAGATAGATAGATAGATAGATAGATAGATAGATAGATAGAGGATAGATGATAGATATAATAGATAGATAGATAGATAGATAGATAGATAGATAGATAGATAGATAGATATAGAGGATAGATAGAGGATAGATATATAGATAGATAGATGGATGGATGGATGGATGGATGGATGGATGGATAGATAGATAGATAGATAGATAGGTGATACATATAGATTAGACAGAGAGAGAGAGAGAGAGAGAGAGAGAGAGAGAGAGAGAGAGAGCTATATCCTTGTAGAATAAGTCGGCTGACAGCATAGATGTTAGTGTTTCCCATGCAAGCATGAAGGCCTGAGTTCAATATCCAGAGTCTCTGATTTTGTTTGTGTTTGTATGTTTGTTTGTTTGTTTGTTTTAAAAAGCTGTGTGTGACGGTGTGTGTTCATGACCTCAATGCTGGGGAGGTGAAGAGAGAGAGAGCCCTTGAGTCCCTGTGGCAATGTCAGCTGGCCCTGCCTACTTGGCAAGTTTTCAGTGAATGAGAAAGCCTCGTCCCAAATGGGGGTGGTGGCCTCTGAGTAAGCCCTCGGCCTCCCGTCCCATGCAGCCCCCTCCACACGCCACAGAAGGAGCCAACTAAGTGCCTCATGGTGACCAGTTGGGATCCCTGTTCATCTTCGCCACAGGACTCCAACAATGTTGTGTCCTGTGTGGACAGGTCACCCATCCATCAGTTGTCCTAACCCCGCTAACCCTCCTGTGAATTCTGTTAGGGAACAGTGCTCGTCTTTAAGGAGACAAGCTTGGCTTCCTGCTCGAAAGAGTTCTTTTCTCTCCCAAGCTGTGACTCCAGAGTCTCAGAGCCAGGCTGACTCTCCTGACGGGGAAGAGAACACCTACTAGGCCCACAGTAAATGCGGCTGCAGATCTGCACCATCTGCCTGAAGACTCGCTGTGCTGGCAGCTGCTGATTCTGAGGGGACACAATTGAATCAGTAGTGTTTCTGAATTCTGGACTATTGGTCTGGCCTATTGAAATGGATGGCATAATTCTCCTGAAATTGAATTTGTCCCTGCCCATTGGCACAGTGCTGACACGCCCTGTGAGGCCCAGCTCCGGGGACTCGCTGCTATCAATTAAAGAGAACAGCCCAAGGCTGTTCCATGATCAGCTTAGTATCAGCTAAAGAATTTGTCACTGGTAGGTACTGTCAGGGAAGTTGGACAGGCAGACATTTAAACAAGGGTGAGGGCCTGAGGCTGGGGCGGAGGTGGAACCGAGCAGAAAGGTCCCTGAGTCTCTGGTCTGCGGTAAGGCCTGGCGTGAGATGAGCAGTAGATCGATTATAAGGGAAACTCAGCCAATGTCACTTTTGACTCTGACTGTGCTTGGCTCTTCTCTGCCACAGGGTTGATTGATGCCACTCACCAGAAAGCCCTTTATGTACTTCTGTATTTTTTAAGTCCGGTATAAACTAAAGTTCCCAGAGAGAGGCACAGCAGTGGTGAACATTCTATAGAGCTGATCAACTCATTAGAGCTTCTGTTGATTGTGGAGGGCTAGAAAGACATGGATTGGAAATCTATCTTAAGCTATCTTAGCCTCCAAATAGCCCCTTGTTGCCTACTTTGTGACTTCTAGATGAATCCTTTGGGGATGTGCAAACAGACCCTAGCTTCTACAGACTCAAGAGCTGAGAATGCCATGGGAGATCATCAGAGGTATCTCCAGCTTCCTGTAACCTGCCTAGCTGGTACTTGCTCCAATCAATTTGGATTGTACTTGGATTTATGAGTTTCTTTGTTCTGTTACTATTAAAAAAAACTTTATGAAATTGTTACCATGTTGGAACTCAGCATTTGGAGGTAAACAGAATGTGTGTCCAGGGCTAGGGCCATTTGTCTTAGTTCCAGAACAAATCATCTCTTATTCCCTTTGAAGCGAGAGCTGTGGTTTTTATGTTGACACTGCCTACACTGAGTTGAAGCCCTGCACAACCAGAAGCCTGCAGAGACAGAACTGCACGCCGAACTCAAAAGGGGGCAATGTCAGCTAGAGACTCATCAAGGAGACGCAGGAGGCCGCCCCGCTCTGTGCCTAGCTCCACGCAGGCGATCCACTTTGAACCTAAGCTCTTTGTCTATGGAAGACAGGGGCTGTGATCGTGTAGTCTGAGGAGCCTGTCATCCTTTGACTAAAGGGCTCTGCACATCAGCTCGAGCCCTTGAACTCTGATGCTCCCTGGTAACCGAATGCCAGTAAAGCCTCTATGGCTTACAGGTCGGTAATACAGGAGAGGCGGGAGAACTATATCAGTAGGATCAGCAGAAAGCTTGGGACCTCCAAAGGGATCCATGGGTCTCATCTGTGGGGATGGCTTCCGGGAAGACAGGAGAAGAGGCAGGGTCTCACACTGTGCCTGGCTTGTACCACCTTTGTAGAAGGGACAATCAACTGGACAAATGCCACCATGTTTCCTGTGTGCTTTTTGCTCCTTGTGGTTCCCTGTTTCCTACCTAAATGCTCTGTGTCCTCCTGGGAGACAATCAGGCGAGCCAGAGGTCTTGGACTCCATCCCTAGAACCTCTGTCTACTCCTGTAGTTTCCCAGGGTGGCTCCTTCCTTAGTGCAGTTTGACCTTCCCTTCGATAAACAGCAGAGGCTTACTGCAGGCGGGGACAGGTAATCCACAGGCTCAAGGCCCTTCAATCTCAAGACCTCGGTGTGATGCGTAGATACCTTCTCACAGTTGCCACGGTGCTGAGCAGGGAGCTGGGGGTTATCTGGGAGTGATGAGAGATGCATCTGCACGGGTTTTTTTCCAGACCAATGAGAGAGAGAGAGAGAGAGAGAGAGAGAGAGAGAGAGAGAGAGAGAGAGAGAGAGACCCAAGATGTCTTTCAGAGACAAGAGGAAAAAGAAACAATCCCCCTTTCCTTCACTCATAAAAGGGAACTGGCTTCAGCTCCCAGCAACAGAACCCAGGGCATCTCCCTTTCCAGTCTCAGGATCCTGGTCATTAGCAGACCAGTGAACAGAGCTTGCAGGCTCAGAGAAGTGCCCTTGGCACAGACCAAAAAATCCTAGAGCCCAGGGGTCACTGCCTGGAGGGCCAGCTGTCCTTGATTGACACCCATCCCCGAGCAGAGTTGGGCAGCAGCTTCTGGTCTCTTCCTTCCTGCTCAGTTCTTGGGTTCTGGGGAGGGAGGATGGGTGCCTCTCAAACTGTCCAGGCTGTCCTCAATGGCCCTTCAGAGAAGAGTCTGGCAAGACAATCAAATGCAGTAGAACGTTGATTGGATTGCGATTCAAAAAATAATAACACTAATATCTGCAATCAGCTATTCTGGAACAACTAGGAACATTGGGGTATGGAGCTGGCCCGCAATGATACTAGGGAATTGGAGTTAATTTTCTTTTTTCTCTTCCTTTTTCAATAGTGTCTGTATGCGTGTGGATTCATGGGAGTCACAGCGCATGAGCAGGGGTCAGAGGACAACTTTGCTTACTTGTCCTTGCCTTCTACTTTCTCTAGGGTGGATTCTTTTATTCACAAGTGTATACATCAAGCAAGACAGTCCTCCAGCTTCCCAGGATCATCTTGTCACCACCTTGTATGTCATCCGAAGAGTGTGCTGGGATTACAGACATGTTTACCATGTCCTGCTTTGAATGGCTTCTGAGGGTCCAAAATCAGGTTCTCATGCTTGGACAGCAAGGGTTTTAACCCACTGATCCACCTACCGTGCCCTGGAGTTAGATGTCCTGGTAGCATTCTGATTAGGGGAGGGAATGTCCTGAGATGGTGCCTTAAAGGGTTTGATACTTACTTCCCACAGGCACAGATGGGAACAATTTCAACTCCTCTGTGTTTGAGCTTGCTAATACAGTTGTAAGTTATGCATCAACTATACCAGAGTTCCTACTTGTGCTAGCAGAAGTCTTGAGGGTACCTAACTGGCTGACACTCCTAGAAACTACCAGGAGAATGGACAAGCCATAAGTGGGAGGCAAGAAGCACTTGCACTCACCTATAGCAGAGAAACTCAGGGATCTGAGATCTCCTCATTAGCAATGCCTCCCAGCCTGCCTGGCCACCATCAGTGTTCATTCACCTCCTGACTGCTCTCTAGCATGCTAGTCACCCACAAGAGTGGCAACTGTTCAACCAGAGAAGGAAATAGATGCTTGCCTGCAGTCAAATAAGTTTATCCAAGAAGCCGTGGAAGGGTGTGTTGATAAGGACTGGGTCTGAGACCAGGTAGCTGCATATACATGAAGCCACATGGCCCAGAGCTCAGAGCTGCCTTTGTGCTCCACTCGGGGTACTAACTACAAAGTCACCATGTCTTCCTGAAAGCCTTCTTGCCTCTCTCAAGCCTTGTCACTCATAAAGGAAGACCTATTGGCCATTAGGAGGATGGAGTCCTAAGATGTATTATGTTGAAGGACTCTGCTATCTCTGCCCATAGAGATGCAGCAAGATGAATGGATGGTATGAATATCACCATTACAGTAAAAGCTAGTTTATCCGACAGGCAATCACTCAGAAGTCTCGGGCCAACGAGGGCTGCTACTCTGAATGATAGGCCGAGGTCTCGGAACCTCCACAGGATGATTTTTTTTTTTTCTGGAGAGAGTTTGATTGCTGACTGGGTTGGAAAGCCATGCAGTGAGAACTGCACTCTGGGTAAGGGATTCAGCACCAGGCTCTAGAGATTGGCCCAGGCTCTTCTAGACCAGTTGAGCTGACTTTTTTGTCTTGTCTACTTTGAGGGGATCTTCCAGCCCTATCAACCCAAGCAGCAGGATTGAGGCTAACCCAATAATCTCTTGACTTCCTGTTTTTCCATCTCTGCCCTTGCGAATCTCTGAAGAGCACGGTTAACTCTCCTGGCTGTACAGGACTGCCCGGCAAACACACCAGCAAAGGGCACGTCTCACTGAAATGGCAGAGCGGGAGGCCGCCGGCAGCACTGTGAACTGCCTCATAAAGCATTCGTTTTCCTTTAAGACCTTTCTCTTCTTTGCCTCTTGATCCCCTGCAAGATCCAAGCTCTCTGACATCAAAAGTTGCTTCAGAAAGCACAGGCCATGCCATGCGTGACCGGGAAGGATGGTCTTACATTTCACCGCCTTTGGTAAACACACCCTTGAGAAGGAACTTTGAAGGTGCCCATTGGTTTTGGCAGTCCCTGACTGTAGCCTATTAAGAACTATGTCAGGTGCCAAAAACAAAGAGCAAACTTGAAAGAAGAACTCTCATAGAGAAAGGAGCCTCCATTGCCGTGCCAGTAACCAACCCTGGACTAAGAATTTCCTAAGTTTCAAGAGACGGAGGGTTGCCTGCGGCATAAGGTGTCTGGGGACCATTGAGTTTCCAGCTCCCAAGCTGATGATTCAGATCCTTCAAGGAAACCCGGTAAAGCGCAGAGCAGAAAGGATAATGAGAGACAGCAACATGGGCTGCACCCACGTGGGACCTGGATGATCAAAGAGGCGAATGCAAAGACATGGCTCAGCAGAGAGACCCAGGTACAACTCCCATGGGTGAACTTAGATAGAAGGAAACACATAGAAAAGGAGACAGAGACAGAAACAGACAGGCAGACAGAGACAGACAAACAGAGACACACAGAGAGAGAGACAGAGACAGAGATGCAGGGCAAGAGACAGAGGCAGACAGAATACAGAGACAGAAACAGACAAAGACAGAGACACACACAGAGAGACAGAGACACACAGAGAGACACACAGAGAGGACAGAGACACAGAGAGAGACAGAGACACACAGAGAGAGACAGAGACACACAGAGAGGACAGAGACACACAGAGAGACAGAGACACACAGAGAGGACAGAGACACACAGAGAGACAGAGACACAGAGTATAGACAGAGGCAGACAGAATACACACACACACACACACACACACACACACACACACACACACAGAGAGAGAGAGAGAGAGAGAGAGAGAGAGAGAGAGAGAGAGAATGGCCAAAGGCCCAGAGGCTCTTAAGGATGCTGGAAGCTACACGGGGCACAGGGCACATCCTGAAGTGTAGGAGAACATCTCTTTAATTCTAAACAGTTCCACACGACACAGTAACCACCACCATATCTGATATCAGTTGTGACAGGGACAGAGACACAGCTCCCCACCGGTTCTGAAAGCCTGAGGAGTCTCTTGAGTCTTGATGACACCTTGACTCAGGTAAAACCAGGTCCTTGAAAACATTTCAGGACTAGGCAGTGTGAAGTAAAGGTGAAATTTTTTAAGGGTATTTTAATTTAGTTTTTGTTTTTGTTTGTTTGTTTGTGGTTTTGTTGTTATTTAGGTTTGTGTTGTTTGTTTTTGTTATTTTGTTTTGTTTTGTTTGTTTTGTTATGTAACCCTGGCTGTCTGGAGCTCATGGAAATCTGCCTGCCTCTGCCTTCTTGGTGCTGAGTGAAGTCATGAGCTATCACTCCCAGCCCTTAACATAGATTATTAGAATTGAGAGTGAGAAAGGCACCGGGGAAGCAAGTAAGAAGTGCTGAGAGCCTGGATGTGGACCTCTGACTGAGTCACACTTCACGGTCCTGACAGTTCTCGTGTACGGACTTTGGTGGACACTGAAGCTGCTCGCTTTCAAAGGGCAGCTGAGGTAAATGGGTGGTTCACGAGGATAACAGCCAAAATTGCCACTGATAAGGTCTAGATCATGGGGTGCAGGAAGGTACGACCTGCCGTGTACACAGAGTTAACCATTTGATCTGAGATCCCCAGAAAATATCTGGGGGAGGGAATGAGGGAGGACCTAGAGAAGCTACAGGAAGTCATAAACATCTGGGCTGAGAGCCGGGGCCCTTGGGGTCTCAGCAAGGGCAAATCTGCACGTCAGAGTCGACATCACATCTGCGCTGACAATGCGCACAGCAGATGCTCTTCCTGATGGACTCTTGCCTGCTCAGATGCTCAGAACTCCCAGCCAGAGCCCACAGTGGGGAATCCTCCCCCGCCTACATCCTAGAACCTTCCTTCTCTTTTATCCTTGATCAGTTATGAATGATTTCTGTACCACCCGAAGTTTCTCAGACCACATTTGTACAATCACAATGACAATAAACATGTTTATAGGTCAGTCTTTTTATTGCCAAGTAATACTCCACAAGACACACACACACACACACACACACACACACACACACATATATATATATATATATACACACACACACATACATCATATACACATACATATCATATACATCACGTACACATACACATACACATCATATGCATCATATATATCACATACACATCATATTCATCATATATATCATATATATCATATACATATACACATACACATACTTATACACATATGCATCATCTACATCATATACATATACACACATACACATACATATACATCATACACATATACATATACATCATATACACATACACGTATACACATACACATTTGCCTTGAAAGGAACTACCAAATGGTATGTAGTTCTACCACTTGGCATTCCTACAGACAACAAGCGAGAATTCTTGTTACTTTTATGTTTGTTCTCAAACTTGGGGCCATCAGGATTGACATTTGTTACACTGTATTTTAATTGTAAGTGTCATTGTGTATTTCCTCATGTCAATGAAGTGACTCTGTGAGTTCCAGTGGTTTCCATAGAACCCTGACCTGAGCTGTCCCCAGACCTCACCGTAGACAGAGACACCATGCATCCCACAACCCTCTACACACCGTACGCATACCCTACACATAGCAGCAATAAGTGAAATTAAAATAAATAAAATACACATTTCACTTTGCACTCCTCTAATGACATTTAAATCTCTTCAGGATATCCTTGTTGACTTGTAATCTTCATTATTGTTTATCCAAATCTTTTGTTTAATTTTTAAAATTAAGTTGTTTTTATCAAGCTTGAGGAGATTTGAGGCCTTTTTCTTTTCTCTTGGACAGGGCCTCAGTCTGTAGGCACTGCTGGCTTCAAGCTCATAGCCCTCTTACCTCTGCTTCCTTCACGCTGGGGATGCAGGCTCCAGGTACAAGTCCTTTATCAGACATGTGTTTTGAAAGCATTTTCTCCTTGCCTGTGACTTACCTTTCCCTGAGCTCAACAGTGGCTTTTTTAAGAGCAGGAAAAGGGTTTGTTCTTTTTTTCCCTTTATTTGTCTATAAAATTGAATTTATCAGCTTTCCCTAAAAGAAAATTCTTGCTCCAACTTACAACAACAGGGTTTTTCTTTTTCTATTTTCTTCTTTTTTCATTTTAAGACAGGCTTTCATGCATTCCAGAGTGGTCACAAACTCACTACGTATCTGAAGATGTCCTTGAACCTGTCATTCTCCTACTGAGGCAGCTGGGATTATAGGAGTGTGCCATCGCCACCCAGTTTGTGTGACGCTACAGCTTGGAGCCCAGGGCTTCACTCATGCTAAGCCAGAGGTCTGTCAACTGAGTCACATCCCTAGAATAATCTTACTGAAATGACATTTACAGGTGGGCTCTTAATCTCATGTCTGTAATCCATTGCCTGTACCTTGGCAGATGTGGTATGAGGTTGGGACCCAGGTTTTGTGTTGAGGAGTTTCTTCAGAGACCTGGGAACATTTAGTTCACAGCATTTCTTGGAAAGGCTTTGAAGATCGATGGCCAGACATGTTGGCTGGCAAGTCCCAGGGACTCCCCTGTCTCTGCCTCCTCCAGCATTCGGGCCTATGACTGGCTTGTTTATTAACATGTGCTGGTGATCAGACCCATGTCCTCCTCTTGTGTGGTGAGCACTTTCTTGCTTGAGCAATCTCCTCGGGGCAAACTCATTCACATCTAAATGATAATATTACATTGGTTCTAGAAAAGCTTTGTCAAAGCAAGGCATAGAACGTTTCCACTCTTCTGGAAATTTCTCTTCTCTCTCTCTCTCTCTCTCTCTCTCTCTCTGAAAGAAGACATTTATTTTTCTATGTATGAGGGTTTTGTGCCTGTATATATGTCTGTACCAAGGGTGTGCCTGATATCCACAGTGTCAGTAAAAGGGTGCCAGATGCCCTGGAACTGGAGCTTCTGATGGTTGTCAGCCATGATGTGGGTACTGGGAACTGAACCCAGATCCTCTGCAGGAATAGCAAGTGCTCTTACTTCCCGAGTCACCGCTCCAGCCTCCTCATGCCGCTTCTTATGGCCAAGCTCAAGCCCTGTGAGTCACTGTTCTGATTTCGCTCAGCATAGGCTTGCTTTGAGTGTTCCAGGTCGTCATCATGGACTCTCATGGCATTCATGTTTTTCTATCTGGCTTCTGTCACTGAGACTCATGCACTCTGCAGTATGGCTCAGTAAGTCATTCTTTGTTCGGTGGTGGTGGTGGTGGTGGTGGTAGTGGTGGTGTGTGTGTGTGTGTGTGTGTGTGTGTGTGTGTGTGTGTGAAAACACATGTGTGGAGGTCAAACCTGTAGAAGTTGATACTTCTTTGGGTTGAACTCTAGCATCAGACATGGCAGCAAGTGCTTTTTATCTGGTAAACCATCTCAATGACCTTATATTTCTAGTTGTGATGGTTTGTATATGCTCAGCCCAGGGAGTAGCACAATTAGGAGGTATGGCCTTGTTGGAGTAGGTATGCACATGGGCTTTAAGACCTTCATTCTAGCTGCCTGGAACCCAGTCTTCTAGCAGCCTTCAGATGAAGATATAGAACTCTTAGTTCCTCCTGCACCATGCCTGCCTGGACGCTGCCTTGAAGATAATGAACTGAACCTCTTAAGCCAGCCCCAATTAAATGTTGTCCTTTAAAAGACTTCTTTGGTCATGGTCTCTGTTCACAGCATTAAAGTCCTAACTAAGACAGAAGTTGGTACCAGGAGTGGGGTATTGATTTGATAAGTCTGACCACATTGGATTGGGATAATGTGGATTTGGGTACTTTGGGTTTGGAAGGCAGTGGAATCCTTTAAGTGAGGCTTAATGGGATATCCTAGTAGGGCTATGGAAGACTTTGTTGCTGAGAGTGATTTGAACTATGCTAACCTACCCCTAGAGGTTTCAGTGGAGAATAATTTCAGTATCCAGCCTAGAGACTGTTTTGTGGTATTTTGGTGAAGAATGTGGCTGCCTTTTTTTTTTTTCCATTGTCTGAGGAGTCTGCCTGAGGCTAAGATGAAGAGATTTAAATAATTGCTTTGAAAACAAAAGTCTTAAAACAGTCTGGTATAAATTCTGTTCTATGGCTACTAAAGTTCACTCTTATGAAGAACATTTTAAGCTGGGCGGTGGTGGCGCACACCTTTAATCCAACACTTGGGAGGCAGAGGCAGGCGGATTTCTGAGTTCCAAGCCAGCCTGGTCTACAGAGTGAGTTCCAGGATAGCCAGGGCTAAAAAACCCTGTCTCAAAAAAAAATTTAAAAAGAACATTTTAATGAAAAGGAGCAAGCTAAGAAAGAAAAAATACACAATATATGGTTCAAATATTAAAGGGGCACCAGGGAATAGGATACAGCTGAATCATCTGTTCTAGAAGAGAAGAGAGTAAGGAAGTGGGACTTTGGGGCAGGATCCTACCCAGCTAAGTTTAGGTCCAGGCATAGTGGTACACACCTTTAATTCCAGAAGATAAACCCTAGCAGATCTCTGAGTTTAAGGAAAGCCTGAAACAGAGGAAGTTCTAGGTGAAGAAAGGCTTAAGTCCTGGCGTGGTGGTACATGCCTTTAATCCCAGCACACAGAGCCATGCAGATCTGTGTGGTCAAGGTCAATCTACAGAGAAAGTTCCAAGACAGCCAAGCTTAGGCAGTGAGGGAGTTTGTAAACAGAAAGCTGGTAATAGAATGGGGGGGGGGCATGTTTCATTCCCAGCAAGCAGCAGAACTCAGCAGCTTCACCCATTTGACTCTGGAGGAGAAGGAAACTACTGGGACAATTGATGCTGGTTAGCTAAGAACTTAGTGGTGATTAAGAAGAAACCAGCATCATTGAGGTGAAATCTGGAAAATATTTGGGGAAAGCACAAAGAGACTGTGTTCCTGAGATAGCCAAGGTTGGACCTTGTACTGCAATTGTACTTTGTAATGTGTAAGAATCACCCAGGTGGTATAAGGGGTCATGGAGAGCAGCTGAGCCTTAGTGAAGGTGCAAATTCAGTTGCAGTTGATGTTCCAGGATTGAAGGGGTCATGCAAAGAACCTGAGACTTGGCATCATGAAGAGAACCTATGAAAGGCTATTGGTGAAGCCTAGTTGCAGCAGAAAACCTCACTGTATTGGAGATGCCAGTACTATGATATGATCACCAAGAACAGCGGCAGCAGTGGAGTGGAGCTAACAAGAGCCTAGAGTATTACAGAGGGCAGAGCTGGAGCTATGACCCAAAACCTTTGGAGGAGCCCAGAAGATCATGTGTGGATCCCAGATATTGGAATAAGAAGCTGTAGTCCTGAGGTTGTCTTGTAGACCCCTAGATGTTTGAGATGTGATAGCCTTGAGATAGCTGCCTAGGAAAGCTGCAAACTGGGAGTGGGAACAGCCCAAGAGAAAGATGTTTGTTGCACTCAACAAAAAATGAAAAAGGAGTTGGACATCAGACATAAAGATGTAGAGTTTGGAGTTTGCCCAGCTGATTTCCTGTCTTGCTTTGGGATTACAGTTAAGTGATTAGATAATCTCAGAAGAGACTTTGAACTTTGGACTTTTAACATTGGTAAGATTGCTATTGGCTACGGAGGGCTTTGAAAATTGGACTAAATTTACTTTTTTTTATCATGGTATGGCTAGATGTGTCCCCATAGACTCACGTGTTTGAACAAGCCTATGAAGGTCAGAGAGTGGAATGTGATGGTTTGTATATGCTTGGCCCAGGGAATGGTACTATTAGGAGGTGTGGCCTTGCTGGAGTAGGTGTGTCACTGTGGGTGTGGGCTTTAATACCTTGGAAACCAGTCTTTTCCTAGCAACCTTCAGATGAAGATGTAGAGCTCTCAGCTCCTCCTGCACCATGCCTGCCTGGATGCTGCCATGCTCCCACCTTGATGATAATGGACTGAATCTCTGAACCTGTAAGCCAGTCACAATTAAATATTGTTCTTTATAAAATTTGCCCTGGTCATGGTGTCTGTTCACAGCAGTAAAACCCTAAGATACTAGTTTTGACTGATATGAATAAATATTCCATGAAAAAAATGTTGAAACAGCACTTCTGTAGACATATGTTTATTTCTCTGCATAAATACCTAAGGAAAAGGAATTTCTGGGTGTTGAGGTGATTATCTAGTGAACATTTCAACATGTGGTCAAATGTTTCTCCATAGCACAATTGTCTCTGCCTTTCTGAACGCCATTCCAAGGCCTGGGATACATGTGAGATCCTGTTGCTGATATGTGATCCAGGCAGTCAAATACATAACTGAGCAGACATTGCATGGCTCCCAGCTCTCCTCCCACTGTTTGAGGAACTGGCAGAATATTTAAGAGAAAGCAGAGGATCCCGGTGCTCCAAGGAGGTTTCCTGAACAAGATGGAAGACTGAGTCTCTTCACTTGAAAGGCTTCCTGCAGATTCCACTGTCCAGAAAAGTTGTGTCAGGATGCCAGTGCAGAACCCTAGACCCTCCGACAGAGTTCAGAAGGTGGGGCCATTCAACAAGTGAACAACTGAAAACTACATCTTCCTCTGAAGGCTGCTAGGAAAAGACTGGTTTCCAAGGTATTAAAGCCCACACCCACAGTGACACACCTCCTAATAGTGCCATTCCCTGGGCCAAGCATATACAAACCATCACATTCCACTCTCTGACCTTCGTAGGATTGTTCAAACACGTGAGTCTATGGGAACCATATCTAGCCATACGATGATAAAAAAGTAGATTTAGTCCAACTTCCAAAGTCCCCATAGTCAATAACAATCTTACCAATGTTACCAGTGAACAACTGTATGTCCCTGAGCCTGGGGGGGGGGAGGGGAAAGGAAATAGATTTTACATGCAACAGAGTTCTTGGGAATGCAGGAAGTGGAGGAAGGAGAGGCACACCGTCCTGTCATCCCAACTACAACTCTCCTGCTGCTCAGCCTGATGTTGAGTGGAAGGTTAATTTTTGACAGAAAATGAGGGAGGGTCTGGGAAGAGACCTAAGTCAGTAAAAAACAAAAGAGTGAGGACCTGATCGGATCCCCAGTGCCCATGTTCTTACTGGAATAAAAAACAAAAATGGAAGGCTGTGCAGTAGCTCATGCTTGTAATCCCAGTGCTCAGGAGGCAGAGGCAAGAGGCTCCCTGGGCCTTACTGACCAGCAAGGCCAAATCAGTGGGTTCTGAGTTCAGTGAGAGGCCTAATCTCTAAACTGAGGTACAGAGTCCATGAGCAAGAAACAAGATGCTGAGCTCTGGACACACAAACACACACACACACACACACACACACACACACACACACACAGAGAGAGAGAGAGAGAGAGAGAGAGAGAGAGAGAGAGAGAGAGAGAGAGGGAGGGAGGGAGAGAGAGAGAAGGGTTTACTGTTAGAAGAGTTAGCTCTGACTCCCAAACCCAAATTCAGGCTCTTTATTTCAAAGATGACATTCAGATATCTTATTTGCAAATCAGCCATCCCTTTTTTTATTTAGTGTCTTACTAAATCTCTAGATTTTAAATCATCTATTGAAAGTCCTACCCACCCCCCTTCACCCCATCAGAATAATGCTTAGGAATTAAAATTCTCTGCGATGCAAGCACTTTTTAATTAGACAGAGACCTTGGAACCTGGTCACTATATTTCTTCACTGAGCTCATCTGGCTGATTAGAAGAAGATGAAATGGAGAGATGCTGGAAGGGAGGTTGGCAGCAGGAGGAGGGCTAAATGGCACTTGGAACACCCCGAGTCCACCACTGTCTGCCTAGCCGAGGCCCCCTGAAGTGGGGAGGCACTTGAACGCCCACAGGACTTGCCGGGTAACGATTTGGCCCATGCTTCTTGGCAAAGCTGGAGAAATACAGCCACTTACTGAAATTTAAAGGAGTCTCTGCCCTTGAGGTTCTCCATGGGTAGTCAGTAAAGCCAGGAGCCAGTTTCTCTTTGTCTTATTGTTTTTCTGAAGATTGTTGAGTCTATGCTCTGTTGATGCTTCTTCCAAATGATATAGAATGACTAAGATCTGGGTCTGATCTGAAGGTCAGGAGAAGGACATTTTGTGTTTCAAAGGTCAAAGGATGCTCAGGGTGGCTTCAGAACATCCAGCAGTTGGCTTGTTTGGGTATTGGAGTGGTGTTAAGATACTTCAGGGTGACAGTCTCATGGTTCACATTTAATCCTGGGGGTCAGTAAGGTTGATCTGCAACTGGTAATCACAGGTGAAGAGCTCTCTTCTATGGGAGGTGCGAGAGGTTTGGGCAAGGCTGTAAGGAACAGGAGAAACCTGTGTACATGCCTGGAGGTTGGATCATGAAGAAGAGACCCAGAAGTAGAAGCAAGAACTAGAGAGACATTGAGAAGAAAAGACAAGGAAGGGCAGGAACATGTGCATAAGTCTACACATGCACACAGACACACACACACACACTTGCGTGCACATACATGCACACACAGTCTACTACTAGGATGGGTAAGAGAAAGAAAGAGCAGAGAGGAGGAAGGTGATGAGAAGAAGAGGAGGAGAAGAAAAGAGAAGAGGGAGAGGGCTCAGGGGTCAGAGGTTGAAAGAGAGAGCAGCTCTAAAAGCCTGGGAAGGTGTGATAGTTTGCATATGATTGGCCCAGGAAGTGAACCTATTAGGAGGTGTGACCTTGTTGGAGTAGGCGTGTCACTGTGGGTGGGGGCTTAAGACCCTCCCCCCTGGCTGCCTGGAAGTCAGTCTTCCACTAGCAGCCTTCAGATAAAGATGTAGAACTCTCAGCTCCTCCTGCACCATGCCTGCCTGGATGCTGTCATGTTTCTGCCTTGATGACAATGGACTAAACCTGTGAACCTGTAAGCCAGCCCCAATTAAATGTTGTCTTTTATAAAACTTGCATTGGTCATGGTGTCTGTTCACAGCAGTGAAACCCTAACTAAGACAGAAGTTGGTACCAGGGACTGGGGTATTGCTGTGATAGGCACGACCATGCTTTTGTTTGGAAGAATGTGGATTTTGGAATTTTGGATTTGGAAAGCCACGGAATGCTTTAAGTGGGGCTTAATGGGCCAGCCTAGTAGGAATATGGAAGACAGTGGTGCTGAGGATCATTTGAACTGTATAGGCTTGATGGCCCAAGAGGTTTCAGTGGAGAAGAACTTTAATATGTGGCTGAGAGACTGTTTTTGTGATGTTTTGGTGAAGAACATGGCTGCTTTTTGCCATTGTCTGAAGAGACTGCCTAGGGCTATGGTAAAGAGATTTATATTAATTGCATTTGCAAAGGAAGTCTCGAAAAAGCCCAACAAAGACTTTGTTCTCTGGTTAAGTCTGATGAAGAGAATTTTGAACAAACATAGTAAGATGAGAAAGGAAAAGTACAAAATATATAGTGTGGGTATTAAAGGGACTCCAGGAAGTGAAGTGGAGCTGAATTCAAGAATATTAAATTGAATTAAGGGAGTGGTGACCTGGCGGCAAAATTCTACCCAGCTAAATTTAGGTCCAGGCTTGGTAGTACAAGCCTTTAATCCCAGGAGGCAAAAATAAGCAGATCTCTGAGTTCAAGGCCAGCCTAGAACAGAGCAAATTCTAGGTGAAGAAAAACTTAAGTCCAGGCTTGGTGGACCACAACTTTAATCCCAGTGCTTCAGAGGCAGACATGCAGATCTCTGAATTCAAAGTCAGTCTATGGAGCAAGATTTAGGACAGCCAACTTAGGCAGTGAAGAAGCTGGAAAAAGGAAGCCAGTGATAATGTAATAGAACAAGGGGGTCAATGTTCCAGCTCCTGCAAGCAGAACTCAGCAGCTTTGGCCACATGTCTCTGGCTTTATATTCAAAAGAAAGAGACTACTGGGACAATTGATGCTGGTTAGCTGGAGCTAAGTAATTAGTGGGGATTAAGAAAAGACCAGCATCACTGAGGTGAAATCCTCTGGGAAGTGTTTTCTGAGAGCACAAAGAAGCTATGTTCCAGAGATAGCCAAGGTTGTACCTCATGCTGCAGCTGTACTTGGTAACATGTAAGAATCATCCAGGTGGTACTGGTTTTGAAGGCATGAAGGCGTCATGAAGAACAGCTGAGGCTTGGTACTGTGAGAGGCCATGAAAGGCCATTGGTGAAAGTGTACCCTCAGTTGTAATTGACAGCCCAGGACTGAAGGGGTCATGCAAAGAAGTTGAGGCTTGGTACCGTGAAGAGAGCCTATGAGAGGCTTTGGTGAAGCATAGTTGCAGTGGAAGACCCTAGCATATTGGAGATGCCAGTACCATGGGATGACCACCAAGAACAGCAGTGGCAACAGAGTGGATCAACCTGAACTTAGAGTGCTACAGTGGGCAGAGTTGGAGAAGTGACACCAACTCTTTGGAGACACACAGAAGATCATGTGTGGATCTCAGACATTGGAACAAGAAGCTGTGAAGCTGAAATTGACTTGGGGTACCCAAGATGTTAAAGATACCAAAGCCACAGGATGCTTGCCAAGGAAAGCTGCTAACAGGGAGTGGAACAAGCCCAGGAAAGAACTTTGTTGAAGTCAACAAAGATGAAAAAGGAGTTGGATATCTGAAGACTGCTTTGCCATCAGACATGGAGATGCAGAGTTTGGACTTTTCCCAGCTGGTTTCCTGTCTTGCTTGGGGGATTACAGTTAAGTGATTGGATGAATCTCAAAAGAGACCTTGAACTTTGGACTTTTAACACTGTTGAGACTGCTATAGTCTACCGGGACTTTTGAAGTTGGACTAAATGTATTTTGCATTATGCTATGTTTCAGTATGGCCCCCATAGACTCATGTTTGAACAAGCCTATGGGAACCAGGGAGTGGATTGTGATAGTTTGCATATGATTGGCCCAGGAAGTGAACCTATTAGGAGGTGTGACCTTGTTGGAGTAGGCGTGTCACTGTGGGTGTGGGCTTAAGACCCTCCCACTGGCTGCCTGGAAGTCAGTCTTCCACTAGCAGCCTTCAGATAAAGATGTAGAACTCTCAGCTCCTCCTGCACCATGCCTGCCTGGATGCTGTCATGTTTCTGCCTTGATGACAATGGACTAAACCTGTGAACCTGTAAGCCAGCCCCAATTAAATGTTGTCTTTTATAAAACTTGCATTGGTCATGGTGTCTGTTCACAGCAGTGAAACCCTAACTAAGACAGAAGGCAAGAGAGAAGTGGGACATCTGGAGTAAAGAGAAGGAGAATGGGAAGAGGAGCAGGAAGTGAGAAAAGGCAGAGAAACCACCCGAGCAGAGTGAATGTGGACTGAACACGGGCCTACCAACCAAACCTCATCCTACTAAGAGTGACAGGGACTTTTGTGTTCAGCTTGGGTCAGAGAGTTTTGGGTCTTTACCTTCCAGGTGACAACTTCCAATGATGAGACTATGGGGTCAGAACCTGTGCCTGTGCTGTAAAAGTAGGGAGCAGGTCTTCCTCCCAGCCTCATGCCACAGAAGCAAAACTCAGACTCAAAATATGTTTACACATGCCCTGCCCATGTAGTCAGGCTCTACTCTGACTAGGCACAGCATGAGCATCCTTTGTTCTAACCTGCGTTCTGACGCCTGGCTGGTTACCTGTGCTCAGGGGCCATGTGTCCTGCTCACACATCTTCCTGGTGAATCTCCCCCCCCTGGCTTCATCCCAGAGGGCTCCTTTCTCCCTCCTGGACGTCCTACCTCCTGTTCCCTGCCTAAGCCATAGGCCATAGGGTTTTTCAGTCCACAGGCGATGCATCCCTACAACACACAAGATGCTCTCTCCACACTGTGCTACCAAGAGTTTGGCTGTGAGGTAGCACGGCCCCCAGATGCAGCCTGCTGGGAACTGGCACACCAGCCTTGCCTCCTTCATCTGAGTAAAAGGGTTCTGGCTGCGCTTAGCCCAACAGCATTGCCAGACATAATGGAATGGGATGTGCCGGGGAATCTGAGAGTGCGCTGGGGTAGAAGACCACCACTGCTGCTGCTCCTCTCCTCTCCTCTCTATTTGCATTTAGGTGCAGCCGGGCCAACGTTTCTCTCCAGGCAAGCCTGGTTGGATGGATAGATAGGATTGACTCTGTTCTTGGATTGTGTGAAGAGTAATCAATTATCCCCTGAAATAAGGTGTCCTGGGCATCATTGAGAATCGCTCTGAAGGTCTATTGTTCCTCAATATAGCATGTTTCCTACACAAAGGAGCTGATGAGAGCCGGGGAGACAGCCCCGTTGGTGATGTGCTTGCCTCCTAAGCGTGGGGATCAGAGTCAAGATCTCCAGAACCCATGCAAGTGCCGGGCAACTGTGGCAGCTGACCTGTGATCCTAGCACTCAGGAGGTAGAAACGGGTTACTGGAGTAAGTTAACTAGTCAGCCTAGCTGAATCTGTGAGCTTGAGGTCCAAGTGGGAGACCCTGCTTTAGTACACAGAGAACAATCCAGAAAAATACCTAGTGTCAACCTCTGGTCTACACACACACACACACACACACACACACACACACATGCATATGCACACATGTGCATACACACAGACACACTCATTCACACACATTTGCACACACACAGACACTCATTCACACACACACACACACACACACACACACCATACTAGACGTACACTAAAAAAATTAAAAAGAAAGAAGGAAGAGGGAGGATGGGAGGCACAGGAGACAAGGCTTATGTTCAAAGACACCCCCCTCCCCCGTGTGTCTACATCATAATCAGTCAAAAGTCATGTATCCCTGAGAGGCAGTGGGCAGGAGGAATGTGTTGAGCTTTCTTGTACAGAAGGCCAAGAGGCAGGCCTAGGGCTCAGGAAATACTGACAGGTCCTAAGACTGACGAGAAATCTTAGCATTCGCACCAGACCTCGCCAATTGCTTTTCTCCACTGCGGATTCAGAGAATGAATCAATCAGATGACATGGATGACGAGGTAGGAACCCGCATGCTGCCCTGTGGCACTGAGGGCGGCCACAAAACACAGCTGAAATGCGGGTGAAGGATGCGAGGCGAACACCCACCAGCAGCAGCTCGCGGGAAGCAAGAGGCAGAGCAGCTTCTGGCCCTGGGCTGAGAAGACGGCTGGGCTGGGGGAGGGGTGCCAGGCCTGGGTTTGCTAATTTCTTTTTCTTTCCTTTTCTTTTTTCTTTTTTTTCTTTGCATCTTATTATAGCCCAGAAATTCATTACAGCCATTTGATGTATTAGCAAATTGGTTAACTAACAAGACCCAATTTGTTACAATGGTCAAGAGAGAGCATGAAGCAGGGCCTGTCTTGCTAATGGTGAGAAGAACACAGAGATCCCCTCTGTGGTGAGCGTGGCAGCCCTGTGGGGCTCTTGGTGGTAAGACTAAAAACAAGGCAAGGCCAGAGCCTGAAGGAAAGATGCCAGGGGCAATGGCGCTAGCTCAGTTGTAAAGTGCTGTATCTGTTCCAAATTCAATCCTGAGAACCACATTAAAGCACAAAACAAAGGCCCAGCACCACCACCAGCAACAGCAACAACAGCAGAATCCAGGCCTCGCGGCATGCACTAGAATTCATTCATTAGAATGACAGTGATGGGAAATGGAGGTAGAGGGTTCCCCAAGACACATACACATACAAACAAAACAGACACACACACACACCTACACACAGACACACACACACATGCACACACCTACACACAGAGACACACACATACATACACCTACACACACATACACACACACCTACACACAGATACAGACACACACATACCTACACACACACACACACCTACATACACATACACACATACACACACATGTACACACACATACACACACCTACACACACATACACACATAAACCTACACAAGATACACACACACATACACACTCCTACACACAGATACACACACATACACACACATACACACAGATACACACACACATACACACACATGCACACATACACACACATACACACACATACACACACATATGTACACATGAACACACCCACACAGTCCCCCAGGTTGTAGAAGCTCATAGATCTACAGGAAAAGGCAAGGGTAATGGATGGGCATGTGGAAAGCTCCTTGGAGAAGAAACAGCTCAGAATCAAGCATCTATCCACCTTGCTTTTCACAAATAGGACCTAGCTGAACCTGATGTCAGATGCCTTTAATCCCAGCATTTGGGAGGTGGAGGCAGGCTGATATCTGTGAGTGCAAGAACAGCCTAGTCCTCAGAGTGAGTTTCAGAACAGCCAAGGATACATAATGAGACCTGTGGTGGTTTGAATATGCTTTGCCCATTCGAAGTGGCACTATTAGGAGGTGTGGCCTTGGAGGAGGAGGTGTGGCCTTGTTGGAGGAGGTGTGGTCTTGTTGGAGGAGGTGTGGCCTTGTTGGAGGAGGTGTGGCCTTGCTAGAAGCGTGTCACAGTGGGGTGGGCTTCAAGATCTCATATATATGCTCAAGTCTGTCAGCGTCAGTCCTCTCCTGGTTGCAGTTGGATCAAGAAGTAGAACTCTCAGCTCCTTTTCCAGCACCATGTCTGCCTGGATGCTGCCATGTTTCCCAACTTGATGATAATGGACTTAACCTCTGCATCTGTAATCCCAGCACTTGGGAGGCAGAGGCAGGCGGATTTCTGAGTTCGAGGCCAGCCTGGTCTACAGAGTGAGTTCCAGGACAGCCAGGGCTATACAGAGAACCCTGTCTTGAAAAACCAAAAAAAAAAAAAAAAAAAAAAAAAAAAGAAAGAAAGAAAGAAAGAAAAGAAAAGAAAGAAAGAAAGAAAAATTGCCTTGGTCCAGCCAACAAATTGGGAAAAGAGCTTTACCAATCCTACATCTGATAGAGGGCTGATATCCAATGTATACAAAGAACTCAAGAAGTTAGACTCCAGAGAGTCAAATAACCCTATTAAAAATGGGGTACAGAGCTAAACAGGGAATTCTCAACTGAGGAAACTCAAATGGCTGTGAAGCACCTAAAGAAATGTTCAGCATCTTTAGTTATCAGGGGAATGCAAATCAAAACAACCCTGAGATTCTACCTCACACCAGTCAGAATGGCTAAGATGAAAAACTCAGGGGACAGCAGATGCTGGCGAGGATGTGGGGAAAGAGGAACACTTCTCCATTGTTGGTGGAATTGCAAGCTGGTAAAACCACTCTGGAAATCAGTTTGGCAGTTCGTCAGAAAATTAGACATAGTACTGCCTGAGGACCCAGCTATACCACTCCTGGGCACATACCCAGAAGATGCTCCAACATGTAATAAGAACACATGCTCCACTGTGTTCATAGTGGCCTTGTTTATAATAGCCAGAAGATGGAAAGAACCCAGATGTCCTTCAGCAGAGGAATGGATACAGAAATTGTAGTATATATATACAATGGAGTACTATTCAGCTCTGTTGTGGAGCTGAATTAGACTAAGCATGGTGTCCCCAATGGAGGAGTTGGAAGACAAACTGGAGGAGCTAAAGGGGTTTACAACCCCGTGGGAAGAACATCGATGTTGACCACCCAGACACCCCAGGGACTAAAACATCAACCAAGGGGTACATATGGTTCCAGCCAAAATTGTGGCAGAGGAATGCCTTGTCGGGCATCAGTGGGAGAGGTCCTTGGTCCTGTGAATGCTCAATAGATGCCCCAACAAAGGGAAATCGAGGTAGGGGGAGATGGGAGTGGGTCGGGGGGAGGGGCATATACTTGGAGGCAGGGGGTGAGAGAAGGGGTTGGGAGTTTTCAGGGAAGGAGGAAACTGGGAAAGGTTTTAGCACTTGAAATGTAAATGATGATTATGTTCAATAAATAAATAAATGAGAATTGCCTTGATCATGGTGTGTCTTCACAGCAGTGGAAACCTAAACTAAGACAAGGCCTTGTTTTTAAAATAAATATAAAAATAATAAAAATAAAAGAATATCAACATGAGGAACTGAATTCTTGGTGAGGCAAAGTTTCTCTTTACAGGGGCCTTTTTCTCTAATAAAAAGATAAGAGCAGATCAGACCATTCCCTGTTACTTTTGGTTTTGTCTTGTTTTGTTTTGTTTTTGAGATCAGGTCTTGCTACACAGAACAAACTGCCCTTGAGCTCTCTCCTCGGCTTCCTAAATTCTGGGATTACAGATGTGCACCACCATTTTAAATCAAACCATGAGCTATGGCAGTAAAATCTAAACCAAAATAATTTATCTGCTTGCATCCCTTCAGCCTATAAATTACAGGCTGGAAGAGTAGCCTCGGATTAAGAAATTTAGAAGCCGTACCTGTCAAGTAACCCATGGCAACCAGTGGGCAGTCCTTGGAGCCTGAATTCAACAGACTCTTTGAAAATGGTGAGTCATTTGGAAAGTCCAGACACAGGGATTGTTAATATTTTAGGTGTGATCTCAGAATTGTTTCTATGCTTCCGGAAGAAACTTCATCATTCAGAGATTTTTTTTTTTTTTTACAGGAGCGCTAATAATGTCTGGTGTGTCTTCCCATGGAAGGACACTGGAAGGTGGCGAGGGAGACATGGGCCTTCATGGTTCTGTTCTGCTGTGTGTATGTTGGATATTTTCCATATTAAAAATATCAAGCCAACACCTGGGGAAGTGGCTTGGCAGGTGAAGTGCCTGCCATCCAAGGGTAAGGACGTGATCCGGAAGCCACACACCCGTGCAGGAAGCTGGGCATGGTTTTCCTTATAACCCCAGAACTCAGTACAGTCAAGAGGATTCCAGAGGCTCCCAGACAGCCATTGTTGATTAACTGACGAGCTCAAATTTCAGAGAGAGAGAGAGAGAGAGAGAGAGAGAGAGAGAGAGAGAGAGAGAGAGATTGACCCTGTCTAGAAGAAAATGATGAGGAAAGTAACTGAGGAAGACATCAGCTCTTAGTCCCTGTCATTCATAGACATGGCCAAGGTGCTGGCCAGTGGCAGCTTCAAGTGTAAGGTTGATAAAGGCTCCACTGAGATCTTTGCTGGAAGTGTTTAGTCTTGAGGAACCAAAGTCATAGGGTCCAAGATGGTGAACTGTCTCTCCCACACACAAAGCAGACTGAGAACCCAGCACCATCCAGGACCCCAAGTTTCATTAACAGGGCTGATATCCCTCTCCTCTAGCAAGGGCAAGGTTTGTTTAGTAGAACCAACTACCCATTCAGCACCCCAACCAACCAACCCTCAAGAGGAGGCACCAGTCGGAGCATGTTCCCTGGGAGAAGACTGACGGCTCTCAGACGTGACCTTCCAAGGGCTAAATGATTTCCTGAACATTTCCCAAGTGCTTCCTCTCATTTATTCCTATATGAGACGCCCTGGACAATACCAAGGTATTGATTTTCCAATTGATCGAGGCGGAAAATGCTTCACACAGTTATGGCTCCTGACAAGTGGGGGTAAAAAGCCAATCGTAATGTGTCCATTTACTTTGCTTGATTATATTGCTTGATAACACAATATGTATACCAACACCCCCCCACACACACACACACACAAGAACTTCTTCCCCTTTCTGAGCTGCCTGAGCTTAATAATGCTTCCGGTTAATACTGAAATCCATCTTACTCTATGTGGTTTGAATTTAAAGTCTATTCTGAGTGGGGTGTGTGTGTGTGTGTGTGTGTGTGTGCACGCGCGCGCGCGCGCGCGCGCGGCATGGTCGTTCAGTGTAATCTTCCCTGTATCCAGGAAGACTTGACTTGCAGGGTACAGACAGCTCAGATTTGTGGATAGAGTTTATAGAGGGTGTTTGTTGGGGCCTGTTGTTGGGAAGGAAAGTGCTGAAAGCCTAATTGTTGGTTATAAATATGCTTTTTTTTTTTCCATATTGATTAGAAGGCAGCAAAATGAAAAGGATTACCTTATTAGACTATATTTAGGCCTAAGGATGCCCTGTGTGCTTGACTCGGGGCACTTGTAAGAAACTCACTAATTAGATGAGATGAAGTACGAGGTCTGTTTAGGGCCCCAGACAGCCTGTGGCCACCCCTGGTCCTGGGCAGATGTTTCTTTCATGGCTTCATAGAGATTCTCTGTTCTACCCGCCTCTCGTGGCTGGGCAGGGGCCTTCTGTGCATTGCAGGGAAGCACAGTAAATAGGGCCTCTGTTAGAGGGTAGGGATGGTCTGCTCATCTTTTGCTCTGAACTAGGGGCAAGAGCTGGCATTGAGTGGGAAGCAATGTAGCCGAGCACATCTTTAAATAAACTGCTTCACAATCAAGCTCTCCTGAACTCCCAGGAAGTGAATCACTGGGGGCAACTGTGGTGACTCAGGAGAGAGCTGAGCCCTCAGCTCCCCAGGGGCGCCAGAAAGCTTGTTGTTAATCTTCGGAAAATGCATCAAAAATGGGTTTTGCTTTTTCCTGCCTCCTCAAACAATGAATACCAAACAGACCTTATTCTCTCTCTCTCTCTTTTATTTTTTTGGTCAGGAAAATCAACCCTTCCTTTGCCTTCTGGAGCTTAGCCTGGTCTAGTCTTGAAATGGACTGGCCCTGTGGTCTTGGAGGTTCTTGACAGGAGAATGGGCTCAGAGGTCAACACTGCCTGAAGCCTGGCTTGACTCCCTCTGTATGATCTGAGGTCTCTGGATTCAAGAGTCCTCTACTCAATGGATCCCTTCTTCATCAGACCAGAGCAAGGGTTCAATAAGTAAGAAAAGTGGTTGAAATGTTGCAAGTGCACTGATCATCCCAGGAAGATGCTAGGAGACACCCAGGCACCCGCAGTGTTCCGTAGTCTCCACTCAGACTGCCATGGCTGCCCTTGCTCCTTCCTGCATAGGAGTGGGGCCTCTCTAGTCACCGTGAGCTCCATAATGTGTGGCCCAGTGATATGAGATGTTCCACCAGCTGAAGAATGGCCCCTAAGACAGGGCCTCACTTTGGTTGTGGTGACATTGGTCAAATAAGCATGCCTCACTAAGTCCCAGAATCCTCTCTGAGTACGGAGCTTCCTCCTGTAAGTTATGAGGTTGAGTTAGAAGTTAAGGTGAGCAGAGATTTCTGCAGCCTCCTGGCACTTGGACAGAGCCCCGGAAGGGAGCAATTAATCTCCCCATTGGTGCAGGCAAGGCAGTACCAGGCTTCGATTTTGGCTGCGTTGTTTAATTTTCACTTCTGCTAACAGCCTGCCTTTAATGTCACCTCTCTCCTTATTCATTTCTGGCTTTCTGAGCTGCCACAGAAACCTCTCTAGGCAAAACAGTAAAAGTGAATGATAAGTCGGAGCCAGGTTCACTCTCGGTAATATATAACTTGGCCACTAAAGCAATTACTTAATGTAATGTTCCTTGGGAAGGGATGGGGGTGCTGAGCTTACTGAGTGGGTGCCAAGTGGGTGCCAGGTCCAAGCTAGGCATTTCATCTCCTCTGGTCCTCCCTGATGTGCAGATCCCAGAGGGTCACACTTCTGTGACACCCCCATATATTTGTACCCGCTAATTATGAGCCATTATGCCATCCCTACTTTCAAACAAGGCAACACTTAGGCATCACTCTTCCTTCCAGCTCCAAGCCCCCTTGTCAACTCCATGGGCGTCAAGGAAACTTGGCCAGTGGGTATCTCTGCTTCATAACCACACTTCAGAAGCAACCACAGCCAGTGTACTTGGTAATTAGTTGGCCCTATATGCTGATCTCAGAATGGACTAGAGTTAAAAACAAGGAGCTTCAGACTCTGTCTTAAATCACTGTGACACACGGAGCCCATTTCTCCATCTTTAAAGCATTAAGATGGACCCAAACCTTCTTAGGGTCCTGCCTTCTTTACAGTCCTCAGGATGTCACAATGCAGTCCATTCGTGGAGTCAGTGACTCTTTGTTGAACTCCCTAAGAACATGAAGTCTTTCCCAAGTCCTTTGAAACTCTGTCACTTCCATAGCTTTCCCCATCCCAGGGCAACTGAGTTACAAAGGAATGAAGAACTATTGCCCTCTCCAAGACCTGCCCCTGAGTAGTCCCAACATCTAGACTCCACTTCTCATGTCTTGGCCTCCACACAGGTTTTCTCCAAGCCTTATGCACAGTGACCCAATAGCCAGCTTCCCCACTCTACCCTACGTTCCACCCCGGAATTACTTTCCACTTCCCTCCTTCTGTCTTGTAAGTTCCATCAAAATGAGTCCACAGAGGGAAGGCTTCTTGGAAGCCAGTGAACCTTGATGCTCAGACCACTTGACTGCTTCCGCACCTCACCCCAAAACATCTACCCATCAGATTTCTCATTGGCCTTTATACTCAGTTCTGCTGACCTCCCTGACCTGCCACTGCAGTCATAAACTCTAAGTTCCTTTTCTACTCCTTTCCCTTCTCTCACCACTATGGTTGTGTCTTTACTTGCACTGGTTATCTATCACTTTAGTGTGCTGTCTGCAAGGTTTCCTGGAAGGTCCATTCTCAAGTGCAATGTTTAAGCAAATGAATAGATGGATAGATGGATGGATGGATGGATGGATGGATGGATGGATGGATGGATAGATGGATGGATGGATGATGGATGGATAGATGGATAGATGTACAGATGGGTGGGTGGATGAGTGGATGGATGGATGGATGAATGGATGGATGGATGGATGGATGGATGGATAAATGAATGGAAGGATGGGCAGCTGGGTGGATGGATAGATGGAAAGATGGAGGGAGGAATAGATAGATGGTTGCGGTGGATGGATGGGTGGATGGATGAAAGGAAGATTATTAAATCAGTCTTTCATGTTCCTCCTATTCAAGGCCTCAATTTTTTGTCTTTAAAATAGAAGAGTTTGCACTCGATGGCTTTTTCCAGATCGTTTGTGATTTAATGGTTCACTCAACAACTCCTCTTATGAAAGGCCCTATTAAGGGAAGCACTTGGGAGGTCTGATTTGGTCCCTGCCTCCCCACCAAGGCACTCCTACTGGGATGGAGAAAAGCTCCCATCTGGAACGGAGTCCACTTGATCACAGTGGGGAGAATAGAGCAAGCTCACAGCACATTTCATCTTGCAAAGCACCATCTCACACACCCAGCTTCAGGCAGGCAGCAGGCCTCTGGAGGGCTATAGAATAGGGTCACCAGAGAAACCTGCCAGAAAGTGCTGAAGTCTGGGGACTTCCTGGGCTTGGTGTCTGATCCCTGTCTCTAGCCAGATTAGAGTGAACACAGGAGATAAAATGAACTAACAGACATTCAGTGAACATCAACATTGTTCAAAAGATAGGGGAAAGCTAGGCATGGTAGTGCATACTTGTAATCCCAGTACAAGGGAGGTGGAGACAGGGGACCCACAGGGCTCTCTGACTAGCTAGCTAAGCCTTCTTTGCAGGTACCAGGCCAATGAGTGACCTTGTTTCAAAAAACAAGGTGAATAAATCTGAAGAATAGCCCCTGAGGTTGACTTCTGACCTCCAAATCCATGCATACATATGTACACACACACACACACACACACACACACACACACACTCACACACACACACACACACACACACACATGTGCACATGCACTATACATATCTCCAGGTCCATACACAAACACCACACACTTGCACATACATACACACATACCACTCACACACAAATCCACATAAATGTGTTCACAACCACATACCTTCCTCCAATACAAAGACAGGAAGGTCTCAAAGCCTACTCCGTGGTCTCCAAACCCCACTGTGACACCTGCTTCTAACAGATCCCCGGTGCCTTACAGCATGAGCTCAGTGACCACCAAGGATGACTGCATGGGTCTAGAGTCTGCCATAGAACAACCTGAGCTCCCTCAGCCATTCTATAAGCTTCAGTAAACTAGCAGTCAGACTGTCAACCACTGAGGGCCAGGCAGGCATTTCCTTCTCTGCCTCCCTGTGTAAAACAGCATGAAGACCCATGCAATTGAAGAGAAACTGAAGAAAAATAGAGAAAATTGAGGTGAGGAGGATAGTTTTTAAATGTTGTTTTCCAGTGTTGCTAAGTACCCATAGCTGGACTCCCAGGCCTAGGCTGGGCTTCCCTCCTACCTGCTCCCAGAGATATGTGTGTTCCCATTAATGTGAAATGCTTTCCTAGTAATATGACTATCTGTTCATATACATGTTCCCCTCTGGAAACCAGGGAGTGAAGAACTGTTCCCAGAAGGGCACAATAAATATTTTAGACCTTGTGTGCTGGTCTCTCCAACCCCATTTTACCGTGTGACAGGGTAGCATCTGTGAACATCACACAGATACCTTTAGTTACAAAAGCTGGAGGCTTGCTTATGGCTTGGTGGCCACTGTTTCCTGACATTCTCAGAGAACAAATGGGGAAAAAAATAACCCTATCTCGTTGCGCAAGAGAAGTAGTTCTACAATTGTTGTTCTTTTAATGAAGAAGTCATCATGGTCATGAACTCTATCACTAACAGCTTGTCTCAGTCTAACTGAAAAAACTGAATTGGCACCCATGTGCCTCCTGGTCACTCAGAGTTGGTCACGCAAGGATGCAAAATATACTTTAGAAATCTCCATTGCTGTTGATTTTCAAAGTCCTTGTCATGGAAAGTATATTGGCAGCCATTGCCTCAGAGCTATCTGGTCTACCTCATGTGCACCAGTCCCACACCCAGCCTAAGGAGTGAAGCATGGCCACCCTGGCCAATGAGGGAGCTGTTCTCCTACACTGAAGACAGTTGGCTCTCTTTGCTGCCCTTTACCTAACACTCAAAGAGGGCCTGAATATGTTGAATAGATCAACTATTCTGATTAACTTGTCAAAATGGATCAACTGTTTGCGTAAACCTTCAGGATTCTTAATGGTACTCAGAAAATCACAAGAGCATCATGTGGACGTCTAGAGAAGGGATAGCTGCCAGCTCCAGCTTCCACCCCAGCTCTCCATCCTTATCTTTTGTCTGTTCCAATGACTCATCCTGCACTGTCGCTCGCTACAAATGAGTTATTTCCTGTCATTTTGGGGCCCTGTTCTAACAATCCAAAGCGGGGGTAGGCACTTGGATGACTTGGTAGTCTGTCCTCCCAAAGCCTGTGAGGAAAAAAAAATGTGTCTAAACTACCAGAAGACTTGGGCAGAAGACTGTGATTTGGTCTCAGTTGGTTCATTCTAGATTTTTTAGGAATTATATATTTTTCTGGGACCAGGCTAGAGAATCAAGCTACTTCCCTCCACAGTTTGGCTGTTACTTAAAGCTGAAGAGGGAGAGGGCTTGGGGGAGGGAAGAGAAACAGGCCTGTGTTTAGAAAAGTATTAATTTTCCATTGGATTTATTTAAACTGCAAACTCCCTAATAGATTTCTAATATTTGGCTCATTTATTATATTAAGTAGATAATGCATGCGCGTAGTTAAAAAAATAATTCAAACAGTCCAAAAGGGTTAGCCGTGAGAAGTCACTCCCTCCCTCCCTCGAGGTAAAAGCCATGACTAGCTTTTTCTGTGAACCTCCAAAGATAGCACTTTGTATGTAAAAGCATATATATATACATATACATACATATATATATATATATATATTTAACAAATGGCAGTAGCACATCCTATATACAGTGTTCTGTTCCTTGCTTCCTTCCCTCAGCAATATATCTCGAAGCTTATTCCATATCAGTATCTATAAAGCTGCCTCGTTCTTTTTAACAGCTCCACAGCACCATAATTTGCTTATCCAGCCCCCTGGTGAGGGCCATTCGTTCTCTGCTGAAGTTTTTCAGAGAATGAGATTCGATTCACACTCTATTAGCTAAGACACGGCAGCTAAGCAAGGTGAGACTCGGAGTTGTGCACTGATAAGGGAGTGAGGCAGCCACTTTTCCAAAAGAGCCTTGAAGAAGGCCCTTGCGTATCTGACCCAGGACGCGTCTGCCCATGGCAGGAGAGTATGGATCAACAAAATAGCTCCAGCTGGTGTCTTTGCTGCATTAGGAAGGCAACGGGCCCCCGAATGTCGACCTTCTCCTCCACGGAGATGGCAAAACAAACAAGTCTGCCTCTCAAAACCTTAACATGTCCCTCGTCTGAGGAGTCGATTTCATGGGTGGCTTCAAAAGACAGGTATACTATCCTGCTTCCTCTGCCTCCCTGCAGAGACCCTCTCAGTGCCATGTGTCCAGGTGTGACTTCTCCCATTCCTAGGGAAACCTGATCTCACAATGTCCCTCTCCTGCTTCCTCCAGGCTCATCAGCTCCCAGCTCAGATGCAGTGGAGCATGGTAAACAAAACAAAACAAAAACAAAAACCCCAAAAACTTGAGGATGGAGAGAGAGACAGACAGGCAGGCAGACAGGCAGGCAGGCAGACAGACAGGCAGACAGACAGACAGACAGAGACAATCAGACAGACAGAGACAGACAGACACACACACACAGAGAGAGAGAGAGAGAGAGAGAGAGAGAGAGAGAGAGAGAGAGAGAGAGAGCATGAGCTAGACTGTTTTACAATCCCTGAAAGAAGAAAGAATAATCAAATCATGGTGTTTTGTGGGCTTTCTCAGGTGATGGTAGGGTAGCACTGCACAGTTTGATTGGAAAAACAGACTCAGGCATTAGGAAGCCTACAGACTCCTGCTTAATATTTCATAGTGAGAAACTGAATTACTTTGGCAGTGTACCACCTTTTAAAATAAGAATTCTGCTAAGTGGTTTACCATATTAGTGGCTGGGTTTAAAAATTAAGGGACTTTTAAAAGCCACGTTTCACAGCCAGCCTCTTAATTTAGTTAAAGTACAGAACAGTAAAAACAAAATAAATCCTTAAGTATTCATACCATCCATGGATGGAGGCCCTATACCAGGATGTTTTCTGGAAATCAGAAAAAAAGGGGGGGGGAGCCGCAGAGGGCAGATGCTACTCATCTGCCTAAGGCACCCTGCAAAGAGTCAAGGTTCCGACTTCCCCAGCAACTCCAAGAGAACGCCTACAACGGATGACTCGGCAAATGGGAAGAAAATGTAATTCTCTCTGCAGAGCAGAGCCCATTTGCTGAGTCTATTAGTAGAATCTCCAATTGCCACCCTGGGGACAGTAGGGCCTATCAGGTGTACCTTCCTGTTGAATGGGAATTATTATGCAAACTGGTGGTCTTCAGAAAGTGATCATTAAACTAATGAAGTTGAAGGATGCATGCTAACAGAGAAACAGCAGGCAGTGGACTCCTAGCAAACAGCCCCGCCGTGCTGAGCTACTCCAAGAAACAACACAAAGCCTGTAATGGTGTGGGGGAGCCCTGAAGCACAAGGCAGGCCTTTAACTGGGTCCTGCTTGCCAGGGTAGCCCTTACAACCTATTGGCAATGATTTTTGCAGACAGTACATGGCTTCAGTGGATGGATATGCTTTGGACCTACTCAGGGTTTTTTGACAAACTGACTCCTTTGACCTAAGAAAGCCCAACATTCTCAGAAGAATCAGAAATATGTATGTACTTTTGCTGGAAACTCAGTCTGATCAACCAAATCCAGGAAAGAGAGCTGAAGATGAAATGTGGGGGCTGAGAACACTGTGCACGTGGTTCTGGTCTCAGGACCCCAGCACAGTAGAGGTACCTGATACCCTTCAAAATGTCCTGGACATCAGAGTCCAACCTTAAAACACTGGAGATACCCAGAATCTCCATGTACTGAGAAAATGGCAGAAGGCCCTTCAAGTAGGGACAGAACCAACTGGTTAAGCAAGAACTTTCTTGGGCTCTCTCACTGCTCCTCATGGCTCCATGGGGAACCTGAGATGGTCACACAACTT
This sequence comes from Apodemus agrarius, assembly GCA_964023405.1. NCBI lineage: Eukaryota > Metazoa > Chordata > Mammalia > Rodentia > Muridae > Apodemus > Apodemus agrarius. Next base: position 5,027,473 of record OZ030008.1, on the reverse strand, counting down.
CCTGGGTTCCTCACAGGATTGCAAGAGCATCTGTGTTGCAGACTAGGATCCCAGGGAGTATCTGCTCCTTTCCCTCTGGACCCTTCCAACCAGGAAGCCGTGGGGCTGTTTCCACAGCCTGCTATAACTTCCTTGATCCCAGAAGCACATACACTTTGACTAAAACAAAGGCAGGAGCTGTGAACTTTGAAAACAAGATTCTCAGTCCCCTCTGACAGCCTGGGGTTGGATGAAAAACCCAGTCAGCAATACTTCAAGACTGCCCAGTACAGACAACTGGAAAGATCACGTTAAGTGATTGATCATGAGCATTCCAAACTCCTTCCAGATCCTTCTCCGTGGAGTGTCTGCAAATGAAACAGGTGCCTCCGTGCACTGCAGGTGCTTGTGAAAAGGAAACAACTTGAGTCAGTCCGCCATCGCTTGCAAAACTTCAGTAAATTTCAAATTACCATAACTCCAATTCAAAACCCTGTTCTATGGGGAAGCTTGGCTGGAGAAAGATGAAGCTAATTCTTTAAACAAAAAATCTGCACCAGCTTTTATGAGACGCCGAAACAAATTCTAGGGTTGAGGTCTAACTAAGCAGCCTCCAGGAAAAGGCACGCTGTGAACCCCAAGTGTCCACCAAGGAGGCTGGCAGTCCGTGGCTGGAAGCTCTGCCTGGTTATTGAGTAGCAATTTGGGTGGTATTGGAAATCAATCCCTTCCTTCCTCTACCTGTCTTGGGGGAACTTTAGGGTTATCTAGAGAAGTGTGCTGTGGACCTGGTTTTGTGACCTTATTGACAAATGCAAATGTGGTCTTGGTGGTTTCTCCTGAGCCCCTCTGGCCCCAACCACCACGATGTCAGAGTAGGAAGCAGAGATAGAGGGTGTGGAGGAAGATCAGCAAGCAAACCCAAGGTGCCAGGGAACCTGGACAGTACCAATTCCAGAGGTGTTCAGGCAGCTGAAATGTCCATGGGAAAAGACCTGGGACCTCATCTCACCTAGATCTCATCTTCTGTCTGGTTCCAAGTTCTGCATGAAACCATACATGCATCTCCAACCAAGAATACACCCACCACAACCTCACTTATATAAGATGGTGCCTCTGTGTCTTGTCTGAGGTTGCCCATGGGTACAATGGCCCCTTGCAATGCTCAGGAGCCAATGTTGTGATCCCAAAGAGCTATCCCTTCCTCATTCAGGGTCTGGAAATCAGAAATGTCTTAGATATTTCCAGAATAAACAAAACAGGCTTCCCACAGCAGGAGCCCAGAAAGCTTTGAACATTTTCTAAAACATGGTCCATGGCACTCAGTTATTCAAGAAGCCATTTTGAGGAACCTGAGTGAGTGCTCAGGCCGCACTAAGGATTGCAGAGACCATCAGAGAGATATCAAAACCAGTTCTACTATCCAGGGAGCCAACAGGTTAATGACAAACAATCAGAAGAAAACTGATGGAAACCAATAAGACAGCATGTGATTGGGTCATGTGGGCTGTTCAGAGTCATAGCGGAGAGAGGGTGTGCAGAGAGTGACATGGACCAGTCTTAAGTCTTTGGGTCATCACAGTCCCTCCTGCAAAGAGAAGTCCAGTATAGTGAGTGATTCTCAACCACGAGTATTAGCGATGTCTCATGGGCAGAGGCCAGGGATGCCCTATCTGACACGGGATAATCCAGCCACACACACACACTGACAAGACTGGGGTTATGAAGTTCTGCTCCAGCATAGTGCTTAATAAATCACTGGGGTTTCAAGCCAGCTCGACATGGGGTTAGATAGTTAAGATATCAGCACAATGGAAGCAGGGTAGACTCTCCGAGGCAGGCTCATTTTATCCTGTGCGAATGGAATGAGATGCCATGCGCTGAAGGCCGGAGGGCAGCTCCTAGCTCATGCATTTAAACGGTTTAGTTCTCTCGGTGGCTGTGAACCTAAAAGTTGTCAAACTGGAACAGAAACTTCCAGCTTGGTATAAAGTCCAACTTGGAACTCGCATCCGTGTTCCCAAATGGTCCAGGCTGCTCTCAGCCCACGCATTTCCACCATCCATGGGTGAGATGCAAGGGCTCCCAGATAAACCTGCACTCCAGAGGCCCATGGCCACGACTCCTATTCCTGGTACTGCCTCGCAGAGGAAGTCTCTGAGTCTCAGTGCCTGAGCGAGTTTGGGGCCTCCAGCCTGCAGTCTTCTGCAAAGGTCTTTCTTCCTTTGACCCCCATAAAGAAGCTGGCTGCTCTCGTGGAGCCACTGGGGCTCCTGCCTCATGAGGCACAGGTTGTACCAGTTCCCATCAGGAAGAACAAGGGGCAGGGAAGTTGGGGGAGGGGTGTTTATGGGATAGATGGGAGGTATACCCTGGACACCTGGAGTCCCAGGCCCGTTAAGATTGAGAGCAACGATCAGGGATGTGGGTGTCTGTTCAAGGAGTTTGTCTTCAATCCAGAGCCTTTCCTCTAGGATCCCCTCCCTCAACTTCATTTTCTTCCTCCCTCCCTTTCTTCCTTCCTTCATCTTTCCCTCCATCCCTCCTTCCCCTCCTTCTCTCAGGCTTGATCTCGCCCGCAGGATGGCTGTGCTCCCTGATGCTTATGCTGCCCCCCACCTGCTCCTCATCTTACCCAGTCTCCCTCGTTTCTTGAGGAATCTTCTAACACCTCCACCGTCCCCCTCTCCAGTGACAGTCAATCTCCTGTGGCATACCAGCAGCTTTTAATAGTGCCGTGGTCCAACCACGACATTCCAATCCCCAGGCCACGCCCTGAGAGGGTTCGGTGGGTACAGGAGACTGCTACCAAGTCTGATGACCTGATTCTGAACCCCAAAAATTACCTGGTAGAAAGAGAGTGCCAGCTCCTACACATTATCCTCTGACTTCCACATGTGCACTATAGTGCACACTTTGCACTCCAACACATACAATAAATAAATAAATAAATAAATAAATAAATAAATAAAAGTAATGTTAAGAAGAAAAAAACTTCCCAGGCTACTTGCAAACCCCATGTAGCCTTTTGCTCAAGAGCCCGTGACATGCTGTCCATGCAACCGTGAGCAAAAGTGAGCCACTTCAGTGCGCCCTCGCTGCACACAGCCCGGCAGGGACATTAGGAGACTATTCGCACACAAATATAAAATTATGGCTGTGGCGGTAAAGACAGAAGGGGGGAGAGTAATCAGGTAGGACTGGCTTTCTGGAGAAAGTAAGAACTGAGAGGGAGGAAGGAGGGACAAGGAGGGGAGAGTAAATGGAACTTGGGCCACAGTACTGGGGAGAGGGCGGGAGCGCTGACAGCAAGAGCAGTGCTTATGGAGAAGGAAGGTCGCATGGGTGCTGCAGACTGCCATCTCAGAGGAAGTTACAGCTGTAGAGGGGACGTAGAGGAACACCAAAAGAGCATCTCAGACTGGGGAGCTGCCTCAGTCAGAAAAGGGCTTGTCTTAACCAGCAGGATTTACTTTATAGTTCTTCATGTTCCACACTTTCAACAGCGGAAGACCCGGCTGGAGGGATAGGTCAGTGGATCAGGTGCTTGCCTCATCAGCGTGATGGGTAGAGTTTTGATCCTCAGAACTCACATGAATGCTGGGCAGACATGGCTGCCTGTAAGGCCCAGCACCCAGGAGGTAAAGACAGAAGATGCCTTGGGAAGATGCCTAGCCAGGATTGGCGAGCGCTCCGTTCAAGTAAGAGTCTGTCTTGAATAAACTAGGGGGAAACCGAAGAAGATGACAACCTCTGGCATCCACACACATGCACACGCCTCTGCAGATGCACATACAAGTACCTACACACGTATATACCTTCATAGTGCACACACACACACACACACACACATACACACATGTGAAAAAAATCAGATGGGTGTGGTGGCATCTACAATCATCAATGGACAGATAGGAGATGAGGGCGAACAGCTTGTCCCTGGAGCTCGGTAGTCAGCTATCCTTGTCCAAACCGGTGACGGTTCAGGCCCAGGAAAGACCCTGTCTTGAGTAAAGGGTGGAATCTACCTAAAACCCCACCCTGAAGGCTGTGTCCGAGGGTACACAAACACGCGTGCGCTCATGCACATGAGCACACGCGTGCACTGGCATGCCCATGCACAGAAGCACAGATTAGCTGCTATACAAATGGTAGGCTAGAGAAGATGAGAATGGGGCTGGAGCAGAAGGACATCGCAGAGGTACAAGAGATCGATCGGCCAGGGCAGCCAGGACCTCCTAGGGTGGTAAGATGGGTGCAAGTTGGGGGGGGGGTGTAGATGTCTCCAGAGGCTTGCACACCGGAGCAAGTTAGACACATGCTGAGGATAAGGGGGGAACTCCCTTAGAAAGCTCTTCCTGATGGAGACTCCAGTGGCTGGGAAAAGCCAAAGACCGGCTGATTGGGAAACCCGGGCTGATTTGGGGGAGAGGAGGGCTGAGGGCTTTCAGGACACCCAAGGCCTCTCCTCTCTCTAGCCATTGCCCATGTCCACCTGGCAGCTACTTCCTCCACACCAAAACAGACGTTACCATGTCTTTCCCCATGGCGGAACAGACTTCCCATCCTCCCCCTCGCCCCCAAGCCTAGCTCTCCCTCCAAGGCCTCCCGAAGAGCTGTCGTCTAGCACCTCAGACAGAAGCGCCAAGACCTGACCACCATCTTCCAAAATGGAAGTTCCCAAAGAACCTTTCCCACACACAACCAGGCTCCACTCAAACTTCTCCTCAGCCTGCTCTCTGGTTATTCACCTGGGCATCTGAGCCCCCTGCCTGAAGGACAGAACCCTGCCTTGTAGTGCAGGGACCCTCCGCGGACCCACATCTGAGGTCTTGCTGAGTTGTCACCCAGAGCCCTTGTTGGATAACAGTCCCCCTTCCCGAGTGATGGGGGCACAGGCGCATTTACATGTCAGGGTATGCATTCCAAATGGGCAGAGCGAACTGCTCGCTGAGACACCATTCCATCTTATGCTCCAAGCCGAGGTCGCGCAAATGGATCTGTGCAGAAAATGCTCTTTAAAATGCATTGCGTGCATGAGTTTAAAGAGACGCCTGCTGCTCAGTGAATTTCAAAAAGGAGCAAGCCGGTGATGAACGACCCCAGGTTGTTACCAGGCTAAGGAACAAGGGGCTCTGTCTGTCTGCCGGTAAATAAAGTGTGGCCATATATCACCTAGGAGGCTCTGCCGGGGGAGGCTCCTAGACCAGCAGGACGGGAAAGCACAGACCCCAGTTCATCAAAATAGCATGCAATAAGGATCCTATTCGGGCAAATTATGAAAAGAGTCATGCTTTGGGGCTGGAGGCTGTCTCATATCCATTATAAAGGATAGGACCTGGAGTCCACAGTCCTGCTCGGACACAGTCTTCTAAACAGAAGACTGCCTCAAGATGTAGGCGAGTAGGTGCAATTGTGGGGGAGAGGGGAGCTGGGGGGTTGTATGTATATGAATGTAGGTGTATGGAGACCAAGGTTTGGAACCAGATGCTTTCCTCTGCTGCCCTCCGCCCCATTCTTTGAGACAGGGTTTCTCCCCGAATCTAGCATTCATCTGTTTTCCTAGGCCGGTTAGTCAACCAGTCCTACAGGCCTTCCTGCTGTCGCCTGCCCACAACTGGAATAGCAGGTGCATACCACCATGCCCAGCTTTGTACAAGGGCTCCCAGGGCTGCCAAAGTCCTTTCAATTGCTCAGTCAACACCTTACTAGCTGAGTCATCTTCCCAGCCAAAGTTGGTTTTATTTGTTTTTTATTTTTTATTCTTTTAATCTAACCTAGAGGGATTCTACCTTTAAAGTCTCCACCCTGGGCATGTGCTGATGAGATGCATGTATGCCGTTTTTAGGTCAGCCTGGTGTAATGAGTAAACAGATGAGTTGAGGTCATTGATGGTCTATTAGCAATAGCCTTCTGGGTCTTCTCATAACACTAGCTGTGAAACCCAAAACAGAATGAGCAATTAGCAAACCATTAATAAAATGTCTCATGTCCAGAGTAGCCTGACAGGGAGCATGGGTGAGCTTTGGGGCCGCAGACATCCTCCTGGTGTTCCTGGCTTCGCCGTTCCGGTGTGGGTAGATGGAGAGCCATGGGAGGGCCGTGTATCCTCCACGTGAACAGATGAACAGAAGTAGGGTGCATGGACCCCCAAACTGTGGTCTGGGGATAAAGGGCAGCTGTATCCCAGGTAAGCCACATCTGTAGCCTGCTCACACATCTGTCTGAAGGCTTCCTCCTCATGTATTACAAACTGGCCCGGGTGCCACTGTTGTCACAGGGAGACCTACAGAGGCAGAGGCAGGATGAAGGATGGACTCCGTCCTGTCAAGGTGATCAGGTGTATAATCACCCCGGAGCCAGTGGTTTGGGTAATTATTCACACCGACTATCCCCACCCCCCAAAATGGACAGCTTCTCATCGGGGCTCAGGGGAGCTAGGTTTGCGACCTTGGAGGAGTTATTTGCTTCTGGGAACTCTACCTCGTCACCCCCACCCCCTAGTCTGTGGGTGAGCAGTCCTTGCCAACTCGTCTCCAGGGCATATCTGTGAGCCGTCCCCATCCCGACCGACCGCTTCAGTATTCCAGCCCACGCCGGGGAAGGGAAGTGATGAATGATGCATGGGCACCAGACTTGGCCCTGAGATGGAAAGCAAGTTCCTTGCTCAGCTCCCCAGGGCCAGGCGTATTCATTAAGCATGTTCTTATTGAGTGTTTCCAAGGTGTCGGGGAATATGCTAGCCACACAGTGCCTCGCCAGAGGTATGCTGGCTTCTGAAGCCTTCTCTGTCTGGTGATTTGGGATTCCTAATGGGGTTTATTTAGACTCAACTCCAGAAATACTTTTGTGGCAAGGGCCATAGCCACTGCTTGCTAAGGAGACCGCAGCGTGAGCTGTTCAAGGAGATGTTTCGTCGTTCCGACGCTCAGCTTCCCACCCCAGTGTTATCACACGCAGTGCCATGATTCGAGTGTTGATGTTCCTGTGTGAGGAAGAAGCAAGCTGCTGTAATGACTGATATTGAGGCAGCCCTGGTAGACAGACTTCTCACTACCATGGCTAGGACTATTAGGCTCTTGTATCGGGGCTTATGGGTATGCATTCCTATAAAGTTCAGAGGTCACCTTTGAGTGCTATCTCCTGGTTTCTCAGGGGGTACCTGTGCTCACTGGTTAGGCTAGTGCAGACGCCCCTCCTGTACACCCATATCTTCCTCCCCAACACCAGGATGTCATAATCAAACCTTTCTCCTTCAAGTTACCTTTGTCAGAATATTTTATCACCACAGCCTGAAAGGAAACTAAGACCCCCAGCAAGCAGTTTGCAGACCGAGCCTTCTCACCAGTACTTCTCAAATGCTATAAAAGAAGAAAGGTCATCCTTGGGGCCACATGTGCTCTGGTAAAGCACCTGACCCTTGGGCTTCTTCCCTTGGTGTAGCACAACCGACACCTTGATGTCTTCACTCCTACATGGTGGCTCTGGGCCCTGGAGGAGGGAACTCTTGCTCCAAATCCCAGGTTGCTGCTGTGTGGACAAGACCAAGAACTATTGAAGACTCTAAAACATCACTCCATAGGGTGGCAGAATAAATGTTAGGGTGTCATTTTATGTGTTTCTTCCCCACAACACTTTTTTAAAAAAAGACATGTACCATTATTTAGCATAACTCAGTTTTCAGATCCTTTTTTTTTTTTTTTTTTTTTTTTAAGAGAGAAGGTCTCACTTAACCCAGGCTGATCGGGCCCACTTGTTACCCATCTGACAATGATGTAGGGGAGCCAAGTACTGAGGTTACAGACATACAGACATACGACATCATGTCCTGTTTCAGATTTCATACAGCTCTAGTTCTCCAGCCTACCCCTTCACACGGCACAGTTCTCAACACTGTAGCCAAGCCTTTAAAATCTCCCGCAATTAAATCAAGTGTTTCCAAATTCTAAGCTGCAATGAAGTCAATAGTGTTTACACCTTGGTTGTACTGGCCGTGTGTTGGCACCGAGAAGCCTCATAATCCACAGCCCTGGCCAACCCAACTCCAACCTCGTGCTTGGACCCCAGATGATAAATCAATCTCGACAGCAACCAGCACAGACACAGTCTGAAAGCATGGTGCACCACTGTGGGCAGGATGTGGGTCCCAAGCTTGGATTTCCTGCAGTGATTTGAGAACAGAGCTCTATGCCTTCCATCCAATAACATCAAATCCCAAGTAAATAGAACCTATCTTGGTCGGTGTGCGAAAGTGTTTTGTCCATGAGTGACTGTTTCTTCACTGCTGTTGTGCTCTGGAAAGTTTGCTAATCAGAGGAGTCCGCTGAACACCTGATCCCACTTTGCAAGCCCCAGGCCTTCCCAGACTCTTTAGAGCTGCCTGTTCTATCAAGTATCTATCCCACAGCTGTTTCCCTTGGTACCTGCTGAGTCTGGAGAAGAGCCACCAGGACTATTGACAGAAGAGAAGAAAGGTTCCAAGGTGGCTTTTGAGCCTTAAATGAGGCAGTTAGCTTTAGGACAGCATCCTTGCTCTGAACCTCCCCCCACCCCTCCAGGCAAGAGTAAAAAGAGAAAATGGCACGCTCAGAGAGGCTCACATGAACCTGGGGAGGGCGGGGGTGACAAATGACAGCCAGCAGGAGCCTAGCAGCCTTCTTCAACCTGCAAAAAGGGCAGGGCATTTTGTAATCTGGAGATGACTCCCCAAAAGACTCAGGGTCAACACTTCATACATCTGTAAACACGTAGCGTCTGTTGGGTGCCCGCCAGGTAGTCCCGAGAGGAGGCATGATTAAATGAAGTCACTCAGCAGTTCCTGAGTCCCCTGGTCCCTCTGAAGCTCAGGGGAGATGACATCAAACACTTCTGTGGGGTTGAATTTCAACATTTGACAAACTCAAACCAACTGCTACTCCTCTAGCCCAGGATAGCCTCAGTCTGTGTCTTCGTTAGGGTTTGACTGCTGTGAAGAGACATCATGACTGAGGCAACTCTTATAAGGACGACATATTATTGGGGCTGGCTTACAGGTTCAGAAGTTCAGTCCAGTATCTTCAAGGTGGGAGCGTAGCAGCATCCGGGAAGACACGGTCTGGCAGAGCTGAGAGTTCTACATCTTCATCTGAAGGCTGCTATCAGAAGACTCACTTCCAGGCAGCTAGGATAAGGGTCTTAAAGCCCACACCCACAGTGACACACCTACTCCAACAAGGCCACACCTACTCCAATAAGGCCACACCTCCTAATAGTGCCACTCCCTAGGCTAAGCATATTCAAATCGTGATGTTCCACTCCCTAGCCCCCATAGACTTCTTCAAACACATGAGGCTATGGGAGACATATCTAGCCATAGCATGATTTAGAAAGTATATTTTGCCCAACTTCCAAAGTCCCCATAGTTTATAGCAGTACCAACAATGTTAAAAGTCCAAAGTTCAAAGTCTCTTCTGAGATCCATCCAATCACTTAACTGTAATTCCTGAATCAAGACAGGAAACCAGATGGGCAAACTCCAGACTCTGCATCTCCTTGTCTGATGTCAAAGCACCTTTCAGTTCTCCAACTCCTTTTTTTTTTAAGTCTTTGTTGACTGCAACAAACTACGTTTTCCTGGGCTGGATCCACTCCCTGTTAGCAGCATTCCTTAGGAGATTTCCCACATGTCTGACATCTCAAAAATATTGGGGTTTCCAAGGCAACATCAATGCTACAGCTTCTTGTTCCAGTGTCTGGGATCCACACATGATCTTCTGGGCTCCTCCAAAAAGGGCTGGTGTCACTTCTCAAACTCTGCCCTCTGTAGCACTCTAAGCTCAGGTTGATTCTCTCCACTGCTGCTGTTGTTCTTGGTGATCAACCCATGGCACTGATATCTCTAACATCTTGGGGTTTCTCACTGAAACTAGGCTTCACCAATAGCCTCTCATAGGCTCTCTTCACGGTGCCAAGCCTCAACTCCTTTGAATGACCCCTTCAGTCCTGGGCCATCAACTGCAACTGAGGCTGCACCTTCACCGATGGCCTTCCTTGGCCTCTCACAGTGCCAAACCTCAGATGTTCTTCATGACCCCTTCATGTATTCAAAACCAGTACCACCTGGGTGATGCTTACACATTACCAAGTACAAATGCAGCACGAGGTACAACCTTGGCTATCTCTGGAACACAGCCTCTATGCTCTCAGAAAACACTTCCCAGAAGATTTCACCGAAGTGATGCTGGTCTCTTCTTAATCACCGCTAATTTCTTAGCTCCAGCTAACCAGCACCAATTGTCTCTATTGGTGGACTCTAAAGCCAGAGCCACATGGCCAAGGCTGCCATGTTCTGCTGTTTGTAAGGGCTGGAACATGGCTCCTCTTATTTTATTATCAGCTTCTGTTTTCTAACTCTCTCACTGCCTAAACATGGCTGTCCTGGAACTTTCTCTGTAGATTGACCTTGAACTCAAAGATCTGCATGGCTCTGTCTCCTGGGATTAAAGGCATGTACCACTATGCCTGGATTTAAACTTTTCTTCACGTAGAACTTTCTCTGTCCTAAGCTGGCCTTGATCTCAGAGAGCTACTTAGATTTGTCTCTTGGGATTAAAGGTATGTAGTGCCATGCCTGGGCCTAAATTTAGCTGGGTGGGATCTTTCCCCACAATCACTAATCCCTTAATTCTATTTGATATCCTTGAACACAGGACTCAGCTCCATTTCACTTCCTGGTCCCTCTTTAATACTCAAACCATATATTTTATATTTTTCCTTTCTAAACTTGCTGTGCTTATTCAAATGCTCTTCATTAGACTGACCAAAGAACAAAGTCTATGACGGGGTTCCTGAGACCTTCTTTGACAAAGCAATTAATCTGAGTCTCTTCACCTTAGCCCCAAGCAGACGCTTCAGACAAGGGCAAAAAGCAGCCATTTCTTCACCAAAATACTACAAAAACAAGTCTCTGGACCACATACTGAAGTTCTTCTCCACTAAAACTCCTTGGGCTAGACCTGCAGAGTTCAAATCACTCACAGCAATAGTCTTTCATATTCCTACTAGGATGGCTCATTAAGCCCCACTTAAAACATTCCCTGGCTTTTCTAATCCAAAATACCCAAAACCACATTCTTCCAAACATAAATATGGCCGGGCCTATCACAGCAACACCCTAAACTTCTGGTTTAGTTAGGGTTTTCCTGCTGTGAACACACTCTGACCAAGGCAAGTCTTATAAAGGACAGCATTTTGTTGGGGCTGACTTGCAGGTTCAGAGGTTCAGTCCGTTATCTTCAAGGTGGAAACATGGCAGCATCCAAGCAGGCACGGTACAGGAGGAGCTGAGAGTTCTACATCTTCATCTGAAGGCTGCGAGCAGGCAGCTAAGAGTAGGGCCTTAAGGGGCTGGAGAGATGGCTCAATGGTTAAGAGCACCGACTGCTCTTCCAGAGGTCCTGAGTTCAATTCCCAGCAACCACATGGTGGCTCGCAGTCATCTGTAATGCACTCTTCTGGTGTGTCTGAAGACAGTGACAGTGTAATATAAATAAAATACATTTAAAAAAAAGAGTAGGGCCTTAAAGCCCACGCCCACAGTGACACACCTACTCCAACAAGGCCACACCTACTCCAAGAAGGTCACACCCACTCCAAGAAGGCCACACCTCCAAATAGTGCCACTCCCTGGGCCAAGCATACACAAACCATGACAGTTTGTGATACAACTGCTACTTCTCTAGCCTGGGACAACCTCGGTCTGTTGTTGCTGCCCTGTCTACACATTTTCCCTCTGTGTCACCCTCTTTGCACATTACAGAGGGCCAGGAACCTGTCAACATGCTCTGATACAATCTCTGAACTGAATGATAAGAGAACCTACTCTGTATGCAGTAACTAATCTTGATTATCAGTTTGACAGGATTTGGAATTACCTAGCAATAAAACCTTTTGGGTCTGTCTTGAAGGAAATTTGTGGATAGGTTTAATCGAGGAGAAAAACAACCCAAAGTGTGGGCAGCATCACTCCTTTGTAGAGGTTCCCAGACTGAAGGAAAAGGAGGAAGTGGTTAATACCATCTCTCGGAGCCCCTCTGTGAGGGCGCTGGGAACACCCACGTCATGGTCCCACCCCAGGTTTTCCTTCATGATGGACTTTGCCCCTTCAAACTGTGAGCCTTCCCTGGGTCACTTCTGCCAAGTCCCTTGTCTCAGCAGTAAGAAAAGCAACTGCGAGTGTGGTTTTAATGTCAGCTTGCCACAGGTGAGAGTATCGGGAGTTTCAACTGTGGAAGGGTCCTGATGGCCTTGACTGGCGTGCGAGGACCCACCCCACATGCGGCCAGCACCCTTGGGTAGCATCCCCCACAGAAAGGGGCTGGGCAGAAGGAAAAGAGCATGTCCTTTTCCCCCTCGACTTCTCGACTGCCGCTGCGCATGCCCCCACTGGTGTCAAAACCGGTGTCCCCAAGCTTTCAGCCTTGAGTAAAGACCAGGTGCCCTCTAGGAAATCTCAAGGGTTCTGCTGCCAGGCTGGGGTTGTGAAACACCCAGCCCCGTGGACCCAACAGCCTCCAGAGTCTCAACCTGTCAGTCTTTCAGCTATGAAACAGCTGTTGTTACTCTTTCATAAATTAATTCTCTTTCTCCCCTTCATCTTCCTCATATCTCTAACACGCACGTACACATACACACAAACATGCGCATATATATACACACACACATACATACACACATACCTATACACATATATATACACATATATACACACGCATATATATATACACACATATACACACATGCATATATACACACACACACATACACATGCATATATATATATGCACACACACATGCATACACACACACACAAGCACACTCTCATTTATTCTATTGACTCCATTCCTCTAAAGGATCCTGATTTATTCAATAACTAATACAGGACACTGGTACTGAGGAGAGATTTCTTGCTGTGATAAACCCGTGCAGTTAGCCTTCAGAATTGGTAGGTCGAAGAACTTAGAGCTGCAGGTCAGAGAATCCCTTACATGTTGCCAACAGGGCAGACTGGACTTTCTGGCGAGAATCCAGAAGGCAAGAGTACTCATACACATGCTGACAGCAGAGGCCAGCTCAGAAGGCTGCAGACAGGAATGGAGCAGAACTGCAGCAAGACCAGGTCTTGGTGTTAACTCTGGCCAGGCAACTGGCTGCCAGCACCCTATGTGCTAGGAACTTTGAGAGAGAACCAACTCATACATAATGGGTGAATTTGTTTGATGAAGAAAATTTCAAGACAGACAGCATTCAGGCTGTGGCACAGTTACTGCTCGCTTCCCTTTACCCGGTTGACAGTGGAGGAAGCAAGTGGGTCAGAGAGACTGGAAAACGTGCTGAGACACGCAGTGCGTGAGGACGCAAAGCTGCGGCAAGGTGGGATGCAGACATCTGGAACCGTGGAAGAGATTAACACCAGTAAGGAAGAAACTGGGCTTAGCACAGGGGAGGGGGGAGCAAAGGTACCCGGAAACTCATCTCACACTCCAACTTATACAAATTCAAATTCATTTCAAAGAGGAGAGAGATCCTGAGCTGGAAATACTGTGGAAGAGGTTCCCTGCTCAAAAACTACTGGCCAGGAAAGTATTTTCTCAGCTTCAGCCATCAAGACACATAGAGGCCACTGCAGCTGTAGTGGACGAGACCAGACCACACCTCAGGTGACAGCAAGTCCTGGTAGCAGAGGCCCAGCCGGTGAGGCTTCATAGAGAAACAAAGGCTCTGCTGGGACCTCCACCTGGTGGGGGCAGCCCAGGCATGCACCAAGGTTCCAGAGAGCTGACCAGACCCTGACAAAGACATTGCTTGAAACTGCAGAAGCAAAGCTAACTCTGGTGGAGAATGTGGGAGATGCTAGGGTTGTGAGACAGCAAAACATTCAAATGAACCAGCCCAAGAGAGAAGTGGGGTGTGCAGTGTGAATCCTGATTGGAGGAAGAGGGGTACAAACGCTGTTGGAGCATAACGATTCCACTAAGAACCCTAAGGGGCTGCCGGATCTGCTGTTTGTCCAGCACGCCTCCCGCCTCCACCTAACCCAGTCTTGCCTTGCAGAATTCCCCTTTCCTCCCTTGCCATTTTGTTAGAATATATAAAATAGGAACCAGGAACGGCTTAGCTGCCCATTAATGGCCCACACCCACCTCCTTCCTGTACTCTCCATTTCCCCATGGCTTCTACTGCAATCAGAGAAGAGACTATGCTAGAAAGCACAAAAAAAAAAAAAAAAAGTGAGCTTAAAAGAAATGTATCTTCATTTTGTATTTTTGACTTACAGGGACTTACAGAGCGATGTCCTGGCTCTTAGGAGACATTCTGTACATGATTGTTGACTTTTTTTTTCCCATTATGAGATGCACTTGAGATTTCAGAGACCAGGAGCAAATGCTCTGATTTAAAGGTGACACACTTGTGTGTCAGGTTGACAAGGGGTAGATAGATGCTGATAAGGGTTGATTGTGACTTTGGAATAATTCAGATCTAAGAGACATGACCCATGGTGGTTTTTGTGAAGTATTTCCAGAGACCTTTAAATGAGAGGGAAGAGCCATCCCAAATGTGGACAGAAGTACCACCCCTAAGCTGACTTCTGAGCTGGATAAAGATGAGGAGGAGATCCAAGAGGCAGCATCTACCTCTCTTCCTGTCTTGCTGTCGACACAGTGGAGCCAGTTGCCTCAAGGTAACCATGCAGTGGACACAAAGTATCTGCCTGCCTCAAGCTCTCCCACAGGCCTTTCTGCTATGGTGAATTTATACCCTCAGATATGAGCTATACCAAACCCCTCTTTTTAAATTGCTTTTGTTTGGCAGTGGAAAAGAGATGTCTCTTCTGTAATGATTTGGTGAAACATGGGCAAACGGGCTGGGGAAGTCTTTGTGGTTGTCCTAGCCTCCTGGGAGTCAAGGGTAGCAAGCTGCCCATTAGTGACCCACCTCCTCTCTGTTTAGTCTCCACTTCACTATGGCTTCTATTGCAGTGGGAGAAGATGCTGCGCCTTAAAACACATGAAAATAAACTTAGAAGAAATATGTGTCCTCATATTCCTCACTCAGCTATCTCTGATGTAAAAATAAAAAAAAAAAATGCGAGGAGGCTCAGCAGGAAACATAGATGAGCCTGCGATGACGATTCTTGGCTGTCCACTTGACTACACCTAGGATTACAACCCCAAAACGAAGGGCACTGCAGCGAGAGATTCTTGCTTAATTCAAATTATGGGGATCCTCTTCTAATCCAGATCTTTGAGGAGAGAAAGGTACCTCGTTAATCCAGGTCTTGGGCTGGGAAGACATGCCTACATCTTTAATCCAGATCCAATCCGGGCCACACCTTCTCTGGAAGCCTATATAATCTCACGGTAGAAGGAAGTGTTTGCTCTCTGCCTGCTTGCTGTCGCCTAGCTAACCAGTTTACTCCTTCACTGGCATTAGAGCATTCTTTGGGAGCCAAGTATACATTGAAGACCAGCTGAGAATCTCCTGGATTCTTGGATTTTCTTTTCATTACATCTACACATAGATATCTATTAATAATGTATATTTGTGTAATAATGTGTGTGTATACACATGGAGAGTGACAGACAGACACACATACAGAATCAGTCTATAACTTCTGTTACTCTAGAGAATCCTGACTAATACAGAGCCAGCAGATTCCTATTCCACTGTAAGGAAGTTCAGCTCATGCTCAAGGCTAGAACTGTAAGAAGGGGACATTGGGGACCTGGTCCTTTGTCCCACTCAGATCATGTGGTAGACTGTGTGCTGTCTAGTTACACTTGGCCTTTAGATAGGTAAAAGATAACTAGTCTTTGATGCCTTGTATTATTTGCAGGGGTCTGGTCTGATTCTACATATTGAGGGGGAATATGGAAAGACTCTGAGCCCACCCGTGTCACCCTTAATCTCCTCATGTCCACTCAGATTTCAACAAGGACATGTTAGACTTTCCCTAAGGCCTTGATAGCAAATATTTTATACATGGATGTACAGTTTGATAGATAGACAGATAATAGATGATAATGTCTTAGTTATGGTTTTACTACTGTGAACAGACACCATGATCAAGGCAACGCTTGTAAGGGTGACATTTAATTGGACCTAGCTTACAAGTTCAATCCATTATCATCAAGGTGGGAGCATGGCAGCATCAAGGCAGGCATGGTGCAGGAGGAGCTGAGAGTTCTGCATCCAAAGGCCACTAGGATAAGACGGGCTTCCAGGAGCTAGGATGAGGGTTTTAAAGCCCAAGCCCACAGTAGTACACCTACTCCAACAGGGACACACCTTCTAATAGTGCCACTCCCTGGGCTAAACATATACAAACCATCACATTCAACCCTCTAGCGCCCATAGGCTTGTTCAAACATGAGTCCATGGGGTCCCCATCTAAACATAGCATAATGTAAAATACATTTAACCCAACTTCCAAAGTCCCCATAGTCTACAGTAGTCTTAACAATGCCGAAAGTCCACGGTTCAAAACCTCTTCTGAAATTCCTCTAATTACCTAACTATAATTCCCAAAACAAGACAGGAAACCAGCAGGGCATACTCCAAACTGTGCATTTCTATGTCTGAAGACAACGCAGGCTTCAGATCTCCAACTCTTTTTTTTTTTTTTTTTTTTTTTTTTAATCTTTGTTGACTACAACAAACTTCTTTCTCCTGGGCTGGTTCCACTCCCTGTTAGTAGCTTTCCTTTGCAGATATCGCATGGCTCTGACATCTCTAACATCTTGGAGTCTCCAAAGCAACTTCAATGTTACAGCTTCTTGTTCTAGTACCTTGGATCCATACAGGATCGTCCGAGCTTCTGAAACAGGCTTTGGTTGTGTCGACCCTGCCCTCTCTCCTCTAGGCTCTGGCTGCCTGCACTGCACTGTGGCTGCTGCTGCTGGTGGCCATCCATGGCACTGGCATCTCTACCATGCTGGGGTTTCTTACTGTAACTAGGCTTCACCAATAGCCTCTTACAGGCTCTCTTCATGGTACCAAGCCTCATCTTTTTTGCATGCTCCCTTCAGTCCTGAGCCTTCCAATGCAACTGAGGCTGCACTTTCCCCAGTGGCCTTCCATGGCCTCTCACAGTATCAACCTCAGCTGCTCTTCATGACCCCTTTATGCTTTCAAAACCAGTACCATCTGGGTGACTCTTACATATTACCAAGTCCAGCTGCAGCATGAGGTACAACCCTGGCTATCTCTCGGAACACAGCTTCTTTGTGCTCTCAGACAATACTTCCCAGAAGATTTCACCTCAGAGATGCTGGTATCGTCTTAATTACCACTAATTTCTTAGCTCAAGCTAACTAGCATCAACTGCCTCAGGAGTCTCCTTCTCCTCTTGTCAATCAAGCCACAGACACATGGCTGAAGCTGCCAACGTTCTCCTGTTTGATGGGGCTGGAACATGGCCCCTTTTGTTTTGTTTCCGGCTTTCTGTTTTCTAACTTCCTCACTGCCTAAGCTTGGCTATCCTGGAACTTGCTCTGTAGACTAACCCTGAACTCAGAGATCTGTATGGCTGACTCCTGAATGCTGGGATTAAAAGTGTGTATCACCATGCCTGGATTTGAGCTTTTCTTCACCTAGAACTTGCTCTGTTCCAGTCTAGCCTTGAACTCAGAGATCTGCTTGCCCCTGTCTCCTGGGAATAAAGGTGTGTACCACCATGTCTGGACCTAAATTTAGCTGGGTTGGATCTTACCCCAAACCCCACTCCCTTAATCTGTTTATCTCCTTGAATACAGATTCAACTCCAGTCTACTTACTGGTGTCTTTTAATACTTGTACCATATGTTTTGTATTTTTCCTCTCTCAGCTTGCTCCTTTTCATTAAAGCACTCTTCATAAGAGTGAACCTTTGTAACCACACAGCAGAATTGATACCAGGCTGTTTTGAAACTTCCTTTTTCAAAGCAATTAATCTAAATCTCTTCACATTAGCCTCAGGCAGACTCTTCAGACAATAGCAAACAGCAGCTTCATTCTTCACCAAAATACCACAGAAAGTCTCTAGGCCACATACTGAAATTTTTCTCCACTGAAACTTCTTGGGCCAGGTCTGCATAGCTCAAATCACTCTCAACAACAAAATCTTCCATATTTCTACTAGGATAGCCCATTAAGCCCCCACTTAAAGGATTCCACTGCTTTTCAAATCCAAAGTCCCAAATCCACATTCTTTGAAAAAAAAAAAACAAAACATGGCCCAGGCCTTTCACAGCAATACCCCACTCCTGGTTCCAACTTCTGCCTTCCTTAAGTTTTACTGCTGAGAACAGACACCATGACCAAGGCAAGTCTTATAAAGGACAACATTTAATTGGGGCTGGCTTACAGGCTCAGAGGTTCAGTCCATCATCATCAAGGTGGTAGCATGGCAGCATCCAGGCAGGCATGGTGCAGGAGGAGCTGAGGATTCTACATCTTCATCTGAAGGCTGCTGGGAGAAGACTGGCATCCAGGCAGCTAGGATGAAGACTTTAAACCCCAAGCCCATAGTGCCACACCTACTCCGATAAGGCCATACCTCCTTAGTCTCCAAAATAGTGTCACTCCTTAGGCTAGGCAAACTGAATCCACCATAGATAGATAGATAGATAGATAGATAGATAGATAGATAGATAGATAGATGATAGACAGATAAGCAAGACAGACAGAGAACCAATTCTTATCTATCAAGGAAAATATACTCCTCTTAATTTTTTTTCTTTGCAGCCATTGAAAAATTTTAAAATTATCCTTTGCCAAAAGATAGGATGTAGTTCAAGGGCTACAGTTGGGCCCTGGGATCAAAAATTCTTACCCCTGAATCCTCTCTTGACTCCTGGCCTTGCCCACCGTTTTGCTGCCACATCCCAGGAGCCTCCTGTGAGGCACAATTTCATGATTGCCACCTCTCTTCACCAAACTAGACAATGAAGGAAGGGCTGCTGTCTCCTATCAGGGAGGGAGGCCTGGCTTCTCCCCGATATGAGTGTGGGTGGGCAGATACTTGCCTCTGTTACCGTTTAAGTCAGCCTTTATCATATTGTTCCTGCTGCTGTTGTTTTGGAAGCTGGGTTTTGCTCTCCTCCTCAAGCTGGGCTACAACTTCCTATCTTGTGCCTTAGTGTTCATTTGCAGTGAAGAGACATGACTGTGGAACCGCTTACGAAGGAAAGCGTTTAATTGGCGCTTGCTTACAGTTTCGGAGGTCGTGAGCATCATGGAGGCAGACAGACATGCTGCTGGAGAAGGAGCTGAGAGTTCTGAGCTGTCAGGCAGCAGGGAAAGAGAGACCCTGGGCCTGGCTTAAGTCTCTGAAACCTCAAAGCCCACCTTCAGTGACACACTTCCTCCAACCAGGACACACTTCCCAATAGTGCCACTCCCTATAAGCCTATGGGGGTCACTTTCATCCAAAGCACCACAGTTGGCCTTGAGCTTGGAGAGCCTCCTCTTTCTGCCTCCGGAGGGCTGGGATTTGCAGACGGGCACCCTCTTGGTATTGTCCTCGGGTGTAGTCCCAGGCAGCCCCTCAGTTCCTGATCAGTCCATCCCCACCTCCCATCCCCCACCCCTGTGCTTCTGTAAAGCGGAAGGATGTGGCCTGGCCTTCATTCCTGGGGGAAGGGCACAAAGTACAACAGATAAAACTGATACCAGATTCAACTGACACCAGCAGATAAGTGGAGTCTGAGTTACCCTGTGGGGTGATAATTTCATGGGATCTTTGGCTTTCATGGTTCACCCCTTGAGCCATTTGCTGACTTGCTTCTGGTTACATCAGTCTTCATGGTGGAAGTCACATGGTAGAAGTATGCAGTATGCTCCCAGCGGGTATAAATGTGTGGCGACTTCCCCTATGCTGATAAAACACTATAAGACACGTTTCCCTCCAGGCTGGGTACCCACTGGCCCTGATAGTCCTGGTCCTAGATACATTTAAAAAAGGAGTCAGGAAGAGACAAATAACCAGCCTTTCACGGGGCTGATAGACCCTGAGTCAAGTCTGGGACATGGCTTACATCACTCTGCCCCAGTTTGCTTTCTGTTGCTGTGATAAAACATGGACCAAAACAACCTGGGAAAGGAAAGGGTTTGTCTGACTTACAGGTTCCTGTCCATCATCGGGGAAGCTAAGGCAGGAACCTGGAGAAAGGAACTGAGGTAGAGCCATGGAGGAACAACAGTTTACAGTCCCAGGCTCATGTTTAACCTCCATTCTCTCTTCCTTTTTCCTTCCTTGCTTCCTTCCTTCCTTCCTTCCTTCCTTCCTTTATTCCTTTTCAGCTACCTTTCTTATACAACCCAGAGTCAACTTCTCAACTTGTTTAGGGATGGTGCCGTCCACAGTGAACGGGGCCTCCTATAGCTATTAGTAATCAAGAGAATGTTTCCACAAACAAGTCCACAGGAAAATCTGATGAAGACAGTTCATCAAATAAGGCTAGCTTTTCCTGTGTGTGCCAACCGGACAGCCAAGTTTCGGCACTCAAGACTTAGAACTCAGCTGGACCAGGAGGGTGCGCGTGTCACTTCAGCAGCCCCGGCTGACGCTCCCTCACTGTTGTCTGCATTGCTCTTGTGGGATCCAGTGGTCATCTTTTCTGAGATTTGCTCTGAGACGGTAGTTTCTCTCTTGAGGTTTGAAAAATAGGAAGTGCCATTGCCGACCGCCCCCCCCCTTTTTGCTGGGTTTACTTCGTGTGTCGGTCTTCACGACCCTGAATCTAGCAAGCTGTTCCTTTAATATCACCAGAGTAATACTATAGTGTGTAATCTAAATGTGGAAGAATGCCCCAGATGCACTCCAAAATAGCTCACGATGATCTCTGACCCCTATTAACTGCAAGGTTCTCCATGAGGTCTACAACACAAAGCAAGGCAGAATATTTAATGCTGATCTGAAAGATTATGAGAACACTCTTAGGTCTGGCCAGTAGGCCACAAAGATGCTGTTTTGTGATAAGGCTAGTCCGTAAGTTGGTAGAAGGCTTTGCTAAAACCTTTATGAGTCTTCTACCGGAATACCAGCGACTTCTACTTCTCAGAGAGCTAGCTCTAGCTAGAGGTTGAGGGTGGGGAGCTCTCAGGAAGCTAGCCCAAGGTTTGGAGGCTAGAGAAACTGAGGCCAAAAAGATCCAGATAACAGACAATCTGCTGCAGCAACAGGGAATATTCAGAATTTACAAAGGAAAGGCAATGGGCCTCGGACCCTCGGGTCACCCTCGCCAGGCGTGAGTGGGAGACAGACGGGCTGAAATGTCATGAGGTTGGTCTTGAAAATCAACCTGCTGAGATTAGATTCTTATGCTTTTCAAGTGGGTTTTGAGACTTTGTTTTGTTTTGTTTTTTCAAGGAAACAAACAACCCTACAGTTATTCTCCCCCCCCCCATCAGATGCCCATCTTTGAAATTAACCATTTCCTCGGTTTACCTTTGGATTGGGTTCAAGTCCCATCTGGTTCTTCTGAAGTGCTACTGTGCAGGACGTGATCTTCAGCCGCACAGAATGTTAACTGAAATGTGATGGAGGAAAAAAATTAGCATTTCCAGTGAACTGGAATGCATCTGATTTCAAAATGCTTAAAAAGAAAGAAGAAAGAAAGAAAAGGAAAGGAAAAGGTGCATCCAAATTAATTCTACCAACTCCAGCCCATTCTGCCCTGTCAGATTGGAAATGTGTTTTTTTGCAAAAAGACAAGTTTATTTGTGTGTGTGTGTGTGTGTGTGTGTGTGTGTGTGTTTTGAAAGAAATATGAAGATCTAGGCAGAGGGAGGGGGAAAAAAGCACTGTGGAATTAATATAGCTTGGATTAATCAAAGGGCCTGCTTTTAAGCAGTATGCCCCCACAGAGGAGAGAATTAATGAGCACTTTATGCAATGAATATATTTTTTTCTTTCATTATCTAGGTATTTCGGAGGAACGTGATTCTTCTGACTTGAATTCTCCAGGTACTTCTCTTTCACTTTGCATGTATAATTACAGCCTCAAGTTGTTTGGAGAGGAGTCTCAGGATGGAAGAAAACTTCGGGGCCCCTACCCTCATGCAAATGAAGCTGGTCCTCACCATCCATTAGGATTCTCAACTGACTCCTTCTAAGCAAAAACTGCCATTTTGGGATTATCCTCAGGCCAGTCTCTCCAGGACTGGTTAGGGAAAGGGGTGCTTTAATAAGAATACAGATACCCAGCCTCTCTCCAAGAGACTTAACTCTACCACGTCTGGGGCAAAGTCTCAGAACCTGTATTTTTTTTTTTTCAAAATCTATCTAGCAGATATGCTAAACCACCATCATTAACGCATGAACCACATTACAGCGGTGATTTGTCAATCACAGAAGAATGGTGAGATCTGTCTTTCAGGCTCAGTTGCAATGTGAGACTCCCCAAGCATGTGTGGGCTCTGCAGAAAGGACCTGGTTTACCGCCCAAGCCGTCCCAGAGGGTCCTGGCCACACGGGCTGTGTCGTCTGTCTAGGGTCTTCACGTTCCCCAATTGTTCCATTCCAGAAAATGGGGAGCTAGCCAGGGACTAGATGGATGGATTTCCCCATACTCCAGGCTCCAGGCCTTATCCCTCCTCTGCAGCTTTGCACGATGGTAAAACAGGTGGCCAGATACAGAAGGTGATTGCATCCAAGAAGGCTGGAGCCATTGAAAGCTCTGGGCACGGATGTCTAGCTGGTGGAGTGTCCCCGTCCATCAGCGGGCAGCGGAAGAAGGGCCTTGCCATGTCCTTCACAACAATGGCTTCAGCCATCTTCTGCCCTAGCCACCTCCTTCACCAAGCTCCCTTTAGACTGAAGTAGGCGTAAAGCAGTGTCCTGGACCTGCCTCCCTTTAATCCGTACCTTCCCCCACCCCCACCCCCGGCCCCAGCTTACATGACCCCGGTTCACATCATTCACAAAGCCCCACTCAAGATTAAAGCAAAAAGGCAGGAGGTGGTTCAGGAAACAGGCTGAGATGGCTCCTTAGCCGATCCCGCCCTACCCCCACTCTTCCTGAGCCCAGAAACTTCAGATTCAGGCAAATAGTCGCAGCCCTCCTTCTGGGCACCTTCCCTTGGCCTCATTTCCATTAGCACAAGCAGTGCACCTTCCAAGGCCCGGGCTTGGGTAATTACGCTCTCATCAGTTCCGTTCACCCGCAACCTTCATTAGACACTGGTGTATAAAATGGCCATCTCTGTACACAGAGCCAACTGGGCAGAACTGGCCTCCCAGACCTCCACCCACGCCTGCTCCCTCCGTGGGGGTGGCTGGCAACAGTTCCTTGTTCTCCCTGAGTGCTGGAGGAAGTGACTTAGAATGGGGCAGGGGCTTTGCGCCCCCTGCAGACCCCTCCCTCTCAGTGCTCCCCGGCGCCCTCTGCAGACCCCTCCCACCAGTGCTTGCCAGCGGGGGTCAGTAATTAGAGTCGGCAATTGTTCTTTTCTTGGCGTGGAGGGGGCGGGGAGCAGTTGGGTAACCGCAGCATCTTCAGTCCCCCTGGCTTCCCAGTGCGGGTCCTGTCTCTGGGACAGACCGCCCAAGGAGTCACGTCCTTTCCCAGCGCTGGCTTTGTCCATTCAGACAGTACCACGAGTCAAATACCTATCTGGTGGCAGTCGCTGGTGTGGAGGAGTCGTTCAGCAGGGACTCAGAGAAAGCCCTCATCTCAGTGACCCCGCCAGGTAAAAAACAGGACATGGGCAATACGTAACTGTCCTTAACCAACAGGTACTGGCATTTCTCTTGGTTAGACTTGATGCATTTTGGCAATGGCAGACAGCAAATCACAGCTACTTAGCTACTTGTGAACATACTATAGGCCCTTGGTGTTGTAATAAAAAAGATGAGAGAGAGAGAGAGAGAGAGAGAGAGAGAGATTTTGAGAGACAGAGAGACAGAGGGGACAGGAGTGCCCGCTAGAGTTTCCCAGGCATGCTCAGTAGAGGGTGTGGGACATCCCAACCAGACCAACAAGGCCAGGCAGGCTGGAGGCAAGCACCAGCCTGGCTGAGGGGAAGGAGCTGAAATGGAGAAGGTGGAACTCATTCACCAACATCTCCTTGGGGGAGTATCCTTCTGCACCCAGGAGGCAAAGGTCTTGATGTTCCTGGAGACAAAGCTACGTGCAAAAGTGCAAACGTGGGCTGGAGCTAAATGCCTGGGCCACAGAGGCAGAGCGGAGACCCTACCATGAGCCTCTTCCCAGCTTCTTTTGTAGACCTGCCCTCTCCTCTGAGAGCTGAGGTGTTAAAATGTCCTGCCGTTTGGATATGCCCCAGCACACAGCACTGGATTCAGAGCTAGCATCTAGGCAGGCAGGCGGCGATCTACGGCAGGCAGGCGGGCGGCGTGCTCTGCACTCCCCTAGACTCCTGGCCTGCTGCAGCCACACTCTTGAGCAACTGTGGTTGCATCGTCTTCCCATCATGCCTTGAAGGTGATCCTGCCTCCAGAATCAAATCTGGATTGGAGACCTGCCCCCAGTGGCCCCTGTCTTTGTGACTGTGACTCTAAGTCAAGCCCTTTAAGAGTGGTGGCAACAGCAGCAGCCCACCTTCTGAGTCCCCGTTAGGTCACAACGTCCTTCCTTCAGAACACATCAAATGGCTTGGGGTCCCCGCATTAGCCAACAGGCAGACCAGACGTAGAAGGCTCTCTGGACCCAAGCCTACTGGCACCTATCAGCACAAGAGTCAAGAATGTCTTTCTCTCAAAAGGCTGTCCCATTTCTGTCCTAGACGGATAAAGGATTAGCCAGAGCTGGCTTTCCCAGTTCCTGGTCCAAGCATGGTCCATGCTTGTTGGGGAGAAGGATAAGGTCAGCTTTCCAATAGAGGAAAAGCAAGCAGACAGATGTCTACCAAAAAGGTCTCACAAGAGGACCAGCCTAGTTACTTAAGAGCATGTGTTAGATAAAAGGAGTGGCTGGAAGACGTCTCCTGGGTGACAGCAGACTGCAAATACTCAGCTGGAGGTCTCTTTGCCCCAGTTAGGAGAAGCCATTGTGCCTGCCCTGTGGGAAGCCTCCCGTGTCCTGCTGGGTGTTTTAGGGACCACTGGTAATGAGGAACCCACAAAGCCTGCAACACCTTCTCAATTGTTAACTGGTTTTTAGACCACAGCTCTTTAGGCAGAGGACAGTGTACCCTAACCCATCTCTGATGGTCTCTCTGAAATGCCCAAGGACCTCAGGCAAGTGTGGATCTAGCCAAGCCCCCAGAGCTCATCGGGGCCTCACTTCTCAGTTGTGGATGCACAGCACTTAAGGCGTAATTGGCATGACGGAACGGACAGTACATTCTAGAATGGAACACAAAATACACTGTAAAATGGAATAGCGACTGAAGGTCATCTCTGCTGGTTAGAGGTGGACAGAATAAGCACAGAGCGCCTCGTACTTTGGGGAGGCCATTTCCCCACATCTGATTTGCTGCTCCGCGAGTCGCTGAGCGCTTACTGAAAATGTGCATTATTTCCCTCTCTTCCCTTGATCATATTGATTCAGAGAGTCCAAAAGGACAGGACATTGAAAGCAACATACATTTACTGGGAACAATGGGGGCGGGAGGGTGAGGCGTGAGGAACCCTGGATTTCAGCCATTGCAGACCCAGTTAATATTTCCTTCATCTTGTTTTGTTCTCTTTATTTAAACACGTGATTTGAAAAGGAAATTTGACACTACCGTTTTGAATGGAAAAATCTGAGTCATTTGCCACAAATAGGGAGTTCTCCATAGTAATAGTCTATAATGTGCTTATTAGCATAATAACCTTCCAGTTCCCTAAACCTACTCCATTTCTCATTAGAAGCAAGGGATTGAAGGAACAGGGGCTTTGGAATATGTTTTGGTCTGTAACTAGATGGTATTGACATCTTATTCTTTGGAAGACCCCCCACCCTGCCCCCAAACCATCACAGAACATTAGCAAAGCAAAGGATCCTTCCAAAACAATAGCAAAAAAATTTTTTTTTAAAAATAAAGAAAAATAAGAGCCATCCTGGGAGCTGAAGCCAGGCCCAGGTTTCCCAGGAGACGAGGCTGCTTGCCGCTCATCCCTCACACCTAAGCTGTTTTCATAACAAATTAGTGCCGGGTGTTTTCAGTTAGCTTGTTTTGTTTTTTAAGAAATTAAATTTTACACTTTGACTTTGTTTTGAGGATTTTACTTGTGGTTAAGAAAAAAAATCAGCGCGCAAGGGCATGAGAGAGAAGGTTCGGTCAGTCAAGTGCTTGTCAGGAAGCACAAGGCCCTGACTCTGGCCCCCACACAGCACCTCTGTTGGGGAGAATAAGAGGCAGGTACAGGGGCAGGCTCTGTGAGTGCTGTAGGGGGAGTGACACGTGGGTCCCCAGAGCTGATCAGCCACCTATCCAGATATGTGGAGGCCTGCAGAGGGCACTGAGGGAGACACAGATGTTGATCCCTAGCCTCAATATGCATGCACATATGTGTGCACATGAGCCTGTATGCATATGTGCACAATCCCTTACCCGTACACACACACACACACACACACACACACACACCAACATGTGCAGAAGGCAGCCATGGAGGCGTTCCTCCAGCCTCTTTCCCTGCTCTTCTGCTTGGACGTACACAAGGCACACGCAGCCACTGTGTATGTGTGCATACGTGGCCTTCTCTCCTTTCTTGTGACATGGCAGGCAGTACAAATGCTATTCTGTTCTTTGCTTCAACAATGCAATAAGAGGAAGAGCTGCCGTCACTACCCGATGAGTCTCGAGTTTTTTTTGTTGTTGTTTTTTTCCCTGGCCTGTGTCGTGACTCCATTGTGTGGAGGAGGGGCAGATGGGCTCTTGGCGGTTTCCTTAGCAGCACTGTGATGAACAAACCCGGATACCCATCACCCGAGTCTCTATGGACAGTGGCAGTGAATTCCAGACACTGGGATCAGCATAAGCTTTAGAAGGTCATTTAGTGAGGGTGTACGATGACCCCCACCCCTATGGGCTTGGGGGTCGGTGGCAAGGACACTGAGACAGAAATACAGGCTCAGAAAATTTCCCTTTTTATTTTCTCCATGTCAAGAAAACGCTTCTTCTGGCTTCAGCCCTGTAGAAGGGAGAGAAAAAAAAAGATAATTCAATTTGAGCTGTGTACCCCCTGACTGGGTTCTGTATGAATTATGGATTTTTAAAAAGACAGGAAGGGAGGTGAGATATTGAATTTCCCAAACTGGTTTTATCTTACTCAATTTAAAGTTCATCTTCTTGTTCTGATTTAGGCTCTGGCGTGAAAAGTGGCCCTGCGGCATCGCTCCTGGTCTTCTCGCAATTAGTTGGTGGGTGTGTGCAATCTCAGGAAACAAGGGGTTTGTTTTCCCGTGTTCAGTGGCTCCTGTCTACGGCTCCCGTCAGCCCTGTCAGTGTTTGCAGGAAAAAAACAGAGTTCTAGACCTAGGCTTTGATGGGGCTTAATAGCAAAACTACTGGGTTTCTCAGACCCCCAAAGGGCTCACATTTTGGTGCGGGGCTGTTTGGGGAGGGGGCGGGGGTGGGGGGCAGACACAAACGGAAGATTTCTAAAGACAGAGAAACACAGGCAGTGACTCAGAAATGCAGCAAGCAGGATCCCTACATGGGGGACTGTCATCTTTATGAAGTCTTTTTTTTTTTTTTTTTTTTTTTTTTTTTTTTTTTAACACCAGGCAGTCTGGAGCCGAGGGGTCTGTACCAGCTGTGACCTTGGGTGCCCCCACAGGACATTTGCCCTTAAATCTGGAGACATTTTAGGTTCTCACTACTTGCTGGGTGGGTGGGGGTTGGGAGTGCTATTAGCATCTAATGGGAAGCCAGGCCAAGGACAATGCTGAGCATCTCACCAGCCCAGCAACAGTCTCTACAATTAAGAATGATCTCACCGAAATGGTCAGTGGTTCTCTGGTATAGAAATCCAGCCCTAGCCCAACTCTGAGATAAAAATCAAAATCATGCAGGAACGGACAGCTACCTTGGGAATATCTCCTCTACATAGACAGAGGGCTGGGAGGAGGCTGGCATGTCCTGTGTCCCTCGCCGGTCAGGTGGCTGGCACAGATGGACCCTTCCTGAGTTCCCCTGATTTCTATGCTACAAAGCATACACACAATCTCAGAGGGGAAATGCAAGGGAGAGAAAGAGAGAGAGAGAGACAGAGACAGACAGAGAGAGAGAGAGACAGAGAGACAGAGAGACAGAGAGACAGAGAGACAGAGAGACAGAGAGACCTTCTAACAATCTTTCTTCTCTGAGCCCAGAGAGCTTTCCCAAGACAATGTTACTTCATCTTCCTATAATTTAACCCGGAGAAGAGTGGGTGCTATCCTTCCCCATGCGTGCATTTTCCAGAGAGCTGTTCCCCGCCAGACAGCGAGTTAGTTAATGAGGGGCCTGGGTCAGAATCGATAAGTCCTTTTTTAGTTTTGCAAAATGAAAACAGCTCTTTTTTTTTCCTTCTGATTATAAAAATGATACATGCACGTTCTCCCTTAAAAAAAATTCAAACTGTACAGGAAACCATGAGAAAGAGACATAGAAAAAAATCCTCCTTACAGCAGGAGATAAACAAGTGGAGACATCTTGGTACTTATATTGCTAGATCTTTCTGTGGCATGGGCTTGTATATATTCTCCTGAAATCCTGGGTTGCCAGTGGAGGCCAGCGGGGGCAAAAGGGGGTGGGCTGGCAACTCTGTCTCCACGGTTGATGTGCCAGGGTCAGGCAGGTCTTTAGGGTGTTTGTCCAGTCTTTTGCAAGCTCAACAGTCTCCTTTGACCTCTGCCCCCAGGGAACCAGGAATATACCCAGGCCCAACTCTGACAACTAGAAACTGTCTCTACATATCCCACATAGTCTTCGGGAAGAAGAACAAAATTATCCCCAGAACCAGAAGAGGGTCTAAGTTCCAAGCTGTTGTTGTCATTGTCGTTGTGTTTTGTTGTGGTTTTATTTCCCTTTTCTTCTTCAATTCTTTTAGACAGATCTCACTGTGTAGACTAGACTAGCCTCAAACTCTGAATTCTGCCTGCATCTGCTTCCTAAGTGCTGGGATTAAGAGTGTGTGTGTGTGTGTGTGTGAGAGAGAGAGAGAGAGAGAGAGAGAGAGAGAGAGACAGAGAGAGACAGAGAGACAGAGAGAGAGAGAGACAGAGAGAGAGACAGAGAGAGAGAGAAAGAGAGAATACCCCAATTATTACCCTTTTCATTTCAGTATGGAAGATTAGTCAAGAGCTTTAAGTTCATTGTCTTTCCTCAGTCTGTTCCCAGCCCTACAAAGGGAGAAGGTGATTGATCAATGAATGCCTGTACAATAGACTGCTGAGCTGAATCTCAAGAGGCTTTGTGGGGGTGGGGATGGAGTGAGGGTGGGAGGTGGGGGTGGGGAGGGAGGAGAAAGCTTTAGGGTGTTTCAGCCTCTCAGCCCTGGTCAGTGAGGAGTGCTGGGTTGTTTGAGGTTTGGTTTTAATTGAGGTTCTCTTGGAAGACAGAAGTAAAAAGTCTACTTCCATCCTGTAGGCTGAGATTGGGGTGGAGGTGGGGGGGGGTTGGTTGGTTGGTTGGTTGGTTGGTAGGTTTTGTTTTTATTCCATGTAAACCTTGCTGTCTTCTGAGCTTCAGAAATTTTAAAACCGAGATTGGAAAAAAAAAAAAAAAAGACAAATTCGTGAGACCTGTTGGAGAGCTGAAAAACAGCAGGGGGATGGGAGAGGTGAGTCACAGGCTGAGCTTACTGGATTTTCACAAAGAAAACCATGGTTTTCAACTGCTGCTGGAAAAAAAGAGGGGCCCTGGAAGTCTCTCCTTCTGGCCCCTTTCCCAGCCTGTCCACATGTCCACACGTACCCCCCCCCACCTCCCACCCCCCAGTGCACCCTTGGGTGTCACCAGGAAGCTTTCTGACCTAAGAGTAGTGTTGGGTGTTGTTTTTGTTGTTGTTGTTGTTGTTGTTGTTGGTGGTGGTGGTGGTGGTGGTGGTTGTTGTTGGTGGTGGTCATGGTGGTGGTGGTGGTCATGGTGGTGGTGGTGGTGGTGGTGGTGGTGGTTGTTGTTGGTGGTGGTCATGGTGGTGGTGGTGGTGGTGGTTGGTGGTGGTGGTGGTGGTCATGGTGGTAGTGGTGGTCATGGTGGTGGTGGTGGTGGTGGTGGTGTGGTGTGTGTGTGTGTTTCCCATGAGAAGAAACCATCCCTTCCTTGGTCTCTAAGGGCAAACATATAGAGTGACAGATACCCAGCTCTCACTGACCTCCATCTCCTTGTCCATAGTATGATGCCCTAACCCTCCTAAGATGTCAGAGTCCCCCTTGAACCATGCTCTCCAGGGGCCCACAAGCCCTGAAAGCCTGTCTCCTGTCCCTGCCTCTCACTTTCCCTCTGCCCTGAGGACCTAGGGACCCTGAGGTCTCCTGCTCTCTTTGCTGACTCTACACATCTGAGATTCTCTGGCTAACACTGGTCTCTCCATCAGTCTGGCAATACCCCAAGGACTGGGCCCCTAAGTTTGTCCACAGTTGTATTGAGACCATCTCCCACGATTGCCCAGAATCAGTAGATATTGGGGTGGAGGTATTTCACTCCCCAAAGTGTGATTTTTTTTTTTCAACATCAACCTTTCACACCTGCATGGAGCTCCCACAGTTCCCCCTACTCCATTGTTCTGGAGCTCCAACCTTGTTTAGGGACTGAGATGTACATCTCCCATTAGTGGGTTTGGGGATTCATCCATTAAACCACCTGCCTGTGATGGCCTACACATCACACCTGCACTCCCTCTGTGTGCCTCAGCCACCAAGACTGTGGGACTCATCCCACTCTTTCCCTGTCACCTCCTCCCATGGGTGAAGCAGTGACACCACTGTAGGACAGTCTCATCATCCCCTGTTGACTCTCCTGGTTTCTACTTTGACTTCAATTAGTTGCCTCCAAAGAACTTTCCAGATTGCAGACAGGCATGTCCCTTGACTCAGAAATCCGCTGTGGTCTCATCTCCATCCCTGGGGAGATCCAAGCTTGGGGTGGAGAAAGCTCTGAGGGGTCAAGGCCTTCTTCTCAGGCTCTGCTTCCTGGTCCCCCTCACATGGCTCTTCCTCTCAGAAAGCCCTTCCGCCCACTCTGCCAGGACTCTCAGGATATGAACTCAACTACAGGCCCATGCCTCCCTTGTCCCTGCTGTACCTTGGGGCCCCACAGCAAGAACGGCAAAGGGTGACACAGTCCTGTGGGCTGCTCGCTCTAGCCGAGTAGAGAATGACTCACCATACAGGAAGAGGGAGGGATGGCTCTGGCTTCTCTGCCCCTCCTCCAGCCTCCCTAGGATCCTGTCCTGGAGGAGGCTGCTCTAGAGAAGCTGAGGTGATTACCTCACTCCCACCCTCTCTCTACCTTGAACCGTCTGGTCCTTGGCAACAGGCTGAGGACCTCCCCTTCTGCTGACCCGTGGGCACGATGATCCCTAGGTGTGAAGGCACAGGCCACAGATGGCTCTGTTCGCAGGCAGGTGCCAACGCCTGGTACTCTGGCACATTTGTTCTCTCGGAGGGTGGCATCAGCCCAGAATCACCTCAGATTACATGAACATCCTGCCTTTCGAGAAAGGGAAGAATCTCGGGGGAGTATAGAGAGGTATTTTGGGCAAACAAGGCCTCCTCTGAGTTCCTTCTGCCAAGTGCTCTAGGTTTTCCTCAACTTGTGGGAAACATTGCCAATGGTCAGGCTCACAGCCTTCAGATGGGGTGAGCTCTGCTGGGTGGCGCCTGGTTGGCCTTCTGAACCTATAGGTTCTGCTGTTAGAGGCAACCAAGGCCTTTCCCTAAAACATCCCAATCATATCACAAAGCCTCCTGACCCCAGTCTACCAGCATTGCCACGCCCAGACTCATCAGAGCCTCCCAATTTGCCTACTGTCCACCAGGGCTCTTGCACATTGACACTTCTTAACTGCCCATCAGGGTCCCTCCTCCCCATGGCTCCACACCAAGGTGTTAGACTCTTCCACTTTACCCGAAGCACAATGGCCTAGTAAGGGACCATCTGCTGCTCCTTCATGGGTGTGTGCACATGAAGAGAAGATGCTGCCGTCTGTGCAGCCAAGGACCCCATGGATGCACATGCTGCTGTGTGCCTGCAAATCCTGCTTCATTCTCAATGCTCCTGTGCTCAGTAGGGTGTCCACCTCTGCCTTGGCTCTTCCCGAGGCTCGTGGGGATTCTCGCTCCTGGGGGACCAGGAGACAGGCCTCATGAGGCCACTTTATTATTCTTGATGGTGCCCATCTCACTTGGAAGGAGTGGCACCCTTCCAAATGGCTGGCCTGGCTACACAACTCTGGAGGGTTGGGCTGTAAGCTTACATACATGGAGATGTGTATTATAAACGATTCTGATTTATAGACACATTGGGGTAATGGCCTTGAGCTCCCGTGTCCTCCCCCTCTCTGCTCATGTTTTGCTAGGTGCTCGGCTGGAGGACTGCGTTTCAGTCCGCCACTGGCTCATCTCACTCAACACCCCTCCCTGTTCCATTCTCATCCCAAAGAAAACTTGGTCCTCTGCAGACTCCCTGCTTTCTAGCTTGGCAGTGTTGAGCCCACTGTAGGGTGCTCGTCAGTGATGGCCGTCTAACACGTGCTCTAGCAGTGTCTTCTCATGTGGAGTCGACCCAGGGTATGTGCTGTATACCAGCGGTCCTCAGAACACGCCTTCACTCAGGAGAGGGCTCCCTGGAGCGAATGGCACTAACTCTGTCTTCTCTGACACTCTCCTTCCCCATTTCCCCCTTAGCAGCTCGTGGATATTTACAAGTTTTGTTTTGTTTTGTTTTATTCTTTTCTTTGTATTATTCTCTTGTGGGTGGAGGAGGTCAAAGCACAACTCTGTGGAGTTGGTCCTCTTCTTGCATGGGTTCTAGGGATGGAAGGCAGGTAGCAGAACCTCTCAGCGAGTTTCAGACATTTAAATGCTGGGTTATAATCCTGGACAACTGTTGTTGGTTCAAGCACCCAGTTTTGACTCTCGGGAGCACTCACGTCAGACTTAGGTCACTCTGAATTCTACATCAGCACACCCACGCTCCAGGTTCATCCAGTCTTAGTAAGAACCGCCCATTTCCTTCCTCCCGGAAGTTGGATCCCTTAGTTGGTAAATGGCCTTTGCACCAAAGTCTAGGTATTGTCATTGCTTCCAAGAGTGAATATGTGCATACCTAGTGAGTTCTGTCTGTCTGTGAATGAAGGGAGACTTCTTCGTACCACAGGAACCTTTGCTAGGCCACAGGGTCTCAGACTTAACTGTCCAAGGTAGCAGGATAGTTAGATAAGCGTTGAAGACAGGTGACAACCCACATGCTAAATGTATTTCAATTTGTTTCCTTTGAATTAATTTGTAAATAAATTAGGTAAAAATTAGTGCAGCTAACAGAACCATCATCTCCCCGTAGTCAGTCATCTGTCCCCAGTGTGATCTGGGACAAGGTCTAAGAAGCTTCTGTTGTGAAAGGGTGGGAATAGTGGCTTCTGGAATCTAGTGACTATAAGCCAAAGGGATTCACTTTCTTTGGTGTTCAAGAGGGGCCCCAGAATCTCAATGTAGCCTCATATGAGTAGTGGTCAGCCCAAGGGTGCACATGACTAGGGGTAAGGACCCCAGGGGATCCTTGATCAAAGGCAGCTGCCCTGATTCCAACCATTCTGTCCCACCAGGAGAGTCGTAGTCAAGACAATGGCTACAGATAAGGGCAAGGGTAGGGAGATGAGTGGCAGGTAGTACCAGGAGAGGCTCAGGGCAGAGGAGTGCTGGAAAGGCAGACAGCAGGCCTGAGGTCAGCGGCCTGGGATGGTGAGCGGTTAGCTTGTTGGCGCTCCTCTTTGCCTTGGAAGAGAACTGGATTTTACAGAATCATGTCTGCAGGTCTTCCTCTAGCTTCTGCTCATGAGATAGCTGATACACAACCTCCCATTCGGCTTCACAGCCACACCCTGTTCATTGCTTAACCTGTGCTATTTGTTTGAATCTCCTTCAATTTTTCTCTATCCACCCATCCACCCACCTACTCATGCATCCATCCACACATTCATCTGTCCTTCCACTCCCTACCCAACCCCTCCACCCATCCCCCCACCCACGCTCCATCTGCCCACCTATCCCTCCATTCAGGGCTCACTGTACTCTAAATGAAGGGTGTTCCAGCCCTCTTGCAGTTGAGTCTAATCTAATTAATAGTCAGAGACACTAAGAAGTAAAATCAAGTCAGGTGTGTGCTAGAAGCCAGCTGAGGAGGCCACACCCACTTTTCACCACAGCCGGCAGAGCCAGGCGGCGCGCAGAGAAGAGCACAGATGAGACCAACACCAAACAATCTTTCTATGTGAATTTATTAGGCAGATACTGTGTCACACATGGGAGAGGCTGGGCGTTAGTAACTCAAAACTGGGTGCTTGACACCCCCCACCCCCCGCAGAACTCAGTCTTACAGGGGTGGTTCACCAAAATGCCCTCTAGACTGGACACAGCAGGTTATGCCTGAAATGCTGGAGTCTAAAGTATAAGAATTCCAAGTTTTAAGGCCAGCATGGATAACTCAGTGAGATCTTGTCTCAAAACAAAATAAAAAGGGGGCTGCCATGAAGATCGGCGTGGACCCGATTGCTGTCCATCCCACTCCTGTAGGAAAGAAAGGACAAGTGAAAGGAAAGCCAACATCCACATCAAGGAAGGTCTGGTGCTGGGAAGCAAGACAGCCAGCCTAGAGCAGACAGGGCGGGACCAGGTCTCTGCTACCCTGTGAGCACTAACTGGGGTAGGACTAGCCTAGCAGAGGCTGCCACCGGGACTACTTACCATGTGATGGGAAGGCTCTGCAGACGCCTTCAGGAGAGCCTCCACCCAACCCTCTGAAGCGAGCACAACAGGATTGAGGGGGGGCCCTCCAGAAAGGTCCTTCCTTGTCATCTTCCACACTGGCGGTTCTGTGTGCATGCAGGTGGAGAGTCCCCTCTTAGGGTCTTGCCTCTGTCAACCCAACCCCTTAGCCCTAGAGGGTCTCTTTCTGTATAAGGTCTCTGATGACCACTAACCAGGGTCTTGGCATGCTCACCCACCTCCCAGCTCCCTGTACCCAGAAGCCACTGCACCGACAATGGGACGAGGGTGGTCTAAGCAGCAGGTTCAGGGCATTGTGACAAGACCTCACAGTTATCCATGGCTTTTAGAAACAGCTATCTCTGACTCTACTAGCTACCTTGATGGGGGAGGGGAACTTTGAGGATGAGTTCTGTGTGTCAACCAGCAACATTCCACTGGAGATCTGAAGGAAGCTTTTGGCCCACTCCTAAGCTGAGAGAAGGCTAGTTCCTCCCAGTCATAAACACAAGGGAAGAACAGCCCTCCTCTGCCAAAGGCCTGGGCCACTTCTGTCTCTTGGCATCTCTTTCAAGCACAACAGGAACACCCCAGCCTACCTCAAATCGCTGTGGAGCTCAGGAAGCAGCCTGGACGCAGTCAACTGGGCAGGAGCTAGGGCATGCCCAGAGGGCCAGTCCCTGAGTGCTACGGAAAGGGGCCCAGAGACACTCCTCTAGCTCACGGCCAGGTATGCTTATGACCACTGCGTCCAGTGGCTCACTCGCACGCAGTAACACAAAGAGGGCCATGGCATGGCAAGTGTCTTGTACAGTAAACCCTCTTCTAGCAAGGTGGCTTTTGGTGGCAGCACTGCCATTACGTACCAATCAAACCATTTCTAAGCAGCCCTGTAGACTGCTAGACTCCAAGAAGGAGCTGCCCTGCTGGGCCTCTGCTCCAGGAAGACCCACATCCCGGCTCAAAGGCCCCATCCCCATGGGTACTGACTGGGCCGATGTAAGGTGAAGAATCAATCCCTACCTGAGGAGGTAAAGCTCCCCCACGTCCTCCTACTCAGCAAACCTTTTCCTCAGGACTGCAGGCTGTGCTCACAGGTGAAGAGGCCAAGAGTGCAAGTTCCAGTCCTCGAGGGTCCCATCACGCAAGGCAGTTGTACGGCTTCAAAGGTAGCACAGCGCTGAAAGCTCGAAGGTGCTGAGAGCAGAGAGGAATGGGGCAGGGATGCTGAGACATACAGCGAACAGACACGCAGCCTCTAAGGTCACAGTGACAAAGCTCTTCAACCTCATGGTTCTGTCCTAATAGCCAAACAGCTACCAGAAGACATATTTATGGGCAAGCTTTTGGCTACTATCTGACCATGTGAGACACAGAGCCGTGGTTTTTAAAATACAGGTCCTTTTCTAATGAGCGGGATGCAGGTCGTTAACGGAATAGACTTGGAAGTCATCTTCCAAGGCCTTTGTTCATGACCCTGGACAAATCATCTTCCCAGAGTCCATGTCTACAGGTCCCTCGGCCAGGCAAGCACTGAGGACAAGAAATCAAGTCTAGGGATTTCAGAAAAGGCTTCCTCTGCCTTTCCTGAAAGCCTTTGGCGGAGCAGAGAAAGAGGACAAAGCTATCCTGCTCCAGCTGGTCCAGAGAGCAGTGGTGAGAGGCAGAAGAAAGAAAGAGAAAAACAGTGAGGCCCACACAGAAAGACAGTTGATGGACACCCACCCACCACCCTTGATCCCAACCACCAACATGGACAACAAAACCAGGCACCCCCAGGTGACAAGGCTGGGACAGCTGGGATGGTGCCAGGCCCTCAGGAATCCTACACTAAGCGGCTCTCAGAAAAGGGGTGCCTCAGCACTGAGCTGTGAGGGGCTGCGGCACTCCGCACTCCCACTGGAGACCCTCCTCAGGCTCCATGAGGAAGCTACTGTAAGTGTCCCACTGTCCTCCAGGACACTCACTCCAGGTTGTTCCCTCAGAACTGTGCGTAGCACCCAGTCCAGCTCACTGCTGCAAGGAGAGGGTGCTTTGGGTCTTCCCTTGGGGGTGGGGGTGGAGGTCTATCTTATCTGTCCAGCAGGCCACAAAGACCCACCCCTAGCTATAGGCTGAGCCCCCAAAGAGCTGGATTCCACATGTACAAGGGCCCCTCCTATTTACACTGTCAGAGGCCCCAGGGAAAGCCTTTCTGACGTGACCGTTTCAGTGACCATTCCCCCAAATCCTCGGTCTAGGGTAGCTCAGCCCTCTATCAGCCAAGTCAACCCTTAGCTTCTGCTCCCGTGAATAACTACTACCCGCCTCCTGCACGCATCAGAGCCACCACATGGGCCAGCTACACTCACCCACCACTCCTCTAGGTAGATACCTCACAGGTAGCCCTTAGCTTCTAAGTGTGTAGACCCCTGTGCCTTTCTCTCAGCTCCCAACCCACTCATCCCAAACCTGTGCTCCCAGCCCCAGCAGCTGTCTCGCCTCACAGCTCTGCTGCGCAAAGGTTTCTGATGGCCTAAACTCACCTCAGCCTAAGTATCATCTTGGTCCCCCTTCAAAAGGCCCTTCAGTTTCCGCCAGTGTTGGAAGATAGGCTCTGGACGTCGGCCACTCCCTCAGTGAGAAGCTGGGAGCTCGGCTTCTCTGTGAGTGCCATGAAGACTAAGTAAATTAAATGAACGTATAGTCCCCTGAGGCCTAGGAATGTACCGCAGACTCTACAAACAGGTCAATAAGCATGAGGGCTTCTGAATTACCAAGACTCAGCTTGGAGCAGTAAGCAGCTGACAGACACTGGGACACAGTACCACCCTTGAAGCCCACAGGACCAAGGCCTGAGGCCTCAGAACATAGGGATCATCCAAGCCTTACTGGTTCCAAGAAAACTGTAATTTTTTCCAAGAAGCAAGACTGAACTGGGGAGGGGGAAATGGAGGGAACCCAGAAGGTACAGGGTAGAGATTAACATCAGGGCCAACTTCCCTGTCTGCCATATGCTGAGAGGCAAGCTGCCGATTCCAGGATCTTCTTGGTGACTTCTAACTCTCCATGCCCCACCAAGTTGGGGCCCAGGGACCGACAGCTCAGATGTTATGTTGCCATGGCAATTGCCTAACTGTGGTAACAAGCCACAGGTTACTAAGGGGCCACGAAGAGGGCCCTGGGCAGCCATGCTAGATCGTCAAGCCCATCCCCCGCACCCCCGTGGAATTCCATTGTCTACCCCCTGGCCTTTCCTTCTGTGGACCCAGCTTTCGTTCATGAACAAGTCTCAGCCTTCTAGACCAATGTCATAGCAAAGTCAAAGATAGCACGGCCAACAACTCTGCTCTGATGGCCCTGTATTCCTGGGACAAGAACAGCTGCACTACTTCAGAAAAGGCAAGGGGCAAATGCCTACACATGCCAGTTCCCTCTTCAGATGAGTGACAAGGGTGGCTGGCAGCAGGCATCAAAGCTGAACAACAGGGGGCGGCCGCCTCTTGCCTATGGCTATCTGTGGACATGTGGATGGTAGAATCAGAGGACCAGAGGTTCTTCTATGTTATCAGTTAAGTATCTGATAATTTTGGTAAAATCTAATATCTAAACACCAGTGAGTAAGCTATTATTATTCAGACAGAAAGAACGGGGCGGGGGGGGGGGAGGAGGAAATAAATGCGTGGCTAAAACATCATGTGTCTAGACAGAACAAGGACCCGGGGGTGTTGTCCAGCTCTGAGCATCTTACAGTGCTGGGTGCTCACATGTGTCCCTTCTGAAGCCTGGACTCGCCTAGAGCCCTGAGGAAGAGCGCGAGATGCCCAGGAACACCTCGCACAGAGTCTGCCCCGGCCCACGGGCTTTCTTCCCACACAGCTCCTGTGAGCGGCGCTCTACCTGGAGCCTTCTGCTCTGGGCTGTCCTTGAAGCTTCCACAGTACTGCCTGTCCTTGGTCCCAGCTGTCCCTGCCTCCTCACAGCCCCTCTTCTCTGGCTGAGCATTGTTGGGTCCCTGGTCCTGACCATATCTAGTCATAGCAAATGTGTCCTCCAAACCCCCTCCCTGCAGCCTGCTGCCAACTGAGCTGCCATTAGGCCTGTGACATTTAAAACCACATAGGCCCCAACGCGCGCAGTTGTCGGGCTTCTGCTGCCTGACTTGGCCCCACACGCCGGGCCCCCAGCACACTGGCTTGCTGACTGACAGCTCAGGCTGGTCAAACCCTTTTCCAGTCAGGCTGTCTTAATTTGGCTCCTTCATCTCACGGATGGCCCCCACAAGTCCATTCCTGCCCCTATAAGGAGAAGCCAGGCGGGGACTCAGAGTGTTTTGAGCGGCAGGACAAGGTGTGGACCATCTGTGTGCCTGTGACATGGGGGCACATGCCTAGAGCATGGTGTGA
This sequence comes from Apodemus agrarius, assembly GCA_964023405.1. NCBI lineage: Eukaryota > Metazoa > Chordata > Mammalia > Rodentia > Muridae > Apodemus > Apodemus agrarius. Next base: position 4,988,229 of record OZ030008.1, on the reverse strand, counting down.
TGCCCGCCGCGGCTGCCCTCTTCTCCCTGGCTCCCATGGCCCTGCTATTAATAAATACGACGAGGCCTAAGCAACTGGCTAGGACAAAATCTTTCCACACAGACGGTGACAACTGTCATTAGGTGGACTCCAAATGTCCCCACCATGCATCCTTCTCGAAAGGGCACAGCCGGATCTGCCTGGGTGTCTACTACTGAGGATATGCTTGTTGACTTGTTCTTGGGAAAAAGAGAAATTGCCAACAAGCAATTTGGAGGCCTTTAAAGGGGCTCCAAATTCAAGGGGAAGCTGCAGGGGCTCTTGTGGCTTTTTTTTGCACAGGGCCCAAGGCAGTGCCCATCCTGGTTGAACGGCACCTCACAAGGAACACGGGGAGACCGCTTAAATGCTCCCTGCTTGCTCTCTATGGGACAGAGAAGGCTTCAACTTATGCAAAGAACCAAAAAGGGGAAAATGGCCCTAATCGGAGGGTAAGGAGAGTCACTAGTCCCGGACTGCCAGGGGAGCTGCGTGGCCACCACAGCCGTCCTCTGGGCGTCCTGACCTCACCTGTACTTGGGCATACTTAAAAACTTCTGTAACAGGATTAAGAATGTATACATGAAAATGGGATTCTGGGGATATTCTGAAAGACTCGTACACAGAGGCTCTGGCTAGAAGCAGGGCTGACCCTGGCCCAGGGAGCCCTGGAAGCAGCTCCCTGAAGCCCGAGGCCACAGCGGGCACTCTATGATGAAGGCTGCTTCCTCTGTAGTGTAAACATGTTCAATGACAGTAAATGTCACAGCCAAGTCCCCCAAGAAGATGACTTCTGTCCATGTATTATTAGGAGGCAAATGTCAAGGAAAGAAAATAAGCCCAAGTCATTTATCCTGGTTGCAATTCAACTCATCAGAACTAGAATCCTCCTCTTCCCCAGTGTACCTGGGTGTCTACTACTGAGGATATGCTTGTTGACTTGTTCTTGGGAAAAAGAGAAATTGCCAACAAGCAATTTGGAGGCCTTTAAAGGGGCTCCAAATTCAAGGGGAAGCTGCAGGGGCTCTTGTGGCTTTTTTTTGCACAGGGCCCAAGGCAGTGCCCATCCTGGTTGAACGGCACCTCACAAGGAACACGGGGAGACCGCTTAAATGCTCCCTAACGTCCCCTCTGGGGAGGCAGAGGCAGATCTCTGCGTTCAAGGCCAGCCTGGTCTACAGAGTAAGTACATGACAGCCAGGGCTACAGAGTGAGACCCTGTCTGGGGGAAGTGGGGATCAAAAGCTAAAAGTAAAGGAGTTATGGAAGAGATAAGTAACTTCCGTTAACTACATTAAGAGTAATGAAATAAGAGTAGACTACAATTACAACCATATACTCTACTTATACTGTGACTAACTCAACAATGCCAGGGGAGAGGCAGCAGGTGGGGCTGGGATCAAGGACTCTGACTTCTAGCTTGAGAGCATTCTTTAAATTGTGGCCATTCCCAGCTTCAACTGTCTAGATCCAGGATTAGAAGAGGAGGTCTCTCTTGGGCGTTGGTGCTGTTATAGGAGGGGCGAGTGCCTATGATCTGAGGGAGTTCAAGAGCTTTTTAGGGGTCACCATAAAAGGCTGGCAAACAGCCTTATTTCTATACAAGTCCAGTCACCTCCCAGACTAAAGAAAATGAACCCACAACCTAGAGCTCCACACTCCTTCCCTAGAGCACCCCCCCCACTTCCCCATTCCTCCCTCTCTCCCTTTCCAGTCACAGCAAAGCTCAGAAATACAGGTTGCTGACTTTACCTTTCCTCTCTGATGAACAAAAGAGCTACACCCTAGCCCCACAGGCAAGGAAAACAGTGCCAGCCCTCTCCCTCGCACAGAGACTCTGGGCACAAAGTGACTTAAGCCTTAGCTCTATGTGGTATTGTGGAGTTATCAGATAGTACATATCATTTAGACAACCACATGTATCCAGTGGGGCTTCTAGCCTGCCATGGGTTCATGGGGCAGACATCTTGAGACACAGCAGGCTGCCCTTCCTGATACCACCACTGTCTGGTGTGAGGTTTAAGTAATCATGGGAACTTTAGAAGCTGGACAGACTTTTAAATAACCAGCAGAAAAAGTACACCAGCAAACTACATCAGCTTTTACCTCGGCCAAGTCCTTCCGGCCTTGTGCAGACTGGGCCAGGCTGGACTGCTGGGGCATGTATAGTTCTATTTCTAGCCTCCAAGGCCCTTCAAGTTCCTGCTTTTACAAAGGGAGCCAGTGGAGTGTCAGCACTGAAGTGATCACGAAAAGAATGTGGAACTGTCAACTGCCCATTTGGCTGTAGACAAAAATAGATCTGATATCAAGAGGGTTGGCATTTGAGCCCAGGCGACTCTTCCTTTGGTGCATTAAAATTTGAGAGAGTTCAGACTATGCAAACTGAGCCCACAAGCTGGCTTTCCTAGACTTTAAGATACTACCCTCCCTCTCCTAGCCTGTGTCTTTACCTGTAACTGAGGGTGGCTAAGGCTGGGTCTCTCTGGTTTCTTCTAGTTCTAGAACTTTCTGTGCAAGTCCAAAAAGCTAGAAGTAATGTGGGGCTCCTCTATGGTGGGCTTCTTGGCGCTGGGTTTCTTCTATCAGTGTCTCTCCAGCAAGGGCCAGAGTGAGACATCTTTGCAGCATCTGCTGCATTTTCCTGTGGGGTCCAAGAGTGCTTCGAACCCCACAGGTTAATGCAGAAGGGTACTTAGAACGTGGGGACGAGGAGCACCCTGCTATCACACAACCAGCCGTGTCCCCTATTTCTCTTGCTCAGTGAAGGATACACACATCCACCACCCCACCACCCCCACACCCCCCCTCCCACGGCACACTCATGTTGTCCTCAAGCTTTGTGGCTAGCCTCCGCATCAGCCACCGAATGTTCTCTTACCACCTAAGCCTGGTATCAGATAAGAGCTTCAAAACAAACTTGCTTAGATACTTCCTGGTCCCAGTAAGGGCTTCTCAGCACTGAACACCACTCCAGACTCATCTGACCTGCAGACTGCCTGCACCACCCCACCCCACCCCAGATCAGCTCAAGCGTAGAGGACACAGTCCCTGGAAGGCATGTCCTGGTATTGTCACGTTAGGCTAGCTCCCTGTGCTGTGCCCTGAAATGAAGCACTGTCCCTTTGGGGGCTCTGTGGTGCCTGCAGGAAGCCCCTCTGCAGCATGATGGCCACCATGAGGAGCAGGGTGGCACGCACTGCAGTGTCTTACAACCATCCTCACACTGGGTTCTCGGGTTCCATGGCCTATCCTGTCTCGGGAACAAGCAAACCCGCTGAAAGGAAATGAGAGCTGAGTCTCACTGCTGGGCTCCTCTGCCCCACTCTCTCGCCTTTCCCACGCCAAGGCCATGGGCTTTCCCGCCCCCGCGCCCCGCATCAACGTTAACACCAGCCACCTAACATGCAGAAACCAATGACTGGAGAGAAAAAGCTCCTAGAAAACAAGTCAAACAAGGCCGCCCCTTTCTTGTATAATTTCAGAAAACACAGTGAGTCATAAATTAAGGGTAAAGAAATTAGAAAAAACCAGAAGCCTAACTAGATGGTATCCTCCTGGCTGGAGCGGTGGTTCTCAACCGTAACTCTGCAACCCTCCTACACAGCTCCTCATGCTGTGGTGACCCCAACCACAGCATTATTTTCATTGCTATTTTATAACTGTCGTTTTGCTGTTATGAACCATGATGTAAATATCTACATTCCTTCTGATGGTCTTGTGTGACCCTATGGAAAACACCCTTTGACTCTAATAGGATCACATAAAATGCACAAGTTGAGAACCAACTGCTGGATGAGAACAATCCAGAAGAATAAAATGAAAATAAATTTAGGGTAAAAGAAGCTCAGATTTACCAAAGGCCTGAACTCTAAACCCAAGAGAACATTGAGCTGTTAAGTTCCTACCCTGAGATTTTATGGTGATAAAATTACAAAAGAAATCTGTGGTGTTAAGAAAAACAAAAATTACCTTTAAAAAAAAAAAGCCTATTGCAAGGGCTGATTAGTTTTGGTTTGGAAGCAATTTGTAGAGAGCATTTCTCTGGTCTCTTCCTCGGGTCTGTTGCTGGAGCACACGATGCTTCAGTTGTGTGACTGTCCTGCTACTATGCCGACAGGGTTGGTGTTCTCAAGGTGTCCCCTGGTTAAGGTCTTCTGTGTAGAACCACATCATCTGCAAAGAGTGCTCTCTTTCCTCCTCCCCCTCTCAAGTCATGCTTTTGCTTGCTTCTCTGCTCCTGTCACTCTTGGCCTAGACCTGAATAGAGATCCTGGACTTGTCCCCACTCAGTAGAATGTTGGCTGCAGATCTGTCATCTATGGCCTTTGTTACACTAAACATGGCTCCTTCTAGTTGTTTTAAGAGATTTATTACAAAGGGATGTTGAGAGTTTATGAAATGGCCTTGTGAGTTCATTTCTGTGATGTCACACACTTATAGATCTATCTGTGCACGTCTTTAACTACCCCTACTTCCCTGAAGTGAAATCTATGTAATTGTGATGAGGTATCTCTTTTTGAATATGATTTTAAAAATACATTTGTGTGTTACCTGTGGGGTGTGCCTGTGCCAAGGCTCATGGAGGAAAGGATCACAGAACAAGTTGTAGGATTCGGTTCTGCCCTTCCAACAGCCATGGTGGGCGGGCAGGCTGCCGGCAGGCCCAGCCGCTGAGGTGTCGCACTGGCCCCTGCATTGCTACGCACTTCTATACCTATGTAAAACTGGTCTATAGTTTGTGTGTGTTCCTGTGTCCAACTTGGTATCTGAAGAATACTGGTTTCTTAAAAAGGAGTTTGGTAATGTTCCTGCCCATGCTGCTTTATGGAGGACTTTGAGATGTCCTGGTCCTTGGTTCTTGTGTTAAGGTTTGGTAATATTCACCAGTGAATCTATGCGAGCCTAATCTTTTTCTGAGTCAGGAGATTGTTATTACTGCGCCAACATCACCACTTGCTATAGATTTGTTTAAATTATTTACCTCATCTGGGTTTGATGTTGGCCAGTCACATGCAATAGAAATTCAAAATTTTTTACTCAAGAAGAAAATTCAAAATCAGTTTCTTTAGATTTTCCAGTTTAGTGGACTGTACGTGCTTGAGGCACTTAGGCGTTTGCTGCTTTCCTCGCTCTGCTGTGAGGTAATGAATGCAATTAGATGTGTGTTATAACCTTCCTGGCTAATCATTAGCTGACTCTCCATCCTTTTCTTTGGGTTAGTTTGGTTACAGGCCTGCCAGTCTTAATCATCTTTTCAAAGAACCAGCTCTTTCTTTCATTGATTCTTTTTTGTTTTCAAAATGTCCACGTTGGTGGTTTCTGCCGTGAAGCACAGGACAACGTGAGGAAGGTCAGTCAGTTCTTTTGACCATGGGTCCTGGGGACTGAACCAGACTGAGGTCTGCTGGTGTTCTTTAAGGAAGCCCTCAGAGCTCTAAATGCTCTGAAAAGCGGCTCACTGTGACTGCTTGCTGTGCTCCCCGGCGCGTTCGATGTGCTCTTTGCCCCCTGTTCCCCTGTCATCACCCAGGTGTTATGTGCCGTGTGGTCCCCTGAGTTTGTGAGAGTTCTAGATTCTCCTGCTAATTTGTAATTTGACACTGTAAGCAGATATAACACAAGGAATTCTTTAATTTTCCTATATTTGTTAAGGCTTGCCTTGTATCTTAATATCAGTTCTATTTTAAATTATTTGGGGAGTGGTAGAATTCAGTTTAATTAAAACCAAAATCTCCCACTTATTTTTAAAATATCTTACCATACAAAATTTCTAATAATCATCTTCTGTCCTTCTAAAAAACAAAATAAGACACACCCAAAAAAAAACCCCACAAAACAAACAACAAAACAAAACAAAAAAAAAACCCTAAAAGGTAGGAAAGAGGCTTAGGCAGCCTCAGGAAAGGTTAGTTCCTTCCTAAATTAGTTTCATCGTGAAAACTAAATGGCCTGCACATGCCTCTCTCCCACCCAGCAGCGCTGGGAGCGCAGTGGAGGAGGAGCTGAGCCTTCCCCAGCTCTCCCAGGTTAGCTAGCCAGCACTGGAGAGCTGGGGGGTGGGGGGAGGCCCTCATCCACCAGCCAGTTCTAGAAGCAGCAGAATGTGAGGGAAGTGTACAAAAATCAACATCATCCCATAAACACGTTATAAACAGCCTAAAAACCTAATGAAAAACAGACAGCCCATTCACAAAGCAACACAAGTATCAAATGCCTGAGAAACCTATGCATGCTGTCTCTTCAAGCATCAAACGCCACATTTTATATTCAAATTGTATAAAGAAAATACAAACCCTCAATGTGGGAAAGACTTGAATAAATAAAGAGCCTAGACCCCAGGCTTAAGACTAAATGCAGAAGAGACCACGGCGCTTCCTCATCTAATTTATAGACTGAATGCAGTTCCCGGCAAAATATCACCAAGGCCATTACAGAACTTGATAAAAATGGTTTTTAAATTTGTATAGGAAAATAAATGGGCAAAACCCTAAGAGAGCGAGGATGCAGTGCACAGGAGGAAGCCACAGGCTCTGTCCAGCAGGTCTTCAAACGACGGCAGCCAGACTGTAAAGCAACCCAGGGACACAATGGGACGACAGCACAGTCCAAACACTCAACAGGGATCCGCAGGGTCACAGTAAGAAAATGCAGACCACAGGACGAATCAACCCTTGGAGGCAAAACAAAACCCTCCTTCAAAACCCTTTTAGCCTAGGATAGACACAAGGAGCGCTCTCCCCACCCCACCCCACCCCAGCCCACCTCACCCCACCCCCACTTTCTTTTTAATAAGAGAGACATCAAAAAATGTCAAGGGGACAAGATGGCCGTTTCCTGACCGAAGGAAAAGCAGCCTTTCCTATTCACATTTCCCAAGCCCACTTCAAGTCGTCCATCCCTAAAGCACTTACAGTCAAAGGCACACCAAGGCAGATTAAAACACGGTGTTTCTAATTGTGCTGTTGTGTGAAGGAGGGCTGCTGTGCCCACACATCTTCTGCCTGTTCTGTCACACCTTTCGGTGGGCACCGACACTACCTCAGGGCCTTGCCATGCGACTGTGGCTCCCAGAGAACCCACAGGAGATCACATGACTAAGTTCTCCCAGCTCCACCCAGCCAAGGTTTCTTGCATCACAGATGGAAGCCATTGCTAGCATGAGAAGAACCCCACAGTTAATGCGGGGTTCAATCACAGTGTGAGGACTGGGACCTAAGATGACACTCCAGTCACAGACTTTGTTGTGTGCCATGCAAAATTGTCATGAGTACCATTGGGAATCACGTCTTCCCAATGCTGTACATCGGTAAAGTGGCTCAGGATCTCAGGGTGGTGCCCAGAGCAAGGTAAACAGATCATGGACAGAGGCTGGTTAAGGGAACCTGGGATAGACCTCACACCCATACGCACACCTGAGCAGCTTCTGGGTACACTGAGCCCATGGGGGTGAGGGAGGACGCAGCTCAGCCCACCTACTGCTCAGGGCAGGATGGGATGGGAGGCCCCGCAGACTACCTCTGAAAACAAAGCCAAGTGAGAAATAAACAAATACCTCAGAATCCTCTTTATCTCAAAGCAAAGCTCTGTGCAGAAGGCCGATTTTGCCCAGTTATCAGGACAGGCTGATTACAGAGCCCAGACTCATTTGCCTGAAGATAATTGCCTCAATTCCCCACTTCACTCTGCACATATAGAAAGAGTCCCAATCTACTGCGGCCTCAGTGACTAGACATGTAAAATTGGTCTAATCATAGTTTGAAGAGCTCAAGCTGAAAGGATTCTATGAGCTCGAGCCTGAACCATGACACCACTCAGGGCTTCTTTCCTCTGGCTGGAGGCTCGCCCACTCCCTGGCCCCCTCTCCCAGGACTGAAGGGTGACTCAGAACCTCAGGCAAAGGAGGCTCTCTGTCCATGGTGGCTCGCCCACTCCCTGCCCCCCTCCCCCACGGCTGAAGGGTGACTCAGAACCTCAGGCAAAGGAGGCTCTCTGTCCATGGTGGCTGGAGGGGGGAAAGCAGAGTTGGGAGCAAGGCCTTTTGGGTAGCCAGGTCCAGAGCCGCCAACAGTGTTTCTACCCCGAGGCCTTCCAGGCAGAAGCCGAGGCAGAAGGCGGCCAAGACCCTCTGGACTTGTCTCACTCACTGATAGCTCAGCTGGACACAGAGGAGGAGACAACTCGAAATCCAGGCTGACCTCTACAGTAGAAAGCAATGATCAGAGCCCAGAAAGGTCAAGCAACAGGGCCAACCAAAACCAAACAGGGCCAACCAAAATCCACACACCCTTTTCAGAGGGCCCGTGTATCAAGCTCTGTTGTAGGGAAGGACCAACTGGGTACCTTTGGCTCCCGAGTGTAGAAATTACTCTTTCTACAAAGAGGGAAAGACAGAAGGAATTCTGTTATGTGTATGTGTTGATCTGCATACAGTGGAGGACAAGAAAAGGTGGGTTCATGGGTTCAGTTCTGACCCCATCTTACAACAGGAATACCAGATAAACCCAATGCTGGTCATGACAGAACCCAGACACATCCTAACAACGCCCCCAACCCACCCACCCCTGTTTCCTTTAGCTTTAGCTGGCCTTTCCCCCTAAATTACAAAATCGGGATCTTGGGGTTCTCACCGTGTCCACTGAGTCAACTGAGACTAGTGTGGTCTGAGTAGCAGCAATAGCAACTGGAGAGATGGGCACATGTCCCCATGGTGCCTAGTCCCTGGAGAGCAGGAGGGGAGGGGCCTATGCCAAATTCTCAGTGGGGTTGAGCACTTCTGGCTGACTGTCACAGGGAGGGGTGAGGAACACTCCAAAGACCCTCAAGTCCTTTCTCCCCAAAGGAAGGCTGACAAGTTCTCATCTCCAAAAATAGTCCCTTCCAGTGACTGTCTAAAACCATGTTGGGAGCGCTTGTGCCTGCTAGCCAGGCAGAGCAGAAGCCAGCCTCTGTTGTAGGTCTGGTTGTCCCTGTAGGCCCTGTGACAGCAGCCCACAGGCCCCAAGCCTCGTGTGGCTTACTGTTTTCCAGCACACTGCTCTGCACATGGGCAGGTAAAAGGGCTCAATCCTCTCAGTTCAGAAAAACAAAACAAACAAAAAAGAAAAAAAAAGCCTAAAAATGTCAAAGTTGGATTAGGTTCTAAATGACAAACGAAGGGCGGCGACAGCCCTTGGCACTGGCTTCAGAACCTGGCAGCCCATTACCTGCTGACGCGTGGGTCTGGTCGCTGGACGGCCGCTGCGGTTCATCCTCACCGACGTCCATCTTCCCCAATGCTCGGAACAGCGTCTAGGTCATAACAGTGACTCGATTCATGATTACTAAATAGCCAATTTCATTTGTGATTCCCAAGACAGCTCCAGAAGGGGAGGCCCAGAAGCCGATGTAGTGAGCAGACGGCCCTGCCATAAGGGAGTGCTTGAGAGTAGACCCCGTGCCTGCCAGACTGGCCAGCTGACGGCTGAAAGGAGCGCCAGAGCAGGCACCAGGCTCCACCTTCAGCTACCTGGGTCGTCTCAGATACTCCCTCCTGTCAGTCTTCTGAAACGAAGGCAAAGTGAGAGTCTTAACCCCCCCACCCTCACCCCACCCCACCCCTCCAGCCCTGGAGGGACAGCTAGAGAGGGCTGCCCGTCACAAGCTCCACCACTTTCACAAGCACCATGGAAATGTCTCCAGCGTGTAGTCATGTCCTTCGACCTAGCACAGCTTCTGGTGAAGAGTCCATTTTACTTCAGAGCCCTAATTGCCAGAATATTCCTCCTTGGACTGAAGCTTCTTACTGTACACAGCACCCACAGGCCCTCATTTTGTCCCCTGGAGCTATGTGAAATAACCAGTAAAGCCTTTTCCTTTAAGTTCAAGACAATCTTCTTCACAATACAACCAGATAAGAGCCCTTCTGTGTGATACCATAATCAACTGGAAACTTTCTTGCCCAGCTGGTTAGGAACCTCTTTCTGGAAAGCCTGAAGGTAATATATGACCACACTTTATTTACCAGCAGACACAGAAAACCCCTTGTACCTCAGCTGGTAACAACCAAGGTTGTTCATTACCTACCTGGTCCCTTTTGAAATTCACTCTGCAGCAAGCACTTTTTAAAGTCACGACCTCAGCACTAAGTGTAAGATGGAGCTGCCTTCCAGTGCAGCCCTGCTCCTCCTGGAGTCCGTGCTGAACACATGCTGAAATGAATTTGTAACTATACAGATGACTGGGGCTTGAACATGTATGTTTTGTCAAATGTCCGTAGGCTGATTAAAATGTATCTTGCAGAGAAAGAGCAGTGGTAATGCAGCATCCCGGTCTACGGTGTGAATTATGTAATGCATGCTTCTCAGTAATGTGGGCAGCCTTGGGGTCTGCACTAGTGCACAGGCTCTGGGCTGCCACCTCTATCAGAGGCATAAAGCTTTCCCCTGACAAATGAGGCATTTCTTCACACACTAAAAACCATCATGCCCCTCACTGCTGACAGCTGGCATCAGTTCCCATCAAATAGGCATTTACCAGCACCCACAGTCCTGTTTTTGTCTCTCCATGTGCCCTAAAATTGGCTACACCCATGTCTTTGTGTTCCATAGGATGTCGGCAGAACTGTTTTAACTGGAAAAAAAAAAAAGAAAAAAAAAAAGGTAAGTATATGGAAGTGGTCAGAGCCCTCAGCCACGGCGCTCGTCGGGTAGAGACGAGGGTCTGAGATCTCAACACCGACCCCAAGCAGGGGCTCAGGAGTCATGGCAATACAGCAAGAGTCAGCAGAGCACAACTAGATCACAGCCACACACCTGCTTATGAGCTTTGCTAACCCAATCCCACTCCATCACAAAGGCATTTACGGCTACACATGAACTCCTAGACCACAAGATGCAGCACCAACAGTTGAGACAGAGATACAATCTTCCACCATGCAGAGCGGCGGCCGGAAGTCTGCAGCACTGCATCTGGGAGCCTGGTGCTGAGGCACAGTGCATAAGGGCAAGAGACCCAGGGCCAGCGCCAGCTTTAAGACATCACTCACAATTTCACCTCCTGAAGGAACCTTGGGGTAGCAGCGTGGAGAGGCAGCAGCTCCTCTTCTTCTGACCCTTCACATGGACTTAAGGAAAAAAACAGCTCAACGTGGTTACATGTATCCCATGATTAAAAAAAAAAAAAAAAAAAAAAAAAAAAAAAAAAACACCCTGCCAGGACTTCATGCATCCCTGTAACACAGCTCTGCTAGTATTAAGGGGTTTTATATCTATATTAAAGGCACTCTATATTTAACAAAGCAAGAGGCAAGATAACGGAGCCCCACACCCACTTCCCGCAGGGCTCCATCCCCTTCTGGTCCTACCTGAGCCCATCAGCTCTTCTGGCGCTCAGGAGCGAGAAGGTCTGTTACCTTGGTCTTCCGCGCCCAACAGCTCGATCCAGTGGTCTCTGGCCGCCCCCTAGCCATGATGCTCTCGCTGACGTACCTGCTTTTCTCATGTAGCGTGATGCTGGAAGAATGAGCCTATGCTCTGGTTAAGATATATTAACCCCTCAAGACCCCTTCTCTAATCTAAGACCCGCCCGGTTCCCCTCGCTGTCTTCAGCACCTAGAACAGAGCTCCGCGGGCGCCGGGAGCGCAAGAGTGTTGATTGAACCCTCTCAGCTGAACTGTATGAGTCGGTGCTCAATGACTACCCTAACAATCCCCACCGAGAGCAGCAGTTGAAGGGTCTTCTCTTGGAGAATCCCAGCTTCCTATGGTCTTCCAGCACACCTTAGTGAACAGTGTCTTCCATGTGCTGACTATCGGCTTGCAAATTCCTACCTCTACCACCGCGGGGGCTTGTCAAGGGGCTTCATACCTTCGTGGAAGCTGCACTAGTTACAGCCACTTTAACAGCCCTGATAAAAGTAACCGCCTTTGATCTGATAGGCGTTTACTTGAGGCTCGGGTCCTCAAGCATCCAAGCTCTTTGGCCGTTAACATTCATTCACCCACGGACCCTCACTTCCTTGAATAGTTACAATTTTGCGTTCCCGTTTTCAGTTGTTTGGTGGCTATGCTCATGGAGACAAAGTTGAGGAGTGGGGACAAACCCCTGTGGTAATCTACACTTGGCTTCTAAAATCCGCTAACCTGTAGCTAGCTCACTCCCTTCTCTCGCTAGACCTCGATATTCGCCCCCCCCCCAACCTCGATGCTTTGGCCAAATCTACTCAAACAAGGTTCCTGCCTGCCACCTGCCGGCCCGTTAGGGTCTGCGCCATGAGCAATGCGCCACCGCACAGCTCGCGGGGAGGCACTCCCGCCCCCAACACCTCCCTACTGCACATGCCCGGCAGAAGTCCGCGCAACTTTATAGGGCCCCGTTGCCCCATCTCTCCTCAGTCTCCTCCATCCTCTCCCAGACGAGAGGATCACTGGAGGCACCTCTCGGAGTCTTAGACTTCAGAGTCTGAGACTTAGCGAGAGGAGCCTGGAGGAGACAACCCTTCTCTCTTCTTTACCCATCCCTTTCTTTTACTTACAGAACGCAAGCTGAGGCGCGGAGCTTTAGAAAGTTCGCAGTGATTGGAAGGTAGGTACATCCCTTCTTTTTGCCCGAGGTGAGACTGGGGTCTCCGGACCCCGGCTTCTCTCCTAAGGTTAATCCTTTTCGGCCAACAGTCCTTGCGCAGTGGGGCCACTCTCTGCAGAGCCAGAGGGTGAGTCCGCTTCTCGGTGAGCGCCTAAGAGAATGGATCGCAGGTCCCGGGCTCACCAGTGGCGCCGAGCTCGCCATAATTACAACGACCTGTGCCCGCCCATAGGCCGCCGGGCTGCCACCGCTCTCCTCTGGCTCTCCTGCTCCATTGCTCTCCTCCGCGCCCTAGCCTCTTCCAACGCCCGCGCCCAGCAGCGTGCCGCCCAGCGCCGGAGCTTCCTTAACGCCCACCACCGCTCCGCTGCCGCTATAGCTATCCCACAGGTACTCCCCGAGTCCTCTGAATCCGAGTCTGATCACGAGCACGAGGAGGTTGAGCGTGAGCCTGCCCGCCCCGAGTGCCCAGAGTACGATCAGGACGACCTCGAGACCGATTCTGAGACCGAGCCCGAGTCCGATATAGATTCCGAGACCGAATCCGAGACCGAGCCTGAGACCGCCCCTACCACAGAGCCTGAGACCGAGCCAGAGGACGAGCGTGGCCCCCGGGGCGCCACCTTCAACCAGTCACTCACTCAGCGCCTGCAGGCTCTGAAGTTGCAGAGCGCCGACGCCTCCCCGAGACGTGCCCCGAGACGTGCGCAGCCCACCACTCAGGAGCCTGATAGCGCAAGCGAGGGGGAGGAGCCCCAGCGAGGGCCCTTAGACCAGGATCCTCGGGACCCCGAGGAGTCAGAGGAGCGCAAGGAGGCGAGCAGGCAGCTGCCCCGCCGCTGCAGGACCAAGAGGCCAGCCCGCCGTCGCGACCAGTCCCCGGAGTCCCCTCCCAGAAAGGGGCCCATCCCCATCCGGCGTCACTAATGGGTGACTCCGTCCAGATTCTCCTTGTTTTCATGGATAAAGGTTAGTTGCCCTGACCAAACTGGGGTCCCTGGGACAGGAGGGTGGGAGGAAAGAGACAGATGGGAGGCAAGGTGGGAAGGGAGCGGTGCCCATTAATCAGCCCAAAATGCACCCCGGAAAAGGAGAGAGGGCTCTTCAAATCTCTCCAGGGCACCCAGGGGCGCTTGGGAGGCCAAAGGTTTGTTGGACAGCAAGGCTTTTCTGGCGCCTCGCTGGCGACAACCTGAGGTCCCCGAGCAGGCACCCCGGTGCGCAACATTGAATTCGGTGCGCCACACTGAATTCCCAGCGCGCCCCAGGTTTGGAGTCACACACGTAGACGGCAAAGGTAAGTCATTTATTTTCTACGTTCCCTCCCCTCCTCCTAGAGAAGTTGGTTAGTCTTCAGCAACGGAGTTGGCTTTAGGTAGAGCCCAGTGGGCTCGGTATGGAGGTGCACGCACCAACTTTGGCGATCTGAGACTGCTGCGCCATAGCTACACTATTGCAATGCGCAGAAAGTAACTGCGTTTGGGATTTGGGTGACAACTCTAGAGCCTAAGTCGCACGTGGCATTCAGCCGGCGCGGAGCCTGGAAATCGGGTACCGGCATGGCCAATTTGGGGGCCGCGGGACCCTGGAGCCAGTGCCCCCCACGCCGTGCAAGCAGTCTTGGCTAACACCGGTCACCTCTGGAGGTTCGAAGAGGCCTGAGATCGTGAAAATGGGCGCGCGCACCTCTCCTGTGCGTCCTAAAGCCAACCTTCCCGCGCAGATAGGAGTTTCTCAATAATGCATAGTGCTTGGAGGACACTCAGTGGAGATATAGGGATCTTTAAGGGTGCCCTTCTGGGCTACCTGGGTCGGCAGGACGACTAGGATCACATCGGGGTATCGCGCAGCTGGTTAGGCGGATCCAACTTGTCCGGAGAGGTCCTGGACTGTGCGCCTGGGCCCTAGAGGCAGGAGAGAAGGAATGAGAGCTGTACCAAGTGGTCTTGGGCGGAAAGGTAAAGCGGATCCAGGCACAGGCTGAGTAAGGGGGTCGTGGCTATCACTCTGACACCTTCAAAGGTGTCCCCAAAGATCGTGCTACTTCCCAAGCTGGGAAAATGTCACTTAGGACTGAGAGGTGGCAGGAAGGGTGCGCTACAGCCATCTTGGCCATCTTCAGCTCGGGTAGGGCTGTGTTTGGAATCTTGTGGGGGAGGGGAGATCGCCAGTGATCTGCCCCAGCGCCCAGCCACACACCTTCGGATGCCTCCCCTCCAGCCTTGGGCGGAAAGGCTGATCTTAAGTAAAGCGTACCTATTTTATCTCACCCATTTAGAAACTTTTTTTTTTAAGTGTGCGCGGCTGGTCTTGCGGCGGCTTGAGATGTTTTGATGGAATGATTTGGGAAATCTGGTTAAGAAAAGCAGTTTCAAAGCTTGAAATCAAAGACGGCTGAGCTCCTGAGCTCCTAAGAGGAGAATGGTGCTAGAAGGAACGCATTACGTAGTCTCCTTCCAGGACCTACCCTCTTTCCTGGGATGGCGTCGCAGCCCCCAGAACTTACGTGAGGGTGGGCTGTGCGCACTGCGGCTAACTGCGGCTAACTGCGTCTTTGGTCAACAGCGGGAAGCAGTTTCTTAGCAGTCGGTAGTCTGCAGAAGGAGGCGGGGGAGGGGGGGTGTCAGAGTGTGAAAGTGCCTAAGTGAAAATGCTCGGTAACATAAACGATGACGTGACGTTTTCTTGCCGTTAGGTACCATTTTGTCTTGTGATGTATTAGTAGCCTGAGTTTACCAAGCAACAGGTTTCTAGTTAACAGGTGGAGAAGCTGCACTTTTCAGCAGCTAGATTTTTTTCATTAGCTAAATTAGGATGCTGCCTTGTTGCTGGGATAAATAAAAATATAAAAGTGTCTCCAATTTCTATTACCCCCCCCCCGAACCTCACGGGTTTTTTTTTTTTTTTTTAAATAGAAGCCCAGAGCCTGGCATGGTGGCGCACTCCTCTAATCTCAGCAAGGGTCGGGTGGGGGGGGGGAGGAGGTAGGTGGATCTCTGTGAGTTATAGGACTGCCTGCTCTACAGAGCAAGTTCCCGACAGCCAGGACTGCACAGAGAAACCCCATCTCCCGGGAAAAACAAAAGCAAACAAACAAAAAACCCAAACAAACCAAAATAAAAAACAACACAACAATAACAACAAAAGAAGCCTAAGTGAGCCCTGTAACAGGCTCATATCCGGGGTATTCAAACAGGAACACGCATTTTGCTGTCTATTAGTAACCTTCCACTGTCTACCTGAGTCACAGCAGATGCAATTGCCCAGCCTGCTACCCACCCGCACAACCCTCCCTCCCTCTCAGCACCTCCCCCTCACTAGCGCTATTTGTTCTCCAGGTGAAAAAAACCCCAGAGGGCTATATAGGAGCATACCGCCCTTGCTCCCAGGGTCTTCCCTCACACACACACCCCCCACTCCCCACCACCCACACAAGAGGTTCTGTTAAATAGCCATTCCAAGCCGATTTTCTGTGAAATAGTTCATTTGCTCACTAGGCTCAGGACTTTCCTTTTCCAGGGGCTTTTCTAGCAGGTCCTCAAACATCCCTAACTGGCCCTTTGTCTCCCCGGGTTAAAGCGGGGTTAGCATTTGAATGGACTGGCAGGCCCTTCCCGACGCTGATAGAAGGGCTGAGGGTGGGGGCTGGTGGCAAAGCTAGTTAAACTGCGTGTCACAATCTTTAGGATCTTTTGCTGCATTAATCGTTTGCTTAATGAGAAGACTTCCTTCTGTGGGGGAAGGGTTCGATTATTGAATTTCTTTTAGGTGAATTTCTTTTAAATTACTTGGCAATGTTCAAATACCGTGCTGTGGCAAAGCCCAGATGTAAGCACTCTTTTATATTTGTGAGAATTGGTGAATGAGATGGGAGGGCGTAAACTCTAGAGCTGGGTTCTAAGTGTGGTTTTTTTGTTGTTTTATGTGCCTGAAGCCTTTTTACCCTCTGGGATTGCTTACAACCTCTGACTCTTTAGCCTCCATTTTAGCAGCCGTGTTCCCTATTTGAAACATCAGAACTGGTAAGAATAAAATTTTTTTTTAATGGATTTACTTAATTTCTCCTTTTGTCATGCTCTAAAAGAAAATGAGGGTGAAGAAACTGAGCAGAAACCATGGTTTGGGGCAAGCAGGACAGTGGCCCATCGAAAAAGCAAGTCACGATAATCAATTGTTCAGGCAAGAGCCCAGTGATGTCACGCATTAGCTCAAACCCGGCTCCCTCTGCAGTGCCACTTAGCGACACGATGAGAGACTCAAGCCATACCTTTGATCCCGTGCTCCAGTGAGGGATGGAATGTCCTGGTGTGGGGTTTGGGCACTAATTAACCTACCTCCCAACCCCAGCCAGACCAGCAGTGAGCAAAAGGCTAAAGATACTGGGTGAGCCCAGGGTGCCTCTTTCCCACCCTGTTGTCTGCCTCCGTCTTCCCTCACACCCCTCTGCCTCAGTTTCTTCTTAAAGTGCTCTAGCAGAACAAAATGGTCCTCTCTGGTGTCAGAAGGGTGGAGCTGCACCTCTAGGTCTGCGACGTTCCCAAATCTCAAACGTTGACTAAATAAAAAGCACTAACTGTGAAGATGTGTGTTTGTGTTGTCAGATCTTTTCAGCTCGTGGCAAATGGTTTAAGAGGGGCTGGTAGAGACTGGGATCCACTGTGTCCAGTCCTGGGGTGGGGAAGGAGAGCGAGCATTCGAAGGGCGCCAGCCAATGCAGACTGCAGCATGCTGTTCCTGAATTCTCCTCCTATGCGTAGTGTCTAGAATGAACCTTCCGGTTAGAAGCCAGTGGGTACAAGCCCATTAGGGATGTGGGCTGTGAAGTAAGGGAGACAGCCAGCTGACAGTGCTGGTTAAGTAACGGCTTAGAGGCGCTAGATCGTTAGGATAAACAAAGCACTTCTCCTCCCTTCCATTAACGGTCCCCTCCCAGGGGCTTTTCTCTAGCCATCTCCAGCCAGCGGTCCCTATCTCCAGTGTTAGTACTCATATCATCTTTGTATATGCTGCAAGTTCACTCTCACACACTCACTACAAACACGCATACACATACCAGACACATGCACATACTCATACAAACACAACACTCATGTTCACACCCCAAACACCACACACACATACCACATTCATATACACATAGCACAAATACACATACACATACCAAACACAAGCACCTACTCATACACAAACACACCAGACACTCATGCTCACACCCAGAGACCACATACATGCACTCATCCACACAAACATCACACTCGTACACAACTCATCTGCACAAGCACACTACACACACACAAACACCAGACACTCATATACAACCACACCCACAGCCACACAAGCACACCCACACAAGCACCATACACCATACACACACACAAGTACACCCCCCACACACACACACCACACTCATGCACACCAGACACACCACACACTCATCCCACAGACACAAATACACATGCCAAATTTGGCTCCATTGCCTGGGGCAAACAAAGCAAACACTTCTCCCCATAATTGGTTCTGCAAATTAAGTGATTTTTTTTTTATTGACCATTTATTTATTTCATGTTTTAACCCCTTTTGGGCATTTAAAATTTTGGTCAAATTTTACTAGTGTTTGTTTTCTCAAAGTCTCCTACATAGGGAGCCCCACCCCCAACCATGAGGCAGAAGAGTTGGTATGGCAAGGGCCAGAGGACACACACAGCTTGGCAGCTTGGCTTCCCCGGTGCAGGCGGTGCAGGCGTCGGCAGTGCAGGCATCGGCGGTGCAGAGCAGCGTCACTCACTGAGAGTGTGGTGCTGTGGTGCTCAGCCGGCAGAGGTACGCCACCCCGGGGAGCATCACTGGCCGCAAATGGGGGACATCCCTATGCTTTTTTCCTATGGGCTTATTTTAGGGTAGACATGTTACATTAGCAAGGGGATGTGGGTGCCCCAAGATAAGGAAAACAAAAGGGTTGTGGGATTACAGAGAGTAAAAGAACAAACTGTGGTCTCCCCAGGGAGATGCTGCACGCAGGCAGGCACTCTGGACAAGGGGTGGACGGGGAGGCACAAAATCAACACATCTTAGAGGTGCACAAAAGCATTTTGAAGAGAGAGGGACTCAAACCATTGAGGATACCATCAAATATGGCAGGCAGAAGATGGAGGATGAGACAAGGAGCACAAAGGAGCACCAACACCTCAGTGTTAGGGAGAGTATCTTTAATAGCCAAAGACAGACACTAAAGCAGGATTTCACATCAGGCACCTTGAGGCCACTGTCCCAGTCTTACAGACCCAGCCCGGGAATTTCAACATCATCTCTACAGAATAGAGTTCTCATAAGGATACCTCAAACTCATTAACCAAAAACACTTAAAAGCTCCTAACCTTACTTAACGGTTTTTAAAGCATTGGGTTTTGACTCAGGAAGACCAGCCTCTGAGGCTCCCATTCATCCTGGAGCGGCGCGAGAATGCAGACCTTGGGTCTGCAGGCTTCTCCCTCCCCCAGCAAGACCCAGCGGATTCTCCTGGCTTATGCGTCGGTTTCAACTAGACTTCATTAGCAAAATTCGCTTTGTGTGATTGAGGTTGCATGAAAAGGTGAACAAAACGATTCCCCTCAAATTCAAACAGCATTCAGGCCCGAAGCCCCCGGGGTCTACAATTTCCACCATGAGTTACAGATATCTTATACAGCCTTTTTATTAAAACCACACTGTCTTCTAGGATCCCAGCCCCCCACTCCTCCTACCCCACCCCGCCCCGCCCCTACAGTAGACACCTTCCCCTGGCTGTTTCCTCTGAAACAGGCCCTTCTCCCACAGTGGTTTCAGCTGTATTCTCAGCTGTTTTGCACAAAGAAACCCCAGCAAAATGTGGACACCTTCTGCAGGCACAGGTGGCAGGAACATGGCACGCTAAGGCATAATTTGGTGGCCCTTCCACAAAGAAAGCCATTGAGGTGGAACCATTGCTCACAAGCCCGAGGGCAGGCCTGACCTCGGATCAGGGCTTTTCACCCAGAGTGGACCACTGTATTCACAAACGCCACCTCATCCCCTACCACGAGCCCCACACCTGCCCCAGTGCAGCATCTTGTCTACTGTTAGGGACATCTTTTTAATTAGCATTTGCCTCAAACAGGCCAGCCACACAGCCCCTTCTGCAGACAGCAGTAAGCTGCTGCCGCCTCCACCGGCAGAGGCTGGCAGGGAGAGGGGGCAGGGCTGCAGCAGTCTTAATTGAACAGTAATTAATTGAATAGCTTCAAAGTCTTATTGCTACTCAGGGAGACACTCAGAAAACCTTCGTCACTGGGAGGCTGAGCGAGTGAATTCCTTTTCTATCTTCTCTTTTTCTGCTTCTGGTTCCTTTGCTTGAAAACTAATGGTACACATATGTCCTACAGGCAGAGAAGGCTCCCTCTAATGCTGCCCCTTCCCCAAAGTCACAAACCAAAAGCGACCTTCCTGCCAGTGGTCCTGCTATTCCTGGTTTCTGCGCCGTCCCCATCTTGCTTACCCTACTCTCCCTTCTACCCACGGAACCGTTCCTACTTGGCTTTCTCTTTTGTGGTTACGGGGATAAATCAGAAAAGTTAAGAAGCAGTTACTTGGGGTATCTGTATGGGCCTTGGCTTTTGGTAAACAAAAACCCAAAAGGAAAAAATAAACTTAAAAAAAAATCACCGTAAAATATAAGCATAAATACAATTCTTGATTGTAAACAAGCACCCAACCTAGGGTACCACAGAAAAGTGGGACCACCCCTCTTTAGGTAATGAGGCTGAGGGAGAGTCGGCTTCTTTCTGGTTGGTGTGACTTTCAAAAGGTCAACTGATTTCCTGATTTCTTGCTTGGGCCAGCTGCACCCAGGAGTTGACTTTCCTCAGAGAAGCAGGGCCCAGTGGAAACAGGAGTAATCCTTACCACTCCCTTTCTAATATAGAAAATCCTGTTCTCCAGCCATCCCTTACAGCCTGTCACCCTAGCACATTTTAGCGTCTGCCCTTCCCACCTACCAAGCCTTCTTCGGCATGCCTTTCCTGCCCGCAGCTTTGTGAATCGCCGGTAGCCTCGTTTTACTCAAGGCTCTCAGCATTTACCTCCCTTCCATCGCAACCATTACAAAGTCAGCGGGAATAAGAACGACACATCTTTAGACAGGGAGCTGGAGAGATGGGTAAACAAAGGTGCTTGATTCACGGAACCCACACGGTGCCCAGAATGAGCTCCGACAAGTTGTCTTCTGAGCTCCTCGTGAACAGATGCATGCTTGCACTCCCCCGAGCACACACACACAAATGAGAGAGGAGGGGAAGGACCTTTTCTTAGTGGAGAATTATAATGTGAGACCATTAGAAACCTCACTCCTAGTAGGGTGAGGCCCCAGCCCAGGTGCTCACCAACACCCAACAATAATAAATACAAAAGCAGAGCGTTTGTATTTAGCTCTGTGCCACTATAGGAAACTGAGAGCACAGGGCAGGGGAAAGTCAGTATTAAGTCCTGAGCTCTGTTTTCCCCAGTATGAATTTACCTTTAAATTAAAGTACCGTTTTTTTCCCCCTTTTTTCTTTTTAAAGTCAATGTAAAGACTCTCAGCTTTTCCAAACAGGGGCCATTTTGTATCAGAGGATATCTGTACAAACTCTGAGGGCACTGATATTATTAATCCTAAGGGGATGCTACTGGCATCTGTTAGGTATAGACTAAAGAAGCCAGATAATATCCTGCCTCACACAGGACAGTCACCATAGCAAAACATTACCTGACCCTAGTCCCCAGTGTGAGGCTGAGAAGCCGTGACGCAGACACAGGGGCTGCTTGCCCTTCTGGGAGCCTGCCCTGCTCTCTCTCCAGCTGTCCTCGCCTTGGCAATATCCCTCCACTGGAGACATTTTTATCTGGTTCATTTTATCTCAAACCTTAGTAAGGCTGATGGACAATCTGAATTTGTGCCTTCTACCCTTCTCCTAAACACTTCAGACCTTTCGTTCCCAGGAATTGATTGTAAAGAAATCTCCCATTCAAATCCGCCATGTCTAAAATAAAAAAAAAAAAAAAAAAAGACTCTACCTCCGCACCAGTCCCTCCTGACTCCCCTCTGTAATTCCCAGTGTCCACAACCCAGGTGGTAGTCTGACTCCCCCGCCTTCCGTGACCCTGTCTGAGAATACGAGAGCTTCCAGGAAGTCTCTGTTATCCTTTGTGTCTGGGTCCCTGTCCTCTAAGGGCCTCCGCTGCTGCAGCCTCATTGTGCACAGCCCTTCCTTTGTCCCTTTTAACGGAGGCACCCTCCATGTTGGTTCTACCCTTTCTTAAAAAAACAAAAACAAAAAAACCAAACAAAAAAAAAAAACAAAAAACAAAAAACAAAAAACCTCGATTCAAATCTTGGTCTGCGAAGGGGGGAGAAAAACACACCTTTCGCCATCTACTCCATTTCCTCCTCTTCACTTCCTGCCCAAAGAGCCCGGATGCTGCAGGGATGCCACAGAAAACACATCCATTTTTCTCCCTTCTTTTCCACTGCTTCTACAGGAGCAAAGGTGTCCGATCGTTTATCTAACCAGGCCCCACCGTTTCAGACGATGGACCCTTTGTTCAAAGATAGGTGAAGGTGTGCCCGCTCTGCCCCGCCCCTTCTATTCAGGCAAGACATCTTGCTATGGAGCCCATTCGAGGCGCCATTTTCTCCATCTGGTTTTTGCAACCCCTCCTATTGGAGGCCTTCTCTTTCCATTTTCATGCCGTTCTGCTCTTTCGCAAGGAGACTGGCATGCTCTGGATGTTTCTCCCTGTCAGAGAAGCATGATATAACAAAGACTGTGGAACAAAGGAAATCTCACAGATCACAACCATGTCTGGACAAAGAGAACCCGAGCCTTTTTTTTTTTTTTTGATGAATGGTGCTTTAGGGATGGGCGTGAGAGGCCTGGAAAGCCCGTGAGACCCGCGTGGCGGTCTCCTTGGGTCTCCAACCTCAGCGTCTACTAACCTTCCACCTTGTGCAGGGTTCAGCATCTCTGGGAAATGAAATCTGTCCATCTTGTACTGCTCGTCTGCATCGGAGCAGTAAGCTCTCTTTCTCCATAGGCCTGGCTCACCACCTCCAGGCCCTGGGAAAGCCTCTCTCCGCGGTGCCTCGGCGATAGCCCTCTCTGTGTAGTAGGCTAGCCTACCGCCATCATGAGCCCAAGGGATGGTCCATGGGGGTCCCTGACCTTCCCACCTTGCCTTGGCGATTTAGGGCAACAAAAAGCTTGGCCCGCAAGGCACTCACGGCGACCGTGGCCTTCTAGGCCTGGCCGCCATACGCCAGCCCGCCACCCGCTTCCAACCAACCCAGCAAGCACAACCTCTTTGGGCGTTCCAACGCGGCGCCCCCTATTGGACCTCCCACCCATATCCGGTTTCCGGTCCGAAGCCCCCTGCTCATTCGCCAGGCATCCTTGATTGGCGTGACCCCAGCCCAATAGCTGACCTGTCGCTGAGGTCGGAGGGGAGTGGGCTACCGGTTGATACCCAGTTGGACGATTCGGTATATGTTCAAACCGTTTCGCCATTTTGAGTGGGGGTAGTTGGCCAAACTTTGGGACCAAAGTTCAAAGTGTCCGGCATGCAGTGTGTTGAGCCGTAGAGTTGAGGTGACACGCCTTCGGCAGGTCGCAAGCATTCTCTAGGGGTTCACATTGTCTGCTTTCTTCTACTCAGGGTGACCACGTGGATGCTGTAGGCAAGTGGCTGTAGTGTGCTGAGCCTGCAGTGAGAAGAGGGACATGTTAGACTTCAGAAAATTAAATCTTGCCGCGGCGCACCGGCATGCATGTTGCAATGTAGACATCTGCATAGTGCACAATTGCCACAGCCTGCTTTATATACCACTTCATACTCTCTTTCCTCAGGGTCCTGCAGGCCAGACCTGCCCACTGCTTAGCTGCGTTGCAACAAAAGACAATGCATCGCGCTATCGCCATTACCTACTGGCAAAATGTCCGTGGTGTGCGCGTGCCGCGCGTGCACGCGCGCGGCAAAACAAAACAAAACCCGAAAGGCAAACAAACAAACAATATTCCTTGTCCCTGCCCGGAATTCCTCTGCAGATCCCAGACCTAAAGCATTTTGTGATTATTGCTGAGCCCACCAGACAATGTGACTGTTTATATCCTGCAGCTCTGAGCTAACTGCAGTACCGCAAGGGGCGTGCAGCGGCTGGCTTTGTGGCCGCGCTTAATATCGCCCGGGTGGACTGTTGCAGTTCAAAGTATAGCAAATGCTCTATGGTGTTCACAACAGAAGGAGAAGGGGATTAAAGGGGGCTGGAGAAGGGCTAGATTAGAGGAATTAAACACGGAATCGGCAGCTGGCGCCGGTGGCCGGAAGATGCGAGTCTGGGCAGCTGCTGCCACCACGGCACGGTTGGTTGGTGGGTTACGTGCATATCAGGTTGTCTAGTCTTTAAGACCACCCTGAATGGGCCATCAACCACACCCCAAATCTCATTTTTGCCCTTACCCAAAAGACAGATGTGGGATGCCTGCGGTAGGTAGGGGTCTTCCGGTAAGCCCTGCGCTCCCTCCCCTATCTGCACGAAAGCGGCAACCGTGAATACCACCTAAGGGGGCTTTGATTGATTTTCCGCAGTGCACTGCCGAGACCTTTATTTTTACTGCATCACTATCCACATAAACAGAGCAAGTCCTGACTGCGTCACACTATGCATGCCCCTGCTGAGACCCCCAGGGGTAGTGGGGATGGGGGACATTGAAGGGATTTGCTGGAGCCATCCCCAACAAACAGCAAACATAAACATTAAAAAAAAAGAAGAAGAAAAGAAAAAGAAAGAAAGAAAGAAAACTACCCCGGCGCATTTAAAAAGACAAATTGCATGCTTACACTCGGCACTTCCTCTACCCTTCTGGTGGGCTCACGACCACCTGTCGCGTTTTCGTACGTGTGCCTCTACCTCTTTCCTTGTATCCTAAAGTCTCCTTTTCCTGACTTGGAGTTTAGTATGGGTAATTGCCTGAGTATGGGGTGTTTAGATAAGGAATTCGCCGCATACTGGGGTGATCTGGGGTGATAAAGTCCTCCTGCAGTCCCTCCTCCCCTCGTGAAGATTCAGATAGGGAGGGAGGCTTTCAACGCCTCTACTCTAACAGACCAATGCCCACGTCTTACGTCACGTGTCCTAGCAACGCAAGAGAGCTCGCGCGCTCTCTCTGGCCAGGGAAAAAGCGAGCAAGACAGACTCAGAAGCAGTCCGGGAGAGAAGAGGAGGGAGCCGAACGTCCTAACGGGGCCTCCGCTCACCAGCCCCCTTACCCAAAGTCGGGAGCAGCCGGCACGGGGACCCAGCTCCCCGTGCCGGCTCAGGACAGAGACCGGCGTCCTCTGGTGGCAGAGAAACAGGTCTTTTTACGATTTTCGAGACGAATCGGCACGCTCTTAGAAGCCAAGGGGGCGGGGCTAAAGTACAGAAAAGTAAGAAGAAAGTGTAGAAAAGTTTCCAAAGTTGCTGGCCGACCACAGCCCGAAGGGGTAAGTAAAACTAGGAAGACGACAGACTTCACCAGCAAGAGATGACTCGCTTCAGCCGTGGTCCTGGGTTCTAATCCATGATTACCTGTCTTTGCAAAGTTTGGAAACTGAGGCAGGAGAACTTTCCAACTCAAACTTGAAAAATTTTTTTAAATATATTTTTTTCACCCTAGTTTGGCTGGGTGCTCCGTCTTACGGAGCCCCAAATTTATTTTGAAAAGCCGCCACCGTGTTATGGGCATGCTCAACTGCCTCCACGGCAACAATATGTCAGGACAACACGATATCCCCCCTGAAGGGGAACAGCCCGAGCAAGAACCTTTGGAAGCCCAAGGGGCAGCTCCCCCCGGTGCTGGGGCTGGCCCAGCCGAAGAAATGGAGACCGAACCGTCTAACAATGAGCCCGTCCCCGACGAGACTGGCAGCGAGGTCAGTGGACCCCCAGAAGACTCAAAATCTGACATCCAGAGTCCCAGCCAGGCCATCGAGGAAGTCCGAGTGGGTGGAGACTACAGCCCACCTCCGGAGGAAGCCATGCCATTCGAGACACAACAGCCCAGCCTGGGACATTTCTGGCCCACTAGGAGCAGCCTGGAGCAGCCTGGACCATCTGGGACCCCATCAGGCTTCAAAGCCTTCAACCCAGCGATTTTGGAGCCCGGGACCCCCACTGGTGCGACCCCAGGCACGGGAGCCTATACCCCCCCACCAGAAGAAGCTATGCCATTTGAGTTCAATGAGCCTGCCCAGGGAGACCGCAGCCAGCCTCCCTTGCAATTACCAGACCTTGCGCCAGGAGGTCCGGAAGCATTGGTCCCCAGCACTCTTCCCGCGGAGCCCGGGAACATCAGATTTGAAAACGTTGGCTTCCGAGGAGACTACAGCCCTCCCCCTGAAGAGTCTGTGCCATTTCAGGTCGGTGGAGAAGAATTCGGGGGCGATAGCCCACCCCCAGGACTCCCGCGAGTCATCCCACAAATCGGCATTGGCGGCGAGTTCCCGACAGCCGCGGTCCCGAGTACGCTCTGCCTCGCTCCCGCCGAGAGCGCGCCTCCCCTCTGGGTCCAAGGCGCCATTGACAGACCATTCCGCCAGGCTATCAGATCTCCTCCCAACTTTGCCCGCGACAGCCCCCCAATGGAGATCACCAGACCCCAGCTTGAGATTGGCAGAGCCTCCGCTGGGGTCGACGACGACACTGCTGTCAATATGGACGGCCCCCCAATCGCAAGTGATGACCCGCCCATCGAAGTCTCCGGCGCCCCAGATAAGAGCCAGCGAGCAGAGAGACCCCCAGTTGAGCGAGAAGCAGCCGAGATGGAAGGAAGCCCTACCACCGCCGCTGCGGTGGAAGGAAAAGTCCCCTCTCCGGAGAGAGGGGACGGATCCGCCACCGAGCCTGAAGCAATGGATGCCAAGCCAGCCCCTGCCGCCCAAGCAGACCTTACCGGATCCGATGCTGACGGATCCGATGCTGACGGAGGTTCTCCGGATGCCGAGATGCTTGGAGATACCGACTCAGATGCTGGAGAAGTCGACACAGACCCTGGAACACCTTCAGATCTCCAATCCGATCCTGAAGAAGTCGGAGAAGAAGCCCCAGCTGCCCGAGAAGTCGGAGAAGCAGCCCCGGCTGCCCGAGAAGTCGGAGAAGCAGCCCCGGCTGCCCGAGAAGTCGGAGAAGCAGCCCCGGCTGCCCGAGAAGTCGGAGAAGCAGCCCCGGCTGCCCGAGAAGTCGGAGAAGCAGCCCCGGCTGCCCGAGAAGTCGGAGAAGCAGCCCCGGCTGCCCGAGAAGTCGGAGAAGCAGCCCCGGCTGCCCGAGAAGTCGGAGAAGCAGCCCCGGCTGCCCGAGAAGTCGGAGAAGAAGCCCCGGCTGCCCGAGAAGTCGGAGAAGAAGCCCCGGCTGCCCGAGAAGTCGGAGAAGAAGCCCCAGCTGTCCGAGACGAGCCTGACGGAGGTACAGCCCCGCTCGCCCCAGCCACTCTTGCCGAGTCCGAGCCAGCCGCCGAGCCAGCCTCCGAGGCAGTCCCAGCCTCCGAGGCAGTCCCTGCCGCCACGGCCGAGCCTGCCTCCGCCGGGGCAGCTCCTATCACCCAGGTGGAGCCCGCAGCTGCCGCGGCAGGCTCCACCGCTCTGGCGGAGCCCGCAGCCGCCGCTCTGGCAGAGCCCGCAGCCGCCGCGGCAGGCTCCGCCGCTCTGGCGGAGCCCGCAGCCGCCGCGGCAGTCTCCGCCGCTTTGGCGGAGCCCGCAGCCGCCGCGGCAGGCTCCCGGGCAGCCCCTATCACCCCCAAGGAGCCCTTTACCCGGGCAGTCCCCTCCGCTAGAGCCCATCCGGCCGCCGGAGCAGTCCCTGGAGCCCCGGCTCTGCCGTCCTCTCTTACAGAAGCTGCCGCTAGGGCAGTCTATTCAGGCCCGCTTATCTGGGGAGCCAGATCACTCTCTGCTACTCCCTCCGCGCGGGCCTCCCTCCCCGCCCGCGCAGCAGCAGCTGCCCGGGCAGCCTCTGCTGCCCGCGCAGTCACTGCAGGCCGCTCCGCCTCTGCCGCCGCCGGCTGGTCCGCCTCTGCCGCCGCAGGCCGGTACGCCTCTGCCGCCGCTGGCCGGCCCGCGACTGCCGCCGCTGGCCAGTCCGCGACTGCCACCGCTGGCCGGTCCGCGACTGCCGCCGCCGCCGCCGCCGCCGGCCGGCCCGCGACTGCCGCCCCAAGCAGGGCCCACCTCAGACCCCCCAGCCCCGAGATCCAGGTTGCTGATCCGCCTACTCCGCGGCCTCCGCTTCGGCCGAGTGCCTGGCCTGACAAGTACGA
This sequence comes from Apodemus agrarius, assembly GCA_964023405.1. Lineage (NCBI taxonomy): Eukaryota > Metazoa > Chordata > Mammalia > Rodentia > Muridae > Apodemus > Apodemus agrarius. The sequence continues at coordinate 4,960,309 of OZ030008.1, read as the reverse complement.
GCGGGGCCGAAGCTGCGTCAGGTACGAGACAGCAACCGGGATCTGCGAGATTGAGTCCTCCAGTGATGAGTCGGAAGAAGGGGCCACCGGCTGCTTCCAGTGGCTTCTGCGACGAAACCGCCGCCCTGGCCTGCCCCGCAGCCACACGGTCGGGAGCAACCCAATCCGCAACTTCTTCAGCCGAGCCTTTGGAAGCTGCTTCAGCCTATCCGAGTGCATCAGATCACGATCCCTCAGCCCCAGGAAGGCCAAGGATCCTATGGAGGAGAGGCGCAAACAGCTGCGCAGAGAAGTCATTGAGATGCGAGAGCAGATGCGTGCAGAGAAGAAACGCAGCAAGGAAATCGACAAGCAGCTGGAGGAGGAGAAGATGGACTACATGTGCACACACCGGCTGCTGCTGCTAGGTAAAGCGGCAGCTTCTGCCCCTGGGCAGTAGGGCCGCCTGGGAGCCCGGGGAGGGGGGGGGCAGGGACTTCTGGTTGGGTCTTGGTCCTTTCCCGTGGGAGGAGGGGTTCGGAAACCCTGTAAGTTCCAAGGAGGGACCCTAACTCTGCCCTGGGGTGGGAGTGGGGCCTTTGGAGGGTTCGGGTGGCCGAACTGTGTGCCCTCCAGGGAGAAAAGTGGTGCCGAGCGACACTGAGGGTCGTTACCGGCCGGAGGCCAGCGCCAGCGCCAGCGATCCTAGGCTGGACAGGCGGGGGCGTGAGGTGAGCCCAGAACTGCTGGGGCGGGCCCTTCGGGGCTCCCCCGGCTCGATTTTTCGTGACCGCGGTGGGCTAGGGCCATCGGGGTGCGCCCCCCGCCTCGCCTGGCACGGCTGCTTCGACTCAGACAGCTTGTTGTTGGTGTGTGTCGGTGTCCATTTTCTGTGTTCGCCTGTGCATGACATGCTCGGTGTGTCCCAATTTCCACCCCAGATACCTTTTAAGTACCCGCCGATTTTATATTTGTACTCTAAAATAGGTTACCTTGTAATTTGCGCCATGGCGCAGCCAAAACTTTCCGTGTGGGTACACTCTGTAATAACCTGTGTGCAGACTCTGCAGCAAGCAGAGGGAAAACAGGCAGGCAACGGTGGCGTGGCATCCTGGGTAATCTGCTGGGCCGATGGCTGGGGGGAGTTGGACCCGCCCCCCCCCATGTCTCTCTCTCTTTTCCCCTTTGCTCTAAGCATTTCCTCACTTCTTAATACGTATGTCAAACCCTCCCTCCTTAACGGTTGAAAAACCAGTCACTTAGGTATCTAGGGCTTTGGGGTTATTCAAAACATGTATTCTGTGCACACGCACACACATACTGGGTCCACCTGTGGGGGGGTAGAGTAGGAGGATGGGGGGGTCGATACTTTAGCCCTGTTGGCAAGGCCACATTCAAAATACACAGGGTTTCAAGGGGTGGACGTGGCTGGATTTAAATATATATAAAATAATTTTCTTCTTAGCGAAGAGCCAGAGGTAAGGCAATCACTTATATTTTTACAATTCGTGGCAGCAAGGGTCCTAGTTTGAGAAGGTTGGGAATTGTATGTTGTGAGTACAATGTTGCCTTTGTATTTTAATTGCAATTAAAATAAAAAAATACTCTGCATAATAAATGTGTGAACAATGCATGGGGGCTGTACTGTTACTTGTGAACTGTGTATATGTTTGCATGTCAATCTTTTTTCAAGCAGCTTTGGCTGCAGGAAGGAGGACTGAAGGTAAGAGCTTCTATAAATCAGTTGGGGATGAAAAAAAATAAAGATTTTTTTTTTTAGGATGACGATTAAAGAAATGTTATGCCAGCCAGATAGGTGCCTTTTGAAGCCCTCATCTCCCACCATCCTCTGTTCAACCCTCTCCCCAGCTCTCCATGTCCCCTCCCCTCGTAGAAACCCCTCCCCTCATTCCACAGCCAGAGCCCCTCCCACCTCAGACTTCTCATTTCCAACCTGAGGCATTCATTCTTCTTGCTAGATTAATCAAAACAGCAATTAACAATGGTCTGTATCTGTGGCTTAAATAAAATTTTCACAAGTGAATCTCCACAATTAATTTATTTTATTCTCTAAAACCTGTCAAGGGATCTCAGGATCACAGTTTTCTAAGGCTGTGCTCCATTTGTCTATGAAATATTGGTAATCTGTGATCGTGTTTATTAAAGACATTGATGACATGACTGTGCTGCTGTGATGTGCCCCCCCCCAAATTCATTATTTTAGATGGGATGGTCATTTTATTTATTCCTACCTGGGGAAATATTGGTATCATTGAATCAAGCACATGGAAAAGGGAAGCTACTATAAATTTCAAATGTCCCTGTTACGTGAAAAACATAGTACCCTACATGAGAAGGCTCAGATTTCACTGCAGTTCCATTTCCATACTCTGAGAAGCTGACCTGTGAGTGCGGGGGTGTGGGGGTCCAGATGTCTGCAGGTGGTAGGCCTGAAGGACTCTGCATATCTGAGTCCCGGTTGGTCAGGTAGACATGTCCCTTGCATTTGGCGGCCTCGGCTGCCTCATTTGAGAATCAAAGCTTTCTCAGGAAATTTTCATTCAGTTATCCTATAGTATCAGGACTTGGGTCTTCTGTCTACTCCCAGCCCCCCGTAGAGGGAGAAAGGGCCTGGAAGTTTATGCCCTCTGCTAATGCAGGTCTCTGCACCAGACCTCAGGTCTGAGGCCAGCTTCTTTCTGAATAGCAGACGCTTTCCTTGTATCCCTTAGATAATTTTTTTTCCTAGAGGGGGTAAGCCCAAACAGAAGCACATTTTGGGGGGGTACCATGGCACTGGCCTGTCTGCCCTTTGAGGATGTCAGCCACTCTGCTCTTTGAGATGCAGCATCTTCCAGAAGGCAGGCTGCTGAGCCTCGGCCCAGGCCTCGCCTGAGCCTCTGAGATGGCTGCTGCTGTCTGCTGCCCGACACTGCAGCAGCGCTGTCTGTCAAAGCAGGCTGCAGTTTCCCACTGGGCTGCTTTCATTTCGCTGAAGCACAAGAGAGGGATTGTATCTGGGTCCCTGTTATTGATCGGGGAGGGTCGAAGCCAAAGGAGAGGATTTACTTGCAGTTACCAGATTTTTCCACTAACTGTCTAGCTTCATTACGTTAAACAAGGTATCTATGCCTTCTGACCCCTGGAGAGGTAGATCAAATGACCATCCTGAGACCATGTTTCTTCATGTGCCACATCCAGATTCATCTGTTGCTTTACAAAAAGAAAAAAAACAGCAGTTTTCTGTGTGCATACTCCATTTTTATTGCCCAGACGTCATATGGCTAGAATTATTTTTAAAGATAGATGATAGATAAAAAAATTAAAAGATAATAATTTAATAAAAATTCTATAATGTCTAAAGAGCTGAGGCTTTTTAACATAATATAATCAAGGACTGTTTACATGCTTCTTTCAGTTTAAAAATCTATGGGTTAGACCTTTTTCCCCCCTTTCTTTTTCACTTAGATATTATCTCTTGGTTTAGAATATAGAAGGGGCTACTAGATGAGGATATTTTAGTATCTCTTGCCTTTATTACAAGCAGATAAGGTACTGTGTATATATAATATGACCACCATAGGAATACCACATTTTTATAGCAAATCTATTAATTATATAATAATGTACTGGGCTGCCAAGTGGTCCGATACGGCACTGCATCTCAGCGTGCTGACTGGTTTTTATTTTTGTTTTTCTATTTTTTTAATGCAGCCATTTTCTTTTCCTACTGAACTGTTTGGTGCAGTGGGAGGCCCATAGCTTCCCCCACCCCCAGATTTCAGATTTAAGGGAGATCTGCATCCTGCCTCCCATAACATCTGCAATAACAATGCGTTTTGCAGAGGTCCTTTAAAAAAATTTCAATTTCTCTCAAAAACATTCTTTTTCTAAATAGGTAATTTTATTTTTATCTAACATGTGTGATCTACCATGAGAAGATGGTATGAACCATAGGAATAGGATCAACCCCAGCCTTGAAAGGGGGGGGGCTCATGTTTTTAACTTTGTTAGTGGTCATCACTGATATTGATGACACATTTTAATTGCATTTTGCATTTTTTAAAGTCTTCTGCTTAGTCATATCAGCCCTTTGAAACAGTACTGGGCAATAAAAGCACTTCAGCACCTCGCGTCGTGAGCACAACAACTCAGATGACAGACATTAAAGGCCAGGGCCTCTTTTTTCCCCCCAAAGGTAGCAAGGTAAGTATGTGGAGGACCCAGGCCTCTAATGTGGAGGTGCTAACGCCCACCGAGCCCATTTGAAACATTCTGTATGACTTTCTCAGAGCTGAGAGCATGACAGTTGGAGTGTCCTCTGTGATCCTAAAACCCCTTGTTAAATGACAGGTGTCTAACAGTCTGTTGCTTTCTGACTTCTAGCCAGGCCCTGGCAGACCACTGACTGTAAAAGCCTATCGAGTGAACATAAAATGTAAGCTGCCCATCTGAAGGAAGCCATTTTGTAGAGGCTTAGTACTCACGTTTGCTTCACTGCTCCTTGCCACATAACCCACACATACACACACACACACACACACACACACACACACCCCATATACAACACACACATATACACACAAACATTCACATACATACAACACATATACAATACACATATATACACATACACAATACATGCATATACCCACACATATACAACATACACAACACAAATACATATATACAACACATAGAACACACACATACACACACAACACACACATACAACACATACATATACCACACCTACACAGCACACATAATGTATACACATATATACAACACATACAACATACCACACACAAACATACACTCACATATAATACATATACAACACACATACACACACCTAACATATAACACATACATACATACCATGCACACACAACACATACACATACAACACATATACATGACACACATACACACAACACACACATACACACACACAAAACATACATATACCCACACATATATAGCACACATAATGCATACACATATACACAACACAAACAGCACACTACACACAAATATGTATACACATACATCATACATACTACACACACCTAATATATAACACATACATGCCATGCACACAAACAACACATACAACACAACACATATACACATATACACACAACACACACATACATATACACACAACACATACACAGCACATACAACGCATACACATATACACAACACAAACAGCACACTACACACAAACATGTATACACATACATCACACACACAACACACATACACACAGACAACACACACATACACATACAACACATACATATACCCATGCACACACAGCACACACAATGTATACACATATACACAACACACACAACATACCACACACAAACACACACACATATAGCACATATACAACACATATACACACACCTAACATATAACACATGCATATATACATACCATGCACACACAACACATACAACACAACACACATACATACAACAAACACATATATACACATACAACACATACATATACCCACACATACACAACATACACAATGCATATACATATACATAACATATACAACATACCACACACAAACACACACACATATAACACATATACAACAAATATACACACAACACATACAACACAACACACAACACACATACATACACATACAACACATATGTATACCCACACATACACAGCACACACAATGCATACACATATACACAACATACACAGCACACCACACACAAACATATACACACACACACAACACACATACACACTACATACACATACAACACATACAAATACCCACACATATACAACACACAATGCATACACATATACACAACATACCACAAACATATACATATTACACATATACAGCACACATACACACACCTAACATATAACAGACATACATACCATGCCCACACAACACATACACATACAACACAACACACATACATATAATACATATACAACACACATACACACACAACACACACATGCAATATATACATATACCCACACATACACAGCATATACAACACATACACATATACACAATACACAAACCACACACATACACATATTTATAACACACACAACATACACACACATAATATATAACACACATACATACAATGCACACACAGCACATACACACATACGTACAACACACAAACATACATACAACACATACACAGCACACATACACACAGAACACACACATACACATACCACACATACATATACAACACACATTGCATACACATATACACAACACACACACAAAACACATACACACTTACAAAATACACATACAACACTCATGCACACATGCATAACACATATAGAACACACATATAACATACCACACACACTTATATACACAACATACATACCACAGCACACACACACTCATACACATATAACATACACACTCACACACTCAAGCTTTTTTTTTCCTTTTGTTCTTTATTTTTTTTAATAATGTAGGTTTTCCTTGACATCTTTTCTGAGAAAAATCCCAGGATAGTTTTCTTTAGCAGAGCTCAAGCTTATAGCAACATCAACAGCAATAACAACAAAATTATTATTATTAATTATATAATGGTAATTATTAACAATACATATAATTAATAATAATAATAATAATAATAATAATAATAATAATACAATGCAGTTGCTTTTGTATACACATTCCTAAATGGCAATGCTACAGTATACAAAATTCTTGCTAAAGGATTACAGCATCCCAAATAACTTTTCTTTTCCTGGTCTTTTTAAAGTAATCCCTATTTTTAGTTTACAGCTAAGTCCTATTTTTCTATTTATCAAAAATCCATGCATGATTTTGAGAAGCAATTGTTTTGTAGATTTATTTTGATGCAGAAATTTAATTTTTTTTAAAAAGAGAGATTAGCCTAGTTGATTAAAAGTGAAACCCTCAACTCTAGGCACTTCCTTTCACAATGAATTTCCCCTGCGAATAAGATGTGCCCACCCCCTTCTTAGCAAGACTGTAGCTTTTCAAATGCTGCTGTCTCCCAGGAGGCACACAAACAGCAAATGAAAATTAGTTTCTGAACTTTTTTTTTTTTTTAAACCTATGACACAGGATAAAAGCACCTTCCCCCCTCCCACAGTTTCCATGAAGTTAAAATTAGTTATACTTTTTGCCTCTTTTAAACTAAAACTTCACAGAAAGAGGAGACATTTTCCAAGTAGAAACAATAGGGCCAGAGTGAGCAGAGGCCAGGAACTGTGGGTACTGGAATTCAGCCTCTGTGGGCCTCCAGGAAGCAGACGCCCAGCCTCTGCCTGACGCCCACCTATCAAGGGCTTCAGTCCACTGGTGGAGTGCCCCGTTGTTCCATCACATTCCTCAGCTGACCTATGGACCCCTGACCTAGGATCAACCTCCTCAGAGAGAATAGAAAGAAAATGGGTCCGGCCTTCAGATGAAGAATCTTTGAGGCCTTTGTGCAGCTTAAGAATACTTAGTGGGCAGTCTCAGATGCAAGCTGCTAAGGAGGCTTCTTTTCTAGAAGACTCAGAGAGACGGACTTTTTTTTTTTTTTTCTTAAATCCCTAAAAGGAGAGCCAGATCCTGGGTGAAGCTTTTTATTGTGTAAGAACTAGCGTGTTTCCCATGTGAGCTCCCCCAGTAGGGGATAAAATAGGAGTTTATACCTCCTATTTTATCCCCTTCTCTATTTCAAGTGAGGTTTTACTTTATTTGATTTTTGTATGTTTTCCAGGAGAGACTGTTAACTCAAGCCTAGGCACTCCACATTTCTGGCTTCTTCGTTTTATAGTTCACTCCTTGTTACCAGTTTGTAACACCAGTTAACACAATCAATAGACAAATGACACCCTGCCAAATTTAGGATGATATGATAACGTGGCCGAAGAAAGAAAACCCTAAGAGGGTGATTCCCCCCCCCTTCTGAACACGTATCACCTGCCATTCCTGCATGCCCCTCTGTCTCCTGTCATTAGCCACCTGTGTATTTACTAGTTCAGGATTGTTAGTTAGCTTAGGGTCTGAATGTGGTTGCTTTACATGCAAAAAGGTTGTCTCTAGTTTCCCTTCCCATAACCAGATCATCGGAGAGGCAGACCAGCTGGTGGGAGAGGAAGAGGACAAGTGGACAAGACCCCAAGAGAGAGGTAAGGACCTACTCCCCACCCCAACCCCCAAATGTTAACTTTTTGATTATTGCCAATCACCACAGGCTTGAGGGGACACAGAATGCTTTGGTCTCTGACAACCAGACCTTTGAAGTTAGAGTTGTTGGAAGTATTTTGTATGTGCCACACCGGAAGCCATAACCAAGGAGCAGCAGGCAAGTGACTATGAGAGAAGAGCAGATACTAAAGAAGTGTGCTTCTGTTGTCGATGGAGGTAAAATCCCACACTGTGTTTCAGAGTGAGTTATGGAAGCTCAGGAGAGTTCAGGAATATTTTGACTTGAGTCCTTCCCACTAAACCCAAACCAATGAATGCATCTTGCTAAATTTGAATGGTTTAGTTTGGGGCGAGGAGAGAGGTATAAAAAGTTAAATCAATTGCTACCCGATTTAAAATTTAACATGAGTCAGTCTGTGTTTCTGACAGTCACACACATTTTGTGTGGGGGACAGAGCAAGGACTTAAACTTTGTCTCATTCTTCTTTGATAATGGGAAGGGGGAAAGCTTATATACCTACCTTCTCAGGAGTGTCACAGTCAAGGGAGAGTGACCTCTTACGGAAGACTTCAGAACAGCCAGCTGGAGCCTCTCTTCTGACTTGCTGGCTCTTGCCTGTCCTTCTGTCAAAGGTTCTGAGTACCTCTCTCCTCCTTCCCACATAACCAGTTTGCTCCTCATCAAACTGGTCATTAATGTGTAAATGACTCTGAAGACATTCCTACAGGTAACTTGCACCAGGTAAGTCCAAAACTACACTTTCCACCTCAACACATCTCAACAGGAATGGTCTCGATGACACACAACACCCAAAGCTAGGCGCAGACAATTCTAGGATCCCAGAGCTATATAGGAAATGAGAGCAAGTATCTTGAAGCTTACCTGCTAGATATGTTGAGTCCCCTGGGGCTTCTGAGACCATCCTGGGCCTGAAACCCAGATTCTAAAGCAGTAAAAGTAGCTTATTGGTCTCCCTGACCTCTTGACTCCCCAAAGGATACAGTGTCAAGAGTAGGTGGCATTCCTGGGGAAGTGCACAAGTGCATAGTGGATTCAATCATAGCCTTTCAAAACAGCACTCTCTTCATCTATTATCACATGTGGTCATCCCTAAGTGTCCAAGAGTCAGGACCAAAGCCCAAAGGGTCACTTCTTAGGAAAGGCAGAGTTTATTTGTAATCTGTTTCTTAAATTGTTGTTGGTTGGTGTTATTATTGTTTTTAGTATGTCTGGGAAGTGTACGTCTTAATTCCTTACATTTGCATTGAATGGGCCTAGTGAGTGCTTAGATAACTTATCAGTAAAATCACATGTGTCACCCAGGAGCCTCCTGCCTCCTGTCCCCTCGGGTAAGAATTTTTTGGTAGTGGGCTTTAGAAAAGCCTGGAGACAATAAATAAGGGTTGATATTTCAGGTGGCCACTAGATGGTGAGAGGGTATAAGGCAGGAGAGAGAGAGAGAGAGAGGCCAGGGAAGGCTAGCAAGGTGGGGAAGGGGCCTGCTTTCCGCTCATGCTTTGCCCCTACCCCAAAGATGAGGCCCACAGGGGCCCCAATACTTAGTCACAGCCACATTTTTTTTTTTAACATTTTGAGCTATGCCTTACTTTTAGCTATGCACTGAGATTACAGGAACATTTAAAGCATCTCCTATTTAATAGAGGGGTCTCCTATTTAATAGAGGGGTCTCCTATTTAATAGAGGGGGTCTCCTATCTAATAGAGGGGTCTCCTATTTAATAGAGGGGTCTCCTATTTAATAGCGGGGTCTTCCAAGCAACTCCATTGACATTTTGCCTTGGGGGCTGGGATCTCTTCTGTGCACTGTAGATATCTGATATCAGACACACATGCACACACACACACACCACCACCACCACCACACATGCACATAAGTACACACACATACACACACAAGCACACACACGTACACACACATATATGCTGCCACCACACATGCACATGAGTGCACACACACACACATACACATACACACACGCACGCACACCACTACCACCACCACCACACATGCACATAAGCACACACACATGTACACACACATGCACACACATATATGTCACCATCACACATGCACATGAGCACACACACATGTGCATGCATACACATATGCACATGAACATACACACAATACCACCACCATGATCACCAAAAGCTACCACTATACACATTTTACACATACACACTACTAACAACAGCCACAACACATATCATAAATACACACACACACACACACACACACACACACCACTACTACCACCACCTCCCCACAATTAAGTGTGCAACCCAAATCTTTCTAGTGACCACTAACTGTCACCTGTGGTTGAGTGCTCCTTCTCAGACATTATTCACCCCCCGTCCTGAGGAAGCTAGACATCACACATGGTATAACTTGGTCATCTACTGACAAGCTATCTGAAGGAAAGTTGTCCTTTTTACTAACCAATCAGCAAAGTACACACTAATCTTGGTGGCCTACATTCTTGGATAGAAGCAATTTCCACAAATGTCCAGGAGTGACCCCGCCCCCAGATGACCCTAAATAGGAGAGGAGAAGAAATTATTTCAGGCAAATAAACAATGTATTAGTCTAGGACTCTGATACCTAACTAGTCAATGGACAGCCAGTATCAGGGGCATACATAGATTTTTTTTAAACCTTAATAATTGTACATAGGGCTCTTTAAGTTGTGAAAAATAGCATCAGGCTAGCCTGTCTCCCTCTGCCTGATGTGCACTGGTAAATTCTGTTACCCTGGAAGGGATATGGATATCCAGATAAGGGAGGGTCCTATACTCCCCCCCCCCCCGTGTACTCACATAGACTAAAGGAGCCTTGAATTAGCCTATGCACACCAACCTTAACCCAGTAGACTCCAAAGACAGCCATCCACCTATGGAAAGGTGACCTGTCACCTTTGTGTGGTAATGAAAACAAGGTGACCACAGTGAGGAAGAGGAGGAGGAAGAGGGAGGAGACTGTCAGAGAGGAAACAGTGATTTCAGAAGAAGTTCCTGACCAAAGACTTTTTCTGGTCACAAGGCTTGCATTTAGGACTTTGATGAAATGGTTGATATGTCCCACCTGAAAGCAGCATCAGCATCTATCCCCATGTGGACCCATCAGGCCAAGACTCAGTTGTTACATTAGTGGGCCCAAGTCACCAAAGAGCGTCTCGTCTCTGTCCTTTGGCTTCTGGGACTGAATGCAGGGCGTCGGTCCATGCTGTGCTCCCAGCCTCTAACTTTTTAAAAGCAAAGGCATTTTCCAGTCTTGTCCCCCTCTTCAAGAACTTAAGATTTTTCATACCTTAAAGTTAGCTATCAGGGTAAAGATTAGGATGAATCAGTTAAAACAGATTGGGTCTGAGAAGTTAGATGCTAGCCATGTCAGGCAAGGGAGCAGCATTTGACATCCAGACTTCTCGAAGAGTCACTTGAGTGTTCCAGGTTCTGTGAAGCAAAATGCCCAGACCAGGAAAACCTCCTCAGTGCCTCACTGCACAATCCTAGAAATTACTCAGGGAGAAACCTCAGAATGTTGATTTTGAGATTTTGCCTGGGACCAAGTACAACATCTTTCCAAGGAAATGCTTAGAAGACTCAAGGCAGAACCCAAAATCCAATGCCAGATGTTAGGGGGGAAGTTTTTTTAAAGTTGGGGAGCCAGAAAAACTCTGGGCTATTTATACTTTAGCATTCACGTGACTTCAGTTTCTTTCATTTTTTTGCTCTTAGGAGGAGAGCACAGAAGGTCATTTTGTTTTGCCAAGCAGATATGCAAGTGAGGATTTAAGACGTACACTTAGGAGGGGTTCCACTTTCTAGTGGGAGTAATTGGAAATGTCCACTTTGCTATGTTGCCTCAATGGGGAAGAAAGTCCAATAGCTGCGGGGAATGGTGGACATTCTGAGGGGAATGGAGAATCCCCCACTCTTTGCAGAGGGTCCTAGGATGATGGAGAGAGCACGGGTTTAAGCTTGGGGGTTTTGCTGGGCTCTCGGTTGATTCTAACGCTTGAGTTTAGGGTTCCATGTACTTGCCAAGTGACCCAGGAAAGATTAACAATACATCTTGAAGTATTCAAGTTGACCTGAGGTTCTGCCATGGCCAAAGAGGTACCAAATTTGATGAGTTAAGAGGAAGCCAGAAACTTCCCACATCTCCCAGGTCTACCTCTATGTATATGAAGTACTCACGAGGGGTTTTAGGCCAGGAATATCTGGAGAAAGTGGGGCACAGAGTAGAGACTCAACTTAATTGGCAGACAGATCTAAAACCAGTGTAACCAAGGCTCACCCCCAGACTCAAGGTAACAGGAAGCAAAGCACTTTCACCTGAGGTATCCAGTAAGATCTCACGTCTAGGTACCTCCCAATGTACCTAGAGGGTGTAATGTCCTCAGGAAGGAAGAGGCGGGGCCAACCTGACTGCCTTAAGTAGAAAAGGAGCCTACCTCAATTGCACCCCAAGTTCACAGCAGGAGAGAGGAAACAAAAGACCCTGGGGCATTTAGCCTGTTTGTTCTCTTCCTGTTCTCTCTCTTTTCCTCTTTTATTTTTCTTTTAACTTTCAGATTTTTTTTTAAGTAGGATCTTTTTGTAGGGAGAACATTTCTGAGCCAGAATTTATAAAATACATATATATACTTTAAAGGAAAGAAGGAGAACACCCACTATTTAGGGCTGGGAATTAGGAAAATCTTAACAAAGGAGGGCTGTTCAAGCCGGCTGGCAGATGGCGCTCCGAGTTTACAAATGAGAGCCTGGTGTTAGAAAACCCGCGCCTGCGCACGCCTCGGGCGGCCCCTTCACTTTATCTTTCTTCCCTGGGACGGAGCTCTGCTCCAGGCCTAAGAATGTATTTTTTTTAAGGTTTAAGGACAGCAATTGATATCTGGTGACACGTATCCCCACTTTGTAGATGTTAGGAGGTCAGAAATGTAAAATACAATGAGGTGCAAACCTGGAAGCCCCCTTTTCCCCCGGGCTTTAGCCTCGTGTGTGACAGTGCTAAGCTCTCCTTCTGCCTGGGACAGTTCTGAGACCCTGGGAGCATCCTTCTGTTTTTGGGGGGAGAAAGTGGGGGGAGGTGCAGAGGGCTCTTTCTCAGTTTAGAATCCTTTAATTCTCTTAGGGGAACTTTTAAGTAGGTGTTTGTTAGCATCTCCGCTCCCCCCCCCCCCAGGCATTACACACACACACACACACACACACACACACACACACACCTTTGAATGGGTCCTTACCAAAATGGCAGATGGTGTAGGAAAAACATCTCAGACCATCTTTTGTCCTTTAGCAAATGCCTAGCCATTCCTGGCCCCCTACCTGGGCCATTTTGTGCAGTAGCAGAGGTCAGAAAGCTCTTCCTTTCTCACCCAGCCAAGAGCTGGGAAAGGAATACATACATAAGGCTCCTAGGAGAAATCCAAGGAGCCTCCCTGGAGGAGAGGACATTTTAAACACAGAGGAACAATGCAGAACGAGGTCCCAAAGACAGCGCCTTTGTACTTGCCCAGGTCCCACTGCCCTGTCTCCTTCACAGCAACTGAGGAAGGCTTGTGGGCTTTCTAGGAAGGCACCGCAGCCTCTGCTGGGAACTTACCCTCTTCCTTAGTACTTCATTCTCCACTGCTGCTTCTTCTATTTCTCTTCTAAAATGTAACAGTCAGAGGAATAAGATACAAAGTATTATTAGTTCAGAATGACATTTCCCATTCGCTGCTAGTCAATTCTTTACAAACTTTGTTGCAACTTTCTTCCCTCTTGCCCCTTTTTAGTTGTTTAATCTTTTGTTCTCTTTTCCTGAAGGTTTAAGGGGGGCTTTTTTTTTTATCTTTACCCCCACCTTCAGAGCTTCTGATGTGTGACCTTCAAGGCTGGTGTGAGCTGTCCCCAGGTGTTAGAGTAGATATGGATAGAGGTGAGCAGCCTGTTCTAGTACCGGTGGACCTACCCACCAGAGGTCAGCAAAGAGCTGGGTCTGCTTGCAAATGTGGGAACTGGTAGAATTCTCTAGATCAGAGGTAGGCAACCCAAACCGAAAACGGCCCCATATTTCAAGGTTGTCTTAGGGTGGGGTGTCATCTTGTCTTGGGGCCTTATCAGGTAGCTTACCATCCTAGGGCCCCTAGCCCCGTCTGGGGACACAGTGTCCACTTTCACTCCCACAGGACTGAAACCTTCCCACACCTCACTTCTGGCCTGACCCTTTTCTTTTAGGAGCAGTGGTGATTGTTAAAATGAAGTCATAAGATTACAACCCCACCCCCAGCCCCTGACCCCAACTCCCTGCCCTGTTGTGAGTGTCCTTATCTCTGGCTCCTCACCCAGATGTGTGGCTAAGAAGTATTTCTTAACCATGGGTCCCAGGGCTCTTTATTTGGTTTCCCCCACCCCAGGCATATGTACAGAGGCCAGTTCCCACCTTCTGCCATCTCTCCACAGATCCTTGACTTAATTTAACCTTTTCACTTTGGTAGAGATTAGGGGAAAGGAATCTGGATTCCTCTCCCCTCCTTGTCTTCCCTTTTTTCTGAGCTTTTGAAATCTGTGGGTCCTCCAGAACTACTTGTTAGTTAAGATCACCTCCTTAGCTAGTTCTTTATTGTTGGAAAGTCGAGGGGGTGGGGGGGAGAAGTACAAAGAGCGACAGACAAAGAAGCACAGGGCTGGTGTAAGAGAAGCAGTGCCAAGGCGAGAGAGAAGAGAGAACAGACCTGGCTGGGCTTAAATGAGGAGGAGGAAAAGAGAAGGCTCAGAGGGTGACCAGATTTCAGGACCCAGCAACCAGGAGGCTGGTGGTAGATCCAGGATGTCACCATAGCCCTCTGGGGTCTGACCACTGACCTCTCTTTCCCAACAGGCCACATTTGCTTTCTTAAGAGTTTCTTACCTGCATCAAAATGATTTTAATTTTCAAGTTAGAATTCCCTACCATGACCACACCCTCCTGCCACAACCTGATTTTCTGAGTGTCTCCACATGCTTTGTCCACTGGGTGCTTTTGTTCTATTTTGTTTTAAGCAGTCCAGCATGCCATTCCCCCCCCCCTTTTTTGGTCAGAAACAGAAAAACAAAACAAAACAAAACAAAAAAACAACCCACGTTATCTTCGTGAGTCCTTTGATTCAATAATTATCCAGAACAAAGCTAGGGCAGTCCTATGGGTGAACGTGAACACTTTGTCCACTGAACATACATTTCAGAGATTAAGGAAATCCTGAGAGTTTTGCAGGTTGATGGCCTCAAGAATTTGGCACCAGTCAGGTTCCATATGGGCATTGTTTTCTATCTTTTTTCCCCCTTCCTTCCTCCCTTCCTTCCTTTTTTCCACCCCACCACCCCGCTTTGAAAAACAACTTTTATTCTCCTGGGTACCTTCAGTTGAGAGGAAGATAATTCTGTCCAGTAAGGAAGAGTAAGGGGGAAAGAGGAGGGTCGGTTAGGCCGGAGGACACGGGGACAAGACTGGTGGCTCAGCACTGGGGTCAGGGCGCAGGCTAGAAGACAGCACAGCCAGACACAAGTCAAGAGAGTGGCTCCAGCTTCCTGGCTGGAGTAAGGGAAATATCCCATCAGCTGCCTCTGTGTCCCATGCTTCAGTCTCTAGGTCAAGTTTAACAAAGCAAAACAACTCAAACTCGGGCCCAGTTGGTTGTACTAGGACCCTATTCTTCTACCTTTGGTCTTTTGAAGAACAGCCACCACTGAGAGGAGAAGGGGCTTTCAGACTAAACTTATTGGGCTCCTTCTTACGATTTAGATTTCCTCCACTAGGAAAAGTTATTGACCCTTCCCAACAAGTGCCAAGAGTTAGAAATGTGTTGCTAATTGATTTGAGCTGAATTTGTATTGCTTTGAGACTTCGCAAAAATGGCTTGGGGTTGAGGGGAGCTCAGGGTTGCTGTTCTCATAAGCCAAGAGAAGGGACTCCCCCCAAACATGCTCAGACAGTGAACCTTCTGTGACCATTTTGGAATCTTTGGAATGTGGGTGTCACAGCGGTTCTGAGGAAGGAAAGGGGGAGATTGAATGGGAATTAAGCATAAAATCTACAGGCCAGTTTTAGGCAGAGTCACCCTCTGGCATGGTCCCAAATGAAAACAGTTGTCACCAGTTAACTTTTCCACATTTTTGACCATTGGCAGACCTCAGGTTTACTCCTATGTAGATTTTGTTAACCTTGGCAAAGAACATGGGAAACTATCTAGTCTCCTATACATATGAGCCCATTTTCCATCCTTGACATGTTGTCCCCAAATTTCCAATCAACATGTGTGTTAAATGTTCTTGTTTCTTGTCTGCTTATCTAGTAGCCTTACTATGCATGCAGTAGCTGCCCATGTGTCCACCTCGACTCTCAAGAGGATGAGTCCTGCCCGGGTCGGTGAGTCTGCCTTGATTTGGGCATTTTTATTCATTCATTCAATCAGTCAGTCCACTCAGTACATTTACACCAAAATGTGCCCTTCTCCTGTGTGGAAGCCAAAGGTCTAAGACATGGTTGTTTCTCTTATGGTCCTGTGGTTAAAGGTCAGACCCAGGAAGTAGACAATGGTGGATAATTTCTAGGAAGGCATTCTGTGAAAGTAGATACAGAGCGCATCCAAAGATGCTTTCAGTGGCCTTTCAAGAGGGTTCTAACCCAAGTCAGTGAACTAAATCAGAACTGACATGACATGGTGTGGTTCTAGTAGGTAGGCTGCAGAAAACCTAGAAGAACTTGAGGGTCAAAATAAACAGACAACCAACTGTTCACATCTTCATGCTAACCTGAGGCTGAGGAAAGTAGCTATGATTGGCAGCCAGAGTATTTTCATACTGCTCACAACCTTCTGGCCCCCATCTTAGCCCTGATCTACCATCTTAGATACTGGTCTGCCCTCCATCTTAGCTCTGATCCACCATTTTAGATCCTGGCCTGCCCTCCATCTTAGCTCTGATCCACCATTTTAGATCCTGGCCTGCCCTCCATCTTAGCTCTGATCCACCATTTTAGATCCTAGCCTTCAGGCTTCTTTTTCCTGTTCCTTGAAACAGATAGAAAGTCTGCATTCAAATGCTATCATTAATTCTATAGAATGAAAAATATCTAGAATTTGTTTCTAGATTTCTTTTCACAAATGTTTATAGGTTGCCTACATATTCTTCTTGGAATACAATATATTAATCTATATAGTTCTAATGTTTAGCCTGGGTAGGTTACATATACACTTATATGTATCTTTAAAATGTATATGTATGCATACACAGTTGGTTTTTTTGTTTGCTTGTTTGTTTGTTTGTTTTGTTGTTGTTTTTGGCAGATGACTGAACTAAAAGAATTCTTCAGTGAGTTTTCTATCATAAACCAAATTCAGATTTATAGAATCCAAAACTTCTCCTTTAAAATTTGCACCCTTCAAAGAGAGCTAAGACAGGGACATGTGGCTTGTTCCTTTGGGATATCCAGAGATGAGCTCATAGTGAATTTGAGAGGTGGGGATGTGGCCCAGGGCTCCTTACAGGGCTCCAGGTGGCTGTGTTCAGTTCAGTTAATCCCATGAGCTGCCAACGGCTTATAAGGTTACTCTTAATAAACAATTCTGTGAGGCCAAAGCGAGGAAGTCACATTTTTAATAATGAAGTCCCTAGCAATAGGGCAGGGGTAGTGCCGGGGACAGGGAGGGGGAACCAGGCCCTCATTACCTGTTTTTCTCACCCCATTTTTCCCTGCTCAGGACTATGACTGCCTAGCAACCTCCAGTACAGCAGACTAGCTTTCCTCTCCTGTGTTCCCAGGATGTAGACCCCCCCCCTCCAAACACACACACACACACACACACACACACACACACACACTCCCCATACCTCCAGGACAGCATGCTGTGAGTCTGGTCACTTTGATTCTTTTAAACAAGAAATGGAAAGTCCAGGCATGGAGAAAAGACCAAGAAGGGCTAGTAAACAAGCCACAAAGTAGCCTTGCTGTTGGCCCAGACAGTCCTCTGGCTGGTGCTTAGTGGCTGGCACAGGCTGATTGCACACCTTAACCTGGAGTCACTCAGAGGTGCATTACCCAGCAGTGATTCGGCTGAAGGAGGTCTGGAGGCCTAGTCTGACATGCCACATACTAGTGTCCCCTCTAGAAATCTGGAAGCTTGCCAGCTAAGCTCCCCAGCATAACATGGAGGGGGTCTTCCCGAAGTGTATGATGTCGGGGAAGGGAAATAAGCTAATTCTGAAAGCCCCTGACATGGGAGTTTCCTTAAAGTGTAAGTAGTTGGAGATAAGGCTGAATATTATGACTCGAGTCAATGATACGCGTTTGAATAGATGTCCCATTCTGGCAGCAGAGAGCTCAGCATCCCTTAGAGATAAGGTTCTTTTGGGTTTTGTTGTCAGGTTTTTTGGGTTTGGGTTTTGAATGTTACCTACCTTCAAGGTGCCTTCGTGACGCTCCGTGATGGTTAATAGGAAGAGGGTAACCTTGTCACGGGATGAGACATGGTTGCAGATAGACCCTTCAGTAGCTCAGTGTCCACACCACATAGAAATGACCTTCCCTGCAGCTGGGTGACACTCAGCTAGGAACAAGGTGATTAATTATGCATGTGAGTTACACTTTATTGCGAGCTTGCAGTAGGAAGACTGGCAACAATGGTCCATACACGCTCGCACGCTTCCCTTCAAGCACTAAGGGCATTTGGATTTTATCTCCACTTCCTTCTAAATAGCTTCCTTTTGCCCCTTAGCTGAGCCAACAGGGAGAAGGGCCTCTGGGTTTTGTTAAATAGTGGATCCTGACAATGGCTGGTCTACAAAGCCAGATGGTGGCTCGGCTACCATTCCCCACCATGAGAAATGGCCCTGCAGGCAGGCCCCTTGCTGCCAACACAGGCCGGCTCAAAACATGGATTTTTCTCCCCACCCTCCCAAGGTTAGGGTTTTGCGTAGAACTCTGCTTCCAGCTAAACGCTCCGTCAGCA
Source organism: Apodemus agrarius (assembly GCA_964023405.1). NCBI lineage: Eukaryota > Metazoa > Chordata > Mammalia > Rodentia > Muridae > Apodemus > Apodemus agrarius. The sequence goes on along the minus strand of OZ030008.1, from coordinate 4,941,139 downwards.
GAGGGGCTGATCTCAGGTAGAGAAAGGACCACTTCAGCAGATGAGAGAACGGGAAGGGCAGGTTCACTCCAGCTTAAGGTCCGCGGCTCAGAATCCATGTTGGTAGAGAATAAAGGAGGCTATATTCTCACCAGACCTGAGGTCTCACCAGACCTCTGTGCACTGCACAGCCTCAAAGCCTCCCTTCCATCCCTGTAGCCTTGCTCTGGTGACTTGCGAGCCGCCGTTTGGCACAACTTAAAACCCCAGGTTTTGCTTTCTTGAAATATGTAGCACTCTCTGCCGTCCCTATGGCCTTCCCTGGTACACCCCAGGGTGACCTTTCTGACTTGAGTTTTTTGTCTTCTTGACACTAATACATCCTATCAATCTGCTCGAAAGTTCAATTGTAAAAACCCGTCTGGATGTCTTGTCCGGAAGCCATCAGTCTGCCCGAGTATTCACGCCCTTCAGCTACAGACTGCCCCGATCGCACCTCTACACACGCAGCCCGAATGCTAAGGAAGCTTAATTTTTAGGAAACAGATCTGACCACGAAGGCAGCTGAGGAAGGGAGCTTACACATAAACAAGATGTGGACAAGATGTGGGAGTCTCTTGCCTTCTCTGGGTAGCCATTTGGAGACTGCTGCACAAAGAAGGTGGGGAAGTTGAAATAAGCTGGTCCTTACAGGCAGGTGGGCTGGGAGAAGGAGCTGTTAGCAGCAGCATCCTGAGACCTGTCTAGTGCCTGCAGCCATCTTTGATTTAGAGGAAGCAACGCTGTTCACGCTTGCTTTGTCTTAGGTAACAACCAGCTTGATCCAGTTCATGGGGGAAAAAAAAGCAATGAGAAATGTTTTCATCACAAAAGAAAATTGTCTGTAATTTCAGTTTGGGACAAATTGAACTCCACCCCCTCCTCCATCTTGTATTTCACAGTTACCAAACCAGAGCCAAGCTAATCAATTCTCTCTCTTCTCTCATCTGCATAGACAATTTAGCTAGTCTATGCCAAATTCCACCCCCCCTCCCTTTCTGTCTTATCCTCGCAGTAAAAAGCTAGGCAGGTGGGAGACAAAATGGCAGGTGGGTCCCTTTGTGGTTTAGTCTAGCTCTGTTTACAAACACCTCAGGCAAAGGGGAAAACGCAGACATCATCCTGACCCTTGTTTTTTCTTTGGAGTACAGGCCAGGCAGAGCCCAAGTGAGACCAAGTCCCTGTAGTCTAGCTTTGCTCTTTTATTTCTATGTGACAGTCACAGCCCTCTGGGGGCGGGGGGCGGGGAAAGTGTACTTTTAGCAGTTTACCAAGTTTTGAATAGGAAAATGAAAAGGTCAAGAGTGGAAAACATACATTTTCAGTCACCCCGTTAAGCAGGGACCTCAGGATCCTAATGAGCCTTTGAAATCAAAGTCTTGTTCCTGAAATCAAGCAAGTGGCACCATGGCTTTCACAAGGCCGGCAGGTGGTGGGACAAGGGCTAGCGACTGTGGTGATCTCATTCTCCCCGGGCTTCTAGGCTGCTTGGAGCTAGCTGGCTTGTCTTTCCTTCTCTTTTCCCTTTCCTCCCTCCCTTCCTCTCTGCCCTCTACCCAGGTATACCTTCTTATTTTTCTCATTTTAGAGGAATAAGGCCTCTGTGTTTTCTTGTCATAGCCTCTTTTATATCCATTTTAAAAATTATTTGTTAAAAGTTCCACACCCCACACACACCAAGGCTTCACTTTCTCTTTGCCATCTGTGCCGATCAATCTAGAGGGCATGAAAGTTTTACAAAGTTAGGGGAGTGAGAACAGCAAAAGCGGATGGAACCAGAAGGTATAGTTGTAAGTTACAGTATTAAGCTTTCATCTTTATATCTACATTTTTGTTACTTCTAACCTAGTTCATTGATAGACATTTAATTATAAAGGTTATTTAAGAAAGTCATCCTTTCGGTATGACAAATCACTTTAGATCCAGGACCTTCCTAGATGCTTGTGTTAAAAGCTCTAGTTCTAGCTCTAGGTGCCGGGCAGGTTTTTAGACACTGGTGTGCCCTTAAATTGTCGGAAGTATACAGGCTGTCTGTTTAACTAGGAGACTGAATATCTCTTGTTCCCAGCTGAGTTTTCAATCAACTTCACTATATAGCTCAACTATCTTGACCAAAGACAGTCAAGGACCGTTTGCTCTGAGCACAGAGGGCCACAGCAGGACTCAGCAAGCCAACCTCACCCCCTTGCTCTTGGCTTAGGCAACTCTGTAGCACCTCAGCGCCGCCCTCTCCTGAGCTATCCTACCAGAATCCCACCTACCCCTCTTTTTCTGTTGTTCAAGTCATTAGGTGACTGCTGATGTCTCAGCCCAGGGTACTGGCCTCTTCTATAGGTGAAGGGAAGCTTTCCCAGTCTTTAGTTCTTAGTGTTAGAGCACTGCAACCTAGTGTTAAAAATAGGCTTAGTTAGTATGTTGTAGTTCACCATTGGATGTCCAGCTTTGTGCTACCTTCTTTAATGACACCAATTTCGGTGACATGCTTGCCAGAACCCTGAGGTTGCTTTAGTCATGGGCACTCCCTCAGATGAGCATTAGAGAAGCTAGCTGCTTTCTCCTGCCTTCCTCAGGAAGAGCCACCCCGGCCTTCTGGTTCTGCCGTTAGGGAGTTTCAGCTCCCTTCTGGCCCAAGGCTGACATTATTGTGGAAATGTTGAAGACTGAGAACACATGCTCTGCTGTGCCTGTAGCTGGAGGCTCTTTCCTGGTTGGATGCAATGTTGGCATCAGTCAATTGGGGGGAAAATCTGAGTTAGGCCTTGTAATTTCAGCCAGTCTATGCAAGTGATGGGTACACCTGTCACTTAAGCTAGTGTCCAAGCTACAAGTCACAGCTGCAGCATGTGTTCAGCATTAGCTGGTAATGTACTGTTCCTTAGGGAAAATCAACCATTCCATGTGGGTAGTGTTTGCCTGTTAACCCTTGGGAGATTTCTTGGGGTCCTTTATTTGTTTGGCTAATAGGGACGATATTTAAAACCAGTCTGTTATCCTTACCCAGTTTTAATTTACTTTATCATTTTATATAAATGTCCTCCAAAGGCAACACACATTTTTTAGTACCTGCCCCCAGATATTACCCAGTTTTTTGGGTTTTTTGTTTTGTTTTGTTTTTTACCAAACATGTTGGCATCTCCAGCTAATCCAGGCAGCAGAAGCCACCTGAAGTCCTAAAAGAAGTTGGCTAGATTTAATTTTTAAAACCAGTCTGCTTTGTATTCTCTGTGAAGTCAATGGCATTCTTTTAAATTGGGGGTGTGATTAGCACAAAAGGAATTGTAATCTAAGCATACAGTAGAGAGTCTAGGCAACTTTCCCAGTCCCGAGTGGCAGGCAGAGACCCTGGGATGTGGCCGTAGGAACAGCTAACACCTGTAGCTCATAAACTATGTCCCTTTATCCAATCTCCAGACTTCTTACAAATGCCTGATACTTTTGGGCTGCAGAATTTTCTCCAGTTGGACACTTGTATAGCTAGGAAGAGACCTCAGAAAGCCACAGTGCCATCTGGACCCGGCTGGTGTTGAGAGGGCGCTCCCCCTGGCATCCCAGCAAACACTGAGCGTGAGTCCACACAGGGCACACAAGGACTTCTGCACACCTCCCTCCCAGAGAGCCTTGCTCACTGCAGGGTCTGTGCATTTCATGCCCTGGGGGAAACAGGTGGAGTTAAATAATAATTATACATTTTCCAATTTCAACGTGTGTGAGCAAACACAAAAAGATGAAAAGGTACCTACACCTCTAGATGAATTAAACGTGTGATTAGGTATGTCACATTGATAACTTAATTTGGGGTTTCCTTACAGTAGACAAAGAGAGCGCTGTGGAACTGAAGGACCCCTGGCTCCCGTCTGAATCTCATTTGTCCCAAAGTAGGACTAGCCAGATCATCCACTACTTGAAAATTCATTTTGGTCAGTGAAAACCAAAGATATAAATGTATACCCACAAAGTTACATTCTGCTACAAAATATTTGCTACCAACTCCGGTTTTCAGCTAGCCTAGTTCTTACCATAGGACTAATTTTGAAAAACTGAATGCGAGGGACTGGGGACAGGGGGCAGACTGTTCAGAATCTGAAAATAATTAAAGCATAAACATTTTGCAGAGGCTATTTTATTTTATTTATTTTATTTTATTTTATTTTATTTTATTTTATTGAGATATGGCATTATTCTATAGCCTCAAACTCAAACAACTCCTCTTGCCTTAAATTCCCAAGTTCTGGGATTATAGTCATGAGCTGTCATACCCAAAGTGACAAACTTACCTTGGCTGAAGACATTGTATTTCAGAGGCGAGTTCCAGTACCTGCTCTTCCTCTTGTCAGGATCACATCACCAGTAGCACCAACTTTTACTTTAGGGAAAGTAGCTGTTAGTTAGGAAAGCTCTTGGGTAGCCTTCCTCACAGTCGCACTCTCTGCTAGGCTGGTTCATTCCTGTTGAAGCTGGTGTGTCTGGGCAAATGGGGCTGCCCTCTGCCTTCTCCACGCCACTCTGTGGTCCAGGGTTGTGCTGCTTATATCTTGCTAGTGTATCTTTCTCTCCTTTATCTCTTGCTGTCTCAAGTGGTTAGCCAGGAGGATCAATGCAGTCTTTAGAGTTAAATTTCAAAAGGAAGAGAGCTCCTATGATCTCCTTCTGGCCCCTATTTTATAACTCACAGGGAGGGGAATTAGGCTTCTTTCTCATACAGGTAGCACTTACCTATCTGGGTCACAGATAGTCAGTGAAGGCTACAGAAAACCAAAATCAAATCAAAACAAAACAAAACCCACAGGCTGAAAGAATTGGGTTCCAACCCTTTGGCCATAACTAGACTAAGATTCTATTCTAAGTTAAAGATACATTATTTGAGGATTGGATGATGAATATTAAACAGGGAAATTTCATGTTCTTAATTCATTCTTCAGTAGTTGACTTAGAACTTGTGAAGTGATATTTAAATATCTAATGTCTAACATAGAATGCATGTTTGGAGTTGCTTTTGTAGTTGAAATACTAACCAGTGGATATGACATGAAAAAAAAAACTATCATGAGTGGTCATGACATTGGAGACTTAAAACCTTTCCAGTTCTAAGTATTAAAGCCTTCTTATAGAGATCAGCCAGGGCTGGGGGGGGCTTCTTCCAATCCCTGCTTTCACCCCTGATAAGGCTGAAGCTGCAAGGAGCATTTATCTGCAGCAACAGTTCCAGTCATCTGGCTAGTTAAAGTGCAGAATGCGCTTTGAAGACAGAATGCATCACTAAGTACTATTATTAAAGCCTTACAGCTAAGGTTTCTGTTTCAGTGGAAGCCTAGTTATTGTTTCCTGGGCTATTAAAATAATATCATAATTGTGTTTTCTCTAGGCGCTTGGAAAGTAGCTAGCAATGACCCCCCAACTAATGAAAGGCTCAGGAAAACATTCTTGTCCAAAAACTCAGTTACATCATTAAGTAGTGATACAGTTTCAAAGATTTACCTGTGGCAGTGTTGTTGCCTCCGAAAGCAGGCAAAGCGTTCTTACTCAGAGAGAACTGCTGGGGAACACAAAACTCACGAGCTGGCAGAGTTCAAACCCCAAGCCTGAAATGTGAGGTCAAGCTGTGTATTAGGTGACCCCGTATTTCGGGCTAGGAATGTGTTATTTCAGTTTTCTGGCTTTGGCAGGAGCCAGGGAGGAGCCTGCATTCTCTCTGCCAATGTATTTTATGATCTCGCTCAGCCCGTTAAGATTTCTATAATGTCCATGTGTCCCTGACTCTGATGAGGACACTTTCCACTGCAGCACTTTCTAGTTCGGTGCTCCAGGAATTATGGTAATTCATTTGCTTTACTTTGAAAGCATAAGCGTAAGTGTTTCAAACTGCAGGGCAATCTATTAAAATCAATTGTTAACTCACAAGTTCTACATTGTGAGTTCTGACTCTGGAAGACTTTTGAAAAACAAAGCATACACATAGCTTTCAGGGGCCCGGCAAGTCGACACTAGGCCGAAACTGTAGATGGTGTCAGCTCACCATACCAATTAAATAAAATCTCTTCTTTCACTTTGTGTCAAGTGAAAACAGAAAACCAAACAGACCACAAAGCAGCTTGTGTCTCCGGCTCTGGCTGTCCTTTGCTTACCTGTAAACCCTCCATGCCACCTGCTGACATTTATTTACAAAGTAAATGCTCTCTTTCTGCATCCCTAGTTAGTCATAATAAAACACAGGCAAAACTTAACAGTTAAAATAAAAAGAAGTTTTGCCCCCACAAGAATGTCTAAGTTAGGAGTTGAATGGAGAGAACCCTGACATTGTGTCACACATTTCTAGGACAATGGTCCCAATTGTGCCTTGCTTACAACATGTGTCACCATATGCCATCAGACAGTTCAGTCTTTTTAAAGATTGGGTGTGATATTTATCTAATAGGAGAAGGCCCAGAGACTCTTCATTACACTCAGGGTATGTTTATGTCGTTATTGTAGAGGCATGGAGGCTGTGTTGGCTACTGTTAACTCCTTACCTTTTAAATACAATGTATCTGTGCTCCAGCACACTGGAGCAGGAAGGAAGAGGCTTTTGAACAACTGGAGCGGAACCGAACTTTCTGGCCAGGTCCTCTCTTTTCTAAGTCTTTAATTATCCAAATGACAGATGAGTCAAATTCAATCGCGAAGTTTTTGTTGACTGTGTGAAGAAGTAAAAGGTAGCCCCTGTCTTCAGGCCATCCCTTGCGGAGGATTAGGAACTCAAGAGTGTCACTCAAGCACAGCTGGGGCAGTTAAATGTTTCTTGTCATCTGCTCTGGTTAGGTTTAAAAAAAAAAAAGAGTATCAACCTGGGGCAGGCAGTAGTTGCTTTGAGCTTTTTGGACTTTTTAAGTGTGTGTTGTAATAAAGAGAAAGTAAAAGACAGCAAAGGCCCATTTGATAGGTCCAGCTTCCTGCTCTTAATTCCAAGATATCCTTGGTTGCTTTCAATCGCTTTCTGTTGTTCCTTCGAATCGTTTTTTTTTTTTTTCCCTTAAAGTGTAGAACAGAGGTAGAGCTGTAGCAGCAAGGACTGAGAACAACAGTGCACCGTAGCTTTATATGGTGCGCCTTTCTGACTTTTGAGGTGGTAAACTTGAGAGGAGTTACCAGAAAGTCGCTGGGTGAATAATCAACGGTGTCCTCCCAATTTCAAAGACACAGCTGTCCACAATAACTTACTGGAAGCTGTCCCCCTCTCCCCTTCAGGCCCCCGGGTGTGTTTGTATTCAGTCTACACTTCTATTTCCTTCTCCCCAGCGTCCCAAGTTTTGCGAATTGTGTTCAAAAGTGACGGGAAGGCTACGTTGGAAGAGAGTTTATGGTTACTCAGCAGATCTGGGCTTACTGGCGCCTGCTTTGTCCCATTCAGGGAGGGTGCCATGTCTTAGTCTGACCCCTGGCTCTGTCCACCAGGGCACAAGGTGCTTGTGGGCCGGCTACTGATTGAATGAATGAATTGTATCCAAGTAGACCCCGGTGGCAGACCCGCAGGTCCCCCCCCCCCCGGGAAAGTTGTTCAGAATCTCTGACTTAGCCTGGTGCTCTCTACCATGTCCTAGCGTTGAGGCCAAGAAGTGGGGCGGGGACACTCGTGAGTTTTGAAACAATTTTCTAAAAAGTTCACGTCCGCTAAAGTACTTTTCCTTTTTATTTTAGAGCCCCGCGTGGCGCCCGAGCCAGACCACCACCTCTCCCACCTAGAAGACTCCGAGTGCACGCCTCCATCCACCACCGCCATCCACCACCGCCATGACTCTTCCTCTCCGCTGTCGCCTCGCCTGCACAATGCTGCCCGCTTCTTCTCTCCGTGGGAGTCGGGTATACACGATACCGCTCGTGAGGAGATCCGAACCCCCGTGTGGGGCATTGCGATTAATTAGCTCGCCGCCACCCACCTCCACGGGCACGCGCCGCAGGGTGGGAGGGGTGTGCCGCCGTCCCCGCGTGCGCTAGCTGGGAAGCTGAGGTAAGAAGGCGCACATGGGTAAGCGTCGTCGTTGTCATCATCGTCGCACAGTTTCCACGCTGCCCAGGGCTACACCACTACACGGAAAACTGGGAGGCAGGTTTAGGAGGCGGGGTCGGGCGCCCACCGGCTTGGGCTCGCCCGTACCCCCCAGTGGAGCACTCCCCGCGCCCCCTACCCACACCAGAGGTGCCCGCGCATGGGCCCTCGACCCCCCGTCCGTGGAGCAGCCCATTCGGGCGCCTCCTCGGTGGGCCGATTTTTCGCTCGCCCCCTTCGCTTTATAGGGGCGATTGCTATGGGTCGGTCCTCTGAAGAGGCTGGGGCGTCATCAGGCCCTTAGAAAAGCCCGCTCCGCGGCGGGGACTCTCATTCGCGTCGCACCGCGGAGCGGGTTGTTCAGGTGGCCGGTCCCAGCGGCGCTCGCCAGCTCCCAGCTCTCGGGCTCGGGGACTGCAGCACCGGCTGGAGCGAACCCTGGTCCCAGCGCTTGGCGGCGGCAGGCGGACGGGCAGGCGGGCGCTGCTTTGCGTGTGAGTGCGCCTCACTCACATGTAAGTCCGGGAGCGTGGGGTCTTCCCGCCCGAGTGCGAGGTGCCCGAAGCGGGCGAGAGCACGGGCAAGAGCCGGGACAGGGCAGGGGCGCCTGGTGCCACTGCCCTGCCTCGCGCCTTCCAGGCACCCTCCAATTTGCTCTTTTCTCTTTTCTCTTTTCTCTTCTCTCTTCTCTCTTCTCCATTGGCATCCCCAAGAGCTAACCCAAGGAGCACCTAAGGGTAACAGCAAACTTGTCACCCGCGTCTCCGCACTCTCCTTCCTCTAGTGTTATTATGTTTTGCCTTTTCTACACTCTTTCCCTCCTTTTTGAGTTGTTGGGCAATTCTTATTTCTTGCTTGCTTTTTGGATCCTCGCAGTTGTCGGGTGCTTTTTTTGTTTGTTCTCGCTTTTTTGTTTGCTCATCCTATTTGACGCTAACTCTTAGGCAGCCAGCCCATCAGCCCCTACGAAGCCCGGGAAGCCGCACTCGGTGACCCCCCCCCCAAGACAGCACAGCGGGAGACTGCAGTTGAGCCCCCCGACACGGGGCGCGCAGGAGCCGGGAAGCCCGAGGCCGGGGGCAAGCAGACCGCCCGAGCCAGGCGCGAGCCGAGCACCCCGAGGTGGCCGGGGCACCATGCTGAAGATGGCCATGAAGCTCCGGGCCCGAGCGGCCGAGAGCGAGAGGAAGACGGCCGCTGCCGCCGAAGTGGCTGCCGAAGCTGCCGTGGCGGCTGCGGTGCTGGCAGAACCGTTCGCTTCGCAGAAGAACGGGGTCCCCGCGAAGCCCCCGAAGTCCGTCAGGGTCCTCGTGAACGCCGGGCGCGATGCGCAGCCCGCAAAGTTGCTGACCGACAAAGAGCGCAAGAAGCTGGAGAAGAAGCTGCTGGAGCAGAAGAGAAAGGAGGAGAAGAAGAGGGAGAAGGAGAGGAAGAAGTTGGAGAAGATGTTGAAGAAGAAGAAGAAGAATGTGCCAGAAGCTCCAGCACAGGCCCGAGGCCGCGAGGGCGCCGCCGCCACCGCCGCCGGCGAAGACGAGGGCAAGGCGCGGGGCACCGCCGGGCTCGGAGGGGGCGCCGCCACCGGGGGCACGAGTAGGGCCTGGGCCCGATGGGACAGTGACACTGATGATGAAGATGATGCCTACTATGCGCCTCCCCGCGTCGGGGGCGTCGTGTGGCGGCCCGGGCCCGCCAAGGCAGGCGCCCTCAGCGCGCACATGCCCCTCGTGGTGTTCCTGGTGTTCTCGGTGCGCAGCCCCTCGTGGGTGCTCAACTTCCTGCTACAGCGACGCACGGAGCAGGGCCGCGGCTGCGGCTTCGTGTTCGGGGCGACCTGCTGCTTCAGAGTGTTCCTGGGCTGCGCCTTCTTCTCCTTCCTGAGTGGTCGCGCCAAGCGCAGAGGCCGTGGGCGATCCCGGGCCAGGGGCACCGGGCGCCGGGGGCGCGACGAGCGGCTCATCTAGTCAGCCCCCCACCCCCCCATCACCATCATCTACATCGCCATCGACCACCACATCCACCACCACCACATCCACCACCACATCCCACCTCCACCACCATTGCCGTGTAGTGTGGATCTTTATTAGTGCTTGTGTGTGGACACATATTCCTTTTCGGTTGCTCTGTCCATTGCTTAGTGCTTTCCTAGCTTTTCTCCAAGCTCCCTGCTCTCTGGCTCTCTCAGTGTCTCCCTCTCTCTCCCTCTCTCTCTCTCTCTCTCTCTCTCTCTCCTTTTCGAAATTTTCCTAAGTCCGGGCCCGCACTCCCTCCCTTTCCGCCCACCCCGGCCCCTTGGCGGCGCCTGCCCGCCCTGCTGCTGCAGGAGGAGGGGGATCGGGGGCCGCCCGGCCCGGGGGTGGAGCGCTGGCATCGTGCGAGGGGTCGTCACCACCGCGGGGCCGCCTCCTCTCCCCCCGCCGTACGGCCAGGCCCCGGCCCCGAAGTGCGGGCGGGGCGACGGGGTGACCCCTCAGTGGAGCCGGCCCGGGCCGGACGTGGGTGCTGGGACCCCTGCCCGGCCTCCGGGCACCGCCTCCCGGCGCCCGCGCCCGCCCTCCCAGCCGCGGCCCTCCTCCTCCTCCTCCTCTTCCCACCCCCCTCGCCGCCGTCGCCTCCGCCTCCCCCCGCTCCCCCGCCCGCCGCGGCGCTTTTGGGTCGGGGCGGCGGGCCCGGGCCGAGGCAATAAGAGCGGCGGCGGCGGCGGCGGCGGCAGCAGCTCCCGCGGCTCCTGCTCTGCTCCGCCTCGGCCCCGGAGCGAGGGGCGGAGAGCCGCGCGCTTGTCTTAGTCCGAGCCGCCACCCTCCCCGCGTTCCCCGCTTTCCCGGCCCGCCCGAGGCCGCCCGCCCCGTCCCCGCCGCCCCGCAGCCCGGCCGCGCCCCGCCGCCGCCATGGGCTGCCTCGGCAACAGTAAGACCGAGGACCAGCGCAACGAGGAGAAGGCGCAGCGCGAGGCCAACAAAAAGATCGAGAAGCAGCTGCAGAAGGACAAGCAGGTCTACCGGGCCACGCACCGCCTGCTGCTGCTGGGTAAGGGCGGCCCGGGGGGGAGCGGGCCCGGCCCGGGAGTGCCGCGGGGCGACCCGCAAGGCCGCGCGCGCCGAGCCCGCCCCCCTCCCCGGCGCTCTAGCGCTCGCTCCCAGGCCCTCTGGCCCGCTGGGCCGCGCGCGTGCAGGGGGCGAGGCCGTCAAGGGGACCCCAGGGCGGAATTCGGCCGGGCGGGGGCTGCAAATTGGGCGTGGGGCCCCCTCGCTCGGTCTCGTCCCTCAGTTGGCCACACTACCCCCCCACCCCTGGCTTCGCGTCCGCGCGAGGCCTACTTAGTGCCAGGGGCCAGGGTGCGTGTCGGGAGGGGGAGGGGAGGCCCACAGGGCCCCTCGGACTGCGACAGAGTAGGGCTAGGGACAGGAAACGGGCCGGCGGGCCCAGGGAGGGGGACCCGCCTCACTGGGGTGTGCGATTTGTTGGGAGGGGGCCCGAAGAGAGGCCAAGGCCACTAGAGGGGACTCGGGGACCTCGGCCCGGAGACTCTGGCTAGGGAAGTAGCCGCCAGGGTGGGGTGGGGGGGCGGGTGACATCAGCCCCTCGGAAAGGACGGGGCGGTAAAGGTGGTGCAGAGGGGGGAGGGGGCGCGGGCAAGTCGTGGCGCCGAAGTGGGGGGGGGGGGCAGGGAGGAGGGAGCGTGGCGGACTCTGGGCGCGACTCGGGGCGATTCGGGCAGGACCGACAGACTGTGCGCGGAGCAGACGTGTCCTGAGCCAGGCCAGGCCGTGGAAGGAAGAGAAGGAGAATCAAGTCGAATAAGATCAAAAAATAAAAAAAGAAAAAAAAGTACGCAAAGTGCCCAGTTAAGCCAAATGACACGTCATTTTACAATGTGACCTTTTCCCCCCCTTCTAGACTTACAGGCTTTTTTGAAAAGCAAAGAAGAGCGTTAAATGGTAGCAGCTGACCCCCCAGCTGTGCCCCCTCCCGTGCAGCAAACAATTAACACACAGGTTTTCCTGTTACTCTGCCTCTTTGGGAGTGGAGACACTAGTGAAAAATAAAATCCTGTCTTAAACAGACTTCATAAATAAGATAAAACTGGAAAAATGACATTTGTCTGTAAATGGCTTCTTGGTTTCGAAATGGCGTTTTAAAAATTTTTGTCCTTTTCAAGGTGGGAGGGGAGACTCAGCGCTCCGAGAAGACTCAGGGGTGGAAGCTGATGAAAAGACATTAATTAGTTGTTGGCAAGTGACATTTGGTTGTTTGGTTTTTCTTCTTCTCTTTTTTCACTGCGGCTTTTCCTCCTTGGCAAAAGAAAGAAAAAAAGAAAGAGAAAGAAAGAAAGAAAGAAAGAAAGAAAGAAAGAGAGAAAGGGGGGGATCCCAAACTTTAAGGATGTCTCTCCTTCCTTTTTTTTTAAGGTGCTGGGTGGGGGCATTAAAAGCACACAGGCAAACGCGAGAATTGTTGAAATGACCGCAGAAACATCACACAACACTAATTAGGATGGAAACTTTCCACTTCTCAGAATTTTGACTATCTGAATAAATTTGTGAATTCACTGGGAGCCGGGTCACATTTCAACAAAATAGCTTAATTATCAAAAATAAAATGTAGAAGGCTGTATTAATTCGCGGTGGCGTTTGGTTTGATCTTTTTGGATGGGGTCAAGTCTTTGTTCTCCCTGGGCCAGATTTAGTAAAGTAGGAAATTGTTAATAAGTGAAATAATCTCGTTGGTGTTGGTGCGTTTGCAATTTCAGTAATTAGATGGTATATGGGAAACTTCTAAAACCATAATTCTGTTGTCAATATGCATATAGTCTGATTTCAAAGTACCCACCTGGAAACATCTAGAATCTTCTGTATGGCGCATTCCTGCTCATATGAGTGCTTATTTAAGTCCACTATGATGTTAATGACACATCAAATTCCTAACATCTTTTTTTTGTGTATTTACAGTGATTCCAAATGTCCCCCACTTATTTGAGACTGCAGTTCTGAGCCCACCCTGCCTTCTTTCAAGACTCTGGTCTACATGGCTGTATTGTGTCACAATTAATTGATGACCTTTGGCACAGAAATCTGTTGCCCTGGCTATTGGCAACATTTTACATTTCTTAAAATGAAATAATTACCCACAAAGGAAACCTAATACCCCCAACCTCTTTTTCTTTAACCCATTTTAACTTCTAACAGGTAAATTAAGTAAATTTACAGAACCACAAAACAAACAAAAGCCTGGCAGTTATTTTCAGGCCAGTTTTCTAGTCTCACAAATGTGGAAACTGAGGCACAGATCTAGTTCGGCCTCTAAAAAACACAGATGTCCCGAATGTTAGCATTTCTGAGAGTGGGGGACTGAGGAACCTGATTATCCTCTGTTTCCTTTATGGAAACCGCCCAATATTGCCTCTTATATTTAATTTATGAGATTTTTGCTCATTAGGATGGTGTTTGCTTTGAAATCAATGCTGCTGTGGAAACCAATTTTAACTTTTACAGATCTTGTTTATGGCTTTGTGGAGGGGTGGAGAAGTGGGGGGGTGTGGAGAAGTGGCGGGGTGTGGAGAAGTGGCGGGGTGGAGAAGTGGGGGGGGAGAAGTGGATGGGTGGAGAACTGGGGGGGGTAGTAAGCTGAATATGGTGGGGAGGGGGGGAAGAATGTCTTTCTATCTGGGCACCAAAACAGAAACAATATGGAGAAAAAGAACAAGATTTAAAAATAAAAATAGATTTTTGTGGGAGGAGGGGAAAACGTAGGGAATATTGGTTAAAGAGTACATTTGCAGAAACTTGATTGAAAATGGGTGGGGCAGGAGGGTCCTCCAAATACTATGCAAGAAAGAAAGAAAGGTGATTTAAAATGGAGGCTTGCGTTCCTATCTACTTCCTTAGTTGGGGAAAGCCTAGAGTCTTCTTATTCAGGACCTTCCAGGAATATTTATGCATATAATTAAAATCATATACTTTTTTTATTTTAAACTCTTGGTACTGTTGCATGTTGCCTGATGCTCATGAGGTCCCAAGTGCCATGTTTGATTAAAAAAAATGTGTTTTTTGTTTGTTTTTTGCTCTTTTTTTTTTTTGCTCCCCCACCTCACCCCCGCCCCTCTGCTGCTGACAGATAGATAATTGATGGTCTACCATTTCCCTCTGCAACATGGTAGTTGTATCCAGAGGAAAAATGTATCTTTAGAAAGATTCCTTTCGCAGGGGAAGGGAGTGGATAAGTGGATACAGTGTAGCCCTGTGGTTTCAGGGTGGACCTGAACCACGCTCGAGAGCAGCTGCATTGTGGCGTTGGGAGGGAGTTGCTGCAGCGGGCCGGGAGTGGGGAGACTGCAGTGTCTAGGCATTGTCTGCCATTCCTGAGTATTTTAACCATAAAATGACTAACAAACAGGAAATTAGGTGGCTGCTGCATTTCTGTGTACCTTTGACCACATTTCAATACTAAATTCACAGTTTTGACTTAAAATTTTCACCCCTCCAGTGACAATTACGTCATTCCTTCATCGCCTCATGAGTTTTTAAAATCCCAAAGAGAAAACAAAACAACAATAACAAAACTCACAAGGAAAAAAAAAAACGTTAAGAACAGCAGAGCCCTTAATTCTTGCTTGTTCCTCTATGGTGAGATACTTCAGGAGAAGCCTTGTTGGACGTGTCTGTTGTTTTTCACTGCGTCGTCATGTGAAGGAGGTTTGCAGTTGTGTCATTGTGCGTTTGTTGTGTGCTGCTTCTGCTGCTTTTCAAGGCCATCATCCAGGTGAAGTGTGGCAAGCCTGTCTCTTAACCCAAGTCCCCCACTTTCCTTCCTCAGGTGCTGGAGAGTCTGGCAAAAGCACCATTGTGAAGCAGATGAGGATCCTGCATGTTAATGGGTTTAACGGAGAGTAAGTGTCCCCTCGAGCAGGGCAGAGCAGGGCAGGCTGTACGTACCTGACCTGCAGGAGACAGGGCGTTTGAAGGAGTGTGTACTAACCTCTAGAAAGCACAGCTGCTAATTGCCACTAATCATTTTTTTCTAATTTGCATATTAGACAGCCCAAGAAAGAGCTGGTGGGTGAACCCCCACACCCTTCTCAACCTTGGGGGCAACAAATAGGAATAAGAGTAAAAGCACCGGTGTCCACCCAAAGCGGCCCCTCGCGCTGGAAAATGGTGCCTGGTTGCAGAGGACAGTGAACAGCACTTGGCCGGGTGACAGCGTCTCTCAGGCCAGGTCCTCTGCCGCAGCCTCGTCTGCTGCAGTGCGGCTCCAACATGGCCGACGGGCCTTGGCCACCCCTTGGCCAGCCAGAGCTGGCCAGGACAGGAGGTTCCCACCCACCACCCTGCAGGTTTCACTGGAGTCAACTGGTGTAGGGTTTTGTAACTCTCAGGAAAACATCTTTTCAGTTACATCTTCACTTAAAAGTTGGAATCCACACCCCTTGCCGACCGGCTTCAAGGTTGAGTCCCTCCCTGCTTCCGAATTAGATAGGCAGAGACTTCTTTCTCTAATTTAAAAAAAAAAAAAATCAATACTCCTACCTGAACAATTGAAAAGAAGGTATGAAAATGGTGGAAAGACAGGGAATTAGCTACTTCTGGCCAATCTAGGAGCTGTTTTGCCTTTGAAATGACCTTCCTGGTTTAAGACAATACGGCGAGGCAATACCGCAGTGAGATACCATACCGCAGTGAGACACCATGCCGCAGTGAGAGTAAAGATTTTTCTTAAGAGACGGATGCGTGGCAAGTAAGGGGTCCGGCCTTCCGTGAAGAATGCAAACTGAGGAAACAGCCACAAAATAGGGAATTTTGCCTTTTCTCCCTGGCCTCCATTGTTCTCGGTGCTGATATGAGGAGACATTGAGGCTCAGGGACCTAAGTAACCCTGGGGAGGGAGGGGGAACAGCCTCTGTCCCTTACCGTGCAATCAGTGCTGGGGAAACAAGATAGAGCAGCACCTCTCAGGGCACCACAAGCTGACATTCAAAACTTCTAGAATTTGTTAGATTAACTAATGGGGTTGGGGGGGGTGACGTCACCCATGTGAAAGGTTTGGGTTTGTGTGTTCCTTAAGTTACAGCCCAAAATTCAAAGATTGGTTAGTATACAGAAGGGAAGGGGGCTAGCTTACGGGTTTTATGATTGACTCAGTTATCACTTTGTACCTACCTATGAGTCATTGCTACCTATCAGACACCAGTTCTGGAATTATTGATTCCTGATTGCCTCTCTCAAAAAGCCTAAACAGGAGATTGGCACCTGTCAGTCAACAAAAAGAACCCAGAAAACACCCTGCTCCAAGTGTGAGGGACTCTTCAATATGAGGCTAGTTAATCAAAAAGAAGTGTGGCCATGCGCCACAAATTATTTAAAAAATAAGCCAGAGGAGACCTTAAAAACTCAGCAGCTACCGTTTAACCCGACATGCGGTGTCGTCCCTGAGGTTTAATTACTTCACAAATTTCCCTTAAATCTTCCTTTTTTTATATCAGTTTTCCCTGAGTGTTAATGCGGTGGAGGGTTCTAAACCAGAACTTCTCATTCCTATTTTCTCTCTGAAAAGAGGAAGAAGCCTTCCCAGTTTGCCTTCTTTGTGGATCTCAGATGTTAAATTTAGCCTGTGAAGGTGCCGTTCGGGACCTCCATGGGGGGCTGGGTTCCCTATTTTGACCCCGTCCAATGCAGGTCCTCTCACTGTGGTATAGCAGGAAATGTGGTTCCATCTTAAGACCTAGCCCTCGCCTCAGCCCTGCTCTCTGTTCTTGGACAGACCTATTAAATATGCCCCAACTGTCCCTGGCCTGCCTCCCACTACAGTTTTCAATAGTATAAGATGATATTTAATTGACCTTCAGAAATAACAAAGGGCAAAAGTAGATTTACCTTACTCAGAGCTAACTTTCTGAAGTTTAATGCCAGAAAAAAATTAATATTGGTTGAGCTAATCGATCTCGAAGCCGAGTGTCCACCCCATAAAGATTATTCACTTTCACCAAGAAGCCAGGGATAGGAGTGTTCCATTTATGCTTTGGTGGGCATGGATTGGACACAGAGAAGATTCTGACATGCCCTAGTCTCAAGAGTTAAGTCTGTGCCTCTGCTCCCTAGTGCATGTACATTTAGGGAAAGCAGAGAAAACAATTACCCGTCCCTCCCGAGTCTCCAGCCCGAGTCTCCTGAGGGCCCTGCTAATGCAGGAAGGAAGGGGTCTCAGGAGACATCCCCATTTAGCCAGAAAAGCGGCCTGAGGATTAGCCTAGCCGGGAGGATGGTAAGCAGGACCGGCAGGTGTTCTTACCTGGCGGTTTAAAGGTACGGAGACTGTGTGGGTTTTGTATGACATTGACTTCGCAGTGCCTTACAGATAGGTGAGCTTTCAATCTCTCTTTACAAGGGGCGGCGAAGAGGACCCGCAGGCTGCCAGGAGCAACAGCGATGGGTAGGCACATCCACACCCAGAAAACTCCTCTAACAGACCAGGCAGACGTGCTGAGCAGAGCAGGGGGGAAACTGAGGACACAGGCGGGGGAGGGGGGAGCAGAGCAGAGATCACCTCAGGGCCATCAACCGTCTTGGTGTGTGCATTTGCAAATGACCTGTCAACAAGTAAAGTGCAAAACAGAAAAGGTCTTAAGAATAACCAGATACAGCTGGGGGAAAGGCAGCCATTTTGGCTTCCAAGGAGAACTTAAAAGATTTTGAGAATCAAAGTTTTCCATATGGTCTTTATGCCCCCCCCAGGTCTCCCTTTAAACCAATGGCTTACCTTTCAAAACTACTAAATTCTGCCCACACGACCGACAGTATGACTTTAAGTTTTTAGACCTATTTGGAAAAATCTTAATTTATTTCTTCAATTAAAAAAATATGCCTAATGCCATGGTCCTTACTTAGATAACAGGCTGCTGACAACCTCTGGCCTTAAAAGTTATCTTAAAAACTTTTAACTGTTAATGCGAGGCACTTTACATTAGCCCCCGAGCAAGGGCATTTGTGACGGCACCCCACTCATTGTCATTGTTTATTATTTTGCCTTCTCATCCCCTCAACCATCTCACGCCTGCACACATGCGCGCACGCATGCCAGACTCCCATCCAGCTCCATCCTCCATCACTCGCATGCAGCACGGAGGGGCTGTTTTTCACATCAGTTCATAGAGCAGCTTCCAGCCTAGAACATGGAAGAGAAATGGCTTCTGAGACCGGGCACGGGCGGGTCAGAGGATCTGCGGGTCGGAGCAAAGTGACTGACACATGTTTGTTCATCTGTTTCTTTTAGAGTCTATTACCCCCACTAGATGATGGCTACAGTCCTCCATCTTCGTTATGCCCTACCCCAGTTATCCCAATTTGCATGCTGGACTTGCCCGGTCTTAGGAAACCCCTAATAAGAATACTATTCTGTTTTCCTGGGGATGGTGGGGGGTGGGGGAGGGGGGAAGGGGTCCCTTAACCTATTACCTAACCTTTAGGCGTAAGTAAAAACAGAAAGATGGGATGGAATCTTTAAGTGGCAACAGTGTAGTAGAACAGCAATCAGAAAAGGCATCGATATATTGATAATCTACTGTACCAAAAGTTGGCATCTGAGAAGCGTGACCAGCCCCTACTGAGAGAGCCTCCTATATACCGTGTGCTGTGCTACCTAATCCTTCAACTCTACTAATACTTGCACGTTTTCTTCCTATGACTCTACAAGTAAAAATAAGTATTAACACTCCTGATAAATAAAACTCTCTGCATGTTACAGCAATCTCTGTATCCTGCGTCTGTCTTCTGTCTGCTCTTTTGTCTGTCTTTTCCCCCACAAGCACAAAGATAAGAGTATAGAGGTGGAGGATGGGTACCACATAGCCTTCCCTACCACTTAACGGGAGAGGGGCCAGGACCTACTAAAAAATGCTAACCCCACTAATCTGCCTTACACTTTTGGGGTGGGGGAGGGGGAGCAGCATCCTATAGATACCGCCCACCCCAGCTTTCCAGTCAGCTAGAATCCCAGAATCCCGGAAAGGGCAACATGGCTTGCCTCTGTTAAGTAGTTTAGAGACACCTAAGGAATTTTCTCTGAATTTCACAATCAACTTAAATTCATTAAGCAGTATTACAAATGAGGACAAACCTGCCGGCCCCCACCAAGATGGCTTCATCTACATAGTAATCTCTTCAATGAAGAGGTTTGTTTTAGTACTACACACCCGAATTAGATTTTAGATTTTCTATTTTAGCTGTTTTATACTGGATACACTCCCACACCTATTCACATACGTAGATGAATGCTGAACACGTTCTCAGAATATCTGTATTTTAAGACTGGGAGCTTTCCAATTATCATACTACTACTTAGAACGAAATATCAAACTGAAGGAAGGCTCTTCCTGGGGAAACGCTTCCTTCTACCTGTATGGAGATTGGAGTAATTCATACCCAGCCATCCTCATTTTTTTTTTCGGTTGTGGGGCCTTAAAACCAGACATCTGGGGCTCAGTGCCAATGGCAGGAAGCCATTTAAAAAAAACAAAAACAAACAACCTGGGAGTGGATTTGTCCCAAGGCAGGATAGGGGACGCTCCCCTGGACTCTACAGTGGAGGACTGCGGGCATTAAATGCACGCTTCAGTCTCTGACACCAATAGCTAGTCCCAGCGTCTAACACCAGCTCAAACACACAACTTCAGACCTGAGCTTCAGTGTATGCTGCCCCTCTCACGCCCTAACAGAACCAGTCCTTCTGAGGGGTGGGCACCCCATGTCTCTGAACACTGGGTGGTAGCTAGAGCTTTAAGAGTCTGAGAGCCCCAAGCAGCTTTCAAGTGTGTATAAGTCCCACATCCTGAGTGTGTGTTTGCTCCAGCCCTAGGACTGCCCCTCCTGCCAGTCTGCCCCTGCAGTGACCATGGGGACTTAAGAGTTTCCTCTTGCCTCCTCTTCCTGTCCTGGGTGGTGGGTTTGTGCTAATGACCATGTGGAGCTAGAGACAGCTTGCCCTCTTCCTGTGGGGGTTGGGCTCTGATTTTCCCACTGTCCTGGCCCTGTCAAAGTCCTGGTAGTCGAGCCCTCACCCCCTCCCTCCTGTTGCTGAGAACACCCCCAACCTCTAAACCTTGCAGGCCCTCACCTAAGAGATGGACCCCAAGAAAAATACATAGATCATTCAGAACACAGGGCCCACTCCCCAAATACACAAGCCTGCTTGGAAAGAAAGCCCCATTCAAATATCAGCTATTATAAGTCTTTGTTGAAAGAATGGGTTCTTTGGGTGTGGTCCTATCGGTGGGCATGAACATGACTCTGCCTGATGTGCACATGACTCAAACCCCCACCCCATTTGCAGGCATGCACATAACGCCAGATCCCCACCCAATTTGCAGGTATGCACATGACACCCAGAACCCCACTTTATTGGTGGGTACCACAGATAGATACTCCCAGATCACCACTATTGGATGGCACCCCCAGGTCCCATCCCTTTGGTAGGTAGCCACGTGACCTCAGACCCCCACTCTATTGGCGAGTATCCACATGTCCCCAGGCCTCCACTCTATTGGTGGGTGTACACGTGGCCACCCAGACTCCCACCCTATTGGTGGGTATACATATGATGCCCAAACCCCCACTCTATTGGCAAGATTCCACATATCCCCCAGGCCTTCACTCTATTGGTAGGTGTGCACATGATTCCCCAAACCCCACCCCATTAGCAGATATCTACATGATATTCCAGGTCCCCACCCCATTGGCAGATAGCTACATGATATCCCAGGCCCCCCACCCCATTGGCAGATATCTACTTGATATCCCAGGCCCCCACCCCATTGGTAGATATTCATATGTCCCCCAGGCCTCCACTCTATTGGTGGGTATACATATGATGCCCAGACCCCCATCTCATTGGCAGGTGTGCACATGACCATCAGATCCCCACCCCATTAGATATCTACATGTTCCCCAGGTCCCCACCCCATTAGCAGATATTCACATGATCCCCCAGGCCCCACCCCATTAGCAGATAGATATCCACATGATCCCCTAGACCTTACCCCATTAGTAGATATCCACATGATCCCCCGGACTCCACCCCATTAGCAGATATCCACATGATCCCCCGGACCCCACCCCATTAGCAGATATCCACATGATCCCCCGGACCCCACCCCATTAGCAGATATCCACATGATCCCCCGGACCCCACCCCATTAGCAGATATCCACATGATCCCCCGGACCCCACCCCATTAGCAGATATCCACATGATCCCCCCCCACCCCACCCCATTAGCAGATATCCACATGATCCCCCGGACCCCACCCCATTAGCAGATATCCACGTGAGCCCTCGGACCCCACCCCACTAGCAGATATCCACGTGATCCCCCAGACCCCACCCCACTAGCAGATATCCACGTGATCCCCCGGACCCCACCCCACTAGCAGATATCCACGTGATCCCCCGGACCCCACCCCACTAGCAGATATCCACGTGATCCCCCAGACCCCACCCCACTAGCAGATATCCACATGGTCCCCCAAACCCCCACCTCATTAGCAGATATCACATGATCCCCCAGACTCCACCCCATTAGCAGATATCCACATGATCCCCCAGCAGATATCCACATGTTCCCCAGGTCCCCACCCCATTAGCAGATATCCACGTGATCCCCCGGACCCCACCCCATTAGCAGATATCCACATGATCCCCCGGACCCTACCCTATTAGCAGATATCCACATGTTCCCCCAAACCCCACCCCATTAGATATCTACCTTTTCCCCCAGACCCCACCCCATTAGCAGATATCACATGTTCTCCAGGCCCCCACCCCATTGGCAGTTATCCACATGATTCCCCCCAGGCCCCACCCCATTGGCAGATATCTACATGTTCCCCAGGCCCCCACCCCATTAGCAGATATCCACATGACTCCCCAGGCCCCCACTCCATTGGGTATGCACAAGCCCCCTAGACCCCCACTCTATTGACAGGTATCCACATACCCCAAGATCCCTACACCTCTGGCAGGCAGGCACATGACCCCAGATCTCCACCTGAGGCCTCCCTGCCACCCCTCCTGACTTAGCCTCTGGCCCCCATCTTGCAACTCTACTAATTAATTTCCTACCCTGTTCCATGGGGGTGTGATTTAACTTTATCTTGTGAGTTCAATCTAAATGTCAGCAAAAGCACCTCTGTCCTACCTTTGTCACTGCCACCCCAGTCCTTTACCTCAGTTTCCTTATCAGAAAGGGTCTGCTCTTCTCCATGTCCTGTCCTGTGACACCAGACCTCACCCTGGGTGCTGTGCATGCTGGTCTTCTACTCCCCCACTAACCATGCAGAAGACTAGGCTCAGACAAAATGGAGTCTGCTCCAAGCAGGGGGTGGGGCTTTGCCTTTCCCCTAAATAGATGGCTGTGTCTGGCATATAGGCTGTCTCCTAAAAGACATAGCATTTTGAACCACTGTAACCTCCATAAATTAGCATTCCTTCTGGGGTTACCACCCACCCCCATAATCAGAAGGTGTGGCCTGTGACCTGTGGGATCCGTGACTCTAACTGCATACAAATCATCCCAGAAAGGCCACATAGGTTATCCCAGAGGCTGGTTAAAATAAGCAAAGGGAACATAGCCAGCTCCTCCCCCAGTATACATGAACCCCATGCCCACCAACAATGTGGAGAACAGGACTCCTAGCCACAACTGGGGGCCCATGCAAAAGTGCAATGAGCCATAGAACCCCAAACAACATCTTCCCACCACCTCCTGTGACAGATGCATAGATTTAAATAATTAGATCTACAAATAAATATGGGAATGGAAAACCCTAACATCAATAATAAACACTTGTCCCTTCTGGGTCTCACAACCTACTAAATCCCAGGTTCACCATGCACTAACCCTACCTCCATAAGCCCTCACTATGCTAATTAAGAGCCACTCAGCAAGCAGCAGGGTGTGGTTGGCATGGCAGGTAGACCAGGTGCAATTGCTGGTACAGTTAATCAAGATCTCGATGCCACGTCTCTAATCCAGCCCCATCAGGCCTGTCCTTGGGACATGATGATTGATTTTTATTTGGGTGCCTCCAATCTACAGCTCTAGCCCGCAATTCCTTGGAGAACAGAATACTATGCTTTTTAGTTTTGTGTCTCAATGAAGATAACACCTTTGTGGGCAGGATGCAATATGATTTTCTTTTTTTTTTTCCCCCTTTCAATCCTACTGTAGTGAGAAAGCCACCAAAGTGCAGGACATCAAAAACAACCTGAAGGAGGCCATTGAAGTATGTGCCTAGCCCCTTGCTCTCATCTTCAGCAACCCCCTCGCCCCATGGTGCTGCCTCCCCACCCTTGACCGATTTGCTAACCCGTTTTCAGACCATTGTGGCCGCCATGAGCAACCTGGTGCCCCCCGTGGAGCTGGCCAACCCTGAGAACCAGTTCAGAGTGGACTACATTCTGAGCGTGATGAACGTGCCGAACTTTGACTTCCCACCTGTAAGCTCCACTCCAGCCCTGGTCCCCCCGCCCCCCATCTTAGTCCCAGTGGGAACACAAGGGCCAGAGTGACCAGAGCCCTGCCTGCTGTGTGAACACACAAATTAATTCCAAGCGTATGCCTAAGACTAAAGGACGATAAAGACATGGTTAGGGTTATGTCCAGAGTGGATGAGCAAACTTCCATCATCTTTTCGAGAGCCCAGCTTAGTCCTCCATTTACCAGCTAGTGACCTTTTGGATGGGGGAGAGGTCCTGACCTACAGCAAGCTCTGTTACTTCCCTCATACACATGAGGACACACAGAACCGCGTTACACACGGCACATGAGTCCTCAGTGTCCAGTTAATCCAGCCTGGTACAAATATGCACCTTTCAATGTTCGGACCTAAGCATAAATTACAAAATGGAGCATTTACAAGAAAAAAATTGTTCTCATCAGCCCTTTGCCTGGGAGCCTGACCCTCTTGACAAGGGTCTTGGCTTTCTAAAAGCTATTTTTAGAGAGGGTAGGACTGCCCTCCGTCAAACATGTACATTTTAACCCTTCATGGGGGAGAAAGGATTTTAAGGCTGGAAGAAGACTTGTCTAAAGTTGAGCCATTGCTGCCTCTTGTTAGACGTTTGTGGACTTTGTGGTTTTTAGATGCATTTTGGCTACAAACTTATGAGAAAAAGTAGTACAGGCAGGTACATTTAAAATAAAATAGCTGTTGATTTAAGAAAAAAAACTCAACAGTGAAACACAGCATGGATTCTATAGCCATATGATTCCCATGATTCTCAGAGACAAAATGGCAGCCTACCCACAATGCATCTGATGTCACTGACATCTGCTACTCTGATATCTGGACAGTATTCTAGCCTTGGCCCATGTCCCTACCACAGGATAGTACATATTCCTCCTGTACACATAAATTCTGGGGGAAAAGTTTACTTACTTTGCCCCCACCCCCCCAAGAATGACAGAAGCAGCCACGCAGGACTCTGAGCACTCACCAAAGATGAAAACATGCTAGTTAGTTATACAGATTTCTGGGAGGTTACAAGACTGCAGGCTCTTTCCAAGCATTGATTAACACAGGGGCTCACACTTGGACTCACATAGTGAATGATGGCCTTAGAATTCCAGGGGCGGGGTCCCCTATTGGGTCGAGCACAATCTCAGCCAGTGCCCCCCCCCCCCCCGTTCTCTTTCAGGAATTCTATGAGCATGCCAAGGCTCTGTGGGAGGATGAGGGAGTGCGTGCCTGCTACGAACGCTCCAACGAGTACCAGCTGATTGACTGTGCCCAGTAGTAAGTAGCTGCTGGTGCTCTCCAGATGTCTCCCACTCCTCACTTCCCCCCCACCCCCCACCTTGGCAAAACAGAAGCTCAGAAGCCAGGAAGCTACAAACCCACCAGTAGTCAGAGAGTTCCAGTCTGGTTCATTCGGTTTTATAAAGCTTTTAATTGCACTTTATAGGACACTGATAATTGTTTTACATAAACAATTAATACCTGCTAGAGCAAGGCAAAATAATTACTTGTAATAAAATGGTTTAACTCATGGAAATGACCTCTAAGCATTTAGGGGCACACACAGTACAGCCAGCACATGCTGGCCTCCCCAAAACACAGAGACTTTTTATTGATCGGTGCCTTATAAGGCACTTCAGCTTCTTGGTGGGAAGGGCCCGGGACCCCTTCCTAGGCCCACTCTCCCATAGGGACTTGTTGCTACATATATAGCATGTCATGATTTAATATACAAAGTTATATATTCTTTCAAGGAACTGAAAAGCAGTCCCCACAGGCCCCAGCCCCCACTCCTCCAGCAAAGTTCCTGATTTTTCTCAAAAGTTTGTACTAAAAGCTGGAAGCACTAATTATAGAAACAGAAAACAAATGGAGATCCTGGAATTGTTTGTGATTTGTATTTTGGATCCAATTCAGGAGTTAAGTACAGATACAAGATGAGGAGGTTCAGCTCCCCAGTGGGGAATAGCTGGGGTCAGTTTCTTTAATTAACACTGATTTAGCCAGGTTCTTTGAGGATCACACCACTTTAAGGACTTCTTTGTTGTTGAAAGCAGTGCAATATACTCCTGAAAACTCTACCACGTGGCACCAACTGTGCAAAGTTTTAGGGGAAACTTTCAGCAAAAGAAAACAACTTTGAAGTTGTGTAAGTGGCCCACTCATTTGTTTAACTGCCTTTATGCTGGAGGGCAGGCCCTGGGCACCAGACCTGGGCACCGGACCTCTGAAGCTGCCAGGTTTGTGTTTGTTGAGCTACAGTTTGGCTGGCCCCACTCCAGATGTCTTCTCACAAGATTTGGTGCTAAGGATCTATTTATAGAATTGTGGTTCCGTTGCCATGGCAACATGCTGGAGGCCAGGGTGGCTGGGGAGCTATTTCTGGGCCTGTGCTGTAATGTAAGATTGATTGGGCCAGTTAGTGTATCCTCTAAGCCAGACTAACTCGGAACTGGTAAAAGGAAGGGGAAGGAGAAAAAACACACACACACACCACACACAAAACAAAAAACTCAGGGGCTTTCTTTAAATAGACTATGCTCCTTTGTGATTCTCTCTTCTGATTGGTCTACTTTAAAAGAGTTCCCAACCCTCTTCCCTCCCCCCCAATTAATATTACTTTTTCATATTACATTATCCCAGTCTTGCAAAAGGCAAAAGTTAGGGGTTTTTGTTTGTTTGTTTGTTTGTTTGTTTGTTTTTTGTATTTATAGTCGAGCAACTTTTTCTAACTAAAAGTTTGCTATCTGGACCGTTCTATTTCACAGACCCAGTAGATAGGAAGGGAACTTCATGTTTACTTCCTGTTCAAAGTGGTGAATGCAAGAACGGCCCCTTTGTGCCCACAGCTTGTTTTGGCTAAGTTCTCAATAATCAATGAGATTCTTCCAAAGCAGATAGGGAGGGCTGACTCTGCTTTGTCCTGGAACAGAGAGGCCTGTGCACCCGTAAGCCCGCAGCTGCACCTCACTTTAGGAAAGGGGTGGAGTTTTAAAATTCTCTTACCTATCAAAAGCAAGGGCCGAACCCCCCACCCCTAGCCTTATGGGGGACACGCTTGACACACACTGACCACCATGTCTTCTTTTTTTCCAAGCTTCCTGGACAAGATCGACGTGATCAAGCAGGCCGACTACGTGCCGAGTGACCAGGTATGTGTGGGCCTCTGGCCTCAAGGCTGGGGCTCCACGTCGCTGGTTGTCCTGGGGCGATTAGGGTGAGACCCACTGACCCCCTCTTTGTTCTAGGACCTGCTTCGCTGCCGCGTCCTGACCTCTGGGATCTTTGAGACCAAGTTCCAGGTGGACAAAGTCAACTTCCAGTAAGTGAATCATCGTCGAGGCCCAACTATCTGGCCCGAGAGTGGTGAGCACAGGGTAACCCAGTGTCTTTCCGTTCCAGCATGTTCGATGTGGGCGGCCAGCGCGATGAGCGCCGCAAGTGGATCCAGTGCTTCAATGATGTGACTGCCATCATCTTCGTGGTGGCCAGCAGCAGCTACAACATGGTCATTCGGGAGGACAACCAGACCAACCGCCTGCAGGAGGCTCTGAACCTCTTCAAGAGCATCTGGAACAACAGGTGTGTGGGGCTCCCGGCTTGGCTTCCCCGGTAGGGCTGCAGTTTCCGCTGGTCCCAGCTCTCACCCGGTCCCCCTCTCCCCAGATGGCTGCGCACCATCTCTGTGATTCTCTTCCTCAACAAGCAAGACCTGCTTGCTGAGAAAGTCCTCGCTGGCAAATCGAAGATTGAGGACTACTTTCCAGAGTTCGCTCGCTACACCACTCCTGAGGATGGTACGAGTTTAGTGTTCTTGGGCAGGTGTGGCTAAGGGTCCCTAGCCCCTCCCACTACAGGAAAGCCGGGGACATTTATTTCCCTCATTTTCATTGGCAGAGATCAAGAGTTTTGGGGTGATGGGCTACAGTGGTCTCAGGCTAGGTCTTCTAAGCTAATTAGCATAATTACTAATATTTATAATTTCTTTTTTTTTTTTTGCAGCGACTCCCGAGCCCGGAGAGGACCCACGCGTGACCCGGGCCAAGTACTTCATTCGAGATGAGTTTCTGGTGAGTAGGGCTTATCTGTAGTCCCTTACCCCTCCTCCTCACGGGTGTTCTCCAGTGAGATTTAGAGATAGATGGAGCCGCCTATGCCTCGCACTGTACTTTACTATGAGTTGACTGGTACTTGGCGGTGGGGGGAGGGGCTCCTGGAGAGGGTTGCTGACCGAGCCCCTCTCTCTCTGCCCACAGAGAATCAGCACCGCTAGTGGAGATGGGCGCCACTACTGCTACCCTCACTTTACCTGCGCCGTGGACACTGAGAACATCCGCCGTGTCTTCAACGACTGCCGTGACATCATCCAGCGCATGCATCTCCGCCAGTACGAGCTGCTCTAAGAAGGGAACGCTTACATTTAATTCAGCCTTAAGCATAATTAATTAAGAGTGAAACGTAATTGTACAAGCAGTTGGTCACCCACCATAGGGCATGATCAACACCGCAACCTTTCCTTTCCCCCAGTGATTCTGAAAACCCCCTCTTCCCTTCAGCTTGCTTAGATGTTCCAAATTTAGTAAGCTTAAGGCGGCCTACAGAAGAAAAAGAAAAAGAAAAAGGCCACAAAAGTTCCCTCTCACTTTCAGTAAGTAAAATAAAAGCAGCAACAAACAGAAATAAAGAAATAAATGAAATTCAAAATGAAATAAATATTGTGTTGTGCAGCATTAAAAAATCAAAATAAAAATTAAAAATGAGCAAAATCTAGTGTTGCTCTTTGATTTGCGGCAAGTGGGTCCCAGGGTCCATGGGTGGGATTGGTCTAGGCGCCACCTGGGAGGTGGAGGACAGGTCCCAGGGTCCTAAGTGGCGTGAGGAGTGCCGCTATAGACTGGGGGAACCTAGTCTTTGGAGCATCAAAGCTTCCGCCTGTTATCCTGCCCCCCAGGCAGTTGCCAGCTGCCCTTTGACCAACTGCTTCCCCACAAGAGGCTAGCAGCCTGCAGAGAAGGCTGGGACTGTGATGGGGCCGGGGTCTACAGGAAGGGTTTCCTGTGAGTGAGGGAGGTGTGAGTTATCTGGGAAACATTTGAAAGCATTCCCACTTCACACCAAGACTCTATTACTGTGGATTAATTATACATATTTAAGTTAGAGTTTTGGTTCTTGCCATAAAGGAGGTTGGAAGGAATGATTCTATAAGAAAATGAAAAATCCCATAAAAATATCCTAGGTGTGGGATTGGATAAAAGAAAGAGGGATAGCTAATAAGTAAAGAGTTCTGAAGAATCAATAAGTAAAATCATAGGGAAAGTACATGAATCCAATTGCGAAAGAAGATAAAAATGGCTAACATAAGAGGGCACACATTGGGGGAGGGGCCAACATATGATTGGGTGTGAAATGGGGGCCCAACATATGATTGGGCATGAGATGGGGGGCACATGGGGAGGCACAATATATGATTGGGTGTGAAATGGGGGCCCAACATATGATTGGGTATGAAATGGACACATGGGGAGGCCCAACATATGATTGGGTGTGAAATGGGGGCCCAACATATGATTGGGTGTGAAATGGGGGCCCAACATATGATTGGGTGTGAGATGGGAGCCCAACATATGATTGGGTGTGAGATGGGGACACATGGGAAGGCCCAACATATGATTGGGTGTGAAATGGGGGCACTACATATGATTGGGTGTGAAATGGGGGCCCAACATATGATTGGGTTTGAAATGGGGGACACATGGGGAGGCCCAACATATGATTGGGTGTGAAATGGGGCCCAACATATGATTGGGTGTGAGATGGGGACACATGGGGAAGCCCAACATATGATTGGGTGTGAAATGGGGGCCCAACATATGACTGGGTGTGAGATGGGGGACACATGGTGAGGCCCAACATATCATTGGGTGTGAAATGGGGGCCCAACATATCATTGGGTGTGAGATGGGGGACACATGGGGAGGCCCAACATATGATTGGGTGTGAAATGGGGGCCCAACGTATGATTGGGCATGAGATGGGGGGCACATGGGGAGGCACAACATATGATTGGGTGTGAAATGGGGGCCCAACATATGATTGGGTGTGAGATGGGGGACACATGGAGAGGCCAACATATGATTGGGTGTGAAATGGGGGCCCAACATATGATTGGGTGTGAAATGGGGCCCAACATATGATTGGGTGTGAGATGGGGACACATGGGGAGGCCCAACATATGATTGGGTGTGAAATGGGGGCCCAACATATGATTGGGTGTGAAATGGGGGCCCAACATATGATTGGGCATGAGATGGGGGGGCACATGGAGAGGCACAACATATGAGTGGGTGTGAAATGGGGGCCCAACATATGATTGGGTGTGAGATGGGGGACACATGGAGAGGCCAACATATGATTGGGTGTGAAATGGGGGCCCAACATATGATTGGGTGTGAAATGGGGCCCAACATATGATTGGGTGTGAAATGGGGCCCAACATATGATTGGGTGTGAAATGGGGGCCCAACATATGATTGGGTGTGAAATGGGGGCCCAACATATGATTGGGTTTGAAATGGAGGCCCAACATATGATTGGGTGTGAAATGGGGAGGCCCAACATATGATTGGGTGTGAAATGGGGGCCCAACATATGACTGGGTGTGAGATGGGGGACACATGGGGAGGCCCAACATATGATTGGGTGTGAAATGGGGGCCCAACATATGACTGGGTGTGAGATGGGGGACACATGGGGAGGCCCAACATATGATTGGGTGTGAAATGGGGGCCCAACATATGATTGGGTGTGAGATGGGGGCACATGGGGAGGTCCAACATATGATTGGGTGTGAAATGGGGGCCCAACATATGATTGGGTGTGAGATGGGGGACACATGGGGAGGCCCAACATATGACTGGGTGTGAAATGGGGCCCAACATATGATTGGGTGTGAAATGGGGGTCCAACATATGATTGGGTGTGAAATGGGAGCCCAACATATGATTGGGTATGAAATGGGGAGGCCCAACATATGATTGGGTGTGAAATGGGGGCCCAACATATGATTGGGCATGAAATGGGGGGCACATGGGGAGGCACAACATATGAGTGGGTGTGAAATGGGGGCCCAACATATGATTGGGTGTGAAATGGGGGCCCAACATATGACTGGGTGTGAGATGGGGACACATGGGGAGGCCCAACATATGATTGGGTGTGAAATGGGGGCCCAACATATGACTGGGTGTGAGATGGGGACACATGGGGAGGCCCAACATATGATTGGGTGTGAAATGGGGGCCCAACATATGATTGGGCATGAGATGGGGGACACATGGGGAGGCACAACATATGAGTGGGTGTGAGAAGGGGCACACATAGGGAGGCCCAACATATGATTGGGCGTGAGATGGGGACACATGGCAGGGGGGGCCAGCGTAAAGCCTCACTGGACTGTGGGACTGAGGCCTACTGCACCTGCCTCATCTTTGCCCTTCAGACTCACGCCTAAGTTTGTGCTTACCATACAGGGAAGAGCCCAGTGTGGACCCCAGCATTCACACACCATGTCTCTGAAATGGACCAAATGAGACATGAGTCAAGTTAATTCTGTAACCAAGACCACAA
This sequence comes from Apodemus agrarius, assembly GCA_964023405.1. Taxonomy (NCBI): domain Eukaryota; kingdom Metazoa; phylum Chordata; class Mammalia; order Rodentia; family Muridae; genus Apodemus; species Apodemus agrarius. The sequence continues at coordinate 4,909,971 of OZ030008.1, read as the reverse complement.
AATACACTAACTATTCTATTTTCCAAATTAATTGAACCCAGGTAGATTAAATTTTATAGTTTACCTGTATGATTGCCAAGAAGGGCCACAAAAGTTCTTACCATTCATATCTCTCTCACTATCTTCCCAAAGCTAGATCACATTTCCTCAACCTAGTAATTAGAATATGCAGATTTGGGTGCAAAATAAACCCAGAACTCTTTCTAAATAATCCGAATAAAGATGGAGGCTTGATCTACAGATAGGCAGAAGACTTGCCCACAAATTCCCACAGTCCTTCAAAACTATCCAATAAAATGCACAATCCAAGATGGCAGCTTCTATACAACTAGCAAGAAGACACTGTAATAAAGTCCTATGATCCTCCATTGATCCTCCCCCCTAAATAAACATACAATAGAAATAAAAATGGGGGCTAAAATACAGGCCAACAAACTCTCATGATTCCTCAAAACTACCAAATAAATGCACAATCTAAAATAGAGACTTCAGATAAAAATAGCCAGAAGGCACACTCACAAAGTCCCATAATCAAAGCTTTCCAATAAGCATGCAAATAGAAGACACACCTACAACTTCCCATAATCTCTTCAGACTATTCAATAAATTCATAATCTAAGATGGTGGCTTGCTATACAACTAGCCAGAAGACAGCCCTCCCGAATTTCCACAATTCCTCAAAACTATTTAATAAATGCACATTTTAAGATGGAGGTTTAATTTGCAAACAGCTAGGAGACACCCCCATAAATTCCCACAATCCCTTAAAACGATCCAAAAAGTAATCAATCCAAGATGAAGGCTTACTGTGCAAATAGCCGGAAGACATCCCCACAAATTTTCAAAGTCTTCCATTGACACTTTCTATTAACATAATAAATATCCAATCCAGTGACTTGCTATGTAAATAGATAGATGATAGGCCTATGATTCCCATATCTATCAAAATTATCCAATAAATACATAATCTAATATGCAAACAGCTAGGAGACACACCCACGACATCCCACAATTCCTTAACTGTGTGCTAAGCACACACTACAAAATGGTGGCTTGCTAAGCAAGTAGCCAGGTCAGTCTACAGATTTCTGTAATTCCCCCAAACTAGACAATGAATGCATAATCTAAGGTGGAGGCTTTCTATACAAAACCCAGAAGACCCCTCAAATCCCACAGTCTTACAAAGACCTCCATGAATTAACACAATAAACATTCAACCTAATGATTTGCTATGCAGAGAGCCGAATATACTCATAAAATCTCATGATCCTCTGCTGACAATATTAACATAATATTCAATCCAATGACTTGCCATACAAATAAATGAAGACAAGCCCACAAATTCCCACAATCCCTAAAACCTATCTAATAAATACACAATCTAAAATGGAGATTTGCTATGCAAATAATTACCACCCCCAAATTCCTGAAATCCTCCAAAGACTCTCAATTAACATAATAAACATTGAACACAAGGCTTACATGCAAATAGCCAGAGCAGCCCACAAATACCCACAATCCCTCACAGCCCCCAAATAAATTCTGAAACCAAACTCATTCTCTTGCATTCACCTGAAAATATAAAACTATATAAACAGTTAACAGGAAAGCTAAGGCTAACCCCTCAGATCTGGTCCCAAGGTAGCTTCCTGTAATCCTCTCCTTCATAGAAATTCTAGAGCCTCCCCTGGACAATACATGTATGATTGTATTGCACCAAATAGGCTTCAGAATGCAAACACACTTTGCCAGGCCCCAGGGAAGTTATATCAAAGGATTCCCTAGAATCCCACCTTCACGATTAAGCTGGTAGAGACATCCGTTAGAGACACTGGTGGTATGTTTTACGAGGAGGGCAGTACAATTACACCTCCTATATGGTCCGCACTGTTCAGTGATTGTTTAGCTACAGCCGCCATTTTATCCAAGAGTAATGGAGGCTTAGAGAAACCCCAGTGAAGACAGGTTTCTACTGATGGATTAAAATCCTGCTGCTTGACCATTACTCTACCCTGTTGCCTTAGAAGATGCAGGAAGACAGGAAAACATTTCCTAGTGTTCTGCCACAGTGTCAGTTGTCAGGAGTCCAGAACATGTGACTCCGAGGGGAAATCCTGTAGAGTGCCGAGGGATTCCACGGTCTGGTGGGAGGGTGGGTCCTCTTGCCTCAGAGGCTGGCCTTTCCTCCCTACACGCCTTGAGCTTTGTCTCAGGGACCCCCTGCCCACTCGGTTGCATTCAAGCCTTCTTTTTCCCACAGTTGGAGTCTGCTTAAAACATTTTAAATTCCACTTCCCTTTTGTCCTGGTACTAGATTTACTAGTTTTCATTTTATCACTCTAATGGAAAATTAATAGTCATTTTCCTAATGTACAATGAACATCATACATGTATTTTTATGTATGTCACGTACCTATTTAAAATTCTAGAATTTTAAGAATTCAAAAAGGGTTCAGGGATTCATTAAGATGCCACTGGGTTTTTTTTGATTGTTTTCTTTATATTTTTTAAATAAGTATTCAGGCTCAATTTTAAGTCTTCATTTGAATGTAAAACGACATGTTTTCTAAAGGTAGCGATTTGTGCCACGCTTTATTCAGGGGTCTGGGCCACGGATTCCACACGGTGGTTCAAAGAGCTTTTGGAGACGAAATTGTAAAGGTAGAGGGAGAGGCCCCTGTGATGGAGGAGCTAGAGCCCAGAGAGCTCTTCTCTTCTGCTCCCGAGCCGAGCCGGCGGCTGCGGTTATCTGAAAAGGAGGGGTCGCACCCACAGACCCCGTTTACCATCAGGCAGGCTTCCTCAGAAGGTTTCCTCAGAAGGTTGTCTGCATGGCTTTGGCCGCTTTACATCCCGCTATGACACAGCTAGACCAGCAAGCTAGTTTGCTTCTGTTCTAGCGGGGGGTGGGGGGGGGAAGGCTCTTATTTACCAAATAAACAATCAAAACATTTACAGCTTCAGGCAGAGCCTCTGAGGAGGGAAGCAATGGAGATGATGGAAAATGAGGAGACGCCAGGGATTGTCTCCGTCATACTGGAGAGCAGAAGGCAGAAGGAGGCCTCTGGAGGGATCAGTTTAAGATATATTTGTTTCCTTTCCTTTCTGTGTAGGAGTGCTTAGCTGCACGTATGCACGTGCACCAGGTCCTTTAGAACTGGAGTTACGGATGGTTACGAGTCGCTGTGTGGGTGCTGGGAACCGATCCTCGGTTTTACATTCAAGGGCAAGAGCAGCTAGTGCCTTAAAACCTCGAGCATCTTGCTGGCCCACAGGAGGGTTTTAAAGACAGGGGTGTGAAGGATATGAAAGAGCTAGCCACCCAGCTCTGGCACTAGATCGCCATGAATAATATTGTTGTTATTAATTACTAGTGAACTCGGTAGATATTCTTCAAGTACGTGGCCTTTGCTGTGGACCAGAACTGCCGAAGGTCTTGGAAGAGCGTCCCACTTTCTTTTAAACTCTTGGGAGGGTGTTGTGCCTCTGATGGCAGACCATATCCTATTTTGCAAGCATGAGCTTAACACTCAAAACACATACATTATATCTACTGTGAGTGATATATATATAAACTGTGATTTTATTATGCAGAGTCCCTCCAAGATGGACCGTCGTGAAGTAAGTCGCCGTTACCCCATTTCTGCTTCAGAACAGAGCTCGGCGTCTCCAGATAATTTTCCTCTAGTGAAATGTTCAGATTCTGCGAGCAGCGAGAATTCCCCGGGCGGGCCTGGCCATCGCCTGCGTCGGTTAGGAAAGTGTTCAGCTGTAAACAAGAGAAGGCTGCCTGCAGAGGGGCGTGGACGACTGCTCTGTGTCCTGCTAAGCATGAATTCCTAGGGCAGGGGGTTCCTGCAGTTCCGCAGCCGCCAACCAGAGCAGGGCCCAGGCCTCGGCATCTGATAGGCTCTCATGGCTGAGAGCAGAAGGAAGCGGAAGTGAGTAGACGGGCGGGCCAGTTAACTCTCTTTTCTGTCTCTCTTAGATGCCATTCCATTCTTCCTTTCTGTGTGGAGCGTGTAGACGGAGGGGGTTAGATGAAGAACCAGCTGGCTGGGCGCCATGATCGTGTTTTTTTTTTGTTTGTTTGTTTGTTTGTTTTCTTTTTTTCTTTCTTTCTTTATTATTATTATTATTGGATATATTCTATATTTACAATTTATTTCCCTTTTTCTGGTTCCCCACCCCCCAAAGGTCCCACATGCCCTTTTCCCTCCCCCTGCTCCCTCATCCACCCCTTCCCACTTCCCTGTTCTTGTATTCCCCTACACTGATGCTTTGGTCCATTCTAGCACCAGTGTTTACTCCTTTCTTCTTGTCAGACATCATTTGGTATTTGATTTATGTCTTTGGTGTTCCAATATTCTAGGCTAATATCCACTTATCAGTGAGTGCATACCATGGGTATTCTTTTGAGACTGGGTCACCTCACTTAGTATGATGTTCTCCAGCTCCATCCATTTCTCTAAAAATTTCATGAATTCATTGTTTCTAATGGCTGAATAGTACTCCATTGTGTATATATACCACATATTTTGTATCTATTCCTCCGTTGAGGGACATCTGGGTTCTTTCCAGCTTCTGGCTATTATATATAAGGCTGCTATGAACATAGTGGAGCATGTATCCTTATTGCATGCTGGGGAATCTTCTGGGTATATTCCCAGGAGTGGTATGGCTGGGTCCTCCAGAAGTATCACGCCCAGTTTTCTGAGGAACCGCCAGACTGATTTCCAGAGTGGTTGTACCAGCTTGCATTCCCACCAGCAGTGGAGGGGTGTTCCTCTTTCTCCACATCCTCGCCAACACCTGATGTCTTCTGAGTTTTTAATCTTAGCCATTCTGACTGGTGTGAGGTGAAATCTCAGGGTTGTTTTGATTTGCATTTCCCTAATGACTAATGATGTTGAACATTTTTTAAGGTGTTTCTCAGTCATCCGAATTTCTTCAGATGAAAAGTCTTTGTTTAGCTCTGTACCCCATTTTTGGGTAGGGTTATTTGGTTTTCTGGGGTCAAGCTTCTTGAGTTCTTTGTATACATTGGATATTATCCCTCTGACAGATGTGGGGTTGGTGAAGATCTTTTCCCAATTTGTTGGTTGCCGATTTATCCTTTTGACAGTGTCTTTTGCCTTACAGAAACTTTGTAATTTTATGAGGTCCCATTTGTCTATTCTTGCTCTTAGAGCATAAGCAATTGGTGTTCTGTTCAGGAACTTTCCCCCTGAGCCAATATCCTCAAGGGTCTTCCCCAGTTTCTTTTCTATTAGTTTTAGTGTCTTGCCAAAAGCAATCTACAGATTCAATGCAATCCCCATTAAAATCCCAACTCAGTTCTTCATAGAGTTAGAAAGAGGAATTCTCAAATTCATCTGGAATAACAAAAAACCCAGGATAGCTAAAACTATCATCAACAGCAAAAGAACTTCTGGGGGAATCAATATCCCAGACCTCAAGCAATACTACAGAGCAGTAGTGTTAAAAACTGCATGGTATTGGTTCAGTGACAGGGAGGCGGATCAATGGAATAGGATCGAAGACCCAGAATTGAACCCACACATTTATGGCCAATTGATCTTTGACAAAGGAGCTGAAAACATCCAGTGGAAAAAAGATAGCCTTTTCAACAAATGGTGCTGGCTCAACTGGAGGTCAACATGCAGAAGAATGAGAATTGATCCACTCTTATCTCCTTACACTAAGCTCAACTCCAAGTGGATCAAGGACCTCCACATGATCGTGTTTGTAATGCTCGGCTGTGCAGTATCTTAATGTGAAGTCCAGTGTCTGCAGGTGAGCACAAGGCGCGTTGCTTTTCAGTCTTCGGAGGCTAATTTGCATAGTTCAATACAAAGAATTTAGATGCCAAGAAGAAATCATTGTTCAGGAAAAAAAAATGTAGACACTAAGAAGAAATAATTGTCCGGGAAAGAAAAGTAACCTCCACAGACACAAAAATCGAAGCAGAAGAGTTCCCACAGTGGGAGAAGGTCCTGACCAGAGCACGCTGTGACAGACAGGCTCAGGCTAGTGTGAGGGGGGTCAGAAGCCTGAGGCATGCTCTGTGCACATAGAGCTTCTGTTTATTCCTACAAATGCGAAAAGCAAAGGTATTCTGCTAAGAAAGCTTACTGAGCAGTATGTCATGTGTATTATATTTCAAATTTTTATTTAAGCAGAGGTACGGTGCCACACTTGTAGTCCCAGCACTCAGGAAACCGAGGTAGGAGGATTGTGATGCCAGGCTACCCTGGCTATCTGAATATAAAGAGGTTCCAGATTGGGCCCATGAGATCTGGTTTAAAACAAAAAGAAAAGTAAAAAATAAAAAGGAAAGAGTTCTTTTTGTTTTGTTTTTAAAGGCATCGGGCCCATATAGTTTTACAGGAGAATTGTGCTAAACCTTAAAAGATCAAATAATGCAAATGATTCTTAAATTATACCAAAGTCTGGTAAAAGGAAAACTTAAAGTTTAGCGTTATATAGTAAATATAACCTTGACTCTGAAGCACACTGTCCCCTTTCTCAATTATGAGTATCAATGTAAATATATAAAAACCTTAGCAAACACAATCCAAGATGGTATTAAAAAATAAAACACATTGTATCCAAATATTATAGGAATTCAAGTTTCGCTCAATGTTAGTAAATGCAGCAATATTTGCCAAATTTTAATGCTAGTTTATACTTTATACATCAAGTAAAAATTAATATTTTCCTAATATATAATGATTGTCATATATATCACCTATGTAAAATTCCTAAATATAATATACATATACATAAGTAAATGAAATATCCTGAAATCAACATATTAGTCAAAGAAGAATCTCAAAAGGTGTTTCCACTAGTGTCAGGAACATGCAACAAGGAAGATTTGCCTAATGCCCCAGGTTATCAATATCATTATAGAGAGAATATGATCAATATTGGGCAGATAAAGCAAAGCAAAGCAAGGAAAAGCTTGAGAACCCAAAAGCATAGGGGAGCTGTCTAGGGGCGCTCCGGGGCTGTGCCTGGAATGATGTTTAAACCTCAGCAGATCCAGTTTGCACCAAGACAACGAAAGAATCCAGATTTAAGAGCCTTGTGTCTCTCCGTGTGGGGAAGACTTCATTCCATCCTGTGAACCTCCCTTCATGGAGGAAGATGACACAACAGGATGGCCTGCTTCTGAGCTCTGGAAAAGGTTCATCACAGACTCCGAGGGGAGAGTATGGAACCTGCCAACATGGCTGTCACCAAAACTGGTCAACAGAAAGGACATGGGTGACTTGATAAGATCTTGGGGTCAGAGTGAGGAGAGGATTTGATGAAGAAACAGTTGGTGTACAAGTTTGAGGACAGGAGTTTGGATCCCCCAAGCCCATAGAACACTGACTGTGGCATCCCAAATCTATGTTTGCGGTGTTCCGAAGGTGAGATGGGCTGTGGAGACAGGAGAATTCCTGCAGGTCCCTGAGCCAGGTGGCCTGGTGTATGCCATGGTAAGGACAAGAGACTCCGACTCACCAAAGGTGGAGAAAGCCTGGCACCCAAGGTTGTCATGTGACCTCCACATGCGTGAGGTGGTAGGTTTGCATCTGTGTTCACACACAGAGACCTGCACATGTTCCTCCGGCCAGAGGCAAATGCCAGTCATTGTTTTCCTCCTAAGTTACTGGTTATAATTGGATGGAAATGGTGATTTAAGAATGATAAAAACAGAGGGAGTTCCAGGACAGCTGGGGTTACACAGAGAAAACCTGTCTTGAAAACCTAACCAATCAACCAACCAACCAAACAACCAACTAACCAACTAACCAACCAACTAACCAATCAACTAACCAACCAACCAACCAACTAACCAACCAACCAACCAACCAACTAACCAACCAACCAACTAACCAGCCAACCAACTAACCAACCAACCAACTAACCAACCAACCAACTAGCCAACCAACTAACTAGCCAACCAACTAACCATGGTGGTGCACACAGGACACAGAGGCAGGAGTTCGAGGCCAGCATGGTCTACAGAGTTCCAGGATAGCCAGGGCTACACAGAGAAACCCTGTCTCAAAACAAAACAAAACAAAACAAAACAAAACAAAACAAAACAAAACAAAACAAAACAAAACATACAATACAGGAGGCAAGTGGTTGCTTTCCGGGTAGCGTGCTATATATCCTAGGCACAAGGGTTCAGACCCCCGTAGTCCACAAGAAAAATGGTTCAGGCTGCCTATAACTCCAGGGTCAGGGAGGAACAGAGGTACAGGGATCTCCAGAGTGCCCTGAACAGCTAGCCTGGCCAAACCCAGCAAGCCCCAAGTTCAGAAAGAAAGATTCTGTCTCAGAAATATCATGGATAGTGGATGCCAACCTCTGTCTTCCACATCATGCACACACTTATATCACACATGCACTTACACCATGTACACACTTATAGCACATACACACACGTTAATATCACACACACACATGCTTACCTCTCCACATGTATACGCACATACTTATACCACATGTATACGCACACATGCTTAGGCCACACATGTATACTCAAATGCCTACACCACACATACACTTATACCACATGCATACACACATATGCTTAGGCCACACATGTCTACTCACATGCTTACACTACACATACACATACCACATGCACACATATGCTTACACCACATGCACACACTTATACTATGCATACACACACTTGCATCAATACACTGATACCACACACACATACACACACGTTTACCTCCTTATATGTTTAGACTAGATACACATGCTTACATCACACATCCACACACTCCCACCACATGTACACACACACATACTTACACACACACATTACACCATACATGCATATGCTCATACCACATGTACACATATGTGCTTACAGCACACATTCTGACACTACACATGCACACACTTACAACACACACTTATAGCTTGCACACTGATGTACATGAGGCATAGATTGCTGAGGGAGTGTTTGGGATATATTAATTGCTTTCTTTGTTGGTATGACAATTACTCTGACAAAAGAAACTTAAGAGGAAAGGGTTTATTTTAGCTCACAGTTCAACAGTACAGTCCATCATGGCGGGGAAGGCACAGCAGCAGGAGAGTGAGGCAGCTGGCCATGTGGAAGCAGAGGGGGAGAAGGTTGCTGTCAGCTGGCTTTCTTCTCTGTCGGCCCACAGCTTAGGCTGGAGATGCTGCTACCCTCCATTAGAGCAGGCCTTCCTTCCCACCTGGATTAAGCTAGCCAAGATAGTCTCTACACACATATCCAGGGGCTAACCTAGTTTAAAGAGTCCCTCAGAGACGTGCCTGGAGGCTTATCTCCTTGGTGATTCTCGATCTTGCACGGTTGATATCAATATGAAGCATCATTCTCTGCAAATAGCTGGGCCTGCTGTTCTAGCCCAAGGGCACTTTACTGACTCACAGAGTCTCTCTGCCACAAGGAGCAGGGCAGGAGTCTGCCAAGAGCCAAACCAAAAGAGGAGGGAGTTCTGGGGAAGAGTTACAGTTGGTGACACATCACAGTTGACAGGACAGTGTGACAGACTTGACACAAGAAAGGGTCCCAGAGGTTTTCTCAGAAAGACATGATCAGTGTCTGAGGGCAAAGATTCTCAGCTTGATTTCAACACCGAAGGAAGGAAACTGAGCACCACCCACATCAGACATGTGCATCATTTTTTAATGTTTCATTTTAATTAATTAGAATTCAATTAATTAGAATGAAAAGTAATATAACCAAAGAAGCACCAAGCTGTTAATTAGATGAGGATGAGGTCAGTGGCCCTGGGGACAGGTGGAGTCAGGGAGCTGGGGGAGCCCTGTGACGATGAGGTCATTTGGTCTTATCTAGGACATCACCGGTTAGAAGCAAGTCCACAACTGGATATGCCACGCTGAAGAAGAGTGAAAGTGGGTGATCCAGGTGGCTCAGCGGGTAAGAGCACTTACTTCCGAGCCTGTCAACTTGAGTTCATTCCCCAGGGCAGAAGTCAAGAGCGGTCTTCTCCAACTTGTCCTCTGACCTGTACACACAGCACAGCCACCCTCCTCCAAACATTGATTTACAAAATAAGTAAAGACATAATTTCAATCTAAAAGGAAACAAGAAAGAAACAAAGAAACAAAGAAAGGAGGGAGGGAGAAGGGAGGGAGGGAGGAAGGGAAGGAGAGGAGGACGGAGGGAGAGGGGAAGGCCAAAGTTATGGCAGGAAAACCCTGACACTACTTGGCAGAAGGGCAGACCTCAGATCTGTTGGGGTGTTGGAGAAGATGTAGAATTAGGGGATACCGGGTGGTGTGGATGTTGTGTTGTTGGGTTAGCTTCTTGTGACACACTAAACGGCCTGTGTGACACTTCGTCCCAGAGACACCAAAATGTTTGCCTGGGGCGCTGGGAGAGAAGTTCCTGCCTGCACTAAGAGGAAGCCAGGGGCAGCGCAGTCACTCAGCTCCTGCGGCCGGGGTCAGCAGCCCAGACCACCTTGACATTTATACATCCGGTGTCGCCTCTGCCTTCACGGCCAGTGTGGCCCACAATTTCGTTGGTTTTGGGATTTTTTTCCTTTGCATTACTTGTCTTTACAAAGCTCCGACTCTCAGTATTTCCAGTAGGTTCATTTGCTTAGATCGTTGGTTGATTACTTTTTTTTTTTTTTTTAAGACTGGTCCTTGCGTAGCCCAGGCTGGTCTAGAATTCACCATGTAACCAAGAATGGCTTTGTACTCATGGCCTCTTTGCCCCCACTTACCCAGTCCTGAAGTTTCCGATGTGTTCCACCATACCCACTGAGTTGTATATTTATGACATTTCCATTTCTTTCTGCCCTGTTCTTCCTTTAGCTCTCTGAGTTTTCTTTGTTCTCTGCCATTCCCTTCTAGTGCTGGGTTGGGTCGCGTTTTCCAGGTCTTTCTTCTCTCCCATCAGAGCCCTCTACTGCTGGAAACTCTGCAAGCACACGGTGGCTGCACCTGTACACCTGGGTGCCCTGTGCTCCCACTTCCACAGTCTCAAGAGAGTTTCTAATTTATTCCTGTCTATCGATTGTCCACCAGTATGCTGTCTGAGTCCCACATTCATGAACTTTCTCAAATGTCTCCTTTTATTGATTTCTGCTTTCTTCTTATTAGAGCTGGAAAACATCTATGCTAAGATTTCCAATCTTCCTAAACTTCAGACGGTCTTGTGGTCTAAAGTGGTCTATCTGGAGAAGGCTCTGGGTGTGCTGCAGCAGCGGGTTTCCTGCTGCTGTGGGGAGAGCATCCTGTGTGTGTCTGGAAGGTAACAACACTCTTTCAACATCAGCACAAAGTGAGCTTGCAACGGATTGAGACTAATATTCAGGTGGTGCTAAGTGGGCCAGAACAATAGCAATAATGAATTGTGCTGTCAGCCAAAGTCAGAATCATATAATTATAGAAAGTGTTAAAACATCTGAATGTGTGAAAATATTCATTAATAGCATGTTAGTTAAATAGAATATGATAATTCCTAACCTACCAAAATCCTACACAGTCAATGGTTCCTGTGCAGGCATGCAGGCATGTTCAAATGGAAATGGTGGGGTTCTGGCACCATCTTCCCTGGCGTGAGGTAGTAGTCTCTGAGGGAGGGAGGCCACCGAGAGGGAGAGAGCGGCTTCCTTTGTGGAGGCTGAAGGACCTTGGTGGGCAGTTTCAGGTATGCCTAAAATGAGCTTCTGGGATTCCCCAGTTATCTGAGACTATATGGCTAATGTACTTAGAATATATTTCTGAAAATTCAAGTGAACGAACGCTTCTAAAGTGTGAATGTTTATTTATGCCCTTTCCCAAGTGACAGCTTCTCTGTGGAAATCCTCGCCAAAAAGGTGACGGTGGCCTGGCAGGTGGAGTCTTCATCAAGGGCATTCATTCATGCGTCAAGGTCGTAGAGAGCTGTCTCCGGTCCCCACACATCAGAAAAGCGTTATCTGTGAGAGGTGATCCCCACCAGACCCCAGCGCCTTGGCCATCTCTTCCAAACTTTGGAGCTGTGAGGAACTAATCTCTTCTGTTCATAATCCACCCCATCTGCAACTAAAGGTGCTACAGCAGACTAAGACACCTCTGGAACCCAGTGCGTTGAAAACAAGTGTGAGGTGTTGGTGTAGTAGAGCCTTCAGGTGCGCCCCCAGCTGAGGTGTCACCAGCTGAGGTGACAAGGGTGGTCATAAAGCTGACATTAAATATGACAAGTTGTACTCCGAGACCTTACTCGTTTGGCCATTGCAGTTGGGACTTAAGGAAGCAGATCTGACGGCTGCGGCATTGGCTAGGGGGGAAGAGTTCAGAGAAACACCTGGGTTAGCCCCTTGCACCCATGGACGAAGCTGCGCATGCCTACACGAGCCTGTGACCACACTGCTGTGGGCAGCAGGGCAGGGGCCGGAGGGCTGCTGGCTTGTTAGCTTTCAGCCTAGCTGCAGGTCCCAAGAGAGGCCATGTTACAAGGGCCTAAGGTGGAGAGGGGTAGAGGGCACACCTGACACCTGCCTCTGACCTCCACATGGAGAGACTCCCATACCAATATGCACACGTGCACACACAAAGTCACACACACAGTCACACAAACATGCACACAGTCTCTCTCTGTCTCTGTCTGTCTGTCTGTCTGTCTGTCTGTCTCTCTCTCTCTCTCTCTCTCACACACACACACACACACACACACACACACACCACAGTTTCTCATACACACACATACCTGATGCCCTCCTCTGGCCTCTGTTCCCTATAATACTGGTACACCCATCACTACACACACACACACAAAAAAAAAAAATCACACAAAATCACACACACAGTCTCTGTCTCTGTCTCTGTCTCTGTCTCTCTCCCTCTCTCTCTCTCTCTCTCTCTCTCTCTCTCTCTCTCTCTCTCTCTCTCTCTCACACACACACACACACACACACACACACAGAGTCTCTCATACACACACATACCTGATACCTCTACCTCTGTGCCCTATAATACTGGTACGGCCATCACTATACACACACACACACACACACACACACACACACACACACACACGAGAGAGAGAGAGAGAGAGAGAGAGAGAGAGAGAGAGAGAGAGAGAGAGAGAGGGGGGGGGGGTGGTTCATGGAGAGCTAATGAGTTGAGTTGCCCCCTTTCTTGCTGGTACTCTGGAAGAGTTCTCCTCTATGTGACAGTCCCAGTGGACCCCAACAACCACAGCATCTCCGACTACCAAGATACTGAACTTTCTCCTGAAAGATTTTGCCACTGTCCCTTGGTCACTCCTGCAAGTATCAGTAACATCCTTTCATGGGGCTGGAGAGATGGCTTGGTGGTTAAGAGCATTGACTGCTCTTCCAGAGGACCCGGGTTCCATTCCGTACACCCACATGGTACCTCATAACCACCTACAACTCCACTACCAGGGGATTCACATCCTTTTTTGATCTCTGAAGACACTGCATGCACGCACATGGTGCACGGACATACATGCAGACAAACCACCCATGCACATAAAATAAAAAATAAAATGTGAATCATTTTTTAAAAGAGATTCCTTTTATATAACTCAGTGTCCAGTGGCCAATTCTTGCATTGTTTCACTAGTGTTTTGAAGCTTTTAAAATAAAAATTCAAAAGTAACGTTTCCTGGTGTGACTTTCAGGTCTCTTTAATGTCACAGGCTCCCTTTCTTCCTTCTTTGTTGCTGTCTGTGTGGATTGTTCTGACTTAATTCCTCCTATGTAGCTTTAATATATTTTTCTTCTGTATTTCTTGGAAGCTCAAAGTTGGACCTAGAGTGAGTAAGTGTAGACTCCATCAGTGGAGATGTGTAGCCTCTGGGAAGGCATGGGTGCTGTCCACACCACCTTTGAGGTGTCACGCCTGTTGGTGCTCAGGTCTGTGTTTATGAATTTATCACGTGTAGGAAAGGGCTTCGCCCAGTTTTCTTAGTCCCTTCCTTTTCTTTTTACTTACTTTTAATTTTTTAGATTAAAATATAATTACATCATTTCTCCTTCCCTGTCCTACCTCTGATCCTGCCTATCACTGCTCCCCCCCCCGCTTCCTCTTCAATTTGTGACCTTTTTTATTGTGATATATATGTAAATATACATACATATATACATACATGCACACACATGTAGATAATATATAAATACAGCCTGCTGGGTTCGTTTAGGGCTGCTCGAGTGTACAGGATTTCAGGGCTGGCCACTTGGTGTTGCATAACTAATTAGGCCCCTCACGGTCCCTGCTGAAGGCTTTCCTCCTGCTCTGGCATTCCCAACTTGCCTGACATTCTTTGTCTAGGGTTGTGGCCCTGTGATGGTTTATACATACTTGGCCCAGGTAATGGCACAATTGGGTGTGGCCCTGTTGGAATAGGTGTGTCACTGTGGGTGTGGCCCAGTCTTTCACTAGCAGCCTTCAGATGAAGATGTAGAATTCTCAGCTCCTTCTGCACCATGCCTACCTGGATGCTGCCATGCTCCCACCTTGATGATAATGGACTGAACCCCTGAACCTCTAAGCCAGCCCCCATTAAATGTTGTCCTTGTAAGAGTTGCCTTGGTCATGGTGTCTCTTCACAGCAATAAAAGCCTAACTAAGACAGGTCCCTTGAGGGTTCCCCCTTCCGTGTGGCACAGGTCTTATTCAGGCAGTCATACTGGTGAGGCATCCCTGCCATTTCTGGGAGACACAATCTCCCATAGGTTTCCAGGTCTTCTAGCTCTTACGATATTTCCTGAGCCACCTGTGTAGGAGCCACGTTGTAAAGGCATCAGTCAGAGCTAGGCAGCCTGGGGTCACTTTTTCTTTGCATTTTGACCAGTTGTGGCTTTCTGTACTATTCTCCATCGGTTGCAAAGAGGAGTTTCTTTGATGAGGGCGAGAAGCTTTACTTTTCCGTGGGGATAAAGCTAAGAATTCAGAATAAAATTAGGAATTATGCCAGGTTGGTAAAGTGGTGGTAGTTGGTACTCCTAAAGATGCTAGACTTCACTAGGTAACTGACTAGGTTTCTAGGATGAGGCATGATTTCCTTCTTGTGGACTGGGTCTCCAGCTCAATTGGAGAGCTGTTGGTTACGGTAGTGACATGTGTGCCACTACTGCTCCCTTAGGTGTATCTTGCCATGCGTGTCATTGGAATCTTGCATAGAACCTTCTGGTAACTTGGAAGCTGTGATTCAGGGAGGAGGCTTTGAGGTCACATCTAGCTTAGGACTTCGGAGTTCATGTCTGAAGTGCATGGAGTCTTCGGCAATAGGGTCAGTAACCAATGGCAACGAACAGCAGTAGCCTACATTGTTTGGGTGGTCTCTCAGTGCTTCTCAGGCTGGGTACTGGAGTCAGCTAGCCTGTGGCTCTTGGGAGGAGCACTGTCTCTTTCCTTCTGTGTGGATGCTGAAGACTTCTGTAAAAAGGCCCCTGGTGTCTTCTCTCTCCTTACTGAGTAAATAAGGGAAGCCCAGTGGGTGCCTGACTCTCCCTGCATATCTGTTCCTTTTCAAAATAATATATTGGGGATGACAAGATGGCTCAGCAGGCAAAGGTGCTTGCCATCAAGCCAGATGATCTGAGTTCAATCCTCAGGTGGGAAGAGAGAACTGACTCCAGGAAACTGTCTTCAGACTTCTATATGTCTGTGATTGTATGCTTACACACACACACACACACACACACACACACACACTGAATATAATTTAAAAATTAAAATAATAACAATATATCAATTCCCTTTCATCCTTCAACTGTGATCTATTGGTTTCCACTAACATTCTTATTTCCATTGTTAGTTCTGGCCCACTTAGCACCACACGAATATTAGTCTCGATCCATTGCAAGCTCACTTTGTGCTGATGTTGAAAGAGTGTTGTTACCTTCCAAACACACACAGGATGCTCTCCCCACAGCAGCAGGAAACCCGCTGCTGCAGCACACCCAGAGCCTTTTCCAGATAGACCACTTTAGACTACAAGACCATATGAAGTTAAGGAAGATTGGAAATCTTAGCATAGATGTTTTCCAGCTCTAACAAGAAGAAAGCAGAAATCAATAAAAGGAGACATTTGAGAAAGTTCATGAATGTGGGACTCAGACAGCATACTGGTGTACAATCGATAGACAGGAATAAATTAGAAACTCTCTTGAGACTGTGGAAGTGGGAGCACAGGGCACCCAGGTGTACAGGTGCAGCCACTGTGTGCTGGTAGAGTTTCCAGCAGTAGAGGGCTCTGATGGGAGAGAAGAAAGACCTGGAAAAGGTTATTCTACAAGTTGTTCTCAAATTTCTAGGCATACACCATAGCTAGCTCATGTCCTCTGCCCTGGCCACACAAATAAATAAGCAATAGAAACTTTTAGTTAGATTAGGTGAAAAGAGGAAAGACAATTGTATTTACTGCAGCAGCAACAACAAAAATCCTCAAGAATTTATGTAATCAGAGTGAAAGATCTATATATCCACAGCCAGAGAACATTGCTGAAAGAAATTTAAGGGCACAGTTGGAGACATGGTTGCACTTTGGAAAAAATATTTCTAAGATTATCCATTCCATCCGAAGTGATGCAGAGATCCTGTACAAGCCCTACCAAAATCCCATGACCTTGGAGAGATGGATGAAATAATCCTAAAATCCATGCAGGACCACACCAGACCCTCAAAGCGAGAGAACAGAATGAAATACCAGAGTTGGAGGTGACACGTGAGCTGACTCCAGCATCAAATCTGTGGCCAAGCTTTAGTCATAGAAAAAGTAGCAGCCGGGCGTGGTGGCGCAGGCCTTTAATCCCAGCACTTGGGAGGCAGAGGCAGGCAGATCTCTGAGTTCGAGGCCAGTCTACAGAGTGAGTTCCAGTACAGCCAGGGCTATACAGAGAAACCCTGTCTCGGAAAAAAAAAAAAAAAGAAAAGAAAAAAGAATAGGTTATTCCTTTAGCCAGGCGTGGTGGCACACGCCTGTAATCTCAGCACTTGGGAGGCAGAGGCAGGCGGATTTCTGAGTTCGAGGCCAGCCTGATCTACAGAGTGAGTTCCAGGACAGCCAGGGCTACACAGAGAATCCCTGTCTCGAAAAAACCAAAACCAAACCAAACCAAAACAAAACAAAACAAAAAAGTAGCAAAGGCATTGGCTGTAAGACTAGACACGTGAGCGGCAGCGCACCGCTGTAAGAATGAACACACGGTGAAATCTCAGGGTTGTTTTGATTTGCATTTCCCTAATGATTAATGATGTTGAACATTTCTTAAGGTGCTTCTCAGCCATTCGAAATTTCTCAGGTGAAAATTCCCTGTTTAGCTCTGTACCCCATTTTTAATAGGGTTATTTGTCCCTCTGGAGTCTAACTTCTTGAGCTCCTTGTATATATTGGATATTAGCCCTCTGTTGGATGTGGGGTTGGTGAAGATCTTTTCCCAATTTTTTGGTTGCTGTTTTTGTCCTTTTGACATATTCTTTTTCTCTACCGTCTCCCAAATACTTCTCAACTCCATACCTACCCGATCTCATGCTCTCTGCTTCTCACCTCTGTCTTCTCTGTCTCTCCCATCCCGAAACCACAAATAACTGAAAAAAAACCCACACAAACTAAGAACGAGAGAAGAATCAATAATGAAAAAAATTAACAAAACGAAAAGCATAAACACATGTGTGCACACGCACATACACATGCATACACATGCTCAGACACACACACACACATGCCACACACATACCCACATATACACACACATGCACATACATATACTATACACACACACACACACACACACACATGCCACAACCCCCCCCACACACACACACTGTGGTGGCTTGATTTGCCCAGAGACTGGCACTATTAGGTGATGTGACCTTGTTGGAGGAAGTATGCCACCATGTACACAGGCTTTAAGACCCTTGTCCTAGCTGCCTGGAAGCAAATCTTCTCCTAGTTACCTTTGGAACAAGAGGTAGAAGAAATCTCAGCCCCTCCTGCCTGCCTAGATGCTGCTATGCTTCCTGCCATGATGATAATGGACTGAACCTCTGAGCCTGTAAGCTAGCCCCAATTAAAAGTCACTTATAAGAGATGCCTTGGTTATGATATCTTTTTGCAACAATGGAAACCCTAACCAAGACTCTCTGTCTCTCTGTCTCTGTCTCTGTCTCTCTGTCTCTCTGTCTCTCTCTGTCTCTCTCTGTCTCTGTCTCTCTCTCTCTCTCTCTCTCTCTCTCTCTCTCTCTCTCTCACACACACACACACACACACACACACACACACACACACGGAATCTGTTTTGTGTTAGCTAACTACTCCTGAGCTTGGCCCTGCCCTGGATTCTGACTCTTCATTGGCCGAAAATGATTGTATACATCATATACAATTTTTAAATAAAAACATTTAAACTACACATGTTGAATGAGTATAAATATAGACATGTTTACTTCCACAATACAAGCACAAGCACCAAGTGTTTCTACAATACAAACAAGCACATATAAGCTCACAGTGCAAATACACATCTTATGAGTCCACAAAAGAGGGAGGTAGTATGAATCTATTGTACAAACATATATGTTAGATGAATCTCTATACAGATATATGAATACACAATAGAAGAAGACAAATTTTTATCATTCTACAGCACATGCAGACATACATGAACCTGTAATAGAAATATGTTGTATGATAAAGTTGGATAAAGTCTACCAATGATAAAGTCTACAAAAAACTGTTATGTGAATCCATAATACAAATATACATGTATTAGTCTACATACAAGCAGATGTTATATGAGTCTATAATAAAGAAACATGTTATATAAAAATATATTATATGAATCCACAATACAGACATACTGCACAAGTCCACAATACAGACAAATCATATGAGTTTGTTATGTGAACAGATATGTCATGAGTCCACAATCCAAGCACACATGATATATAAGCCTACAATATAAATAAACATGCCATTAGAGACTATAAAACAAATATATATGTTGATCAGTCTGAACTATACAGAAAAGAGTTGTATAACCCTCTCTAATTCCAACCAGCACCTTGTGTGAGTCTGGAACATAAAGAAGCAAGCTATGAGATACTAACACATATTGTATGAGACATGTTATATGAGACCACAAAACAAGCACACATGTCAAACATGTCAAAACAAACAAATACTACATTCTATAGTATAAAATATGTGTTGTATGAGTTCATAGTGCATGCCAAATTTTGCACCATTCACAATACAAGCAGGCATGTTGTATGAGCCTGCAATAGAAACAGACATGTTGTATGAGTACACAATACCAATGAATGTGTGGCATGAGTCTTCATACAAATAGGCATGTTCTATGAGTGTGCAATGCACACTTAAGACTTATTACCCCACAATGCAGACATGTTGTATGAGTCTGCCATGCAAAAAGACATGTTTTAAGAGTCCATAATACCAATGGTATGTTATCTGAAAGAGTCCATAATACCAATGGTATGTTATCTGAAAGAGTCCATAATACCAATGGTATGTTATCTGAAAGAGTCCATAATACCAATGGTATGTTATCTGAAAGAGTCCACAATACCAATGGTATGCTATCTGAAAGAGTCCACAATACCAATGGTATGTTATCTAAATCACTCAGCCGCTCTCCACTTGACTTCTTTGAGACAGAGCCTCTCACTGCACCCAGGACTTGCTGGTTCCACAAGGCGGGCTAGCCAATGAGTTTCTGGGATCCTCCTGTCCCTGTTTTTTTCAAAGCTGGGATTGTAGTCACACTGTGTAGGTTTTTTTTTTACGTGAGTGATGGGGATCTGGGTGGAGGTCCCAGTGTTGGCTTGACAAGCAGTTCACAAGGGAGCCTCGCCTCACTTATTTTTGGCAGTGTGCACACTGACGTGCCCTTTAGCGAAGTCAGGTATGCAGAATATTGTGAGCCGCTGCAGTCCAGCATTGCGAAAGAGGTCTCCAAAAGTGGTTCCTCGGGTCTAACTGAAAATTCGTTCCTCTACCCCGCCTGTTGTCTCCATCCCTGGTAGCTACCGTTTCACACTCTAAAAACCTTTCTGTTGACATTGCAGACTCCTAGAACACATGTGTTTATATTGCAGGCTTTTACAACCTGTCTGTTGAAGGCTCACATAAACTGTGTCATGGTGTCATACAACATGTGTGTTTGTATTGCAGAGTCTGTTTATATTTCAGGTTCATATAGCCTTTCTGTTCATATGAATGCAGATTCATTCAACACGTGTGTTTGTGTGGCAGGTTCATGCTGTCTCCCTGTTTGTATGCAGCATTCAACCAGCTGATAGCATTGCAGTTCAAACAAGCTGTTCTTATTGTAGACTTGTAGAACATGTCTGTTTGTGTTGTCAACTTACACAACATTTCTGCTTGTATTGTGGTCTCATGCAAACTATCATTTGTATGTCAAATCTGTTTTTATTGTGGCCTCCTACGACATGTCCGTTTGTCTTGCAGGCCCAAGAAACCTGTCTGTATAGTGTCTATCTACTCATACAACTTGTCTGCTTATACTGCAGATTGTTACAGCACATCTGTGGTTACTGTGGCCTCACATGTCTCATCCATTAGGATTAGAGGCTCATACAACATACCTCGATTTCAAGGTCATACAATGCATATGTGCTTTGGATACAGATAACATGAATGCTTGTTAGTTTAGACGAGTACAATGTCTTGGCATTCCATATCATTGAACAGGTCTGTTGGTGAGGTCTGCTCGTAAAACCTGTGTTAGCATTGCAGACTTACACAGCCTGTGTGCTTGCACTGTGGACTCAAATGCATGTGAATTTGTGTTACCACATACCAACATCTGCGTAAACCTCAGAATCATTCAACACGATCCTTCATATGGGAGTCTCATTCTACATGTAAGTTTTAATTGTGGACTCATACAACATGTGTGATTGCATTGTGAGCTCATATGATATGTTCATTTGTATTGTAGACACATAGAGCATTTGTGTTTTTATTGTGGACTCACACAATATGTCCACCTCTATTGCAGGCTTGTACAATCTATCTGTGTGTGTTTCAAGCTGACACATGTCTGTTTGTACTGTGGACTCGTATTACATGTCTGTTTTTATTGCAGAGTGATACAGAATGCATGGTTTCATTGTAAGCTTATATAACATGTCTATTTTGTAGCCTCATGCAATATATATTTGTGTTGTGAACTTATACAATATGTATTTTGCACTTTGGACTTATACAACATGTCTGATTTTATTGTAGACTCACAAATCTGTTTATCTTGTGGATTCAGACAGTGTATCTGTTGGTATTGCGTGCTTATACAGACTGTAATGCAGATTCACCTAGCATGTCTGTTTATATTGTAGACCCACATAACCTGTCTGTGTGCATTGTGGATGGATACAGCACGTGGGTTTCTATTCTGGCCTCAAATAGCTGTTTGTATTGCATACACATGCATACTGTACTGCAGAACTATAGAACATGCTGGATTGGTCTGTCATCAACTTATACAACATGTCTGTTTATATTGTGTAATAATACAGCATGTGTTTTTATAGTTTGGATTCATACATCATACTTGTATTGTAGACTCCCACAACATTTTGGTTTTTATAGCAGATACATACAATATGTATGTTCTTGGTGTAGTCTCATACAACTATTTACATTGCAGATACATACAGCATGCCTGGACTGTGGAGTCCCACAACACATATTTTATATTATATAACCATAGGGCTTGTTTGTTTCTATCACAGAAAGATACAAAGTGTCTGTTCATAATGAGAATTTACAACACATGTATTTTTGCTGTAAACTCCTATAGCATGAATTTTGTCCTGGAGAGCATGCAAGTATGTCTGTGGTATGTACACATGCAACATGCTTGTTTTTACTTGAGACTCGTGAGATGTGTCTATTTATATTGTGGACTTAGGGAGTATTATTGCTAGCTTGGACAAACGTTTGCCACATAGAGGCCCACAGCATCTCAGTGGGATTGTGGGCTCATACAACCTTTATGTTTGTATCGTGGAATCATACAACATGCCAGTTTGGATTAAAGATCACAGGGTGTTTCTGATTCTGCCTCAGGCTCATACAGTATACCTATCTGTACTGTGGATTTACAGCACATGCCTGTTCTCCTGCAGACATGTATATCATACATTTCATATGGCAAATTCACGTAGCATTGCAGATTCATACGATTGTCTATTGTTATTTCATTAATACATTTGTTAACAATGTGGATTTATACACGTCTGTCTGTGTACAGACTCATACAGCATAGCTGTATCCAGATTCATACATCCTGTGTTTGTACATCAGAAACATTCAACCTGTTTGTCTACTGTTGCAGTCACATACCACCTGTCTGTGCTACATATATACTTGTGATTGCACACAACAAATATTTTTTTATTGAAAGTCATACATACTGTCTTTCTGTATTTCAGATGCATGCAACATCTATTTCTATTATTAGGTTATACAACATTTCTGTTTGTATTATGGATTCATACAACATGTGTTTATATTGTCAGCTCATGTGACATGTGTGTTTATATTGTAGACACAGCACTTGGGTTTCTCTTGTGGATGCATAATCATGTCTCTGTGCTTATACTCATTAGACAACGTATCTGTATTGTAGGCTCACACAGCATGCATGTTTGTAATATGAATTCATAGAACATGTCTGAACATATTCAGCTTCATACAGCACATCTGTTTGCATTATACATATAACACATATTTTTTTATTATAGGGTCATATGACATGGAAAGTTTGTACTCTAGGATTCTACAACATTTCTGCTTTTATTGTATACTCATATCATTCCTTTGTTTGTATTGAATATCCATACAAAATATTTATGTCATTTGTACTGCTGATTCATACAGCATATGTATCCATACCATTGCCACATTCTGTTTTTAGTTGCAGAGTCATAGAATATGTGTATTTCCATCACAGGCTCATATATCATGTCTGTATTGACAGCTCATACAAACTGTATACTTGTATAATGGATTCATAAAGTTTGTGTTTTCTATTTTGGACTCATTCTACATGTTTGTTTGTATTGAAGACTTCTACAACACGCGTGTCTCTTTATATGGGACCCAAACAACATGTCATGTACTCAGACAACCTGACTGAAGACTTACATGTTTGTGTGGCAGATTCATATAATATGTCTGCTTCTATTGCATACCATCGCAGCATATCTGCTTGTATGCAAACTCATACAACATGACTGTACATATTGTCTCATGCAATGTGAGTGATTGCATTGTAATTCATGTGACATGTGTGTTTGTATTGTAGACATATACAACATGCCTATGTATATTGTGGAGTCATGCAATATGTATGTTTGTATTACAGATTCATACAGCCACATTGCTTGCAGTCTCAAACTTACTGTTTGTATTACAGACAAACACAACATGCCCTTCTATTGTGAGGTCATACACATGTCCACCTGCATTATATTCTCATGCATCTCATCTATTTGTGTGCAGATTCATATAAGATGACTGTTGTATTGCAAGCTCATACAACCTGTTTATGTGATGAGCTAATACCACATACCTGTAAGTACTGTGGACCCGTTGAACATGATTGTATTGTGAACTCATATGACATGTAGTCTGTTTTGTATATATGTATACAACAGTATACATATGTATATATGTATACAACAGGTATGTTTTTGTTGCAAGCTAAGACAACATGTCTGTTTTGTAGGCTCATATAGACTCTATTTAATACAGTTTATGTAACATGTTTATATCAGAAAGACATAGAATATGCACATTTGTATTTTTCCTTTCTCAACTTGTTCCTTTTTCAAAGCAATTAATCTAAATCTCTTCACCTTAGCCTCAGGCAGACTCTTCAGACAAAGGCAAAAAGCAGCCACATTCTTCACCAAAATACCACAAAAATAATCTCTAGACCACATACTGACATTCTTCTCCACTGAAAGCTCTTGGGCCAGGTCAGCACAGTTCGAATCACTCACAGCAGCAGAGTCTCCCATAGCCCTTCTATGATAGCCCCTTAAGCCTCACTTTTAACATTCCAATGCTTTCCAGATCCACATTCTTCCAAACAAAAGCATGGTCAGACCTATCACAGCCATTCCCCACTCCCGGGACCAACTTCTGTCTTAGGGTTTTATTGCTGTGAACAGACACCATGACCAAGGTAACTCTCATAAGGACAACATCTAATTGGGATACAGGTTCAGAGGTTCAGTCCATAATCATCATGTGTCTTGAAATGGTTCATTCATTTTGCTTAGGTTGTGATCTGGGTCTTTTATGCTTCCATGTGCATTGGAGGGCTTTTAAACACCCGTGTGAAGAGTGTCGCAAAGGTTTTGATGAAGACTGCATTGAATCCATACATTGATTTTGGCTGTATGGTCACTGTCACAGTGTTAATTCTGCCTACCTGTACAGTAGGAGCTCTTCCCGCCTTCTAGTGCCTCCTCACTTCAAGGACTTCCCGTAGAGGTCTTTACCTCCTTGGTTATGTTTATTTTCTGTTTTTGCTGTTGTTGTGAGGCTCTTAAATGGGAGTGTTTCCTGATGTCTTTCTTAATGTCCGTGTCACTGTTGTGCAGCGAGACTGTTTGTATCCTGATACTACCCTGAAACTGTTACTTGTTTCTAGAAGGTTTCCGGTGTAATTTTGGAATCACCGATGTACCTATCGCAGCATATCATCTGTGCATAGGGATGATTTTACTTCAAGACTGGAACAGAGAACGCAGTGGGTGTCGTCCCTGTCTCATGCATAATTTTAGGGCCATTGCTCTGAGTTTTTCTCTATTTAGGATGCTACTGGCTGTGGGTTTGTCACATACACACAGCCTTTATAGTGCCGAGAAATGTTCCCTCCAGCCCTACTCTCTCTAGGACTTTTATCATGAAAGCATGTTGGATTTTGTCAAAAGCCTTTTCTACATCTACTGAGACGATATGATTTTGTTTTTCTGTTGTTTTATAAGATTATTACATTTATCAACTTAAGTAGGTTGAAGCATTCCTGCTTCTTTAGGAGAAAGCCAATTTAATCATGGCTGATTTTACCCAACACACACACACACACACACACACACACACACACACAGTTTACAAGTACTTTATTAAGAATTTTCCCATTTATCTTCATCAGCCTATAGTTGTGTTGTTGTTGTTGTTGTTGTTGTTGTTGTTGTATCTTTACCTAACTTTGATATTAGAGTAATACTAAATTTGTAGAAGGAGTTTGGGAGTGTTCCTTCTGTTTCTTTTCTTTTTTCTTTTTTTTAAATATAACTTGAGATTATCGATTGTAGTTCTTCTTTGAAAGTCTGATAGAATTTTGCTGTGACCCAATCTAGGTCTTTGCCGTTGTTGATTTTGGGAGGATTTGTAGCACAGTTTCTCCCTCCTCATTTGTTATGGACATGTTTAAGTTGTTGACGTCTTCTTGGTTTAACACTGGTGGTTCTGCTGTCTTAAAAAATTGATTCATTCATTTTATATCTTAAAGAGTATTTTAAAGTGCCCCTTACATTACTCTGAGTTTCTTTGGTGCTTGCTCTGATGTCTCCTGTTCATTATTAATTTTTATTAATCCAGGTCTCCTCCTTCTTTCTTTTGATTGAATCTGGTAAGGGTCTGTCAATGTTGCTTAACTGTTTAAAGAACCACTTCAGAGATTCATTGATTCTGTGTGCCATTTGTCCATCCTTCCATCTAAAATAGATCACCTACTGGGACAAGAAACAAATCTCAACCAATACGGAAAAACTAAAACGAACACATGTTCTCTCTGACTGCAAAGCAAAAATAATCTTGAAATCAATAACCAAAGATTCTCTAGGAATTACAGAAATACATGAATATTAAAAAACAAACCCACACTATTGGTTGATTATTGGGCCAAAGGAAGAAATAAAGAAAAGAAAAAACTTCCTGTAAAAAAATGAAAACACAAGACACCAGTTTCCTGGGACATATTGAAAGCGATCTTAAGACAGAGATTTTTGAAGGGTACATTTTATAAAACCAGAAAGAGCGCAAGTGAACAGCTCAACAATATAACTCAAGAATTTAAAAAAACAAATCAAGCCACACTCAAATCTAGTGGAGCCAAAGAAATAAAAATTGAGGAAATTAAGGAAACATAAATGCAGATTGCCTACTTGTGTTGTGGAATCACACAAAATGTCTTATTTTGGGTGCAGACTCAAAACAAAAAAAGTATATGCCTGTGTTGTAGACTCCTACAACAGATCTAATAGTATTGTAGACCCATATACCAAGTCTGTTTATTTGTATTGTAGATTTATGGAACAGGTATATGCATGCTACAGTCTCAGCCAACTATCTCTCTGCTAATGACGATCACACATGCCTGTGTGCTCGGTAGCGTTAACCAACACATCTGTCAGTGTTGCAGATCCGTACAACATGCCTTTATTGATGACGCCTACAGCATGTCTGTTTGTGTTATAGATCCTATAACATATCTGCTTGTACTGCAGACTCATAAACGCTGTCTGTTGATGCTTTAGAGTCACACAATGTATCTTTGTGTTACAGTGTCTACACTATGTCTTATTGGTGTTGTAGACTCATGTAACATGTACAACTGTGCTACTCACTGTGTACGTCTGTATTTTATTTTATTTTCTAGTTTTAAACACTTGTTAGTAATAGTAGTAGTAGTAGTAGTAGTAGTAGTAGTAGTAGTAGTAGTAGTAGTAATGGTCATACCCCATCCCAGATGGTATTAATTGCAAATAGCTTCGTGGGTAGGGGTGCCTCTTCCTGTCTACTTCCCCATTCTTTCCGAGATTTTGTCTGGTTTGAACTGAGGTAGAATCTGTGCCTGCTGCCCCAGCCTCTGTGAGCTCCCGTGAGCATTAGAGCTGCTGTGCCTGGAAGACACTGCTTCCTTGGAGTCATTCACCACTTCTGGCTTTCCTGCTCTGGCTCCTCTTCCACATAATCCCTAAAGTGAAGGGACAGGTTTGATAAATTAGATCTGGTGCTCCAAAGTCTCTTACTCTCTTCACGTTGTTCAGTTGTGGGTCTATGGGTTAGTTACCGTTTGCTGTAAGAAGAGGTCTCTTTGAAGGTTGATGCTGATTGCATCTGGTTCATTGATACACACACTGATCTATGGGTGTAGTGATACATCACTATCAGTCACGATATTTGCTATGTTCATTTATAAAAATAATAATAGTAGGTTTCCCCAAGGGCCCATGACCTATCTAGCCTGAGGTCCCTGGTCACTTTAGCAGTGTCGGGTGTGGGTTCCATCTCATAGAGTGGGCCTTAGTGGTTAGTCCTTCTCAAAATATCTCTAGTACTACTGTACCAGTATGTCTTGCAGGAAAATCAGTTTTCCCCAATGAAATGACTCTAGGTATTTTAACCACCCTACAGGGAAAGCCTCATGCCCAGAACTAGTTGGCAACACAAAATATACTCCATGTTTTCAATATCTTTTTTGTTTTGATTTGGCTAGCAGTTTTAATTTTACTGGGGCTTTGTTGTCATTGTTGTTTGTGTGTTTGATTGATTTTTCTTTTTGTTTGAGACAAAGATTATGAAGTTGGCATGTAGGAGCCCGGAGAGAATCTGGGAGGAGTTGGGGAGGAGCAAAGACGATAATCAAAATATACTTCTTGAAAACAAAAGGAATCACTGTTTTGAGAAAATTAAGGGGAACTTTTTTATTTGCTTATATTTTTTAATTTAATTGTTCATAATAGAGTCTGCAAAGCAGACTCCAACATGACTGTTTGCACTGTAGACTCACACCCGGGTCAGTTTTAGAGCCATGCCCATGTGTGCTTAGAGTGCAGACTCAGACATGTTCAGTTGTGTTGCAGATTCTAAGAGCACATCTCATTTTGAAGACTCGTGTAACACCTTTATTGGTATTGCAGACCCACACAAAGTGTCTGTTTGTATTCAGATATATAGAATCTGTCTGTTTGTATTGTAGACCCATGTAGCATATCTCTGTGCTATGGACTCTGCAATTTATCTGCTGGTATTTTCAATATAAGCACACATATTGGGTGCATTTACAATACAAACACACATGCTGTGTGTGTCTATGGTACAAACACACATGTTGTGTGAGTTTACAATACAAACACACATGTTGTTTGAGTTTACAATACAAACACATGTGTTATGTGTGTCTACAATTCAATACTAATACAAGTCTGTTTGTATTGTGAACTCATATGTCATGTGTACATAATACAGATTCATACAACATGCTTGCCATGTGGAGTCATATAATATGCCTCTGTTGCAAATTTCTAGAACATGATGATGTTGTAAAACAACAAAACATATTTTTTTTTGCTGATAACTCATAAAATTTATCAGTTTTTACTGGATATTCATAAAACATGTATTCGCATTATAGACACATAGAACATATCTGTATGTGTCACAGTCTTACAACATGTCTATTGGCATTACAGATTTATATAACATATGTGTGCTGGGAACTATGGGACAGATGTTATTTGTGGTACAGGCTCATCCAACACATCTGTGTGCACTTCCAACACATACAGCATATCTTATTTGTAGACTTGAACAACATGTGTGTTTGTATTGGAGACTCATACAACATGAGTGTATTGTAGACTCACATGTGTTTGTATTTGAGACTCACACAACACATGTGTTTGTATTATAGATGCACACAGCACGTGTGTTGTATCGGAGACATACAAGGTGTCTATATCATAGAGTCACACAGGGCAGCTTGTTTCTGTTGTAGACACATGCGACATGTCTCAATTGTATTGCAGACCCACGCAACATGTCTTATTCATATCACGGAAACACACGACTTTTTTATTACAGACACATACATCTTATTTACATTTTAGACTAGTACAACATGTTTATATGGAAGATTTAGAACATGTGTGCTTATATTGCCCATAATACAACAAGGGGGTATTGGTTTGGAGACTCATACAACATGCGTATCTATGTTGTACACATACAACATAGCTTCTTCTGTTGAAAAATCATGCAACATATGTTTATACTGCAGACTCAAGTAACATGTCTTTTCTTTCTTTTTTATTTGAACAGGGTTTCTCTGTGTAGCCCAAGCCAGCATCAAACTCTCCATGTAGCTGATCTTAAACTCTCAGCTCTCCTGGCTCTGCCTCGCAAGCCCTGGGATTACCAGGGCACGCCACACCTGCCGTACGTCCTAGTTGTCATGTTCCTTTCGCTGTACACTTGATTCTGAAACTTGTGCGGACCATGACAGAGGTTAGCTTTGGACCTTTCTAGCAACCATATTCTGCACTGAGTTGTTTCTGCTCCTTAGCTATCACATATGATGCTGTTATGAAGTACATGCTCGCGTTTTTGGCACACATACGTGTGCTCAGAAGAGAAATCTCTGGGTCATGGTGATGCGTATAATGTTTTAATTTTTCATTAATTTTATTTTACTTTTTAATGCACATAGGTGTTTGCCTGTATGTGTGCTTGTGTCCCACCCACATGTATATTTGTGTTTGTGGAGGCTGAGGAGGGATTCTGAAACTGGAGTTTCAGATCACTATGAGCTGCCATGTGTGTGCTGGGAATTGAACCTGGTTCTTCTGAAAGAGCAGCCAGTATTCTTCGCTGCCACGCCGTCTCTCCAGTCCCATGTTTAACTGTTTGTGGAACTGACAAGTGGCTGTTAGATACTCCCTCCGCCCAAGCAGGAGGCTTCCAGTTCTTCCACATCCTCTCAATACTCGCTGTCGCTACTGTAACCGTTCGATGAAGTGCTGTCTCACTGAAGTGTCCTTTTGTATTTCCACAGTGACAGGCAATGTTAAAATGTTCATGTTTTCATGTGTTGTTTGCTATGAAGTTCTCTCTCTCTCTCTCTCTCTCTCTCTCTCTCTCTCTCTGTGTGTGTGTGTGTGTGTGTGTGTGTGTGTGTGTGTGTGTGTGAAATTGAAGAACATCTGTCCATCTCTTTGTAGACCAGGCTGGCCTCGAACTCAGAAATCCACCTGCCTCTGCCTCCCAAGTGCTGGGATTAAAGGCATGCACCACCACTGCCCGGCCTCTTTGTCTTTTTGTGGAGATGAGGACCAAACAGAATCTGACCCATGCCAGGACTGCACTTTACCTACCGCTAAACAGCACAGCTAGTCCCTGAGCTACTAGAATGTTGTTGTTGCTGTTGTTTTGCTCCTTCTTTTAAACACAGCCCAGGCCAGCATCAAACTCTCCATGTAGCCGATCTTAAACTCTCAGCATTCCTGGCTCTGCCTCCCAAGCACTGGGATTACAAGGGTACGCCACACCTGCCGTACGTGGCACTATTGTGTGCTGGTTGGTTTTTCCGTCAAGTTAACATACACTAGAGTCATCTGGGGAAAGGGTCCCCCAGTTGAACAATTGTGTCCATCACACTGGCCTGCAGGCAAGTCTGTAGAACATTTTTTTGATAAGTAATTTATTTGGGAG
This sequence comes from Apodemus agrarius, assembly GCA_964023405.1. Taxonomy (NCBI): domain Eukaryota; kingdom Metazoa; phylum Chordata; class Mammalia; order Rodentia; family Muridae; genus Apodemus; species Apodemus agrarius. The sequence continues at coordinate 4,879,412 of OZ030008.1, read as the reverse complement.
CCCCCAGTGGTCCACTGTGGGAGGTAGTGCAGACACCCACAGGCAGGTGGTCTACGGTGGGCGGGGTCACCCACAGGCAGGTGGCCTTGTGTCATGTAAGAGAGCGGACTGAAGGAGCCGTCCACAGGGAGCACACAGGGAGCACGGCAGAAAGCAGTGTCCCTCCATGATTTCTGGGTCAGTTCTGCCTCCAGGTTCCTACCCTGAGCTCCTTTCCTGGCTTCCTGCAGTGACAGGGTGTAAAGTTGAAGGAAATAAACCCTTTCCTCCCAAGGTGGTTTTGGTCAGCGTTTTATCACAGCAACAGAGGAGCTTAAGTAGGGCCTGGGCACCAAACCCGGAACTTTGCACGGGCTAAGCAAGTTACTACCAGCTGAGATAAAGTCCCAGCCGTCTTGGTTTTGCTTACTTTTGCTTGGTTAGAGTATATTAGCTTTTTAAAAAAATAATAGGTTTCGTTATGACATTTATGTAAATGCATACAGAATACTTTCATTATCTTCCCCCCTGCACCCCCTGCACCCCTTTCTGTCCTGCTCCTCTCTCCTGCTAGCACCCCTCTCACTCCAAAGACTCCCTACTTGACTTTATGTCTTTCTGAAAACACTCATCTCCGAACGGAAGAAAACACCTAGTATTTGTCATTCTGAGCTTGGCTCGTTTGACTTAACCCGGCAATCTCCAGTTTTACCCATTTCCCTGTAAATTTAGTTCTTTATGACTAAATAATATCCCACTGTGCCCCCTGGTTGGCTGTCTGTCTGGTTGGTTGGTTGGTTGGTTGGTTGGTTGGTTGGTTGGTTTTCTCTGTGGGGGAGGTTTCTGTGAGCGTGTCTGAGTGTGTGTGTCTGTGCACTGTGTGCATGCAGGAGCCTGCAGAGACCACACAGTGTGTAAGACCCCCCCTCCCGGCACTGGAGCTGCAGATGGTGGACGGAATCTAGATCTTCTGCCAGAGCAGTAGGAGTCCTTAACCGGGGAGCCAAGGCCCAGGTCGTGGCATTTCTTGAAAAGCTAGCCATTTTGACCATGGTAAGAAGGATCCCAGTGCAGTTTGATTTGTGTCTCCTTCACAGCTAAGGCTATTGAAGACTTTTCAGGTCTTCGTCGGTTTTACATGTTCAGAGGACTGTTCTGTTCAGTGCCCCCTTAATTTGCTCTTCAGTGCTATTTTTTTCTGACCTTGCATATATTCTGAGCATGGTCCCCGGTTGCACCTCTGTGGAAGCCTTTAGTTTGAGACCCACCAGGATTCGCTGAGCTATCCCGAGAGCTGTTTGCTGTGCCCACGCGGGCCTTGGAGTATCCTCCCTGCCCTTTTTTACACATGTCGCGTTTCAGATTTTTATATTCAGTTCTTTGATTCACTTTTTTAAAGATCTATTTATTTATTACATGTAAGTACCCCGTAGTTGTCTTCAGACGCTCCAGAAAGGGAGGCATCAGATCTTGTTACAGATGGTTGTGAGCCACCAAGTGGTTGCTGGGATTTGAACTTAGGACCTTCGGAAGAGCAGTTAGTGCTTCTTAAGCGCTGAGCCATCTCTGAGCCCCTTTGATCTATTTTTATTTAAGTTTTGTACAAGGTGAGAGGTAGGGATCTAGTCTCACTCCTTTCTGGATGTCCAGTTTCCACAGAACCGTGTGTGAAGAGTCTGTCTCTTCTCCAATACGTTCTTTTTGGCTCCCTTGCCAAGAATCAGCTGGCTGCAGCTGTGTGGGCTTATTTCTGAGCATTGTTTTATTACATTTGTCAATGTTTCTGTCTTCACAACAGTACCAAGCTGGCTTTGTTACTAAGGCTCTGCATTGTGATCTGTTGTGATATTATAATATTATGACACTCTTAGGTATTGTGATACCCCCAGTTTTGTTCCTTTTGCTGAGTTTTGCACTGGGTACTTGGGGTCTCTAGTACTTCAGTATGAATATTAGTGGTTTTTCCAGTTCTGTGAATAATGTCATTGGAATTTTATTAGGGATTGCATTGAACACGCAGATCGCTTTTGCTGATATAGCCACTCTAACAATATTAATTCCCGGAGCTGGAGAGGTAGCTCAGTGGTCACTGACTGCTTGCTCTTCCAGAGGTCCTGAGTTCAATTCCCAGCAACCACATGGTGGCTCACAACCATCTGTGATGGGATCCTACGTCCTCTTCTGGTGGGTCTCTAGACAGCTGCAGTGTACTCACATACATAAAATAAATAACTCTAAGAAAAAAGTTTAAAAGTATGAATTCCCGAGAATGTGGAGGGTTTCCCAGCTTCTACAATTTTCTTCAGTATCTCTTGTTAGTGTTTCGAGGTTCTGCCTGTGGAGGTTGTCACGCCCTTGGTTAGGTCGAGTCCTGTTCCTTGAAGCTGTTTTGGATGGGATTTCTTTCTCAAAGTCGACTCAGAAAAGCTGCTGGTGTGTGTGTGTGGGGGGGGGTAGTACCTACCTCGTTACTTTGTGAAGAGTGTGTGTCACACCCGAGTGTTTCCTGGTGCTGGCTTTGGTGTGTTTTGAGTGTAAGATGACAGTGTCTGGAACAGGAACCCTTAGACTCCTCCTGAGGTTGTCTCTCCTATGTGTCTTTCTCTTGGCTTACTGTTTCGGCTAAGGACTCAAACTGCACTGGAAACACATGGAAAGACTGGGCAGCCCTGTGTCAGTCCTGATTTTAGGGGAAACGCCCCTATTTAGTATAATGTTAGCAAGAGGTTTGCTGATCATGACCTTTAATATGTTGAATTATCGAATTTTTTTTTTTTTTTTAGCTTTTTCAGGACTTTACGTCATATGAAACATTGAATTCTATGAATGTCTTCTCCTGTGTATATTGTGAAGATCATGAGGGGTGTGTGTGTGTGTGTGTGTGTGTGTGTGTGTGTGTGTATGTGTGTTTGATTCAGTTTAGGCAACATGTTTTCTGATTCACATATGAGGAGCTACACTTTCACTTTTGGAACAACACTGCCTTTGCTTATTTCCGTGCCGCTGAATTCTGCTTGTAATCCTGTGATTGAGAAACTTTGTGTCTGTGTTCATTAGTTTTCTTTGACTGTGTCCTTATCCAGTGTGGGTGGTGTATTGTAACGAGCTTCATAGAATGAGTTCCCTCATGTCCCTTCCCTTTCTCCTTCATAATTATTTGAACAGTTTATAGGTGACGCTGTAGTAGAATTCTGTGACTAGTTTGCGCATGTGGCTTTCTTTTCCAAGAGACTCTTCATTTCTTGCTCTAACCTCCTTGCTTACTACACGACTGTCTAGATGTGTACATCCTCTTCAGCCAACTCTGGTCTAAGAGTCTATACATTCCTTCTGTGTCTTCCCACTCACTGGACTATAGGTTCTAAAGTGTCCCCAGACAATCCTCTTTTTTGGTCTCCATTAGTCTCACCACCATCTTTGTAATTTCTTGTTGCAAATGTTATTTATGTTTGTTAAAGCTTTGATGTGCATGGATAAGTTACTTATCTCTTTTTTTAAGAAAAGATTTTACTTATTTTTATTTTATGGGCATGAGTGTTTTGTCTGCAGGTATGTATGTGCACCATCTGTGTATCCGGTACCTGCAGAGGCCGGAAGAGGCCCACCACAGCAGCCACATTTATTTATTTTAACTGAAATCTGGAGCCTGGAGCTAGGGCTTCTGGGAGAAGCAGTGGGGTGGGACGGTGAGGTCCACTGTGTGCCCCAGTGTGTGGGACTCTTCTCTGTGTCTGCAGCTCTCCTGGGTGAGGCGTGGCTTTTGTAGGAGCCTGTCCATGTCCCCCCAGCGTTCCCTTTTCTCCTGTGCTTGGAGGAATTCCCTTCTCTCTGTAGTTGTGCTTAGCGCACTCCTTTCAACAATCTAACATTCACTATTTCCATCAACCTCCCACACACACACACCATGCCACACACACACACCACACACACACACACATACACCGCACACACACCACACACACACACACACACACACACACACCACACACCACACACACCACACACACACACCACACACACACACACACACCACACCATACATACACACACCACATCACACCACTCACACACACCACACCACACACATACCACACCACACACCACACCATATACACACACCACACATACACACACACCACACCATACACACACCACACCACACCACTCACACACACCACAAACACACACACACACACACACACACACTACACCATACACCACACACACACACACACACACACCACACACCACACACCACACACACCATCCCACACACACACCATGCCACACACACACCACACACACACACATACACACACCACACCACACCACTCACACACACCACACCACACACACCACACACACACACACACACACACACACACACACACACACACCGTGTCTGCCCATCTCTCCCTTTCTGTGCCACCCACAGACTTCTCTTTTTTTTTTTTTATTTCAGATTCAGGAAGCCGTGAAAGGGCAAGGTGTCTGATCTGCCGTCGTACCCCGGGGCTGTCTTTAAATTGAGCCATTTGTCTTTTCACTACTGAGTTCCCGGAGTTCTCGCCCACCGTGCACAGCAGACGTCCCCGTGTCCCCAGGACGGTGATTAGTGGTGGGTAGTCAGTGTCTCTTTTGGGATTGCATCTCCACTTTCTGGGTTCTGGTCTCTGAAGCGCTGGCATTTTTAAATTAGTAAGTATGCATGGTTTAATAATTCCTCTGTAGCTGATTGTACTTTCCACATCATGTTTAAGATGCTGATGGCTAATCTAATCTCGCAGCAATTCCTGTCTACATTTTCTCTCAAAAAATGTTATTATTTTAGCCCTTTCATAGGGGTCTCCAATTATCTTCACTTGATTATTATGTATTATATATTAAAGAACCAATTCATTTTTCCCCTTTTTGAGACAGGGTCTTATATAGCCCAGGCTGTCCCTAAACTCTCTTTACATATCCAAGGATGACAGAGCTCTTGGCCTTCCTGAGGGATGGAAGTCTGCCGAACACAGCAGATTCATGTGCTGGGGATCAAACTCGGACCCTCGCCTGTGCTCCGGAAGCTCTCCAGCGCTGAGCCCTCTCCCCAGCCCCACAGTCTCTCCGGGCCTTGGTGTGTAGCAATGCAGGTGTAGAACCCCCGTTCACTGGTCAGCTATTTCTGAGAGTCCATCCAGTTCTGTCATCAGAAAACCTCCCGGTCTTTGCTTGGGGGCTAGGCTCTTCTGCTGAGTCACGTCCTCGGCAATCCAGAAGGCCACTGACAGCTCAGCCCTAGCCTTTACGTCCTTCACACGCAGAACAGAGCATCAAGGTGAGTCAGCTCACAACTGCGGAACTTCCTCGGTCACTCTTGCAGAAGATCGTACCCCAGGCGCATGCGCCACCCTGGAGACGTGCTTTCAAAGCCCAGGAAGCCGCTTGCTCCAGTCTCTACCTGCAAGAGACTTGGGGAGCCATTTAGTTAGCACCCAGCGCAGTTGACTCGCTTGGGCAGGAGCCGTCGCAGCCTCCGATGGTTTCAACAAATGTCCCGGAGGAAAACGCTTTCTATGAGAGGCTCCAGGTTCCCAGTCAACACAGACGCAGTCAGTCTGTCCAGAGGTGGAATGATGGATGACTGTGCCTGGGAGGCAGGTTCTAAAGGCTTCCTCCGCAGTTCCGCCTCTCTCTGCTCCCTGTCACGTACGACTTCACTATCTCAAGGTTACTGCAGAGCCCAGGAAGGAGAAATGGGGATTCAGCAGGCTACAGTGCTGCGATCTCATTGGTTTTACCCGGTCCAGCCATTTCTTCTCGAGTCAACAGTCTGCAGATCGCTACGAGCTGAAGCCAATTTTCAAAGTTCTAAGGATGCTGATTCCCTTTTAGGAGAGGCCTTTGAAATCTTTTAATAGTCTCTCCTGCCATTCCTCAAATGTCACTGCTTTAAAGTTTGTTTAAAAACAAATTATGTAGCTCGGGCTAGCCTTGGCCTCACTGCCTCACAAAGGACGATCTTGAACCCCTAACCCACTTGCCTCTGCCTCCAAAGTTCTGGGATTATAGGCATGTGCCACAATGCCTAGTCTTATACCACCTTAGGGTTCCAAACCAGGGTTTTACAAACCACAGACAAAACACTACCAAGTCAGCATTGTCCCCCCCAACTCATTTTAAAAAATTGATTCAGTGTGTGTGTGTGTGTGTGTGTGTGTGTGTGTGACATGTGGAATTCGTTCTTTCCTTCACCTTTATGTGGTTTGGGGACTAAACTTTGGTCACCAGGCATGTGCAGGAAAATGTCCTTACCCCGGAACCATTTCACCACCCCCCAAGTACTTTTCCCCTAAGTTTAATAAGTGTGGAGAAGTTTGACATATGAGGTTTGAGGTGTCCACCTTTGAAAGCGTGCTTTCCTGGTGACAGCTGCTGACAGTACTGGCCTCAGTTTGAGGGGGAGAATTTTAATTGAGCTTGCCTGTCACAGAGGGCTGAGGTACATTCACGTCTGTCCATTCCAGTCTTCTGCCTTTAGCCTGCCATGCCTTTACATATTAATCCCTTGAAATTGCAGATTGTGCTAAGATACCTCTGTTGCAAGTTAACTAGGTTTTGAAGCATGGAAGTCTCTTTCCTTGCCTATCAAGTTCTGATAAATACTACTTACCGGTAGTGTTTTCCCGGATATGGGCGCCACAGATGGTTTTACTGGGGATGTGTGTAGTGACGGAAAGCTTTCCCCACACATGTTCAATGATATGCGTCATATATATGTGATATTTGATTGATTGACTTTATGTATACAAATGTCTTGCCTGCATGTATTATGTATGTATGTATGTATGTATGTATGTATGTGCAGTATGTGCAGGTCTTCCGAGAGTTTGTGTGGTGCAGAAAATGAAGCCAGGTCCTCGCAGAGGTCAGAAGGAGGTGTCAGATCCCTTAGAACTGGAGTTGTGGATGGCTGAGAGGCACACGGTGAAGTTGCCTGGATTACAACTTCAATTCTTTGCAAAAACAAGTGCTTTTAACTCCTGAGCCTTCTCTCCAGGCCCTCCTTTTAACCTTTAACAATGTATTTAAATTTTGTTTATTTCTGTGTGTGGGGGTGAATGTTAGTGTGTGCATGTATGTGCATGTGTGCATATGATTAATGTCAGGTGTCTTTCTCTAACTTTTCTACCATTCCATTCAGAGACAGAGTCTCTCACAGGACCTCGTCACTTTGGCTGGCCTAGCTTGCTAATGAGCTCCAGGCCCTCCTGTCTCTACCCGCCCCCACCCCACTGCAGGGGTTACAGGTGCCTGCTGACTGCCTGCCCAGCTTTCTCTGTGGGTGCCCCAGATCTGAACACAGCTCTTCATGCTCATACCACAGGCGATTTAGTGACTGAGAGACCTGCCAAGTCTTGTGTTTAAACTTTCAGTGATGGGTGAGCATAAAAAACTTAATATGACTTGTCAGTCAAACAATATTGGTAAAGTCAAGACGTGCCATAATGTAGGTTCTGCTGGTGAGCGTGAGTCTGCCTTTCTAATTTGCCTGGGATTACTAAAAAAAACCATTTTAGGTATACAGTAAGATCTAATTTCCAAACCTTCATTATAATAGCTAGTGAAAGAGAGCCCTTCTTCTTTAGAGAAACTTAAATCTTCTCTCTGAGCTCAAAGCATCTCAATAAAACTACTGAACTTTAACAAGCCGTCCATATCTGAGTGATAAGACAAGTTGAGGTTTTACCTGATTTAGACAGAACACTACCGTACTGATTGAAGTCCACAAGAGCAAACCCAGTGTTAATAGCAGCAGCTCAACACACACTCGAATGATTCAGATACTTTCCCGAAAATAACTACTGAGAAGTGATACACGCTCCCCTAGGCTTAAGGTCCTTCCATTTCTGAAGATGGCGTGTGCTGTCTCAGCTAAGCCTGTTCTGGGGTCACCAGCTGTCACGCATCCTGCGAGAGTCCACTTCCAACTAATTCATCTTCTTCTCAGTCCTCTTCTTCCCCTCCATTTTGAATCAGGGTCTTTACTAGGTTGTCCAGGGTTGTATGAAACTATTGACTGGAGTAGTTCTCTTTCTTTAGCTTTTCCAGCAGCAGCGTGCCGGGTCTTCAAGTCTCTGTTCCGGGAAAGGGCGCCCGGCTCCCACAGGCCAAGCAAGTGCTTCGCCAGCGGAGCCCCAACCCCGGCCCCTCTTCAGCCTCTTTAAAAATACCCTCACCTGTTGTTGTCCCATGCAAACTATTCACGGAGGCAAATTCATCAGCCTGGACTCCACGGCCAGCACGGACCTCCAAGAGAACAGCTGGACATCAAAGCAGGCCTCGTCTTTAAAGGACTAGTCACCATTCTCCACGTGTGCCAACATTTCCAAACAATCCTCCCCGCCCGACACATTTATTGGGCTGTCGCCATCAGATATTTTTCCATGAACTCAAGTATATGAACAGCCTTCTTTCTTGGCCGGCAAATAGATGCTTGGGAACTCTTTCTCATAGGGGGGATTTTGTCATTTTTGTGTGTTTCTGTATGATGTGCATGTATGTGTGTTTCTGTATGATGTGTGTTGCCATGTGATGTACATGCGTTTGTGTGTGTGGTATGTATATGCATATAGAGTGTGCATAGTGTGCATATGTGTGTGGTGTGCATGTTTATGTGCATGTATGACATATAAGCTGTGTATGGAAATACATGTATGTATATCATATGCATGTGGTATGTGTATGCATATGATACACATGTGTGTGTGGTATGTGCACGTGTGTGTATGTGTGCAGGGCTTATGTGTGATATGCATATGTGTGTATGGTATGCATCTAAGTGTGTGGTATGTGTACATTTTTCATACATGCAACTATGTGCAGGGGCACTTGCCAGTAGGTGTGCGTGTGGAAACCAGAGGTGGACATTAGGATCTCTTCTTCTGCCTCTTCTCTACCTTCTTTCCTGAGGCATCTTGCACACTGAATCTGGAGTTTGCTGTTTCTGTGAGCCCGACTGGCCTATGAGTCTCCCTCCAGATCTGCCTATCTTTGCTCTACCCCAGTGCTGGTGTTACAGGCATGTGCTGCCACACTCAGGTCTTACTGGGTTCTGGGGATTTGAACCCAGGTCCACACACTTGAGCTGTTAGCTCTTTACTCACTGAGCTATGTCCTCAGCCCTCATTTTAATTATTTTGTGAAGAAATCTCACAACAGTGTGGTCTGCAGAGCTAGCGTCCCCACTCCCCCCTTGGTGAGCTGTTACAGCATCGCAGAAGAAGCGCTGTACGTCTCCATGCAATCCCGTAATCATGCAAGCCCTACTAGTTACACTCTACGAGCACAGCAGATTCTACTTCGGCCTTTTCTTGTGGTAGCACGAAGGACACCTGCTCATTTTTTGAAAATGCCTTTGGGTTCTTGTAACTACAACGGTCACAGTGGTTACTCCTATGAGCATAAGAGCAAATCGGCCAAAATACCAGCATAGACAGGGACATCATAAAGTCCCATCCCCACCAGACGAGCCACTGGCAGTTCATGGTTGCTGGGACAGTCAGTTTTCCTCAGGAATGTGGGCCTGAGATGCTGTCTGTGCTCCAGAAGGTGCTCCACACCATGCACACACAGCCCCACAGGGACAGGAGGTGGTTCCACACCACGGAGACTCAGTGAGAAATTCAGTTTGTGGGATATGTGGAACCTGGAGGAGAGAGCTGGCACAGGGGAAGATTAAAGGTGAGAGATGGAAAGGAGACTGGATCCAAACATATTGTATGTATGTATGTGTGTATGTATGTATGTATATATGTATGTATGTATGTATGTTAAAGAAAACATTTAATAGAATTTTTCAGATGACTGAAAAATGAACCCTCCCAGACTTAATCTCCAAGTGAGTCTGTGTGGACTATGGCGGACCTGTCCTCTAGATTTCACACTTGAGAGAAAGCCTACAGCGTTTATCTTTCTAAACCCAGAATATTCCACTCACAAAGTGACCTTGAGTTCTGCCCTTCGGATGGCCACTAGTGCAGTTCATTCTTCAGAGCCAGGGCTGAAGAGGAGAGCCCCTGACAAGATGGAACAGCTGAGGGCAAGAGACATGCTTTGGCATAAGATCAAGAAAAGAATCCGAAGCTGTCGGGACACAAGAAAACCAAACCAGAGCTGCCCTGTGGTTCCCACTCATCCCACTACCCCGCCATGCCGCGTCTCCCAGCCAGCCTGGGGTTGTCTGTCCTTTTGCCTTGAGGACTAGATTGGCAGAAAGATGGTATGTTATGAAGTGGGCTCTCACAGGATACTGGAGATCACATCCCTGACTTCCGGTGGAGGTGTATACAATGGGTAACTTGGCCAAGGAGGCCCTTGTCAGGGGCCGGAAGCGAAGCGGACTCAGTGATCACCATGGCAACGAGGCAGGCAAACTGACTTGGTTTCACAAAATGGTACAATGCCCAGAGAGCTTTCACCACGGTTAATTGATTAGAGAGTTCCCAGGAATCAAAGCCAGGAGTGGCCCGACTCGTCTCTGACCATAAAATAAAGTCCAGATCAACAGAAATGAGCCTTGGATTGAGAAAATCAAAACACAAAGAAGCCAGGACCTATGGTTTAATCCCTTGGGATGGGTTCCTTCAGTGTCTCTTCAGTGTCAGTGGGTGTCTTCTGTGTGTGTGTGTGTGTGTGTGTGTGTGTGTGTGTATCTGTGCGTGTGCATGTCTGTGTGCATCTCTGTCTGTGTCTGTGTGCTCAGGAGCATGTATATGTATATGTGTGTGTGTGTGTGCATGCATGTCTGTCTGTGTGAGTATGTGCATGCATATGTGTGTGTGTGTCTGTGTGTCTGTGTGTCTGTGTGTGTCTGTGTCTGTGTGTCTGTGTATGTATATAGGTCAGAGGACAAATTTGAATATTGGTCTTTACCTTTCACCTTGTCTGAGGCACTGTCTCTCTTGCTCATCGCTGCCAGCCTGTATTTTCCTATATTTACCTCACATCTCCCTGTAGGACTGCTACACTTGCGTAGGTTCTAGTATGCTCAACTTGTATAGGTTCTAGAGATCTGAACTCAAGTGCTCACGCTTGCAGGATGAGCATTTGAACCACTGAGCCCTTTGCCCAGCCCAGGCGGTAGTTCTTCTTCCTCATATTTCTCCAAAGAGAAACATGCTCGGGGAGATGGGTATGCTCTGGCCTTAGGTCTACTGAGTCCTAGGCCCGAGTGACAACAGCTGTCAGAATCTGAGGAGTTCTGACGTCACCATATTCTGCCATTCAGAAAGTTGTATGCAGCTCTGACATGAATGGGTCAAGACTGCCAATAGCAAGCCCTTTCCAAGGCTGCTGCTTCTTCTTCTTCTTCTTCTTCTTCTTCTTCTTCTTCTTCTTCTTCTTCTTCTTCTTCTTCTTCTTTTTCAGATGTAAACAGCTAGCCTTTGTGTCAGGGACAGTCCCTTCATTGCTCTGCTGAGGTATGGAGTAGGTAGGACTATTGCAGTCACTGCTAAGAAGAACCTGGAGCTCCCCTGGAGCCTCCATCCCCCAAATAGTGTACAAAATAAATATGGTATCTCTGAGGAAAATATGGATTGTGAACATCGGAGAGCTCAAATGATGGTGTTTGGTGGTTGTCAGGACATCCCACTGATTCTGCAGGTCAGCATGTGACACAGCACTGGTCATTGGTCAGCCCACAACACAGCTTGGCTGCAGATCCAGGAGGCACAGTACTCTAAAATGAACAGGGTCGTGTGAGCTGCACTCGGCTTGGGGTGGGACTACAGCTGGATGCAACTTTACAATGTTTTCACTTGGAAAAGGAAGATTGGGGCATGGGGAAGGAGGATATGGGGGGAGTTCTTAACGTCAAACATGTCAGGATTATAAGGCCATGTCTGAGGGCAAACCTTGGAAGTTCAGGGCGACCAGCCCAGAGGGGCACCTCTTGCTCTCTCACCAGAGGGCGGAACTGACTGGTCAGTTCCATCTATAGGAACATTTGAAATGGAAGGGCTTAGGCAAAGATGGGCTTTGTTTGGTTGGCTAGTTTTATCAAATGCTCTGTGCAACAAGAATATAATAGTCAGGAGTGGGGGCTTGCACACCTGTCACCCTAGGGCACTAAGGAGAAATCAGGTATCCAGGAGACCAAGGTCATCCTAAGCTAAATAGCAGGGTTGAGTTAGCTCGGAATTGACAAGGCCCGGTCTGACAATCAAAGCAAAACAACAAAAAAAGAGCAAAATCTGCCCTAAGTTTTCAAATTCATGGAAACGAAGCAAACACCAACAAATTTAGAAGCAGTGTGGCTGTATACAATACACAGCAGACAGAAGTTAAGCAAGAGACAGTCAGAATATTTGCAATGAAATGTTTTGTAAAGTATAAGTATCTATTTGGAAATTAACACATTTCCACCTAACCCACAAGTTTCAAATAGTTAAAATGAATGTATAAGCTGTCTGTAGTTACAGGGTTCTGTAGGCATAAACTTTTGCAACCTACTTTTTTTTATAGGTTAATAAATATTTATTATTTTTTGATTTTTTATTGGATGTATTCTATATTTATAATTCATTTCCCTATTTATTTTTTTTATTTTTTTATTGGATATGCAACCTGCTTTTAATAAGGGTTCAATCTCTCCTCTAGCCCACCCCCAGGAGATGGTAGTCAAGAGAAAACTTAATAGGATATGGGGGGAAGTGGACCTGTTCAGCAATAGTTCTTTGGTGGTGGTGGGGAGCTTGATCTTCTTTGGCAGCAGTTCAGTCCTGTAGCAAACACCAAATACAGTTTAGCAACCGCAGACCAGTCCTCTAGGCAGGCAGACACTGGGCATGAATCAGCAGCTACAGTCCAGACCTTTTAGCAAACAGACATCAGGTATGAACCAGCAACCTCATGAGCAGTTCTTGGGTGAGTTTCTCTCAATGGCGGCATTATCACAAGTTGACCTCAACCATGGCGAACCAATACATGCATGTTTTTAGTGAAGAACAACCAGGTAGAGCAAACCAAACCAAGGCTCAGGTCTCGTTTCCCACTGTCAGTGGGATCATATTTTGACTCCTTCATCAAGAGTCCTTTCACGTGTTTGCTATATCTGAACATTCTTTCACCCGTGTCTGCTTCAAGAAAAGTCTTTTATGTGTCTACTTTAGCAAGACATCCTTTCACCTGTGTGCCTGTCTAGTCAGGGTTTCTATTCCTGCACACAACTTCATGACCAAGAAGCAGGTTGGGGAGGAAAGGGTTTATTCAGCTTACACTTCCACATTGCTGTTCATCACCAAAGGAAGTCAGGACTGGAACTCAAGCAGGTCAGGAAGCAGGAGCTGATGCAGAGGCCATGGAGGGATGTTCCTTACTGGCTTGCTCAGCCTGCTTTCTTATAGAACCCAAGACTACCAGCCCAGGGATGGCACCACCCACAAGGGGTCCTCCCCAGTTGATCACTAATTAAGAAAATGCCCTACAGCTGGATCTCATGGAGATAATTCCTTACCTGAAGTGTCTTTTTCTGTGATAACTCCAGCCCATGTCAAGCTGACACATGAAACCAGTCAGTCAGTACTGTGCCCCAGAAAAAAAAATGGCATAACTAACTTTCCAAAGAATTAGAAGTTTCTACTTCAAGGTTTCATTCAAAGCTCAGTTTCAAAGCTCAGGGCTGGAGAGATGGCTTAGTGGCTTAAGATGCCTGGCACCTTTCTCTTGACCTGAGTTCCTTCCCGAGAACCCACTTCCTGACGCTGTCTTCTTACCTTCACATGGATGCACATGTGCCATGACATGCATCCTGCCCCTTCCGCCTCCTCCTCTCATAAGAAGTATGAAATTTTTACTTCAGAAAAGTTGAGAGTATTAAATTATGCTAAAAGATAGTTAACCAAAATGATCTTAGCTGTAAACTTTTGAAACTACAGAGACAGCAAACTGAACCCAAAGTTGTCAGGGAGAAGAAAATAATAGTGGAATTCAAGAAAATTGACAATAGGGGAAAAAACCCACAGAAAGTCAATCAAACATACAACTTGTTCCTTGGAAAGACTGATAAAGTCTATAAACTCTTGGCATGATTTATCGAGACCAGAGAAAACAGGGCTGTAAGGAATATCAGTAAATGAAAAACCTTGCACCTGAGACCCCAGGTGACAAAGGTTCAGGGAATATTTGCAGCAATATCTGACCAATTACACGAGATGAGACAGTTTATGGAAATCCGTGGACTTCCCCAGCTCCTTAAAGTCCCAGTAACAACCAAAACTCCCCTAGGCCTTGCTGGCTACGATGACAATCCTACTAAACATAGAGGGAATAAAAAACACAGATTTTTATTTTTTTAGATATTTGCTTTTTTTACATTTCAAATGGCACCCCCTTTCCTCATTACCACCCCTAAAATCCCCTATCTCATCCCCTCTCCCACTGCTCACCCCCACTCCCAATAGGGGTATTGCATTCCCCTATTCTAGGAACTCGAGCCTTCACAGGATCAATGGCCTCGCCTGTCATTGATATCTGAAATGGTCATCTTCAGCTACATATGTGGCTGGAGCCATGGGTCCCTCCATGTGTACTCTTTGGTTGGTGGCTTAGTCCCTGGGAGCTCTGGGGGTACTGGTTGGTTCATATTACTGTTCCTCCTGCAGGGCTGCAATCCTCTTCAGCTCCTTTTGTCTTCTCTCTAGCTGCTCCTTTGGGGACCCTATATTCATTCTACTGGTTGGCTGTGAGTCATGGGTATTTTGATCCATTTTCCAATAAGGATCAAAGTATCCACACTTTGGTCTTTCTTCTTCTTGAGCTTCACGTGGTCTGAAGAACACAGATTTTAAATGTATTTTTTGTACAGTTAAAATTAGTTTGATAGGATGGTGGGATGGCTAAGTGGTTAAAGCAACAGCTCAAGCCTGATAACCCGTGTTTGATCCAATGGATGCCATGGTGGGTAGAAAGAACTAATCTCAGGGTTCTCTTCTGACCTCTACATATGTCCTCTGGTTTGCGTATGCCTACACACACACACACACACACACACACACACACACTAAATAAATAAATTTAATTGAAAAACATTTTTGAATTAAGTTAGAAAAAGCTCACAACTTACTGGAAGTTGGATTCAGAAAAAGCAATGCTTAGTGGAAAAATGGTCACATTAAATATGTATTAGGACATCATAAATTCTTCTTATAAGAATATTAGATAGTAGATCAATGCTCTTATAAATTCTTCCAGAAAACCAAAGGGAACAAAGTGCTGAATGAGTCGTTTTATGAGGCTGTTACACAGGTGTCAGCCATGAGGCTGTTACACAGGTGTCAGCCATGAGGCTGTTACACAGGTGTCAGCCATGAGGCTGTTACACAGGTGTCAGCCATGAGGCTGTTACACAGGTGTCAGACATGAGGCTGTTACACAGGTGTCAGCCATGAGGCTGTTACACAGGTGTCAGCCATGAGGCTGTTACACAGGTGTCAGCCATGAGGCTGTTACACAGTTGTCAGACATGAGGCTGTTACACAGGTGTCAGACATGAGGCTGTTACACAGGTGTCAGACATGAGGCTGTTACACAGGTGTCAGACATGAGGCTGTTACACAGGTGTCAGCCATGAGGCTGTTACACAGGTGTCAGCCATGAGGCTGTTACACAGGTGTCAGACATGAGGCTGTTACACAGGTGTCAGCCATGAGGCTGTTACACAGGTGTCAGACATGAGGCTGTTACACAGGTGTCAGACATGAGGCTGTTACACAGGTGTCAGCCATGAGGCTGTTACACAGGTGTCAGACATGAGGCTGTTACACAGGTGTCAGACATGAGGCTGTTACACAGGTGTCAGACCAGATGTAAACACCAGAAGAAAGAGTCTTTCATATCATTATCCTTCATGAACACAAACACAAAACAGCTCAATGAAAAAAATTAAAGTCATCAACCATTAAAAAGGATGAAGTCTAGGGCAGGTGAGATGGGAGAGTAGGTGGAGGGGCTTGCTGCTAAGGCCAATGCCTAGTGCTCTCCCTGGGACCTGAACAGTGAAAGGAGAGAACGGACTGACTCCCTATGGTTGGTCGCTAACTTCTACATATGCACTCTGGCACTCATGTGTGTACACACACACACACACACACACACACACATACACACAGAGACAGAGAGAGACAGAGAGATACACACACACTTAAATAAATGCAGACAATTTTAAAGTATTAAACACCGTGCCAAAGTGCAGGCGGTGATGGTAGGAGTGCAAACCTGGCTTAATATTCAAGCATCAACCAACGTAATTTAATTGACCAGAAATAGGGACAGGAAAGGTGACCATCTCAACAGAAAAAATGGGAGACGATTTAGGGTAAGTAAACATAAATCCATTATAAATATTTTTCTAAAAGTTCTTTGCAAAAGAAGGAGGGCCAGTTACAAACCCTCATATTTTTGAGTTACAATAACAATTAAGATTTTTTTTCTAAAATCAAGAATGATATAAGGAGCCTTGGAATGCAGCTCACTGGGCCAGGTCTTCGGGTTCATTCCATCTCCAGCATGAGTCAAAAAATGCGAAGACAATGCCTTTCTCCTCTCTGCTATTCAGTGTGGCTGTGTGTGTTGAACGTGGTGCTGGAGACCTTAGCCAGGTGAAAGAAAGCAGAAATAATGAAACACTATTGTGACAAATGTTTGAATTAAAATGATAAATAACACATTTGCTATATAGACTGGTGATCAGTAAAACCCCTCAATTATAGATAACATGACTGGTTACATAAAAAAAAAAAAACACCAAGAAGCTTCCATTTATAAGCTTGTAGAACTGGTACATGCATTTAGTAAGATCACATTATGCAAAGAAATTCTCATTAGGTGAATTTCTATTCAGTAATGACAAATAACTAGAAAATTAAAAAAAAAAAACTGAAGTCCCACTTCCAACAACTCTAGAAATAAGGAAATATACAGTCAAAAATCTAAAATTGGAAACTATTAATTACTGATAAACTCAATACAGTGAGGTGTAAATATTGGTGGTGTTCTTTTCTTCAAAGAAATCTAACTTCACTTTAAAAAAAAAGATAGGTTCTCACTATATATCCCTGGTGGTCTGAAACTCGCTCTGTAGACCAGGCTATCCTCAAACTCAGAGATCCGCCTGCCTGTTCTCCAGTGCTGGGATTAAGGGAGTGCACTGTTACCAGGTCTGGCACAGGCTCCCTTTTTTGGGATTACTTCCTTGGTATTTTAGCTTAGATAATGTTTCCTAACTTGTGGTCACAAAGATTCAGTCTGTGATCGTGGAAAAGATTGTATTTGTGGGTTTGAATGTTCAAAATTGCTAAGATGTAATTCTTTCAAAACTGATATGTTAGTTTAGTGTAATGTCAATCAATACCCTAGAAAAGGTTCTGCAGAATTAAATAAGCGGATTCTCAAACTGATACATCAATGGCAAGGATTTAGAAATGCCCAAATCATTCTAAAGCAGAACAGCTAGGGGACTCAACTCTTTGGCCTCAAAAGTTACTTTTTATCAATTCCATGAACTACTGATGTAAGGATGGATGGATGGATGGATGGGTGGATGGATGGATGGATGGATGGATGGGTGGATGGATGGGTGGGTAGTTAGTTCATTGGTTGTTGGTAGGGTAAATGGATGAGTGGGTGGATGAGTGAGTATGTAGATGGATGGGTGGATGGATGAATGGATGGATAGATGGGTGGGTGGGTGGATGGATGGATAGATGGGTGGATGGATGAGTGGGTGGATGGGTGTGTTGGTGGATGGATGAGTGGGTGGATGGATGAATGAGTGCCTGGGTAGATGGATGGATGAAGGACAGTGGGAGAAGATTGCACAGAGATTGCCAATTCATTTTTGACACAGATGAAATGGAAATTCGATTGAGACATGATTACCTCTCTACAAATGATGCCAGAATAATTAGACATCTTATGAAGAACTATGAGACCTGAGCCACATCTTATGCCTCATGAAAAACTAACTCAAATTGATCACAGAATCACAAGACCCAAAGTTTTACAAAAGCCCCAGAAGCCACAGGAGAAACTCTGTCTTTATAAGCTTTGAGACAGGCATGGCACAGAGCACACGACCTGTAAAGGTCAGACTTCATCATCTTGTCAGACTTCTTGAGAGTGGTAGTTAAACAAAGAGAAGAGGGTACTGTGGGCTTTTAGAAAAATGTTTGCAAAGCGTGTATATGGTTACAAAAAAAACAAAACCAAAAAGCCTTGCTTAGGGATATATCATTTTTAAAACTCTGCCATTTTAATAGGAAAGTGAATTCCCCCAAATAAAATGGACACATAGTTGAACCGAGTGTTGAAGTCACAGACCTGTACCTTCTCACTCAATGCGAAATGGACAGACCTAGCTGCGGCCATCTCGTCTCACACGCTTTGACTTCAACAGAGGCTGGTGAATTGGTATACACTAACACCCACCACGACTCCGTCATGCGGAACCTGTTTATCATTGGGTTCTGTTGCTAAATCTTCAAGTCTACCTTGTCACTCAGGATGAATCTCTCTTTACCATGACCATATGTATACTTATCTCAGTTGACACCTTGTGTCTTTGAATGTCCCAGATTTTCATACTGTCGGATCTTGCATTTGGGGGTATCCGCTATACTCACTTTTAGTAAGATTCCTGATATGTTGCCATTTGGGTCTTTGTTTTCATTCCATGTGTCTCGTTTGTCCCCCGCTTTGCTCTAATTCATGCTAAACGTTCTCGTGAACCAGGTGAAGTCACTGTGGGGCTTCAGTTGTCACTTCGCCTTCCCATTAATGACTCCTCTGGGGATTCCAACCCACACCTTGACTCGGTGTGAGCTCCGTCAGAACATTGTTAGATTCATCTCGGTGAGATAAAGGAGCCTTTCCTTCATATCCTTCATTTAGTCCTGCGCTTGATGCCAGAGATACCTCTGCTGCTGTGTCCGACATTATATTAGCCATTTCCGCTATTCTTAAACGTCTTGTGACTAGAAGTTCGAGCTTGAAGGATTGCCTTGTCTTCCTTGTAAGGCAGTACTCAGTGCCTCCTCTGTCTTTGTTCATCTCAGACTTATCTATCCTGCCTTCTGCTCTGATATCTGCTGGGGTTGTGTCTGGAAGAGGCACACCTTCACCCAGAGTGTGACTAGATGCACTCTTCTGCGTTCAGCCTCCACCTCTTCTGATGAGCACCACTTTCTGATCATCCTCTCCACTATGCTTCCAAGAGCCAGAGCCGATGCAGGTGACAAGGTCTCCAAGCCGCACTGTCCTGAGTTTTATTTGGGGGAGAAGGTGGCACCAAAGCACATGTATGAAGGTCAGAGGAAAGCTTTGAGGGGCCTGCTCTATCCTTCCGCACTTACCTGGGACCCAGGGATCAAACTCGGGCCATCAGGCCTGGTCCGCAAACATCTCCACCAAGTGAGCTATCTCCCTGGCCCATCTCATATTTTCTTGCTTGACCTTTAGTGACTCTGATGAATTACTGCTTCTCAGTGTATGAGATGCTCTGTCTGGTCCATCCATCCCTAGAGGTCTAAAATGTCAAGTTTTGAAAGGTTTTCCCTAGTATTTATTATTGCTGCCTTTGGGCGGTGGATTTTGTCAACATGATTGACACTCTGCCATGCAGAGAAATGGTTTATTTCTTCCAAGTGAAACAGGGGTCATTGGGACGAACTTAGCGCACGGGGCCAAAAGCTCCTTGGTATGTTTGTTTCTCTGTTTGCTGGACTGGGATTAAATTTTTGGGCCTATGTGTGCTAGGCAAGTGCTCTATAACTGAGTTGAAGTCAGACTCAGCCCTCAATTTGAGTTCTCTTTAACATTTTATTTATCATTATTATTGTATTGTGCATACATAATATATGTGTGTGGGGGGCACATACATGCCACAAAGCCTGTATGGAGGTCAGAAAATATATTAAGGTTCTCTAAAGTAACAGAACTTATATGATCACTCTCTGTCTCTCTGTCTCTCTCTATCTCCCCCCTCCCTCTGAGATAGAGATATATAGATATAGATAAAGGGGATTAATTTGAATGACTTACAGGCAGGCTGTGGTTCAGATAATCCAATAATGGCTACCTGTGAATAGAAGGTCCAAGAATCTAGTGGTTGTCCAGTCTGAGAGAGAGAGAGAGAGAAAGAGAGAGAGAGAGAACAAGCTTCCTTTTTTTCTTGCCCTTCACATAGGTTGCCTATGTGGCTGAGATTAAAGGTGAATCTTCACACCTCAAAAGATCTGCATTAAAGGTTTATCTTTCTACCTCAAAGATTCAGATTAAAATTGGGTCTTCCCTTGGCCGGGTGTAGAGGTGCACACCTTTAATCTCAGTACTTGAGAGTACTTGAGAGGCAGGAGGATCTCTGTGAATTCAAGGCAAGCCAGGTCTACAAAGCAAGTCTAGGACAGCCAGGGCTCTGTTACACAGAGAAACCATCTCAAGAAACCAGAAGAAGAAGAAGAAGAAGAAGAAGAAGAAGAAGAAGAAGAAGAAGAAGAAGAAGAAGAAGAAGAAGAAGAAGAAGAAGAAGTAGAAGAAGTAGAAGAAGAAGAAGAAAATGGGTCTTCCCACTTCAATGATTTCATTAAGAAAGAAATCCCTGGCAGGTATGCTCAGTCGTTGGAGCTTCAGATTGATTCCAGATGTTGTCAGGTGACAACCAAGAAAAGCCATCGCCAAGGACAACCCTTAGGTGTCAGTTCAGTCCTTCTCTGGTGGGTTCCGTGGGCCTCACTCAGGCCATCAAGCTTGGTAGCAGGTCATTTAACCACTGAGACATCTTGCCAGCTCTCTGGTTTGTTTTGAGACAGCTTTCAGCAAGTATAGTCCATTCTGGCCTTGACGTCAGTCATTCTCCCGACTCAGGGAGACTTCCTGATGCTGGGATTTCAAGTCTGCGTCACCTTGCCTGGCTTGTGTTTATGTTTTAACCCAACACTACAGATACTCTCAGGAGTAAATTATCAATGGATAAGAAAGTATCCCTGGCCGGGCGGTGGTGGCGCACGCCTGTAATCCCAGGACTCTGGGAGGCAGAGGCAGGCGGATTTCTGAGTTCAAGGCCAGCCTGGTCTACAGAGTGAGTTTCAGGACAGCCAGAGCTATATAGAGAAACCCTGTCTCAAAAAAAAGAAAGAAAGAAAGAAAGAAAGAAAGAAAGAAAGAAAGAAGGAAAAGAAAGAAAAGAAAAAAAAGAAAGTATCCCTGAATGTATCTGCCTGGAACAACGAACATTTTATAACATTATTTCTGTGAGCCAGGAATTTGCAAGCAACCTAGCTGGATGGTTTGTGTTAAGGGTTATGATGCTGTAGACAAGATGTCAGCCAAGCCTGGACTGGGTGTGCAGACTCACCTCATGCATACTTAGGAGTAGGAGGATACACTTTCTGGAAGTTTCTCAGTCTGGCCTTTCACAATTGCACCTGTCCTCCTCTGAAGTGAATAGTACAAGAGACAGGGGCCAAGATGGAGGTCACACATCTCCAAGTGTCCTAGGCCTCAAGCCTTTTCCTCATTCTATTCCAAAAGAGAGAATTTCAGAGCCCAGCCCAGGCAAAGGTGGCTGAGATGAAGCTCAACCTCTTGAACAGGAGTAAGGGTTTTCGTGGATCTATGTCGTAAACCGCCATGCTGCTGTTAGGAGGGCAAATGCAGTAGAGCCCAGCTTCTTTTTAACTATTTCCTTTTTTTTTTTTTTTTTTTTTTTTTTTTTTGGTTTTTCGAGACAGGGTTTCTCTGTATATCCCTGGCTGTCCTGGAACTCACTCTGTAGACCGGGCTGGCCTCGAACTCAGAAATCCGCCTGCCTCTGCCTCCCAAGTGCTGGGATTACAGGCGTGTGCCACCACGCCTGGCTTCTTTTATTTCTTAGATTACAATTTAATTACATCATTTCCCTTCCCTCCCTCCCTCCAAACCCTCCTTGTGCTCTTTTATCTGTTTTTCACTACTTGTTAAGACCTACATGTATGTGCATGTATATTTACATATATTTCTAAATCCATACATACACCTTGCTTGGTCTGTATAATGTTATTATCTGTATGTTTTCAGGGACGACTGTTTGGTACTGGATAAACAGTTGGTGCACACTTCCTGGGTAGACCAGTTCTCCCGTCTGTGCTCCTTCGTTGCCTGGACTTCTCTGTGGAGGCGCTGAGGGTTCTCCTGTCCATTCTGTCATGTCTCTTGTTGTCCTTGTCCAGTTCATGTTTAGACAGTCATTTGGTGAGACTTTATGGGTGTAAACTGACATTAATAGGAGACACCGCTTCACAGCAAACTCCCTGATTCTCCAGTTCTTGCTGTCCCCCTTCTGATAGGCTCCCCAAGCCTTAGGTGGGCATTGTTTTATAGATGTATTTGTTGGGACTGGGAACTTAGCTTCTTAATCTGTATTTGGTCATGCTCTGTCAAGAAGTTCACATATCTGAATGTGGGTAACATGCAAAATAAAGCAACAGCAAAAAGTTTCTGAGTGTACGATGACCACGAACACCAAAAGGAAAATCTAATTTCTAACGAATCTGAAACATTTCCCGCAGAACTCACCCATATTGCAGCCTGCCTCATCCCACTGTGAACACACAGTGTGCACCTTGGGAGCCTTCACAGTTTTTACTGCACAGACAAAGCAGCCTCTACTAGTACACTCCAGTTTTAGACTATTGTGATATGAACTGTCATGTTTCCACTACCTGCTTAGAGAAATATAATGATTTAGTTAAAGAAAACAAAGAATAGTTTTCTCTGAACATTCCTCAGCATGTATCAAATTAGCATATCTGGGTGTTGTAAATGTTTTGTATTAGTATTTGATTTTAAGGATTGATGCAGAAGCTGCTGATATGAGTCTGTCTCTCATGCACACACACACACATATACATACATGTACACACACATACACACACAGATGAGACATACAACTCTATACATACATAAACACACACAAACACAGACACAGACACACACAGATACCACACAGACACACACAGATATATATACACAGAGAGACACACACAGAGACATACACACGTAAACACACAAACATAGACACATACACACAGACTCCCACTCTAGAAAAATGATTTTTCAGTTGGGATTACGACAGAATTTTCTTTAACTCCTGAAATGGTCCTGAACATACTTTTGCCTCTTTGTACTGTGCATTTATGTAAAGTGGTGTTCTTGGCATTGATAATTATAAAATCAAAATATCAATCAACTCTGGAAACACTTAAAAAATCTCACATCCTGTAGGATCAAATCTTTAGCCAAGATTTAATTTCTTATGCAATGATTAATAAGCACAGAGATCTTGTTAGCATGCAAATTTGTTTTCATCTTTAACGAATGCTGAAAGTACATGTGTACCAAAGAACGATTTGCTTCTGAGACAGGGTCTCACATCATCCAGGCTGGTTCTGAGCTCACTGTTCAGTCAAGGATGACCTTGAGCCTTTTATTCTTCTGCCTCCACTCTTCAGGTGCTGGGATTATAGGTGTGTGTCATTACACCCAATTTATGTGCTGGGACTTGAGTCAGAGGCCTTGAGGGGTGGAGGGTAGGCAACAAGTCTTCCAACTGAACTACATTTCTGCATCCTAAAGAATTGTTTAGGGGCTGGAGAAACGGCTCAGTAGTTAAGAACACAAACTGCTCCTCCAGAGGTCCTGAGTTCAATTCCCAGAAACCACATGGTGGCTCGCAATCATCTGTAATGGGATCTGATGCCCTCTTCTTCTGTGTCCGAAGAGAGTAACAACGTATCATATACATAAAATAGATACATCTTTTTTTTTTTTAAGAAAAATAATTGTTTTAAGATAAATCTATGATTTACCATTGGTAACTGACTCGCACGCCTATTCCATGTACAGCTGTACTCAGGGTGAAGCGCACTGTGTGGACTTCTCTGGTGAGAAGTGGCAGCTGAGGACTCTGCCCCAGACCAGTGTGAGCTACAGTAGTCACTCAGGTGAGAGCTGGTATGGCCCTGAACTGAGGTGCGGCAGTGAAGACGGAGACCTATGGAAAGATGTGACAGGCCTCACCAACTGTACAGGAGAGGAAGGGAGCACATGTGAGAGGTGACTGGCAGGTGTCTATGGAGGTAGCCACCTGAAAGGGTAAGGACTACGCTTGGGGTTCCCATGGAGATGCTGCAGTGCCCTTAGGATCTCTAACCATGAAGCTAGCAGGCAGCTTGTTGGTTAAATACTCAAGACTAGACACTTAAGAAGCCGTGGGAGCTGACAATGCAGATGAGGGTTCCCAGCATAGAGTGGTTTGGAAGATAAGGACCGGGCGAGATTTCCTAGCAGGAGGAAGTAGGAGAAAAACCCATGTCCAAGTCTCAGGGCCCAAGGCTGACAGACCAGGCGTTGGACAGCAGGACAGATTGTGAGATGGCCCATGGAGACTGGTGCTACAGACACCATCTCCCAGATCCTCCCCTCTGACTTTATACTTTTTAATGTAAATATACATTTTTAGATAAAATGTGCTCACTGGAGGAGGTGGTGAGAGGACAAACCGAAGGGCTGGGTTCTCTCCTTCCACCATGGAGCGAGCAGGCTGGGGCCAGTGCTTTATCTGCTGAGCCCCCTCAGTGACACACACACACACACACACACACACACACACACACACACACGCTGTCAACAGGCATCTCTCCTCTTCTCTCAGTCCTTCAGCTTCAGGACTTAGGACTCATTATTTCCCCAGAGAGCTTCGGAACGGCCCCTGCTTTAGGCTTCCGCTCTCCTTCCCATCTGTGGCAGATTCTCTTTTCTCTTTCCTAGTGACTGACAGGCTGTGTGCCCAGCTCAGGTAGGTCTTAGCTCAGGCTACCTTGGAGGCACTCACTGAACATTTCTTTAATGGATCAAATCAGAACACAGCTTCTCACTCCTGTGGACTTCTGCCAGAGCTCTTTTTTTGTTTTGTTTTGTTTTGTTTTTTGTTTTTTGTTTTTTTGAGACAGGGTTTCTCTGTGTAGCCCTGGCTGTCCTGGAACTCACTCTGTAGACCAGGCTGGCCTTGAACTCAGAAATCTACCTGCCTCTGCCTCCTAAGTGCTGGGATTATAGGCGTGCGCCACCACCGCCCAGCCCTGCCAGAGCTCTTAACCAAGGGAACAAATAACTTTAGAGGGTTATCCTCGGGTAATGAACTCATGCTGGATGAGTCTTTCCAGAAAACAGTAGTATCTCAGGAGACACAGGCTAGAGATCAGTTATTCCAGCCACAGTGACGTAGGCTGGACGCAACGCTGTTAGGCTTGTTCACCGGTTTCATAGTAAGTCATTTATTGGTTAAGGGAGAGGTGAGTTAGACAACCTTTGCTTCTGTATGTGCAATTAATTATTCATACACGAATTTGCCTACTTTCCACTCAGACAGTATTTTCCTTTCATCTAAGAGCCGTAGTTGGAATTTAATAGACATTCATTATTCCCAATATTTTCAGAAAACAAATAAAAAACGAGCCTGAGACAAACCCAAAGCAGGGCACCCCAGATCTTGAAACCCCTTCCTCCTGTGAGCTGGGTCTAGACCCACCAAGTAGAGATATGTAAAGTAGCCCTTCCACCACCTGCAAAGAAGCCTTTCAGGGTCGCCTCCAGGGCCCCAGGCCCCAGCCTGAATGCATCTTTGTCCCTGGCAGAAACCTACCTCCTGCTGGGCCACCTGTGAGTGTGCAGACTGTGGAAGTCTAGATAGCCTCTTTCCAGACCATTCCTCGCCTCTCCACCTTCCTCCTCACACCCTGCATCTCTAGTCTCCTCAATCTTCTCCCTTAGTGCTCCGTGGGTGTAGCAAATAGTAGACGTCCCAGATACATCTGTTCCATCGCTTTCCTTAAACAAACAAAAATCCAGATGAACTTTTATAATAACTAATTCCCGCTGACTACCTGCTAACTCTGGGTCTAATGCTTCAATGCGCCATTGGACTAAATCTCTGCAAGTGGCTGTCAACTTGAGTGGCTCTGGCATCACTAAAATGCAAGATGCCACAAGCTCCAGAGGGGGACTTTCTTCAACAGGTTGTTTGAATGGGAAGAGCCACCCTGAGCTCCTTGGGAAAGTCTCTTCTGTCATTATAGAGTATTTGCTTTGGTTACCCATTGTCACTTCTTCCCTTTGTTTGCAGGCTAGCTCCCTCAGATCATTGCGCTGTGACAAGGACCTTTCCCCCATCAGTACGTCACTGAGGTCCAGGTGCTATCAATGATCCCGACACTCAGGAGTTATTCAACAAACACTTGTCGGAAGGAAGGAAGGAGTAAAATAGCATCTCAAAACCTCTGCAGACAGTGCCTGAGGACTGTGCTACCTGACTCTTTTCTCTAGCTTCTCCTCACTGTCTGCATCCAGAGCCCATGGTATTAACCTCACTGACGATTTGGGGCCACCTGCCAGGAGAGTTATCTTCAGCTCAGCGGGTCCTCCTTTCCAGGGCCCAGGCACGGCTTTTGTAGGCTGTGGGGCCTCCTCCACTGGAAATACGTTTTATATCTCGCTCTGCAATGCACAGAGGTCCCCCCCCCCCATGGTAAAAGAAATCAGAATATTGCTGGGAGCCGGAAACACTATCCTCAATGGATACCTGCTCAGTTGGCGGCTGCACTGGACAGGCAAAGCTAAGCTCACTGAAAGTTCGAGGTTTTTATAGCAGATTGAAGCTAGCTTGAACTGAGTGAAACCCTGTCTTAAAAAGGGAAAAAAGGGTAACTTGGGAGTTTTCTGTGCAGACATAAAGAGACCCAAGCAGGCTTGCCCCGCCCAGCAGGCCAAAGCACAGGCCACGCCCCTGTGTAGCCACGCCCCCATCAACTCCGCCTCTATAGCCTTGCTTGAGGCCCAGAACCGCGCACGCGCCCTTCATTTGTTGTGTCCCGCGCAGGCGCAGTGAGGAGTCGCGGCAAATATGGCGGGTCCGGCGCCGGGTACAATTGTGGGAGAAGACTACTTCGGGAATGCATCGGAGTGGGGCGAGGAGGCGGACGGCGGCCAGGTGAGAGGGCAGTAGGCGTCCCGCCAGGAAGCCGGGTCTGTGCCTTGTCCTTCCGGCGCCTGCTCCGGCCAGACCCGGGTATAGGGACCGGTGACCCTTGACTCCCTGACCTCCGACCCCGGTCCCTAGCCTAGCGGGTCCAGGAACTGCACTCGGGGCTCCGGGTCGGTCCTGCCCCATTAGGGACCTCAGTTTCCCATGCACTCCGATTCCCAGTGACAGCTGGGGCTGACCTCTGCCAGGCATGAGCCATGGTGCCTCCTGGCCCAAAGGGGCAGGACAGACTCCAAGGGAGAAGAGGACCAAGTGATACAGTGAACAAACTAACTCCAAACTCCAGCAGCATCCCGGGCTTGGGGAAACACCCTCGGGGGCTGGACAAACCAAACTTTTTTTTCACTTTTGGGTGATTTCTTTCATCCTTAGAGTACAGGACAGGAACGATCTCGTAGTCCCGAGTGTGCAAGGTTTGGGTGAGAGATGGGGAACTGGCACCCCTCAGTGTCCCCCAAAACACCAGCGTTAGTGGGTCAGAAGCCCATCCAGGTATATGACTGACTTAAGCCTCCCATATTCTTCTGGAGCGTGTGCAGGGACCCTGGGAATTTGCCTTTTCCACAGGAAGCAAGATGAGCTTTGAATGAATATGGGATGCAGGGAGGTATACCAGTGGAGTGGCCTGTGGTGCAGTGAGGGGTGTCTGGAACTGAGGGAAGTCCTCAGTGGTTGTTTGGTTGGAGTTGTCAGTCATCAGTCTCAGCTTCCAGGGGTCCTATAGAGCTGCTGACCAGTAGGACTTAAGACTCTGGGCATCTGTTTGTATGCTAGAGCATATTACGTCACTTGGGAACTCGGTGGTGGATCTATGGAGTTGGATTTAGCTCTTTTGGATGTTGGGCTAAGTGCTTTTGTGTGATATCTCAGGCTAGGCTCTGGAGCCGCAGTTCTCAACCCGCGGGCCGTGACCCCTCTGGAGGTTGACTGGTTGCATATCAGATATCCTGCATATTTACACTACAATTCATAACAGTAGTAAGTTACAGTTATGAAGTAGCAACAAAGGTAATTTTGTGGGTGGAGGTCACCACAGCGTGAGGCACTGTGTTGAAGGGTGCCAGCCGTGGGAATTTTGAGAACCACTGCTCTAGAGTTTGAACTGAGTGTTATTCATAAGTAAAGTAAGAGCCGGGCGTGGTGGTGCACACCTTTAATCCCAGCACTTGGGAGGCAGAGGCAGGCGGATTTCTGAGTTCAAGGCCAGCCTGCTCTACAGAGTAAGTTCCAGGACAGCCAGGGCTACACAGAAAAACCCTGTCTCGAAAAAACAAAGGGGAAAAAAAAGTAAAGTAAGGCAAAAAGACTCAGCAACCTGCCCGGGGCGTAACAGGAAGGACTGAAGACTCAGTGATGTCCTTTGTGTCTGTAGCCACTTAAGTGATACAGTCACCGACGTGGTCCAGACTCGTAAATGTGGGGAATGGCTCAGCAGGGACTGTGCTGGCCACACAAGCACTAGGTCCTGAGTTCAGAACCTGGCACCCACGTGAAAACCATGCACAGCAGCTCATCTGTAACCCAGCACTGTGGGGTGGATCCCTGGCGCTCCCTGGCCAGCCAGTTGAACCTTGCTTGTGAGAGATCTTCAGAAAGGGGCGTGGAGAGTGACCGGAGAAGACACCCAACCTTGATCTCTAACATCTACACACAGACAGTGTACACACAGGAACATATCAGGAGACCACACGGACACAAGGAAGTTCTCTGTGGCTTAGCTTGGTGGTGGTTTTCCATGTTCTGTGTCTGTTGAGGGTTAGGCAAGGCAGGGCCTGGCCTAGAGCCCACTGAATTTCAGTCTTTTTGTTGTTGTTGTTGTTGGTTTTTTTTTTTTTTGTTTGTTTGTTTTTTTTTTGTTTTTTGGTTTTTTTTTGTTTTTGAGACAGGGCTTCTCTGTATAGCCCTGGCTGCCTGAAACTCACTCTGTAGACCAGGCTGGCCTTGAACCCAGAAATCCACCTGCCTCTGCCTCAAGGCTCCCAAGTGCCGGGATTAAAGGCATGCACCACCACTGCCTGGCATTGAATTTCAGTCTTAATGACTCTGTTTTGACCTGTTGACCCTAATGCACTCCCTGATGACAGCGATGAGCTTGCGGGCTGTTAAACCTGTGACTTAGGTGTCCTAAGTAACTGAGTGTGGTTCAGCACGTCTGTAGATGGGAATGTTAGCGCGCGCGCACACACACACACACACACACACACACACACACGCAGGCGCTTGCACACCCGCATCATCTCTATTCTCCGAGAGTCCAGAGGGTTGGAGGATAGAGGCTTGAGCTGGGTACTTCTTCCCGGGTTTGGGGACTGGATGAGGTGTAGAGATCCCACGGTGATGTTGAGTCTGGATGGCGGAGGCTCAGAGCCACTGACTAATGGACACGGAGATGAGTTGACCACAGGATCTACTCAGAAATGACGTAGCTGAGACTGCACAGGTAAGCAGGACAGAGTTAGACTAGAGCTTGGGAATTCCACCCCCCCCACCCCCCGCTGAGGGAAACAGGAAACTCAGCAGCTAGGCCAGATTTGTGACCTAATGAACATCGATGTGAAAGGTGATTCCGTGGGGAGACGGGTTGAGGCGTGTGGAGGTGTTGCACGGGAAGCACACGGGAAGGAAGGAAGAGGAAAGAAGGCCCAACCCGGACCCTCACGCGGGAGATGGGATGGGGGGGATGGGGCTTGCTGGCAGGAAGTAGGAGGGAAGAGAGGAAGAGAAACTGAAGGCACATCCAAGGATTCGGGGTGGCATGTGCTGATTAGAGGGGTCGTTTATTGAAGTATAGTATGGAAGTACAGTATAGCTGATCTGTTTCCAGGCAAAGACAGCATCAGTTGGACTTCAGAGTTGGGAGTCCTGCTGGGGTGGGGAGTGGGAAGAGCATTGATGCTTGGATCTGAACTGGTCAAGACAGGTCCAGCCAGGTGAAGCTGTAGACATGGGAGCGGCCTCATGGCCTGGTGTGTCGGAGAAATATTGTCAGGGTGGGGGACAGGGTAGACGCCTGGTAATTCTGACAACATGTGGGTGGCTCTCAGGGTGGAGTGCAGCCTTCTGCAAGCACCCCCTTCAAATGCCGACTGAGAGGATACGGAGTGCAGGTGGTGGGCTCTGTCTGCTCCTAGCACATTGCTTTTGGAGAATCCAGATCACTGGGGCAAAGTTCTCGTGAAGAGCCACATTGTGTGTGTCTCAGGTGGTGTGGGGCTGTTTCATAGCTGCTTAATCGCCAGCTTAGGGGAGGTAGTCACGGATAATAATACACAAGAGTGGATATAATCGTGTTCCAATAAAGTTTTATTTACAAGAACAGGAAGAGGTTGAGTTTGGCTCTTTTGCTGGTTCCTAGCCTGGCTCTTTCCTCTTTGCGTCAGTTGCCCGGGGGTAGGCCTCCTACTTTGTAAGCTCCTTCCATGGAAACGCCATGTCTTGTATTTTTTTTTAGGTTCCCAGACTGGGTGCAGTCACTGTTACAGAGCCTCTGCTTGCTGTTATGACGACAGCTTTGCAGCCAGACAGACCTGAGGTCACTCAGTCCACCATACCATGTATTTGCTAGCAGGTCAGACAGCCTGCGTGGGTGGCCTCTGGCTAGAAGTAGGTCTGAATCTGGACGAGCCTGTCTAGATTTGGAGGGTTGGCGAGAGTAAGTGTTAGTTGGTGGCTCTTCTGACAGAATCACTTCGTTAGTCTCTGTTGGAGAGATCAGGTAGCGCGTGTGGAGTCGCAGTAGAGGCCGACTGTTGAGCTGAATGTCAGTGGTCACTCCTGGTCCTCCCGAGGCCACTCCTCCATAGACTCCAGCCCTGACCGGAACGGGGTCTGCAGTGCTCTTGTTTAACGAGGATGCCGTGCCTGGTGTGCAGGACTCACCGCTGTGGCCTGGCCAGGCAGCCTGCTCGGTGTGCCTGCTGACCCCTGTGAAGCCGCCACTTGCCTAGCTCATCGCGAGGTTGTCATAGGGTCAGATGAAATCATACGTGTGACACTTTGAAAATGGTCTCTGAGCTCTCTAAAGCAAGATGGCAGGGCAACTCTGTAGTAAGGACGCCCCTCCGGATTCTCGCCCTTAGCAGCACCAGGAGGAGGACTCTGGAGAAGGGGAGGACGATGCCGAGGTGCAGCAGGAGTGTCTGCACAAGTTCTCCACCCGGGACTACATCATGGAGCCCTCCATCTTCAACACTCTGAAGCGGTGCGTGGGAGCGGTGTGCGCACGTGGGCACTCGGGCAGAGTTCTGTGGCGCGAAGAATGTGATCTTGGCAGGGAAGATGGCTAGAGTCCTTGGCCCCCCAGAAGAACCTGAAATCCCACTGCCTGTCCTGCCTACCCGTCTCCCCAGCCCCTCAGTGTCTGTCCACTCGTTGTAAAAGCTGACCTGTTGATCTTCCCAGGTACTTCCAGGCAGGAGGGTCGCCAGAAAATGTCATCCAGCTCTTGTCGGAGAACTATACGGCGGTGGCCCAGACTGTGAACCTGCTGGCCGAGTGGCTCATTCAGACAGGTGCTTGGGAGGGTAGTCCCTGTCCTGGCTACTTATCCCTCCTGTTTCTTTCTCCATTTACGTGTGTGTGTGTGTGTGTGTGTGTGTGTGTGTGTGTGTGTGTACATGAGTGTGTGTGTGCACAGCATATGTGTACACATGGGTGTGATGTGCATATATGCATATGGGGGTCCGAGGTTGAGTTTGGAGTCTTCTTGGATTGCTTTATTACCTTACTCATTATCGTGGGGTCTCAGTCAAACCCAGGGCTTGCTGAGATGGCTACTCTCGGTAGCCAGCTTGCTGCGGATGCCCTGTCTTTCCTGCTGAGTACTGGGTTACAAGTTGACCACTACACCCACCTGGCATTTCTGCATGGGTTCTAGACATCCAAATTTTGGTCCCCATGTTTGTATGAGACGCACTTTAACCACTGAGCCATCCAGCCAGCGTCTGCTCATCTCCTTCGAGAGACCTTTGGGTCCTTACAGTGCTGATAAATTAGCCTTCCAAGTATTCCTGGTTTCCCAGATTTCAGGGCAGAAGGACTGAGCCCCCCCCCCCCCTTGTGTGCTCAGCTCTGAGCTGTGAATCATTCGCTGGGTTTGCAGGCAGCCTATGAACTGATCCTCACCCAGTTGCCTCCCCGGCCATGGAATTCCAGGGTTCCACAGTGTGTGCTCAGTGTCTCCTTTCAAGAGGCCCGTTAGAGCCAGCGCTAAATGATGGATAATTCAGGACTGGCTCTGATGATGGCTTTTAGCTAATGTGATCAGAACAGAGCCTTACTGTAAATCCACTGAATTGGGTACACTGACGTCATTCAAACACTGTCCGGAAAACAGCTGCCTCACGGCTGGCAGGATGACTGGATCCTAGGGTGGCTCTCGACCGCACCTGCCATCTCCACAGGGCCAGCGTGTACTCTCAGCTCCTCACCTGGCCCTCTGTCTCTGATGAGTGGCAGTTTGAAGATGTTGTTCTTGGCCACACAGAAAGGGCAGATGTGTCATGGTCTCATGGATCCATACTGTGTTTCTTTCTTTTGGGGTCTTACCACTGAATAGACTTAGAAACTCTCTCTACAGAGTCCAGAACCTTCCCCGCAGTTGCTATTGTGGTGGTAGAGCTCTGTGACCCTGGTAGACTGGCTGTGCTGTTTGGGGGATGGGGTGGGGTGCTGCTTCAGGCAAAGCTTCCATTTTCTCCCAGGTGTGGAGCCCGTGCAGGTGCAGGAGACTGTGGAAAACCACTTGAAGAGTTTGCTGATCAAGCACTTTGACCCTCGGAAAGCAGATTCCATTTTCACTGAAGAAGGAGAGGTGAGGGACACTGTCCTGGCCCCAGCATGCCACGGCCTCTGCCAGCTTCCTCTCTGCACCCTGAGGAGTGAGGTGCTTGCGTGGGAGGTTCCAGTGCTGAGGCCAGGAGCGCCCATTGCCTCCCCCAACTACCGCGGCAGGTGTGGCTTGAGGGCTGCAGGGGGTCCTCCAAGACACAAGCACTAAGAATGTTAGGTTCCCAGGAAGCCACGGGGCAGATCTTGTACAGCGCGTGTACTGATCCCGGGGATCCGCTCTGCCGCTCAGCCCCTGGCGGGGTGGGAAGGAAGGTACGGGAGAGTCACAGACTGCTGCGGCCTCAGGCCTTCCTTCAGGACCCACCGGTGGTCCCAGGCGACTGCTTTGCGAGCCCCATTGTGCTTGGTGGCAGGAATGCTGTTCTCTCTCCTGCCAAAGGCAGAGGCTTGATAAGCATGAGCTGTGCGTGATGAGGCTCCCAGGGATGCGCCTCCATGGCACGTCCCATCTGTCCTCCAGGGAGCGTGCTCTGCACCCTCTCCAGTTAGGCACCTCTCTCCAAAGTTGTGAACGGGCACGCAGGAAGTCCACCG
Source organism: Apodemus agrarius (assembly GCA_964023405.1). NCBI lineage: Eukaryota > Metazoa > Chordata > Mammalia > Rodentia > Muridae > Apodemus > Apodemus agrarius. Next base: position 4,845,931 of record OZ030008.1, on the reverse strand, counting down.
TTGAGCTAAACTGTGTGCACAAGGCGAGCCCTGCTGCTCCCAGAGCTGGGGTCACCCCCATCTCTGCACGAGCACTGGTGCAGCACAGACCTCGATTCTAAGGTGTGGTCTTCCCTTGGCCCTTGTCTTTGGCAGACCCCAGCCTGGCTTGAGCAGATGATCGCACACACAACATGGAGAGACCTCTTTTATAAGTTGGCTGAGGCCCATCCCGACTGTTTGATGCTCAACTTCACCGTGAAGGTAGGGAGAACCCTGGAGTCCAGGAAAGATGAGAAGCAGGTCAGCTCTGTAGTCCTCTCGGGAGCTTGCTCTGAGTGTGAGGGGCAGCACTGACTGTTTCAGTGTGGGGCGCACCTGAGCTTGGACTGTGCATATGCGCCGACAGGCCTCAGACAGACCTGACCTGGCTGCCTTTGCTCAGACACCAAGGCCCAGGAGACCTGTGAGTCTGGGCAAGCAAGCCCCCAGCAAGCAGGCACAGCATGAAGCATAGGAGAAGTCAGGAATGGAGAGCAGTTGTTGCTCAGCGCAGTCCCTACAGAGTTGACTGGCTCGCTGCTCTGAAGGGCGGGGCCGCAGGTGCTGACCCTGGCCTTGGGTTGTGTGACAGCTCATTTCTGACGCGGGGTACCAAGGGGAGATCACCAGCGTGTCCACAGCCTGCCAGCAGTTGGAAGTGTTCTCCAGGGTGCTTCGGACCTCTCTAGCCACAATCTTGGATGGAGGAGAAGAAAACCTTGAGAAAAATCTCCCTGAGTTTGCAGTAAGTCCCTCTGAATCCCAGGCTACAGGAGCCTGACTGAGGTCAGTCTTCTGAGCATGGGATGTCCTCACTCGGTAAAGGTTCTCCAGGTCAGAAAGCCCCTGGCCAGAGACTCCTTTATCTGCACTTAAACTGTGACCTGAACTCTGTCTCCCTGGAATTTTCTAGAAGATGGTATGCCATGGGGAGCACACGTACCTGTTTGCACAGGCCATGATGTCCGTGCTGGCCCAGGAGGAACAGGGTGGTTCTGCTGTGCGCAGGGTCGCTCAGGAAGTCCAGCGCTTCGCCCAGGAGAAGTGAGCCACCTGCCTGCCCTGCCCCTGCCTTCCTTTCCTCAGACCCTCGTCCCAGGCCCACAGGCCCGTTTCCAGCTCCATCAATTCTAGGCTGTGGAGCTGAAATCAGTATAGCTTTAGTCTCTAGGCCTTGCTGGCCTTGGTGGCGGCCATTTTGGCTGGGTGTGTGCACTTGTGCACACATGCGGTAGGATGAATTGACATGAAAACAGTCCGTCCTGGGCCTCCAGGTCTCTGCTGCTGCTGAGTCTCCTCTGCTGGCATATGCAGGGTGTGTGACCCCCTCACGGAGGCTGTAGCTACATCAGGGTCTTTCGCAGCTCACTGTGGCTGTTGCTCTCAGGGGTCAGTTTGCTGTAGGAGTGACTTACAGAGCTGTGGAAAAGCGCAGGGGCCCTCCCAGCTTGGGTCTGGGTGCTCAAAAGTGAGAGGAAAGAGAAAGCCGTTAGTGATAGTGTGTGGTTTTCCAACCAGAGGCCATGATGCCAGTCAGATCACGCTAGCCCTGGGCACGGCTGCCTCCTACCCCCGTGCCTGCCAAGCGCTTGGCGCCATGCTGTCCAGGGGAGCCCTGAATCCTGCAGACATCACGGTCTTGTTCAAGATGTTCACCAGCATGGACCCTCCTCCTGTGGAACTCGTAAGCTGCCTGCGCTTCAGTGAGGCCAGGTCCCCACACCAGGTGTCAGGTGGCTCGGGCGGGGCCTTCAAGTCCCCTCATTCTCTAAAGGCCGTGCATGCTGATCTCTGTTGAAGTAGTTTTTATCGATATTATTAGACACAAGGTCTCTCACTCTGTGGCCCAGACTGGTCTCAAACAGAGCCAGCTGTCCTGCCCTAGCCTCTCTGAGTGCCAGGGTTACAAGCATGGCTCCATCTAGCATAAACCCTCCTCCCAACCTTCCTTTCTGGCACTCCTGCAGTTGAAGTCAGGGCCTGTCACATTCTAGGCAGATGGTGCACACAGGTCCATCCTATGCCATTAAACTGTCAGTTTCTATCCTTCCCCTCAGCCTTCCCTCCATCAGAGCCTGCGGTTGGGAAAGCCAGGGCCTCCCCTCCAGCCCACTCCCAGTGTGCCTCTCCCTAGATCCGGGTGCCGGCCTTCCTGGACCTGTTCATGCAGTCGCTCTTCAAGCCCGGGGCCAAGATCAACCAGGATCACAAGCACAAGTACATCCACATCCTGGCCTATGCTGCTAGTGTGGTTGAGACCTGGAAGAAGGTACTGTCAGTGCTGAGAGCCCACGGGAATATCTTTACCATTGTGTACAAGATAGTGAGAGCCCAGTGCCTGCAGGAATTGTGTGGCGTCTCTTACGTTAAGACTTCCCTGGCCCACCCGATCAGCAGCCTCTGATTGGTTCCCGAGGGTTTTTGACTATGGAAGCAGGGGAAGGGACTCAGGGAGAAAAGAGGCCATGCTGGGATACCCCACCGCAAGGCCGCACCCCCACCGTCCTCACCAGCCCCACCGCAAGGCCGCGCTCCCACCCCCACCGTCCCTCCAGCCCCACCGCAAGGCGGCACTCCCACCAGCCCTCACCAGCTTATATCCTTTCAGAACAAGCGGGTCAGCATTGGCAAGGACGAGCTCAAGTCCACGTCAAAGGCCGTGGAAACCGTCCACAATCTGTGCTGCAATGAGAACAAGGGGGCCTCTGAGCTGGTGGCCGAGCTGAGCACGCTCTATCAGTGCATCAGGCGAGTGTGACACCAGCTCCCCACCCAGCCCCTGGAGTCCCAAGTCCTCATGCTCCCATGGTCAGAGCATGCACTCTGGTGCTGAGAAAGCAAGAGAAACTTGGCTTTCTCTTATTTTAAGCACGCATGGGGGAACTTAGCAGCTGCAGCAGCATGAGGGCTCATTGGCCAGAAATGTGCCCAGCAGCCCTTCACAGAGTAGACTAGAGAAAGGACCTCCAGACCTAGAGAAACTGGGCAAGCCAGCAAGCATTGCCTGGACAGGAATAACTTGTGACCGAGTGTGTAAGTGTGCCCTGGGGACGGTACCCACTTAGGCGCTTGCCCCTCCCCCTTACCTGGGCTAAGGAAGGGTCTGAAATGCAGATAAACGGGAGCTCGGGCTGCCAGGCACCGCACTCCACATGCGCTTCCTTTGTCATCGCCGTGGTGTTTTGAAGGAGCTGAGAATCAGATCCCTTCTGAGAGGACCCCATCAAACCACTTCTATCGCGAGCCCCTCCCCCAGGGCAGTGCGAAGAGGGCCACTGTGTCCGCAGACACTGCTTTTTCTGATTCCCAACTGTTTGCTGCTGTGGGGTATTTCGGCCTCAGTTTCCCCACTCTGCCTTTAGGTTTCCAGTGGTGGCGATGGGCGTGCTCAAGTGGGTAGATTGGACCGTGTCGGAGCCAAGGTACTTCCAGCTACAGACTGATCACACTCCGGTTCACCTGGCCTTGTTGGACGAGGTAAGAGGTCGGAAGGACCACTCGTAAGATGCATAGATCTGTGTCTTAGACCTTTGCATTGGGGTAGTGTGTCCTGCCAGCTTTTCCTTAAGGACCTAGTTCCCCTTGACTGTAGATGTGTTTCTATGAGTGTTAGGGGAAGGGAGGCCTAGAAGCTGACAAGTGTCCCCACTTGGGTGGGTGTGGCAACTGTATACACCTGTGTTCTGCAAGTAAGCCCAGAGAGCTGGCACACACCTCAGTGACGCTCTTCTGGATGCCCACAGATCAGCACCTGCCACCAGCTCCTGCACCCCCAGGTTCTGCAGCTGCTTGTTAAACTCTTTGAGACGGAGCACTCCCAGCTAGACGTGATGGAGCAGGTGAGCCACACCCCAGAGTCTCTTGACGCTGGGAGAGATGCAGCTCTGACCCACTTCCGGCCCCTCATCTTCCACAGCTCGAGTTGAAAAAGACCCTGCTGGACAGGATGGTGCACCTGCTGAGCCGCGGCTATGTCCTTCCTGTGGTCAGTTATATCCGCAAATGTCTGGAGAAGCTGGACACCGACATCTCACTCATCCGCTACTTTGTCACTGAGGTCAGCAGTGAGTGCACCGTGGGGTCACAGGTCACTCTCCACTAGCCCAGCCCTTAGGGGTAGGTGGTGTTTGTGCAGTTCCCAACTCTGAGCTCCATGTTTTTGGTAATTGTGTACATCTCATCTGTGAGACCTCTGCTGTGTCCTCTGCCTTAGAGGTGGAGGCAGGGCTGTCTCTGGGAAGGCCCGGGGCCAGCAGGGCCTCTCACCCTCCCTGACTGTTATGTAGTGCTGTGCCCCACACCGGCAGTGCAGTACCCGGAGGTCTCCCCGCAGGTTCTGGATGTCATCGCCCCTCCGTACACCTCAGACTTTGTGCAACTCTTCCTCCCCATCCTGGAAAACGACAGCATCGCCGGCACCATCAAGGCAGAGGGCGAACACGACCCCGTGACAGAGTTCATTGGTAAGGCCTGGAAGCACCCCGCGCCATGGCGGTCCACCTGACTCCTCGCCTGTCCTAATGCTGTGGCCATGTGTTTCCTTCCGTACAGCTCACTGCAAGTCTAACTTCATCGTGGTAAACTAGAGCATCTATGACTGAAGCCGGACCTTCCCTGCCAGCTGGAGGCACGGGGGGGGGGGGGGGTGGGGCGGGGGGACCCCAGGACTGGTCCAGAAAGCTGCTCCGTGAAGAGGCTCAACCAGCCTCCTGGAAGCAGGTCTGCTGGGAAGGAGCAGCAGCTTTTCTCCAAGGCAGCCTCTGTGTTCTACATGTCACATGACAGTTAGGGGCGTGCCACCTCTGGAGAGGGACCCAGCAGCTGGGACACTTCCATCACGGGTTTATGTAAGTTTCCTTCCCAGATGGTCAGTTATTTTGTTGTTTAAATTTCCAAGAGTAATGTTGGGCTCTGTGTGTGTGTGTGTATGGGTGTGTGTGTATGTGTACGTATGCATGTGCCCTTATATGCTATTCTCATGTAAATAAAGTACACAAGCGTGGTGAAGCCAGATATTTTACTCATCTCTAAGGCAACTGGACTTGTTCCCTCCTCCCATGGATTCCAGGGTAACACCAGAACTGGGGATAGGTTGAGCTGTCCTAGATCATAGCTGTCTTCACCGTGTGGCTGAGGGCAAGCGGTAGAAGAGGAGGCAGGCCTGGAGGGCGCGGTGGAGGAGGGGCAGGCCTGGAGGGCGCTGTGGAGGGCCTCAGTGCAATTGTGGATCGTCCTTTACCATCTCCTCCCGGGATGCAGTCCACACTCTGGTCCTCCTGTCCACAGGCGCTATTTTTAGGTGTCTACACATTTCCAGTGTCAGTATTCACCCTCTCCCTGTCATGGTTCACAGCGTCACTTCCAGAGACATCTACCTAAACAATGGGGTCCCCAAATGTGCAGGACTCCTCAATGGCGAGGTTGTAGCGGGCGCCTGTCCCTCCCTTGAAGGTGCTGGTCACAATCCGCATCCAGCCTCTCTCACCCTGTGAGGACAAGAACTGGCATTAGTGCCTCAGGACATGGCCTCTGTCCTGCCCCCCCAGGCCATGCCCTCAGCCATGTCCTAGCCTGGCCCTGTAGAATCTGAGGGTCCAGACAGTCTCCCTCAGCCCCACATAAGCGCAAAGCTCTGTGATACGGTCCTATGCAGGCAGCTAAATAATGCAAGAAAATGTGACTGTCTCCCTGCTAATATCCCCCCTGTGGCCATTCAGTAAACATGGCTGACATTTTATCATCTCCGCTGGCTCTCTCGGGGTATCCCTGTGTCTGGAACAATTAAGTGTTAGCACTGTGTCCTGAAAGCCACAACCAGCGCTTTCCTCCCCTGGACTTCTGACCCAGCTCGAACGGACTCCTGAAAACATGGCAGGAGCACGGAGGAGCTGGCCTTCGGGGAGCAGCCAGCCAGGCGCCACCATCAGGACTACCTGCCCCCAGCCTTGCCTGCTTCTCAGAGCGCTGGTGCTTGGGGAGGAGCCTCTGGACCTCAGGGGCTTCGAACACCCATGATGCACAGCACAGTCCTGAGGTCAGACCCCTGAAGTTGCTTGTGTCCTGGTGACACAGCTGCAGCCAGCCCTACACAAAGGCGAGGAGGGGTGTGGACTCATCTAACCTTAAGAAAGGGAAACTGTCTTACCCAGGGTTCGCCCCACGAATTGCGGACAATCCAATACTCGATGCCCTCGTCGCTGACACCCCAGCCGGCCACAGAGACGATGTGGTTGATGATGGCCTGGTCCTGGTGCTCAGCATAGATGCCGCCAGTGTAGTTAGACATCATCTCTGTTGCCATTATCCCGCAGCTGTGAAAAGTTATGGGTGTAAGCGGCACACGGGTGCTTGCGTAACTCGGGCTACAGTAGTCCAATCCTGCGCCAGTGGTCCCACCAACACCCAGATTCGCCACAGCCAGGGGCTTCTAGCTTACAGAAGTTCCCTGGGGCAGCCTGGCCAGTGGCTCCTGTTTACTTCTGAGAAAGCCATCATCTTTACAGGCTGAGAAGATCATATGGTGCTCAAGCTAGGGGGTCACACTGGCCAGGTAGGAAGGGTCACAAGGTACCTGCATGTGCACGGACCTAGCCGTGGCTCCGCTGCTACCTGAAGAGACCTCTCCTTTACCTGATGGGACCCTTGGCGTAGATCTCGGCCATCATCTTCTCCCTCCCGGACAGGGAGCCGTAGTCACCCACTCTCCAGAGGGTATAATTCTGGATGGTGTGGCACTCTTTGAATTCAGTGCAGGTCCCACACTGGTTAAACTTGTCACAGTCTGTAACACAAGAAGTCAGCATGACACCACCTCTTCATTAGCCCGCTAACGAAGCCCGCCCCATCCTCTCCACTTTTCCAATTCAGCCTGCCATTCATTAGCTGATGGCGGAAGCCATCCAGCTCTCAGGTGCTGCGTAATTATGTGCTTCTCTCAGCTGCAGCGGGGAGAAACCCCCCCCCCATACCTCTACCCCCACCCCGCCAGGTCTTGGCAGAACAGAAAGAACCAGCGGATTAGTAAGTAGCAGCCTCCTCAGTTGCCCTTCTCTTCCCCTCTAAAGGCCAGGAGGACCTCACAGCAGGTTGGAATTGGGAAGTGAGTGCAATCATTGTATTAAAATTAACCAGGCGATTGCTCTGCGGGCTAGTGACTGAGCAGGCCAGTACACTTGATTCACAGACTGCATCCTCTTCTTCCTTGGCTTGGGAAGCATCAGAATTTGTTTTACAGGAACAGTCAAAGCAACCCCGAGATTAAGAGCATTGCTATAGGTGGCACAAAGCCTGGCCTCAACTTACACTACAGAGCTATAGTGATCAAAATTAGTGCTGACATGATGACAGAGACAGCTGGACAGATGGCCGGACAGACCTGACAACATTATGCCCCTTAATTCTTGACAAAGGAGACAAAAACATACATGGGGTGGGGGTGTGGGGAAGCCCAGTCAACCAATGGTGCTGGGAAAACTGCATAAGCACCTAAGAAAAATAAAGTTAGATTTGTACCTTTTATCCCATATAAAGATCAATTCAAATGGGATCAAAGGCCTCAACTTAAAACCCGAAACACAAACCTCAGGACAAAGAAGTTTGTGAAATCCCCCTTAAGATACACAGCTTGGCTGGCTGGGACTTTCTGAAGAGAGGGTCAGTAGCACAGGGATTAGCCCAAAATAGCAAATGAGACCACCTGAAAATAAATGTTTCTGCACAGCTAAGGAAGCACTCGGCAGAGCACAGGACCCACAGAGTAGGAGAACGACTTTACCAGCTACACTATAAACATCCAGAATAACTAAGCACCTCAGACATTAAACAGCAAAGAAGTAAAACCGCCAGTCAACAAATGGCCCCAAGCATCGAATAGTTTTTAAAAGAAGAAACACAAATAGCCAAAAGTATATTTAAAAATAGGTCTGGGAATGGTAGCAGACATCCTTACTCCCAGCGCTTGGGAGACAGAGGTAGGAGGATCTCTGTGAGTTTGAGGCCTGGTCTACATAGCAAGTTCCAGGAAGGCCAAGGCTACATAGTGAGACCCTGTCTCAAGAAGAAGAAGGAAAAAATTCAATATCCCTAGTCATGGAGTCATCAGGGAAATGCAGATTGAAACTACTTTGAGAAACTATCTCATCTTGTCACAATGACTGTCATCGAGAAATCTGACCACAAATGTTGGAGAGGATGTCTTGGAGAAAAGGAGTCCTTATTCATTGCTGGTGGGAATGCAAATTAATACAGGCTTATGGAAATCAGTTTGGGGATTCCTCAAAAAATTAAAAATAAACTACCATCTGACCCAGCTGTTCCACCCCTGGGCACATACCCTAAGAACTTCATCTGATCCAGCTGTTCCACCCCTGGGCACATACCCTAAGAATTCCATCTGATCCAGCTGTTCCACCCCTGGGCACATACCCTAAGAACTCCATCTGATCCAGCTGTTCCACCCCTGGGCACATACCCTAAGAACTCCATCTGATCCAGCTGTTCCACTCCTGGGCACATACCCTAAGAACTCCATCTGATCCAGCTGTTCCACCCCTGAGCACATAACCTAAGAACTCCATCTGATCCAGCCATTCTACCTCTGCACACATACCCTGACCCCCAAGTCCTCCCGGGGAGTTCTTTGCATATCCAGGTTTCCTGCTGCTTTATTCACGAAAGCAGAGAGTAGAATGAACTAGCTGCCCATCAACAGGTGAATGGATGACTAAGACCTGGTACATACAAAACGATACTATGCCGAGGAAAAATGAAACCACAAAATTTGCAGAAATAATGAATGGACTTTAGCATGTATAATATTAAGCAAAGTGACCCAAACCCAGGAAACCCTGTTCACCTTTATATGGAGATCCTATCCCATAATATATGCATGTAAGGAAACAAACGCACCAGTGTGTACAGTGTAACATTTGGAGAGAACAAGAAAGGATAATAAAAAAAAAAAAATCGCAAAATGCTTTCTAGGGACATCACATAGCTAGGATATTTTGTGTAAGTCCTTTGTTCTTTCAAGGAGGAATCACACATTCTTAATACAGAATGCACCCCTAATGGGCAGTGATTTCACATGAGGCCATTGCCTCCTTGGGGACATCTGAATTGTAAATTGTTTTATATTGAATACTACTGCAGGATATAGCTCTTTTAAAAGTTACTAAACTTGTATTTGTTAAGCAAAAATTATAGGTGTCTAAATAACAGAATGTGAAGTTTGCTACAAGTATACTGGGAGTAATCCTAATTCTGGAATTTTTCAGAATCCCTGGGAATTCTAAGATAAAATAGAAATTTTATTGTGCCCAAATCTCAAAGCTTAACATGTTGGGGATTTGGAGATGCTCAGAAACCTGCTGTTTACATTGTATGTTATAATACAATGTATCACTGTTGTTGAATAAATGTACTTTGTTTTTAGAAAAAAAATGAAGGAAGAAAGAATTAGGTTGACAGTCTGGGGAAATCAGTCAGGCAGTAAAGCGCTGTTGCAAGACCAGAGTTCAGTTCCTCAGCACCCGCAGAAAGTCAGCATGATGCCACCGTCTGTGGCCCCAGCCCTCGGTGGTGAAGTCTAGTGGGTCTCTGAAGTCTGCTTGCCAGCCAGGCCAGCAGAATGGACGCACTCCAGGCTCCGAGAGAGAAGGCGGCGGAAAGAGACTACGGAAGACACGGAGGCCGACCTGCACTAACTACCCATCTGCCCAGATCCTTCCCTGGGGCAGAAACTCCTTGACCACTGGTTGCATCATCACCTTAACTAGTCCCCAGACACCAGTCCCAGTGTGAGTTGCACCATGGTGCCCCTGGGAAGAGGAAACTGGTCAGTGGTTCTGAGACCCTCACCACCAGTGAGGGTCAAAGGGACCTAGCCTCAGCTGGATGATACCGGTTTGGGAATGAGGAAAAGGGATAAAGCCCTTGGGACAGTCCACAAAGCAGTCCATTCCCTTCCCCCCACCCTGCCTCTGTCCCCCTGGCTGGGGGTGGGGGAGGGCTCTGCTCCCTGCTGGGTTTGCCCACCCAGAACAAAGGACACACCCAATTATACCAGAGAATTCTTTCTCTGTAAGGCCCATGAGGCAGGCAGGAGGCACCAGCTATAGGGGTGTTACAGAGTGACCTCTAGGTATCTCCTGAGCCCCTCCCAGCACCCTGCTCTAGCCCTGAGGGAGGTCTAAGGATCAAAGCTTAAAGTCACTAGGATGGTTTTGGTTTGGGATGGGTTTTTTTTTTTGTTTTTTGTTTTTTGTTTTTGTTTTTGTTGTTGTTGTTGTTGTTTTTGTTTTTTTGTCTTTGCTTTCCAAGAAAATTAGTCCAAAACAAATGTGCTAACCACGGGTTTCTGGGACAGGCTGCTCTTCCCACTAGTGAACTGTTGAGGACTGCTGGGGCAGGAACCAGGTAGGTGCTACGCTTCAGCTGCACTGGACAACGTGTAGCCCAGCAAGCAGCCACAGAACCTGCTCTGTGCGCCAGATTCTGAGAAAAGGGTGCTTCTACCAGATGCCTACTGATTCCGCCCCTTATAAAAGATGCATGAGACCATCCACCCCCTTATAAAAGGCTCATGAGACCATCCACCCCCTTATAAAAGGCTCATGAGACCATCCAAATGCCACGTGTGGCACGCTCATGCCACACCCAATCATGCAGTACTCTGCTATTTATTTATTTACTTATTTATTTATTTACTTACTTACTTATTTTTAAGATTTGAGATTGAGCCTAGGGCCTCACGTATGGTAAGCCAGCACTCTACCACTGAGCTAAATCCCCAGACTGGACTTGTTTTCCTGGTATCTCTCCATGCCGAACTCCACAAGGGCCACCGGGTAAGCCTGGAGCCAGCACCGGAAACCATCCGGCTTGTCACGGGGGCTGCAGTCTCCATCCCAACCCTCTGCATCCCCCCAGCCACACGGCGTGACAGACACGGGGTAACCGTGGGCTCTCGGCCACTCTCCCTTGGAACGAGACGGGCGAACAGCGACGTGGGACACAGACGGGGCCTACCTTGGTCCTTGGCCTGGTAGTTGTTGCAGGTCTCGTCAGGGATGCCGTGATTGTGGGCGTACTCCCACACCTGAAGGTCGTTGCCCCCTTCACAAGATCCGGCATTGCCGCAGTCGATGACGTTCTGCACAGACAGCAGGGTGGAGGGCCACGCACCTTTCCTCTTGATGTTGATGCGATCTGTAACGGGCAGCGCTCTGGTCAGCACCCACGCTCCCCCAGCACCAAGATTCCCCCAGCAGACGCCCCAGGGCTCTGCCCCGGGCTTCGTCTAGTTGTGGAGGCCTCGGCTCAGCTCCGGCTTCAGAGACCGTCTCTGGTCTTCCCAAGGCACCATGACGCCTGCACGTCTGTCCGCAAGTGCCATGAGGCGGGGCCTGATCTAGAGGTCCCAAGAGCTTGTAAAGTGTCACTACAGGATGGCAAGGAAACCGCTTGTGTGAGGAAGCTAGAGACCAGACACACCATACGGAGAGGGCTGGGGTGGGCATCTCCGGGATGAGGGCAGCCTAGGTGGGCCATTAAGTCTCAGTGAGGGGCCGGACACCAGCACTCGGTGCTCACATGCTACTCCACACACCAAGAGATAGCTAGGATTGTCGCAACATCCCCTAGGGATGGCTGACTTGCTCTTCACGCTCAAGCTTCACACACAGTACCAAGCAGCCATGCGCCGCAGGCCGTTTCTCCCACGGCCTCACCCACTCCTCCCCGAAAGCAAAAGCTTCCCTGTTTTCCCCACTTCTGCTCCGGGCCATCTCCCATACTCGCCCACTCGATTCCTGCTCCATCTGGCTGCCGTCCACCCAGTCCAGAACCTTCTACAACCACCCCTCACATGCCCCCTCACGCTCCATCACCTCAGAGGGCTGAACAACGCAAACGCAGACCTCGTCTTGCCACCTTTAGACCTGTTTCTGTGCCTGGAACGTCTGTGCTGAAGGCAAGCATGTGCCCAGCTGCCCAAGGCAGATGGATGGCCCTGTCTCCTTCCTGTCTCCTGTCTCCCTCCCCCAAGTCCGGCTCCCTCTCCCCTTCCCCTCTGCATTCCCAGCAACAGGTCACCTCTGAGGGGCAAGCTCAAGCCCAGACCTCTTTCCCAGAGTCCAATGCTCCACACTTTCCCTCTCGGTGCTGGGAGCGTGGGATCCATCACTGCTTGCCCGGCTCTCTTTGGCCTTTGAAGCTACTCTTGTCAGGGTCCCAATCTACACTACCCATTCATCCAAACCCCTTCTCCATCCTCCTCTGACAGCATCTTCTGGACAACGGTCGGCAGAGGGGCCACCCCAACCTTCTGACGTGCCTGGGATTCTCTTCTGGCTCCAGCACTGTATTTCTGAGAACCCTTTCCCCTTCTCAAGTCTCTCCCTCTGGTGACCTCAGCTAAGACCCGCTGTAATGGACTGTCTGGATAACCTCAGGCCTGGCATCTTCTAGACCTGACTTAATGTCCAGTTTCAACCTGACCAACCAGCCCCAGCTTCACAGGCTTGAGATGGCACGTCTACACAACTGCACTCTGCAAGGAGATGTTGTGCAGACCATCTCGGGGCTAAGTTATCGTGTACACAGCGCAGCCTGGGAGACGTCCATGGGGTGGTTTGAATGAGAATGGCCCCCACAGTCTCACACATTTGAACGCTTGGTCTCTAGCTGGTGGACTGTTTGGGGAAGACTTAGGAGGTATGGCCTTGTTGGAGGGGGTGTGCCACTGGGGTTGGGCTTTGAGGTTTAAAACGCCCACACCTCTCTACCTCGGGGCCTCGGATCAGATTTAAGCCCTCAGCTACTGTTCCAGTACCTCGCCTGCTGCCCTGCTTCCCACCATGGTGGTCGTAAGCACCACTTATGAATGGAGGTGACTATCCCTCGCTCGCTGACGTGAGAACAAGGAGGGGGAGGAGCCCAACCGTGCAGGCTCTGGAGGTCAGAGAAGGACCTGCCTTTGGTCGTAGAGGAATCCTGAGATGGTATCAAATAAGGAAAGAGGATGGGACTCAGGTTCAGCAGGCGTACTGTGGGAATCTCTTGTCTGAGACCAGACAGGAGCCAAGGCGCTGGGAAAGACACCATGTCGCGCCATCACTAGAGACTAATGGACCCCCTAGAGGCCCTGTGACCAGTTTGCAGGAGGAACCTAAGGTGAGTCCGATAACCTCGAAGTGTCCTCAGGGGCAGGACGGGCTTGATGAGTAAGACAGTAAGATGACCCCACCCTCTGGGGCCGAAGGCCGCTGGGATGGGGGTCAGAGGGCAGCAGCAGACTGACAGGAAAGTGAGGAAAAGGTCACGGCTGGGAACACAGAACTCGGGAGTGAGGGAGCTGGTGAAGCAAAGGACCCAGGAGGGAGGCAGAGCGGGTGTGGCGCGGTGAAAGACTCACTTCGCCCCATCCGTCAGCAAGTTAGGGTAGCCTGTGAGGCGGCGGCATGGGAGCGCGGCTGTTGAGGCCCTGAGGGCAGAGAAGAGCCAGCGGGCGGGGGAGGGGCTGGCTCCAGAGGACCCAACAGGGGCGAGACAGTGAGAGATGGGTGGGACCAAGGGGTCCTTAGTCACCAACCAGAAATGACTGGTCAAGGAAAGGCCGCTTGGATGCTTAACCACTTCAACCATCGGCAGACGCAATAAAACTCTTCATCAAAGAACCCCCACGCCCCTTAACCCAGAGACGGGGAAAAGGTAAACTGGGCTCCCGTTCTGGTCCTGGCAAATGGCCAGGGCCCCACGGAAGTCCCCTCTGATGTCTGCTCATCGAAAGAGGAAGCAAAGCCTTGGCTGCTACTGATGAAGATGTCGGAGACTTAAGAAGAAAGAATGAGGCAGCCGTTTGCCCCAAGGACGCAACTGGGAAGATACAACCTCAGTAGGCCCTAGTGCTCGCCCAAGATGGCGCCCACCATCTCTCCAGATCCTGCAATGTTCCGCACCCTCCTCGGTTACCTGGCTCCACAGACCCACGGGCCTTTCCCACTCACCGTCACACTCACCCCACGCCATGCTCTGCTGAGAAGGGCCTTCCGCTTCCCCAGCACCAGTCCGGCCACTCCATTCCTAAGTGCCCTGGACTTTGCTCTAATCCTCTGCCATGGCTACCCACCCCCGACCCCCTGCCTGCTTGATAAGCATTTCGTCAGCCCACCCTCTTTCTTTCTTCCTCTTTCTGAAAGGTCAGTAGTATGTCCCAGCCCTCAGAGGTGACTCTACAAGGGGCCACAGTGACACCTGCTCCTGGCTAGTTCTGGGGTACAGACTGCCCAAGGACAGGAACCCCTCACCCCTAAAAGAGAGCCCAGGCTGATGTCATCCCTCACAATGCAGTCTCCCGGCCTGAAAAGAGGCTTCCTAGGTTGGGGACTGAGAGCCACCCGGCAGACAAGGCCTACACCAGCCCTGCAGGCAGGATCACTGCCATGCCACTAATGAAATTTCATTTTATTAATCCTCAACCCAGACTCCACCTACAGCAGACCTGGCCAAAAAAGACAACCAATCGGGAGAGGACACTGCCCGGGCGGGTCCCACTCCCAGGCCCGAGACTCCCTTCCCCACTGGTTTCCAGGAGCCTCCTCTGGAAAAGCTGAATCTACATGCTACAGGTAGACTGGCAGCCCCTGGCTCCTGCTCCCTCTGCCGAGGAAGGCCACAGCAGCCCTCTGGACGGCGTGGGCCTCAGCAGGCCTCTCTCTTTCCACTGAGCTTCTACTTGTCCCTTCGGCAGCCAGGCTGGGGTCTGAAGAAGAGAGCTGGGGCATTTCAAACTGAGGAAGATGTTCACCCAAATGCCAACTGCTGCTGAGAGGCAGTTTCACTTCCTTGTCCCACAAACCAACTGTGAGCTCAGTGATTTGGCAACACCGCTTCCATGGTTCTCAATGGCCGAAGTCACAAGCTCTGGGGAAGGGAAGGTTCCTAGGAGCCACTTGTCACCAGATTCCAGTCCAAGCCTGTCCCACAGAGGCTCTAGCAGGCCCACAGGAGAGAACTCCAGAATGACACTGCCACCTCACTCTGGCGGAGGGGGAAACCAAACCTGAATCCCGGTACAGGGTCACGGGCCCCTGTGGCCCTGGGGCTATGGCTCTCAGGGCTCACCCAAAGGCAGCATGGACGGTGCAGCGCGGCTGCCCGCCTGGCCAAGATACTGGCCCTGCCCTAGGTTTAGCATGGAGCTCCAGGCCACCCACCTGCCAGGGCACTGGTGCTGCCGTGGGCCCAGCAGGAACCACAGTACTGTGGGATGTGCTGGTTCCTGGTGATGCTGGCATAGTTGATCCCGTTCGCGTTTCTCCAGTCCCACTTCTTGGGGATATCTTCCGGCGACAGGTACTCATGCGGCCGAGGATAGGTCCTGGGAAGAGGTCATGGCAATGGAAACCAACACTGGATCACATGGGGCCTCCCCTCCCCCACCGGGCCACAGATCCAGTCATTCCTCCTGTGGCCCCTCCCTCTTCCCTTTCCCAAAATGTGGACGTTTCGGAGTTTGACCCAGAAGAGCCACCAGCAGAACCCAGGACTATTGTAAGCTGACTGTGACACAGCATCTCCGAAATACCCTAGTACTCACCAACAAACGCAAGAGAGGCGAGAACTGCCCAAACCAGCAAACCCCAAAGCTCCCCGGATGTGGAAGTCATCCCAAAAGGAAGGGATGGGATTTGTGCTTCCCAGGCCTAATGAGGCAGGATGACCCACAGAGAGGCAAGGTCCCAAGTGTGAGGGGGCGCGCACCTGGTCTAGAAGTTGACCCTTTTCCTCCCTAGGCACAGCCCCGCGCCCACCTGCGCCCCAGCAGAGCCAGCTGGTCCCCGCGAAGGGGACGGTAGCAGGTCTGGCCCGAGCGGAAGTAGAGTTTGGCCCGTGCCGCACTCGCCAGCAGCAACATCAGCAGCACCAGGCGCAGCTGCTGCACCGACCCCGACGACGCCATGCTCCTGCTCCGGGCCAACTCGGATCCTGGATCACGCGCAGCACCTTCGACCTCTTGACCCGACCCGCAGGCCCACGCGCTCCGGACGCCCCGCCCGGTCCTTTAGGAGGCGCCCAAGTTGGACACACCCCGAGGGCGGGGCCTTCCCCGCCGCTCCTGCCCCAGCCCCGCCCCGCCCGGCAGCCCCCAGGAGATAATCTGCCTCTCTAGGGATCAGCGGGATCTGCAGAACCTGGGGTCGCACAACCGGACCCCAGACCTGACAGTGCCACCAGCTACTGTGATAACACGAACTGACAGCACAACTTAAGTTTACTATCCAGAGACCCAGGCATCCTGGAGCCGGGTAGGGCTCTGCAGGCTTCCGCGGCCCACTCAGCCCAGATCCTTCTGTCTCTCTGCTCCGGAGGGTGGTGCAGTGTCCCATTAGGTTAGGTCTCCCCTAGGACCGCACAGGGATATCCTGAGTCTGGAAGAAGGTGTGGGTCACATCCAGCCTGGCTTTCTGAACCCCGTCCCCCAAAAGACCCAGGCTTTCCCTGAACAGACAGCTCTCCTTCACAGAGAAGGACCCTTCCAGGGTTACTCTTAAAGGAAAATTTCACTCGGCACATATATCTCGTGAGTCCCCGGGGTTCTGGAAAGGGTCCCTTTTAACCAGACTCTTCCAAGATGAGGAACTGAGAGAGAAGTGGGGCCTGACCAGTCTAGGTCAAGAATTCCCCCTTCCTCCTGTGCCCATGAGTTATAGTCAGCAGTCCCAGGCCACAAAGCTATCTCTTCTTTTGTAAGAAACAATGGTTCCCTGGGGTTTTATCTCAGGCCCTCTCCAGGCGGTGGGCGAGAGATTACTCTCATGCACAATGGCCACCTGGGCTGCCCCATTCCTCCACCTGTGCGTGGGGCAGTCAGAAATCACAGAGGCTGGCTTGCTGCCAGCCTTTCCAGATCACCCAGGATTCCAACGGGACTCAAAAGCCTGCTGGATACCTCCTGTCAGAGAGCAGAACAAGACCTCAGACGCAAATTTGGGGCTCCCCTTAACAACTCGAGAGTTCTGGCCCCTGTTGCTATAAAGTGGTCACCGAGGCAAATGACCACTGGCATCTGTGTGTTGAAATCTTTCATCTTGGGGAGTCATGGCAACCTCTCTCTTCTGCTGGGTGGTAAGGAGGATGGTCGGAATGAGGGCCACCGAGGGCCCAGGCGGACTCTCCAGCCTGAGCTCCCTGAGCTCCTTCTCCCCAGTGGTGGCCACACATCGACCTTAGGGCCCTTCGAGCCACTCTGGGGGCAGGGAGGAGGAAGTGCCATCTCCCACGTGGGCTCCGCATGGGCTCCCTCTCACAGGAGGGGGAATGTTGGTCTTGGCGATTCTATGGCATCATCAGGCAAGGTCTAGTGAAGGAAACAATAGGCTGGCAGTGCTCATCAGGAGAGGACGTCCTCAGCGTGCTCACCGTCCCAAGTTCAATCCCTGGCGCAGATAATGAGTAAATGAATGAGTGGATTTTTAAAATTAACAAAATATACATGTTAAATATTGTATCTATGTGTGTCTATGTGTTCTATGTGTGTGAGAGTCTGGGTGTCCTCAGAGGCCAGAAGAGCACCCCCAGCGCCGTGGAACTGGAGTTACGAGCTGTTGCGAGCCAACAGATGTGGGTACTGAGAACCCAGCTCCGGCCTTCTGGAAGGGCAGTCTGTGTGCTCGACTTCTGAACTAATTAATCAATTAAAGTGAGTGGAGGGAAGGAAGAGCTGAAAACACTTTGTGAGAAACAGGTTGCCCCCACCCTCTGGAAGCCACCCAGGGTCTTCCTGATGGTGCAAAGTCCGCTCACACATTCCAAGCCTTCCGATCTGCCTGGAGTCAGCAGAGAGGCAGGCCCCGGACTGAGCACCCATGGTTCCTGATGGTTTACAAGCATCACCATGCTGTATGAAGAGCCTCACCTGCCCATGTGCTGTTGGCAGCCCTGGGGCGCTGGGAGCACCGCATCGTCGCAGGAAACACTCAGAAGCTATTCAGACACGACGGGCCTGCCACGAGGACCCGTGACACCCCCCAGTCATGTAGGTCCACGAGCTTAGGAGGCCTCACTTTCCCCTCTGGGCCCGGAAAATTGTATAGCAGATGGGATGACTTTAGTGTCACCCGTGTGGCCTGCAGGAAGTCATGGAAGCTAATAGGCACCCATAGTCTCGCTCTGTAAGCGCTGTCATGAGGAAGCATTTATCTGATAGATCTCATCAAATTCTGCTTCAAGGAGCGGGGGAAGGGGAGGTTGCAATATTCCAGGCTGGTGAGGCATACATTGTCCAAGATGGCGAGCTGAGGCCCGTTGGCGTTCCCCTATCGGAACATGGGAGGTGATCAGAAGAGAGGTGGGTTAGAGAGAAGGGAAGGGAGCCCAAGATTTTCAAGCCAAGAAAGAAACGGGGGGGGGGGGGGCTGTGTGTTATTTCAGCCCCTTGTGATGGCAGAGCAGCGGAGCTGCGAAGGGCTCTTCGCCTTGAAGCGTATCGATGCTGGAGTAATATTTAACCACCCTGCTTTAGAGACCCGACCCCCAGCACCCTGCTTTATAATTTTCTAAGTCCATGCTAAAGGGGAACCCTTCCTACAGGTCTTTTCTTTGGGGTGTGTGTGTGTGTGTGTCCTGCTGAAAATTCCAATATTTACTTCTGCTGTTCTTGAAGGACCTCGGTCCTAAGGGCGTCTCTGAAGGGCACATGGGTAAAGGAAGATGGTGGCTAGGACCCAGGAGGTGTAAGGCCTGTAGTGCCATGCATGCAGAAGGCTGACTTCATATCTCTCTCTCTCTCTCTCTTCCCCCCTCTCTCATCAGATTCAATGGCCAGGCAGCATGGAGCCACAGCCCATGTGTTTTCCCTTTTGACATCACCGTCAGGTGTCAGGGAGGTCATGTTGGGCACAGTGACTCATCTCCTACTCTGGGCCTGGAAAGCAAGAGACTCGGGGCAGGGCCCGCACCTTCCTGCCTTGCAGGCTCTGCGCACACACATGTCGCTTCTAGCAGGTGTTTTACGAGCAGTCGTGTGCGCTGCCACCCAGGCCTAGGGCGGTCGGGCAGGTGTTCGTGAGCTGTTCGTGTTTCCGGAAGCTGCTCTACAGTTCTCTGCCTGAGTAGCTGGCAGTGCGCCCTGGGTTGCTCCCAGAGATAACTTGAATCATCCCCAGTTTGGCAGGTTGCTGGAGCAGGTAACATAGTCCTGGCTGGGAAGGGGTAGGTACTGTTACCCCACTTCAAACACGGGAAGACGGCGCTTCCAGAGAAGCCAGAACTTAGCGGGAGGCTCCCGCGCTCCCGGGTGCGGATCTGAGTGTGAGGGTTTTTTGTTTTTGTTTTTTAATATTCCATAAAGTCTCCTGGCAAGCACATGATCCAAGGCCACAGACACAAAAGATTATTCATTACTAAAAATAAGGTTGATTTTCCCCCCTCGTCCCAATAAAGAACAACGTGCGTATTTTTGATTTAGGCCAGGGTCAGCCCACCTTCCTAACCCAATGGGAGGGTGGACTGGAGTTGGTGCGTGGTGGAGTGGCCTCAAGATCTTTCCTCTCTTCTTCCTTTGTGTGGTATTGTCTGGCCCCGACCCTGGCAAGCTGCGGCCATTTCCTATTATGGCACATTCCTGAGCGGGGCCACATCCTGGAGACAGCGTTTGTTTTGATGCCTGCTGACAGTGCTGGTTTCGCAGGGCATCATGGTGCCTCCTCGCCGGCCACAGGCCTTCTCTCTATCCCCGTGATCAACGGCCAATGATCTAGCTCACAGACGTTCAGGCAGAGAAGGCCTTCAGATCGGGCGGCTCGGCTGTGCCGAGGACCCTGCCGTTGCCCCAGGACCGTCTTGCTTCACATCCTGACCTGCTGTCGGCACGTGCTGGCTACGAAAGTGGCTTCCTGTAGTCACACTTGTGAGGTTGGTTTCAGGGCCATTGTTTCCGGAACACGGTGCCTGCAGTTGGCACCTCATGTATGTCCAGCTGACGCGTGAATCCGCTCCTGGCTTCTTCCGTCCCTTTCCACGTTTACCCGCTCGGAGGACTTCCCATGTCTCTCACAACGGCAAGGGAAGGGTCGACCTACCTCATGTGATGGCTGATCTTCATTGCCTACTTGACAGACCCGGAAGAGTGAGCCTCAGTTGAGGAATTACAGCCATCAGGTTGGCCTCTCGGCCTGTGTATGGAGCCCTTCTGTGATTGCTAATTAATCTAGAAAGCTGCAGTCCGCCATGGGCAGCACCATCCATAGCAGGGTGGCCTTGAACTGCTTGGAAAAGAGAGGTGAACCGGAGCCTGGGAGCAAGTTAGAAAGCGACATTCTTTCACGGTTTCAGTCTCAAGCTTCTGCCCTGGACTCCCTCACGATGGCCTGTCATCTATAAAATGAAGTAAACCCTTTTCTTCCCAAAGTCACTATGGCCACAGTGTTTATCACAGCAAGAGAAACCAAACTCAGCCTGGTTGTCACGGTTTCAGGAGGATGCTTAGGGGACCTGGTGGCTGAGGGGGAAGGGTACAGTCCACCAAGGGTTAATTCGAAGGTCCCTACAGGAGGCCGCTGGCAGTGGATGAAGAGTCTTACTTGGAGAGAGGGTCTCAGGAGCGGGGAGGTTAGCATACTGTGAGCATGCTCGGCACCGGGCTGTCTGACTGGACGCCCTCTCAATAGACACCTTGGACTGAACCCTGGGCTGGAGGGGTCTGAAGACACGCCAAGCTATTCTGAAGTCATGGAGAGTCCGTTTCTTCTCCAAGCCCTGTCTTCTGGGTCACAGCAGAGAGAGAGAGAGAGCCTGTGCTCCAATATGTGCCTCAAGTCTTTGGAGGGCAGGATCTTCTCTAAGGCCCCTCGGATAATATTTGCTAGATGAATAGATCATTTCTGAGATTCATACGGCAGCTCTCAGATAAACTCCAGGCTTGAAGAACTCAAGAGATATATTTTGTTTGGTTTTGGCTCCAGGTGCTGACGGCTGTGAGCATATTTCTGTCCCTTGGGGACTCAAAGTACAAGTGACAAAGCTTAAGACCCACTCACTGCCTTCAGGATCAGAGCGGCGCGTGTGCGAGTGCGTGGTCTGTCTTTTAGTGTAGGAAGCCACATTCGCCATTACAAGATGGCGCCCATTTCCTATGATGAATCAGCAATGTGCTGTTGTTTACTCCACTCCGCACCCTACTGTGCATGCGCAGGTAGAGGTTTGGCGGGTCGCAGCTCAGTCCCGGAGCATGCTAATGAGGCATCGTGGCGTGCACCAATCAGGTAGGAACACATCCTGCCTAGGCTTATTTAAGATGCACCGCTCTACCCTTCTTGGTCTTTCGCCTCTACAATCAACCCCGCAATAAACGTCTGTGGAAGGATCCTGGCGGTCTCGTGTCCTTCTTGCTGGCGAGATAGACACGCGACCTACAACTGGTGCCGAAACCCGGGAACCTTTACATCAACGGCCTGCGAAGACCCCTTGGAAGTTACTTCTGAGGTGGATCCAGAACCACATGACGGGGGTAAGTGACAAAAAAAAAAAAAAAAAAAAGAAAGAATCCTAAATAAACTGCTCTGAGAAGGACTTGCACTTGTATAACGCAGTTCAGAACTCTTTGCAGTCAGGATAGCGCTAGCAAGTAACCACGGTAAGTGGGGCAAAAGGCCGCGGGAGTAAGCGGCAAGGAAAAGAATCCTGAAAAAACTGCTCTGAGAAGGACTTGCATTTGTCTAACGCAGTTCAGAACTCTTTGCAGTCAGGGTAGTAAGTCAAGTAGTAAGCCGGCTAGTAAGTCCCAGGTAAAAGGAACCAATTCAAGTCTCCAGGAAGGAGCGATAAAGAGGCTAGGAAGGAAAAGCAAAAGTATGGGTAACTCTACTTTGTAGCCAATTGTTGTGGCTCTAAGGGAGCTGTTAAAGGGAAAGAAATTAGAGTTGAAAAGGAGTATAAAGCAGTTGAAAAGATTTGTTAAGAAGAAAGGAACCGTGGAAAAATGAGAAAAGGAAAATGGATTTCAAAACTCCTGGGGACAAGGGAAAACATGGAGACGTCCTGGTTCCTCTATGGACCCCAATGGAGATATTCTTAGTACTGGTACAAATTTTCTTCCCTCTCTGTGTATTGTTTGACTATTGGTGCACCAATTTGTGTATGTGTGTCTGTCTTTGTTTTGTGGTTCGAGTGACTGTTGCTCTGCTTTATGTAAAAAAAAAAAAAAAAAAGGTAAAAACTTTATTTGCTGGAAGTCCATCTCTTGATCCAGTGTCAGTTTACACAGCAGAGGCTGATTTAAGTTGCTCTGCAATTAGCTAGGAGTCAAGCACAGCTGGAGAAAAGCTGCTTTTGAAAAGGGCCAGCAGCTGCTTAAGTTCTAGGACAAGTAGACTGATAGTTATTTCTCCTTTTGGGTACAAAGTGCTTTTTCTCTTGAATTACAGCTAGAAAGCAATTGTTTGGTTCAAATTTATAAGATTCATGTAGTTTTATTTTTGGTTCAGATTGGTCTTAAAGGTATAAATATGTTTTACATGTTTTGACTATAGAGTATTGGCTTAAAAGTTATTGGGTATGATTAAAAATTATTGCATTGGTAACAAAAAGAATCTAAAACTGGTAACTCAGGGTTGGAGTTATCTTAAATGATAACACGTGGCATGATCCAAACCAGGAAAAACAGGCCTTTAAAGATACTTCTAAATTGAACTTTGTAATGTGAAAGTAATGCATTTGCCATTGATTTTTAAAGAGAATAAATTGTTTAAAATTGGGTTTTACTTTCCAAAACTGTAGTTATGCTCTAATATTGCAAGAGAAAGAATTATGGTTAATAACTGCCAGTGTACCATAGACTGAAGTTTGGAGTCTGATCTAAGGCTTACGATTCTTAACTCATATTTTGCAATTAAGATGATTTCAAGAGTAAGTTAAAAACACCTGTGGCCAGTATAGGCCTGTTGCCACTTTTTCACAAGCATTATTGGATACAGTGGTAGAAGCAAAAATTAACCACCCAAGATTGAAAAGGAGATCTCAATGGGAATTTATTTGGTATTAAACAGGTTCTTTTTGAACTGTTTGAAAAATCTTTAGATATGACTACTAAAAACAGCTAGTAGAATTTTTCTGGGACCTTCAAATTTCAGGTTCCTTTTGTTAATCAACCCTTATACAATGGGGTCCAGGTGTAGGCTACTGCCCTACAGGACAGGTGAGTGTTGAGCCTGGCCTTGGCCAATAGGCTCAGATTAGAGAATAATTTACAGTTGAGTAAATAAAAGGCTTAGAGCTGCCTCAGTGGAGACTTGTGAGGCACTGCTTTTGTCTTGCAATTCCCACCTAGGAAGTTTCGGGCCAATGTTAATGCCCACCTAAAAGGTGGCATAATGATCCTTAATCAAAGAATTGATTTGGTCAGGAACAAGATGATACCCTTTGGCAGGTTGCTCAGTTAGGGTATGAATGACGATACAGGAGGCTATGTATTACCTCGGTGCCCTATCAGAATTTTACCCATGCTGCTAATTTGTCAAAGAGTTTGTCTAAGTCATCTTGCAGAAAAATGGTCCGGAGATTGATCATCTGCTACAAGAATTGAGGATTGCCATCGTCCATGCGAATTCCACCCGAGTAGATGTGTCCTTCACTGCTGGATTGGGAACCTGGATTGCCAATGCAATGAATCACCTTAAGGAGTGGGCGGGAGTTTGTCTTTTTGGTGCCCTAATATGCTGTGGAGGAGTGTTTCTGCTATGGTTGTTGTGCGAGCTACATGCCCAACAAAAATGCGACAAGGTGGTGTTTACACAGGCACTCGCTGCATTGAAAAATGGTGCTTCCCCTGAAGCATGGCTGTCCATGCTTAAGAATTAGTTTTACTCATGCAGAAGTCAGCCCTTGTACCCCGAGTCCTTTAAAGGACATTGCACCGGGATGGGTGACGTGCTGTTTGCCACAGCCCTTGCACCTCACAGAGACTATCTCATTGCACGTGAGAGGGTGTTGGTCATGAGTTCACTTATGGATTGCCTCGAACCCTGATGGTCCAACAAGAACCTGATGGTTGATCGGCAGCCCTAGGCCTGGTTTCTTATAAAACAAAAAAGGGGGAGTTGTAGGAAGCCACATTCGCCATTACAAGATGGCGCCCATTTCCTATGATGAATCAGCAATGTGCTGTTGTTTACTCCACTCCGCACCCTACTGTGCATGCGCAGGTAGAGGTTTGGCGGGTCGCAGCTCAGTCCCGGAGCATGCTAATGAGGCATCGTGGCGTGCACCAATCAGGTAGGAACACATCCTGCCTAGGCTTATTTAAGATGCACCGCTCTACCCTTCTTGGTCTTTTGCCTCTACAATCAACCCCGCAATAAACGTCTGTGGAAGGATCCTGGCGGTCTCGTGTCCTTCTTGCTGGCGAGATAGACACGCGACCTACATTTTAGTAAGAGAGACCTTGGCTCAAGAGGCTGCTGTCAACATTCCTGAGAGGGGGCCGGCTTTCTTCGTGGTCTTTCCGGGGCTGTAGGCTGCGTGAGGAGGAGCCGACACGGCACTGGCACCGTATGGGCTCTTGCAGTCCTTTCACTTCAGGAGGACAAGATGGCGGGCTCCTTGGTAGAGCTAGGAAACCATGCACATCTTCCAGCCCCTCTCTGCTTGAAGGGACTTTTTCCTCCTAGAACTTTCTTTTTGCACCAGGAGGCAGGGTGCAAGAGAGCGGAGCTCAGCTCAGTCAGAGGGGCTGCCCACACCTGCTGAGTCACTCGCCATGGCCTCTCCGATGTCATTTTCCTGCTAAGACATTAGGAAAATTTTCTGCTCCTGAGTCACAAGCGAATGCTGTAATTCAACAATCTCCGGTTATTCAAGGAACATCAATGCAACTGACCAGGGCCAGGTGAAATCAATGAGTCTTCTGAGTACTAGATAGAAATTTCGTTTGCCAAGTGGGAGTCAGGGAGTTCTGTGTGACCCCCACCCCCCCCCCCGCCGCCCCCAGGGGGAAGTCTGGAAGTGTCTGATTGGGGGCTTCATGTGACAGCGCTCTTTTCTTATCTTCCGGGCTCCATTCCCATAATGGACCTCAGAGTCATCCCGGAAAAGGCTTGCTGCGGCCATCTTCTTGTGGCCAGATGATTGAGAGCCTTCAAGGAAGGTGTTGCCTGCCGGGGAAGGGCTGCCTGTTCCTGTTTAGGAATCTCAGAGTCTCTGCGAGTCCTACCTTGCATGCTAAACAGAGCCACCTCTCCCGCCCTCCGTGCCCCCAGAGCTTCGGCAGGTGAAACTTTGCACCTGAACCCAGTCATTTGCTAACCTGCCCTTCGGCACATCCGTTCCCAGGGGGCCGGAGAACTGCTTTGTCATTCATCACCGAGGGCCGATTTTCCGCACTCGCCACAGTTCAGGGCGAAGGGGTCACTTTCAGACTGGCAAGAGATCAGAGCTGGGAGCGACACGGCGGCGCTCTCTGGGGACGCTGCTCACCTGCATCTTGAGCAGGGCGCCTCCACGGGTCTGAGAAGCTGCCCTGCGTTCCTCAGTTGACTGGCAGCCACAAGTTCTTTCCCTGAGAGAACAGGCATTCTCATAAGCAAGGAGCTGAGAGACAGCGGCCTACGTTTCCTAAATCCTATGTGTGCATTCCCGTCCCTGCCAGTGTAACTCAGCCCTCCGTGCACCTGAGAATCAGGGGTGACCAGGAGAATCTGTCCACATGTGGTATCCACGATGACAGCTGCATCTAGTCCTTCCCAGAGCATGAGACACCTTTTGAGGTGTGTCCGTGTGTGTGTGTGTGTGGGGGGGGGTCGGTCATACTGCTAACTTCTCCGTGTGTGTGTGTGGGGGGGGGTCGGTCATACTGCTAACTTCTCCAAAGAGACTTGTGATTTTTGAGCCTCTTAGTCTGTTTCTGCGGACGAAGAAATTCTCAGCCAGGGAGAAGATGCCCCCCACCCCCCGCAGGGGCAGCCCTGGGGCCTGCCAGCCCTCTCCTGCCCAGCATCTACCTCCAGCCCAGCCTTCCTGCAGCCACCATCCAAAGCTGAGCACCGGCCGAGACCGAGTAAACACGGTTGATGATACAGGAATCAAAGCAAACAAGGCCTCTCTTTTTGCCAACTGCCCCATTAACAGAAAAGCCTTTTAAGGGCCCATCTGGAAGGCAGGCTTTCCCCTCCCTAAGCAAACTGAGGTGACCAGGAGGAATGTGCTCAAGTGAGGGCCGATCTGGGGGGACCCAGACTGGGTCCTGGTCATACTGGGAAGAATGAACGAACACAGGGAGATCAAAAAGGGTCGTTGGAGCCAGCCCTGAGCAGCAAGGCAGCACGCAGCCACACGGCCCCTTTCAAGGCTTCTGCTCAGAGGCCCGGGCGGGGGGTGGGGGTGGGAGCGGGAGCGGGGGCGGGGGTGGGGGGTGGGGTACCACCAACATGGCTTCCCACAATAGCTCACTGTGGCCGCTCCCTCCAGGTGAGCCCGATGGCCAAGTTTCTTGGAACACTTTCTACTTTCAACTTAGACCACCTCTTGGGGTGGAGGAAGGCGTCCTCGAGCACGGGCGTCCCTACCCACCATCGCAAGGGCACCCTCTTGAAAGAACCCATTATGGGCTTGAAGGAAACCTGGGCTCTGAGTCGGGGCTACGCAAACTCGCCCAGCTGCAGGCGAGCTCTTAGCAGACACTGCTGGGCGCTCCAGGGTCTCAAAGCTGATGTGAGACCCAGCAGCCCCTCGCTGGCCAGGATTGGGGAAGCATACATCCGAGCAATTAGAAACAGCTGCCCGTGGTGGCCACGGCACACTTCTGTCCTCTTAATCCTGCGGACGTGAGAGGCTTTGAGGGCCCGGCAGATGCTTCTCGGCAGCCAGGGTTCCCAAAAGCCATCAAGAGTGAAGTAAGGGGGAGGCGAGAGAATGTGCTGGCTTCTGAGGGGATGCCACACGCACTTATTAGATTAATTATATTTCACAGATTGGTTTTGTAAATCGCGGGAGGCACGCGTCACGGCGCATGCAGAAGTCGGAGGACAGTCTGTGGGAGCTGGTTCTCTCCTACCACGGGAGGCCCTGGGGGTGGAGTTCACGTTGACAAGCTTGGCGGAAGGCACCTTTGCCTGCTCATCCGTCTTCCTGGCTCTTATCTAATTCTTTTGAGACAAACCCTCACTATGTAGCCCATGGTGGTCAGCTCTATTTATTTTTATTTATTTATTTATTTATTTATTTATTTATTGGTTTTTTAGATTTTTTTTTTCAAGACAGGGTTTCTCTGTGTAGCCCTGGCTGTCCTGAAACTCACTCTACAGACCAGGATGGCCTCAAACTCAGAAATCCACCTGCCTCTGCCTCCCAGAGTGCTGGGATTACAGGCATGTGCCACCACTGCCCGGCGGTGGTCAGCTCTAACTTGTGATAATCCTCCTGTTCCAGCTTCACCAGAGGACGGACTGGATGACAGGTGTATACCAACACATCAAACTTGTGTGTATCTTTCTTTCCTTTCTTTCTTTCTTTCTTTCTTTCCTTCCTTCCCTTTTTGTGCATATACATATGGGGGTACATGTGCCTGTGGGGTGTATGTCTGGTTTCCTGTGTGTGATTGTACATGTGTGTTTGTGCCTGTGGATATCTGATTTTAATATCAGGCATCTTTCTCTATTCTCCCCTCTTCTTCTCTGAGACAGGGTCTCTCCACCAAACCCAGAGCTTACCAGTGTGGCTGCTCTTGCTAAGACAGCTTGCTCTGGGGATCCCCATCTTCTTCCCAAGGCTGGAATTACACGTGGGAATTCACTTTCTGTGAATTCTGGGGATCTGAACTCTGGTCCTCTGGGTTCCCTGAGTGCTTAGCTACCTCCTGAGAGTCACACGCTCCCCTCACCCTTGCTGTCGGGGGTTGGGACGTGGGCGGCCGGTCGGACCTCTGAAGCGGGCTCCAGAGCTTTGGAGATGAAGCCCCACGCGGGTCCTGAGGACAGGCCCCTCTTCGGTGGCATCCTGACAAATTCGCTCTGTGCCTGTTGTGCGTCGTCACTTCTGTAGCTCCGTTGGACAGCCCGTGGCCAGCCTCACCCCGCTCTCCAGTGGGATATCTCCTACCACTCATGGACCGCTCCACCAAAAGACAAAGCCGAGACCGGGTGCAGATGTGATCGTCCGTTCAGTATTCAGTCTGCATTCGGATTTGTTACTAATGCCAGGCTCACCCTTTACTGCAGCTCTGTCTCCTGCTGTGGGACCCTGCTGGGATTGAGGTCTGGGAATGGGTACCTTGCTCAGACCGCGTTAAACCCGGACCTCTGGAGACAAGGTCTTTTCCAGGGCCTCTCTGGTTTGGAGTCAAGGCCTTTCCACGGCCTGATTCAACCCCCCTGTTATAAGCACTAGCTATTTTGTTATATAAAAAAAGGAAGGAAGGAAGGAGGGAAGGAAGGAAGGAAGGAAGGAAAGAAGGAAGGAAGGGATACTTTTGGTGGAGGTGCAGTTATGGTGTGGGGGATGGAGTGCCTCTGCAGGCCCATCCGTGCATCCCTTCCCCCTGAGGGACCAGCCACAGACGGTATCGGTATCCTATAGAATAGAGTGCACTTAGGGCATGGGAGGGAGAAAGGAAGGGAGAGAGGAAGAGAGAGAGGGAGACAGAGAGGGAGACAAAGGGGGAGAGAGAGGCAGAGAGAAAGAAGGAGGAGGAGGAGGAGGAAGAGGAGGAGAGGCCTGCCATAAGCATGTGTGGCAGAAAGGGGGGTGGGGAGGGAAGAGGGTCAGGGGCACGAGCAAAAGGAGAAGAGGGCAAGAGAGGGAGGAGGGGGGCAAGCAGCAACTTTATAGTGAGTCAGGCACACCTGGCTGTTGCCAGGTAACTGTGGGGCGGAGCCTACACAAAATGCTAACTACTACTTTTAATTTTAATTTAATTTAATTTAATTTTAGTGTGTGTGTGTGTGTGTGTGTGTGTGTGTGTGTGTGTGTGTGTCTGCTTCACAAGCACATATGTGGAGATCAGAAGGCCTTGGAGGAGTCTGTTCTCCCTACTGTGCGGGTTTCAGGAATTGGACTCAGATGATTGCGTTTGGTGGCAGGTACCTTTACCTGATGAGCCATCTGGTCAAGCCAGTATTTGTTTTTTACTATTAAAGTTTGTCATTGCCGGGCGGTGGTGGCGCATACCTTTAATCCCAGCACTTGGGAGGCAGAGGCAGGCGGATTTCTGAGTTCGAGGCCAGCCTGGTCTACAGAGTGAGTTCCGGGACAGCCAGGGCTATACAGAGAAACCTTGTCTCAAAAAAACCAAAAAAAGAAAAAAAGTTTGTCATTTAAGAAGGGAAACCGTCCAGCCTCATTCCCGAGGCCCGAGACTGGCCCCTAAAATGCTCAGTAGGCAACATGGCTGAAGACGGCGAGGCAAGCCGTGGATAGGCAAATGGTGACTTGGACAGGGAAACCCCTTTTGGGACGTGTTCCAGCTGTTCCATTCAGCCATAAGCCATGGATGTCACCCATAATTCGTGGATGTTACCCAAAGCTCATGGACATCAGTGACACCACCGTAGCCCAGAGGCTGTTGAGAGCAGGCCCGTGAGGGGGGCCAGTTCTGGGTTCCTGTCACGCGGAGGAAGCCTCAGTGGGACTCATATCTAGGAAATGACTGAGCACAGCTCAGGAGAGGAAAGCACCCCCTCTTACCCTGACTGTGGACAGCAGGGAAGGCCTGGGGTGGGGCCCTCAGCCAGACACGCCCTTGGGCCAATTGGGAGAGCAGCTGGGTGGGTTGGTCCCACCAAGACCATGAAACTGCACCCAGCTCACACTGGTGACCCAGGCTCTTCCAGACTCTGCAACCTAACTGACCCTTGGGTTCGAGGCCAGGATGAGGGAAATTGTGCACATTCAGATCGGACAGTGCGGCAACCAGATCGGGGCCAAGGTAAGCACAGAGCAAAACAGCTCCCTCATGCCAACCTATGGTGCATGCTCAGGTTCCCAGGGGGCTGGGCCTCTCCGGTTTGCAAATACTTGCTAAATGCATGCCTTATTAAAGAGGGTCTTTTAGCAAAACCATTAGAGTCAGAGTGTTAATTAATGTTAATTTTGCCTGTAATTATGCATGTAAATGGGTACAGGAGCCATTTTGCTTTTAGTGTTTTAGAAATGAAGCTTTCCACATCTAAAACCAGTAATTTGTTTCAAGAGTTTTCTGAGGCATTTTGGGAAATTTTCTTAATTTAAATTGTGTTTATTATAATTGTGTGTGCACGCCTATGTATGTTTGTGGTGGTGGTGGCGAGATTGTGCAGGTGCATGTGCGCGAGTGTGTGTGTGTGTGTGTGTGTGTGTGTGTGGTATGGTGTCCCATTATGCATTAGGAAGTCAGAGGACAATTTTGCCAGTTAACCCTTCCCTTCCACCGTGGGTGCCTGGATCCAACTCAGCTCCTTAGCTTTGACAGCAGGCTTCTTTACCTTGTGAATCATCTGAAAAGCAGGGCTTTAAAATGTTTTTCCTAATTTGCTTTATTTATTTGGGGGGTGGGTGCAGGGCCCAGCCTGCTGGAGCTCGGTCTCTCTTTCCGTTATAGAGGATTGAACTCAGGTCACTAAGCTTGGCGGCAACCTCCTCTGCCCTGCTGAGCCCTCTTGCCAGCCTTACTGGAAGGTTTTTCTGTTTGTTTGTTTGTTTTCTTTTAATACGATATCACTGTATTGTCTTCACTACCAACTTTTCCCTTAAAAACGTATTCTTTGGCAATTTTATACATGC
Organism: Apodemus agrarius; assembly: GCA_964023405.1. NCBI lineage: Eukaryota > Metazoa > Chordata > Mammalia > Rodentia > Muridae > Apodemus > Apodemus agrarius. The sequence goes on along the minus strand of OZ030008.1, from coordinate 4,815,163 downwards.
TTATTAAAGCCACCCATGCCCCTTCCCTCCCACCACTTTCCCTGGATATTCTAATACATTGATCTCTTCCTCCTCTCCCTCCTCCCTCTCCCTCGTTCTCTCTGTCTTCTCTCTCTCTCTCTCTCTCTCTCTCTCTCACACACACACACACACACACACACACACACACACTTTTTTTATAACCCATCGAGTCCCCTCAGTGTTGCCTGCTGGACTACTGATGAATCTTGGCTTGAGCGGGTACAGACAGCCACAGAGTCTGTGAGTTAGTGAGTACCATGGTGAGCCCACGTCAGGAGGACACCCTCCAGCAGTCCCTCCCCATCCTCTGCCTCTTGCTTTCTTTCTGGCCCCTCTTCCTCCATGTCCGGTGAGCCTTGGTGGGTGGGGTGGAGTCCATGCTTATGGTACAAAGAAACTTAGTGTGCAATAGAAAAGTAGAGACAAATACAGAGATAGTAATTAAAACACTCTGGTATATACATGAGTTCTTCTCTCTACCCTACCTTTCTCTGATAATTAAAGCACTCTGGTATATACATGACTTCTCTTCTCTACTCTACCTTTCTCCTGCTACAATTCTGAGGGAGGCTCTTGACTCCTTCCCCTGGACAAATTCAGGAAGGCAGAGGCTGGAAGCCAGGATCTCCGCTCCTATTTTTAAGATCAACAGTGGATGTGTAACACCTATGGAGAGAGCTCATTGTGCTAATTGGAAATTATTTTTTACGTGTGTGATATGTGTTTTAAAACACCACCATTAAAGACCTTTGTTTCTTCAAAGCAGCATCACTAACAACAGTCAGAAGGTGGGACCAGGGGCCAGAGAGACGGCTCAGTGGTGCCAATCTCATGACCCGAGTGTGACCCTCAAGACCCATGTGGTAAAGAGAACCGATTCCTAAAACTATACTCTGACCTCCACTTGTGTGCTCTCCGCCCACAGCATACGTACATAGATAAAAGCACAAAACACTTCTTCACTTGATCTTAGCCAAAAGGCTGAGAAGCGATCACAAAACATTTCTTAAAGGTAGGGAAACCCCGAATGTCTACAGGTATTCACCCGATGTACAATATATGAACACAGTGTGTTCTATTTATTATTAATCCAATAAAACATTACCCAGCTTTGAAAAGAAAGATAAAATTAAAAGCTTTTGGGAAGTAGTAAAATGTATGTTGTATAAAGTTTTCCTTGTCTTTTTTTTTTTTTTTTTTTTTGCATGCAAATTCAGTAGTAGTGAGAATGTCGTATTATACCCCACCCCCATCGAAATACCCATCACTTTAGAGACTACAAACCCTGCCCTCCTCAAACGACTCCGTCTCTCACTGACAGCTGCTATCCCGGCTCAGGCCTTTGTGCATGGCTGCCCTTCCAGGCACCTTAAGTGGATCCATGTGGTTTCCACCCCCCCATTTGTTGGGCAATATCTCACTGTGTGTGTGGACCACAGACCACGTAGTGTTTGACCCAGGGATGGACGCTGGCCTCCTCTACTGCAGGGAATGCAGCTGGGAAAACCTGAGGGCCTTTTCAACTCTTCCTAAGTTTACTCGTCTACTTTTATGTCTTTATTCAGATGTAAGTTGTATCTTGAGTATGTCTCTCCACACCAAATCCCTATTACACTTTAATTCCCTCACTTTTATCTTGTGTATGCACACATTATTTTATATGACAATATAAACAGAAATGGGGGAAAACGTGATATTTGTCTTTTGGCTCGGACCTCTTAATCTCCAGTTTCAACCATTTTCTAAAAAGTGACAAAACTTGGTTCTTTGGGGCTGAAGAGAATCCCGCTTTGCTGTATGCTGTCGTACGTCCTAGCCAATACTCTCCTCAGGGACCACCATGTTAGCTCCACTTCTTAGCTTTGACGAACGGTGTACAGTCTACATGGATGTGCATGTGTCTCTGAGCTGCATTGACTTGGAGGCCTTTGGGAGAGTGAACACTTGGGAGAGTCAGAGCTGGGTTGCCCCGAGCTGTGGGTCCTGGAACCCTAGGGCTGCCTGAAAGGCATCAGTCACCCTTATGCGGCACAGGAGTCAGATTAGACCTTCACAATCACCAGAGAAGTGGGGGAGGGGAAGGCTCCTGACCTTAGGTGATAAGGTGGAGAAGAGGCCCTGGGGAGGAAATGAGTGGAAAGATAGGGGCTCATCGGCTCCTGCAGCCTTCGGGATTGTGCCATCTGGTGGCTGGAGTTCCAGCCATGACTTCTTGTGGGGCCTAGAAGAATGTCAAGAAACATTCTTAACTGGCTTAACTGGAAACATCTTGCCAAGGAAGCATGAAGTTGAGATCCCAAAAACCCTGTCACAGGTTTGGATCAAAATTAATGAGCTCCAGTTCAGTGAGTAACCCTGTCTCTAAAGTAAGGCTAAGAATGCCCGGGGAAACCACCGGACCTCGACCTCTGACCTTCCCACGCACGTCCAAGCAAGCATATGTGTGCCGGCAGGTGAGCATGCACACGATCACGAACACGCACACACAATGCTAAGACACATTTCATCTCTAACCTTCTCGTAACTTCCTCGAACTTCCTCCCCTGTTTGCCAAAGCCCGTTCTAGCACAGCGTGTTCTTATTAAGAGTGCGGCTGGAGCAGAGGCAGTGCTTACAGAGTGGGCTTGGGGAAATGCCCTTGG